>CM034310.1:43974807-44655766 GCA_019925795.1 Dendrobium chrysotoxum
TTTTTATGGATTATTTTAATTAGTTAATTAAGGGGTCCAAAGTTGACTTTTCAAATTAAAATTAATTTTGTAAGTTTCAGATTTTTAATAAATATTAGACCTTATGATGAGTTGTTAGACTGTTAGTACACTCAATTTGGAGTTTTCTATGAAAAGTTATGATTTTTCGAAGTTCGAGCCTAGTTTTGAACTACGGTTGACTGAAAAGTTGACTTTTTGACTTTGACCAGATTTTGGAGATTTGACATTTTTAGAAAATACTAGACCTTAATTGGAGTTGATTGACACTAAGTTTGCTCAATTTGGATTTTTCTGTAATTAGTTATGCATTTTCAAAGTTTTCTTTAATTATTGAATTTTTAAAATTGCTTAATTAGGAAGGTTTTGATCATTTGATCCAAACTCATCCCAAACTGCATGGAATCAATCCCAAAGGTCAGGAATGACCCATGGGAGTGTTTCCAAGTGTTTGGAAATTATTTTGGATTTTTAATAATTTTTAATTAATTAATATAATTAATTATTGATTTTCATTAAAGTCAAATTAAAGTTAAATTAGGAGTCCAGTCAAGGGGCTTTTATTTTTCCTAGGAAGAGGACTAAGTTCTGGTCAATTTGAGTATTATTTGTAATTTTTGGAGTTAATTTGGATTTATTGCATTTTTTTGAATTTTCTGGGTCCTTAAATGGGCTGAAACTTTGGGTAATTAATTTTCTGACCTAATGACCTCCAAATTCAGTGAAATTTGGACCTAAGGCTCATATGTCACTAAGTTTACTATGTTCAAATTTCACCCTATTGGGTGTGTGTACAATCCCCTAGAAATTTCTAAGTTTTCTAGACTTTCCCTAAATATTTTCCCTAGGTGTTTCTATTGTTCAAATGGGCTTGAAATTTGGTGTGACTAACCCTGACCCAAATGCACACACACAGCACAAAACATGCAGCCTAATTCTACACAGGAAGGGAGTTATGAATTTTCAAAGTTTGGGTCCAAATTGGACCCATAACCTTAAAAATTCACATCACAGAAAACTATTAAGCATCTGACCCTAGAAAAATTATGGAACATGCCTAAGATGCTTAAAAACATTCCACCAAAAATTTGAGGTCCATTTGACCCCTGGATTGCAAGAAAATTGAGAAAAATGATAATCAAACAACTGCAGTTTTCTCTCAATCCAGAGATCAAAACAACTCAAATTTAATTTTAATAAATTCTACACTTAATTACCTTTCCAACGAGCCCAAAAACATCAAATTTGGTGAAAAATGAAATTTCTGTGAATTTTAAAAGTCTGGGCATTTTTTTAAAATTTTTTGAGACCAAAAATGGTCAAATCGCGCGCGCCATCATTGCCAATGATTGGCGCCGAACGGCGGCGGCGCGTCATTTGCGACACGTGTCAGGTGGGGCCCGCCACTTAAACACATCAGCGGTCCATCGTGCCGTTGATCGGACCGCGGGGCGAACGGACGCCGAGATCGCGCCACGTATGCGCCCGCGGTCTGAACGGCGCGGGTTCGAACCCAGGCCCGTCGCGCATCTGGTCGGCTGGCGTGGCCGATTCTGGGCCGTCCCTCGCGCCTGATGAACCAAGTTGGAAAATCTTCAAACGCCCATAACTTGCAAAATACTGAACGAAATTCGACGAAATTTGAACTGTAGCTAGAGGGCAACATGATCTTGCAATGCCTGGAGTTTGGAGGCTCCATGCATTGTAAAATTTGTACAGTTTCAAATTTAAATTCTACCTAAAAGTTGAGATATCTTACAATCTACCCGGTGGATTTTTGTGTTCTTGGGCTCTCTGAACTTGTAGTTTGTCCACGCTCAAGTTTGCAGAAGACCCCAACAGATTTTGACGGCTGGATTTGAAGATATCGAAGAGAGAAGGTATTTCTCTCTTTTCTCTCTCCTTTTCCACTAAAATGAGGTTTTTAATGGTGGAAATGGTGGGGGAAGGCTTGGAATGGCCTTGGGAGGTGCTGGAGAGTGTGGGGAGCTGCTGGAGAGTCTTGGGGATGCTGGAGTTTGGGACTTAGGGTGAAAATGAGTAAGTTGCCCACTTAGGTCAAAATCCCTACACTTAACCCATTGCTTTTGAATTGGATGGCTAGGATTTAATCAAAGGTGCTTTAGATGGTTGCCAAGTGTCCCATGGGCAGCTCAAAACCAGGAGAAAGGGCTGAGGTTGAGAGGGATTGCCTTGAGCCAAGAGGGGGGGGACCACCTCTCTTTTCCTCCATTTGGCTAAACCAAGGCATGGCTTGGTTAATGGGGCTGGATTAGAAGTCAATTAGGAGGGGGAATTAACCTCTTTTGAGCAGGTGGAGCAGGTTTTGGGAGAGGGAAAAGATTGTCCATGTGGCATGGTCAAAAGCCCATGATTTGGCCTCATTTCAAATAACTTTGACCCTTGACTTGTTGACTAGTCAATGATGACTAGGATGTGCATGGGAGGAGTCAAATATGCTGTAGAGTCAATATCAAGGGACATGGGGCCATGGTGTTGAAACTTTGAGTGAATACATAAATTGGAGAGGTTTTGACCTCTCCAAATGGGTTGACCAAGTCAACCCAAGGGAGGATTGACTTGGAAATCTTTGGACATGTCATGAGTGTCCAAACAAGTGTTTTTGAAGCATTAAATTGGTTTGAGATGGATTCAAATGTTGAAAATAACAATAGTTGGCTTAAAGGTGGATTTGGTCAACCATAGTTGACTTGGTCAAACAGGTCAAACCAAGGAGTGGGTTTGATTTCAATGGGTCTCAAATATCATAAAACATTCATTGGAAGGGGTTTCAAAAGTTAAAAATGTTGAACGATGTTAAATTTTGGTCAAAAGTCCAAAAACCCCTTTAAAGGGTATTTTGGTCATTTTGACCCCGGATGAATCCTGGGTCGAGGTGGGTCCAAAAAGATGTAGATTAATGTTAAACACATCAATATCAATATCAAGGTCTAGAGGTGATTAGAGGGTTTGGGGGAAATTCCAAGGTCAAATTTCCCAAAATAATGGGTCCAGTGGCACAGGCCGTAAATATTTGAAGGTTTTACAGCCTTGGGATTTAAATTTAGTTTCTGGGGTTAGAGACTCCAAAATGGGCTCAAACTTGGAGGTTTGCCTCTAGAGACGTATCAAATCAGTATGCAACTGACAGATCATGAATCGGAGGTCATTTGACTGGGGTTTGAAATGTTTGAAAATTCCCTGAAAAAGGCTTTTAGGACTCAGGTATTCGGCCTTGAATTCTGGATTTGGAAATCCGGATTTGATATAGATTTTGGGTTTGAATATCTGGATTTGAATCATCTCAATCATTCATGATCATTTGGAGTGATCATAAGTGTTTGGAAATGATTTGAACTAGATCAAAGGCAGGATCAAGATTTGAACTAGAGTTTGAATCCTGGACTTGGCTGAAGTCTGGGTTTTGATTGAGGTCTGAACTGAATCAAGGTTTAGAGATGACTTAGGTTCAGGATTGATTCGAAGTCTGGATTAGGCTCTAATGACCTCATATAAAAATGAGGTCAACAAATGGACCCCCAATATGTGTGATAGAATGAAATTCTATTGCACATATTGGCGTTGACCGAATTAAAAGGTGAAGTCTAGAACTTTGATCCTAAGGAAAGGAGGGAAACCTTAACCTTAGAGGACCAGGTAGAAGGTAGAACTAGGATGGTGCCACGGAGGGCTTCTCCAACACTAGTGATTCTAATCCTAAGGAAAGGCAGCACCTATCCTAAGAGAGAAGAGAGAACTAGATGAGACAGGGTATCCACCACTAGAGATCAGGGGATTGCTCCACACAGAGGATCAGCTGATCTAGGATGCACAAGGGCGTTATCCACCACTAGAGATGATCATGTGGGGAGGAAGCTTGCTACACACAGAGGATCAGACTGGATTAAAACTAGAATGGTGCCACAAAGGCGTTATCCACCACTAGTAGATGATCATGTGGGGAGGAAGCTTGCTCCACACAGTAGGATCAGAACTGGATTAAAACTAGAATGGTGCCACAAAGGGCGTTATCCACTACTAGTAGATGATCATGTGGGGAGGAAGCTTGCTCCACACAGAGGATCAGAACTGGATTAAAACTAGAATGGTGCCACAAAGGGCGTTATCCACCACTAGTAGATGATCATGTGGGGAGGAAGCTTGCTCCACACAGAGGATCAGAACTGGATTAAAACTAGGATGGTGCCACGAAGGGCGTTATCCACCACTAGTAGATGATCATGTGGGGAGGAAGCTTGCTCCACACAGAGGATCAGAACTGGATTAAAACTAGAATGGTGCCACAAAGGGCGTTATCCACCACTAGTAGATGATCATGTGGGGAGGAAGCTTGCTCCACACAGAGGATCAGAACTGGATTAAAACTAGGATGGTGCCACAAAGGGCGTATCCACCACTAGTAGATGATCATGTGGGGAGGAAGCTTGCTCCACACAGAGGATCAGAACTGGATTAAAACTAGAATGGTGCGACAAAGGGCGTTATCCACCACTAGTAGATGATCATGTGGGGAGGAAGCTTGCTCCACACAGAGGATCAGAACTGGATTAAAACTAGAATGGTGCCACAAAGGGCGTTATCCACCACTAGTAGATGATCATGTGGGGAGGAAGCTTGCTCCACACAGAGGATCAGAACTGGATTAAAACTAGAATGGTGCCACAAAGGGCGTTATCCACCACTAGTAGATGATCATGTGGGGAGGAAGCTTGCTCCACACAGAGGATCAGAACTGGATTAAAACTAGAATGGTGCCACAAAGGGCGTTATCCACTACTAGTAGATGATCATGTGGGGAGGAAGCTTGCTCCACACAGAGGATCAGAACTGGATTAAAACTAGAATGGTGCCACAAAGGGCGTTATCCACCACTAGTAGATGATCATGTGGGGAGGAAGCTTGCTCCACACAGAGGATCAGAACTGGATTAAAACTAGAATGGTGCCACAAAGGGCGTTATCCACCACTAGTAGATGATCATGTGGGGAGGAAGCTTGCTCCACACAGAGGATCAGAACTGGATTAAAACTAGGATGGTGCCACGAAGGGCGTTATCCACCATTAGTAGATGATCATGTGGGGAGGAAGCTTGCTCCACACAGAGGATCAGAACTGGATTAAAACTAGAATGGTGCCACAAAGGGCGTTATCCACTACTAGTGAACGTGATCCTAAGGAAAGGAGGAATCCTATCCTAAAGGAGAAGGTGAGCAAGCGTAAAATCTGAAAGATATATAGACATAAAACACACTTGATTCAAACTGGCATATATTTTATTGATTGGGTCCGAGCTACATCAAGCATAGTACTTCTTAAGGAAACGCCCGTTAACAGGTAACATCGGGTGGTTTCCCTTACAATCGACTAGCTGATACGAGCCCCCTTCATAGACTATCTCTATAACGAAGGGTCCTTCCCAGGTTGGTTCGAACTTCCCACCGATCTTTCGATGGGCTAAGATAGGCCTCCGAAGAACCAAGACCAAGTCTCCTACTTGGAAAGTTCTAGGTCGCACTAACTTATCATGGGCTTGAACCATTCGGGCCTTATATAACTCTAAATTTTGTTGGGCTTGGAGACGACGTTCCTCGAGGCCTTCAAGCTCTTCAAGTCGAAGCTTTGCATTCTGCTCAGTTGTAATTTGATTTTGAATGGAAATTCTGAGCGAGGGAATTTGCACTTCCAAAGGGAGTACGGCCTCGGACCCATACATCAGTGCAAATGGTGTGGATTGGGTCGGTGTTCTATAAGTGGTCCGATAGGCCCACAGAGCTTCCACCAACCTCTCATCCCATTGGCGCTTATTATCATCGAGGGTCTTTTTAATAATTTGCACCAAAGTCTTGTTGAAGGCCTCGGCCAACCCATTAGCCTGAGGGTAGTAGATTGTCGAGTATCTCCATTCAATGTTATGGCGTCTTACAAAACTGTTGATTTTTGTAGACTTGAATGCGGACCCATTATCAGATATGATTCTGCGGGGCACGCCGAATCGATATACGATATGGTCACGAAAGAAATTCAGGACATGGTGTGATGTTACATTGCGTAAGGGGATCGCTTCCGCCCATTTTGAAAAATAATCAGTCGCGGCTAGTATAAAGCGATGACCCTTCGAAGAAGGAGGGTCAATCGGCCCGATAATATCTGTGCCCCAACTTTCGAAGGGCCACGAAGCTATCGTGGGGTGCAATACATTAGGCGGCTGATGTAAGATCACACCATGAACTTGGCATTGATGGCAACATTTTGCAACATTCATGCAATCCTCAATCATCGTAGGCCAGTAGTATCCAAGTCTTTTAATCTTCAACTTCATTTTTGGACCCGATTGATGGGCACCGCATAGTCCGGAATGGACTTCATTAACGACCTTCAGGGCTTCCTGTTTATCTAAACAACGTAGCCACATCTGATCGAACGAGCGGCGGTATAGCGCATTGTTGACTAAAGTGTAGGATAGGGCACGTTTCTTGATCTGGTTGGCGAGGGACTTGTCCTGGGGAAGTTTGCCACCTTCGAGATAGTCGATTAATGGTTGTCTCCAATCGCCCTCTTCCTTAATCTCTGAAGAGGCAGAAAGGACTTGAGATGACTGTTTGTTAATGTGCTCTAAGTCTATGGGAGATAGGACCTTACGACCCTGAATCTCTATAGGAATTGAGTCTTCTTCCGGGCACGCAAATTCCTTTGCAAGCTTTGCTAGGGCATCGGCCGCAGAATTACTTCCACGTGGAACCCTATACAAAGTTACTACAGGGATCTGCTCAAGTAGGTGATTAGTGTATTGATGGTACTTGAGGAGATTAGGATTCAAAACCTTATAGGTTCCTGCGACCTGGTTGATCACCAGTTGGGAATCACCAAAGATTTTAATCTCTTTAAGCTCCATCAAGATTGCAAGTTCCAAGCCAGTTATCAGAGCCTCATATTCAGCCTCATTATTTGTGCACGGTTCTGACAAATGATAGGAAAAGTGCATCATCCCTTTCCCTGGTGTTATGAAAATTAGGCCAATGCCAGCTTTCCCGGGGATAGTAGATTTTTGGGTTTTGTCCCGTCGAGAAGAAGCCGCACCATCAAAATACAACTCCCAGACAGGATCATTGGATTCCCTTAAACTCATGATTTGTTCATCTAGCAAATCATCATTCAAAGGAGAATCTGCCGGCAGCGGGTGTGCTGCGAGGAAGTCGGCCACGGCCTGCCCTTTCACTGCACGTAGGGGAATGAATGTAATTTCAAATTGAAGTAATATCATGGACCAGCGAGCCAAGCGTCCTGACAACGTTGGCCGGGTCATAAGATATTGTAAAGGGTTGACCTTAGAAATTAAACAAACTGAATGAGACAGCATATAATGTCTTAGTTTTTGGGCTGCAAAAACTAGAGCAAGGCAATGCTTCTCGATTGAAGGATATCGAATTTCCGTAGGAAGGAGCCTCCGACTAAGGTAATAGAGAGCGTTCTCCTTCCCTTCATCATTGACCTGAGCTAACAGGGCACCTAAAGACTCATCTAGGGCCGCAGTGTAGAGGATCAAAGGTTTCCCCGGAATAGGGGCTGCCAAAACTGGTGGATTTGTAAGGTATTCCTTGATATTGTCAAAAGCGCTTTGACACTTCTCATTCCAAATGAATTTGGCATCTTTCTTAGCAAGGGCCGAGAAAGGTTGACATCTCCCAGAGAGATTAGATATGAATCTTCTTATATATGCCAACCTACCTTGAAGAGACCTTAATTGAGTAAGGCTCTTAGGAGGTGGCATATCTAAGATGGCTTCAATTTTCAAAGGATCAATCTCAATCCCACGGTGCCTCACTACGAACCCTAGGAATTTCCCCGATGTGACACCGAAAGCACACTTTAGGGGATTCATTTTAAGGTCATAGCGGCGCAACCGCTCGAAAACAACTCTCAAGTCATAAAGGTGAGACTCTTTGACTTTACTCTTGACAACTAGATCATCAATGTAGCACTCGATTTGATTGTGGATTAAGTCGTCAAAGATGTAGGTCATGGCCCGCTGGTAGGTTGCGCCGGCATTTTTAAGACCAAAGGGCATCACTTTATAACAAAAGATGCCTATAGGGGTCCTGAATGCAGTGTTTCTCTCATCTTCTGGGGCCATCCTGATTTGATTGTAACCAGAGAAGCCATCCATAAAGGAGAAAACAGCATGCGAGGAGGCAATATCTACCATAAGCTCGGGTATGGGTAAAGGAAATTCATCCTTGGGACATGCCTTATTCAGATCCCTATAGTCGACACAGATCCGGATTTGACCATTTTTCTTTCGAACCGGCACGACACTAGCTACCCAAGAAGGGTATTGTTCTTCTCGAATAAAGCCAGCCTCAGCCAGTTTCTTAATCTCAGAAACGACTTGTTGCTCGATCTCTAAACTCATGCGTCTAGGGGCTTGCTTGACAGGAATGGCATCGTGTCGAATTCCAAGTTTATGAACTGCTACCTCGGCGGGCAAACCCGGCATTTCATCGTATGTCCAGGCGAAGCAATCCCTAAACTCAAAAAGGAGTTGTATCAGATCCTGAGACTCATCCTCGCTCAATAAAGCACTTATAAAAGTAGGGCGAGGGTCGTTGTCAGTTCCTAGGTTGATTTCTTTTAGCTCGTCGACCGTCGATTTAATCTCTTCCTCAAATTCAGGGGGTGCATCCCGAACTTGAGGCTCATCGGGATCGTCTAAAGTCTCCAGACAAAGTCCGTCGAGGGGACCGACGGCTTCAGTAGGGACATTTTGAGATTCAAGATGGTAAGTTATCATTAAGCAGTATTCGTCGTCATCAAACGAACTAACGGTACCAAAGCCGATACCACATGTTGAATTTTTATTGATCTTTGTTTTCCAAATATTTTCGTGGTATCTAGCTTGACCCTTAGTCCATCGATACGGTACGGGACCTTTAGAAAAAGTGTTCTTTACACAAACAGGAAAGTAGCCAAAAGGTAATTCCATTAATTCATTGAAATCTGCCTCCTCGAGGGTTACATCACCTTCATCCCTTGAGGAGGAGGAGCCAGGGAAGAATTTTCGGGCTTTTCTTATCTCACCGTTTAGGTTAGGGGCCTCTTTAATCTCTAACCCTGCAACTCTGCCAGCCGACAGCGGGGTCAAGGATAGGGCCTCAATTCTCCTACTAAGCTTTTCATACATTGTCAATTCAGGCTCGTCACTTTCAATCTTTGGGACATCAACCTCGGGGTCACTATCCTGATCTAAAGTGAGATCAAACTTTGGAGAAACATTTTATTTTGATAATCAGAAGGAATTTCAATCCCCCGTTTTTCCAGCTCTTCATCGGAGCTTGACTCCGGATTAACATATACCGGGGTTGTTCTTCTTTCAAGTGAAACACGGCCTCGACCCCGTGCCCGTTGAGCCATCCTCCCACCTCTTTGAGGTAACATGTTTGGAGGCCTAAGGACAACGATGTCGAGCTCGCTTTCACTATCAGATTCTTGTATCTTTTGATCTTTTTCCTTTTCCTTTTCTTTTTCTTTTCCTTTCGATTCTTGATTTTGATTGGAGCTTTGCTCACTTTTTTGTTCCTCAATTTTGATCTCAACTTTAGAATAAGGGGAGGACCCTTTTGGTATGAAATATGCAGCATCCTCGTAGATCCCTATCTCTTGAATCGAGAATGGTTGCAAATCACCTCTAATTACATGTTCAATGCCATCTCGTTGGTACTTGACGCATTGATGTAGGGTAGATGGAACCATTCTGTATTCATGAATCCAAGGCCTACCTAGAAGTGCATTAAAGGACGTTGCCGAATCAATAATATGAAACTTTGCTTCGGTTTTCAATTCTCCTATCTCTAACAAGAGGGTAATCGAACCCAAAGCCCTCTCACCTTTCTCGTTGAACCCACGTAGCACCAACCTGTCAGTGGCGAGTTTACTGGTATCAACTCTAAGGTAGGCGAGGGTTTTCACATTCATCACGTTGACCGATGCACCCGGATCAACAAGGACTCTTGATAACTTAAAATTCCCTACATCAACGGTAATGTAGAGAGGACGATTATGATCAGCAGTTCCCAATAGTAGGTCTTCATCTGAGAATGTTACTCCTGGAACTTCTTTGAAGTAGAGGGCTTCATCTTTTGAGGTTGAAGCCAGTTGAGCAAGGCAAATCTCAGGGTCGAGAAGTGCCTTGATTAAAGACTCTCTCATTTCCTTAGACAAAATGAGGGCATCATAAATGCTCAACTTGGCTGGCAACTTCCTAAGATGGGCTAGGACATTGTAATCAACCTTAGGAGCGACAGACTCAAAACCCGGTGGAATCAATGGAAAATCAGGATGATGAGGAGAATCTGGAATTGGATTGCTAGAGACAACTCGCTTGCCTTTTTCCTGAGGAGGAAGCCTAGGGGGTAAGACTTTGCCACCACGAAGTTGTACCTCTATGATTGAATCGGGAGGACAAACTGTGGGGGAGTCTACACTCTCCATAGGCTGCACATCGTCGCTATCTGAAGAGGAGTCAGAATCTAAAAGTTCTATCACGATAGGTTTCCCAGTGAAATTAATTTCAGGGAGGTCGCTATCTGATAAGATCTCAAGCTCGACATCCCCTATAGAAGTCAAATCTGGAAGATCAAATTTTTGAGGCTTTGGATCGATCTCAATAGAATTTTGAACTTCTTTGGAAGAATTATCAATTTGCATTTCACTCTCATGGTTAATCATCAAAATTGAAGCAGAAGGATGTTTTTTATTAGACTTACGACCCTTTGCCTTTGATGGGGCAAAGTAAAAGTCAGATAACAAGAGTGGGGATGGGGCTTTAATGCCACCATCAGCCGCTTGAATACATCTCTCATCAATATACTTCCTCTCTACAATAAGATCTCTCTTTTCTTTTTCATTCAATACAGTAGTTCCTATGACTACTGGAGAGGGAAGTAGCTCAACATCCTCCTGCGAAGCATCAGGTCAACCTCCCAAATCGGGCCCTGGGCTGTCGTGGGCATCTATTGAGAAAGATGATAAGACTTGTTAATCGACCTTTTAAGTGCCCGGGATAAAGCAATATCCCAACCATCTTTAATTGAAAGAGAAGGGTTAGAATTGTTACCTGAAATTACCTTGACGGACCCTTGTTCTGGATTGACCAAATACTCTTTTGGAAGCACAATATTACCTTGTTTGATATTCCTTTCAAGCCAATCTTTGAAAACAATGCAGTCCTCGATGGAGTGGCTGACCATGCGGTGGTAAGGACAGTAGTTTGGATCATCCTTTCTCTTTATGTCATCTGGCCGCCTCGCTTCTGGCAATTGAAAATCTGACTTCTTCGAGAGACTCTTAAAGATTTTTCCTATCACCTCCCTCTTGAATAGGTAAGGTTTTGTCAACCTTTCTTTGAAGGGAATGAAAGAGGAATCTCTTGTAGGTTGTGAGGTCACTTGAAAAGGTTGTTTCTGAGCTAACTGTGGTGAAGGAACACTAGGCTGGCTAACAACTGGTTGTTTCCCCTTATCAACTGCTGAAACTGTAGCTCTCTTTTCAAATGATTTGATCGGCTTATCAACCTTCTTTTCTCCAGAAAGATCCTTCAAGAATGGCATCCTAGGAGCCTCTTCCTGTAGGTTACTAGCTTTGTTTAGAAGTTTTTCAAAGGTTTTTATAGTGAAACCCTTCAGAAGAAAAGCAACAGGGCCGTGGATATTCTTCAAAAGAATTTCCACTGCATGTTGCTCTTGCAGCTGGGGTTCACACTTCATCGAAAGGTTTCGCCACCTTAAGATGTACTCAACCAGAGACTCTCCCGGCTTTTGTTTTTCAACGACCAGATCGCCCACAGTAGTGCGCTGCTGTGCTCCTGAAAATCTCTTTAAGAATAGATTTTCAAGTTCAGTAAAGGTTCTTACTGAACCGTTGGGCAAATCTGCGTACCATTCAAAAGCTATACCGGAAAGACTACTAACAAATTGGCGAAATAGTAGAGCATCCGACCCCCCGGCATTGCAACAGCTTGCACGAAAGTGGGCCAGATGCTGTCTCGGGTTTTCAATTCCAGTAAAGATTTTAAAAGATGGTGGCACGAAGCCCTTAGGGTAAGGAACCAAATCATATTCCTCAGGGTAAGGTCTACCCTTTGGAATAGATGTAGCTCCTTGCGATTGGGCTAAGGCCTCCCTTACCTGATCCTCAATTAGTTGCTTAATATCTTTTTGAGCTGGTGCTGGAGGAATGATCGGAGGGACTGAAGAGGCTGTCGGCTGAACTGGGAGATCTGGTAATACTGGCTTTTGGACAGGCGGAAGCACCGACACAGACTCTGAGATTTTATAACTGGCCTCTGCCCTTTTTGCTCTGTCGGTGGCTTCCCGAGCAGATTGTTGTAACTCAAGGGAAGTCTCATGTGACTTGTCCAACTGTTGCTGCATTTCTTTAACCTGTAGTAACATTTCTACCACTTGTGCTTCCAGGTTCTTGATGTGATGCTCATCTCTAGCTCTCACTGACTCATCTGAATCTGAATCCACAGCTGCTGAACCCTCCTCTTTGTCAGATCGGCGTTTACTTGGTTCAGTTTCTTTAACGGACCCTCTAGTTTCAACCATGTAAACATCACTAACAGGGAGATCCTCATCTATCAACATATCATCCAATTCTGGGTCAAATGCTTCGTCAAGTTCCTTTCTTTTCAAGATATCTTTAATTTCTTGTACCACCTCATCGACTGGCCGGCTTCCTATCTCCTCAGGGCCTATGGGTAGGTAACCTTTGTATTCTACCATATCATAAAGCTCATCCTGCTGTAGGCTAGAGATAATGGCCTGTAACTTAAGCTCATTTGCTGTTGGAGGTTCAGCTATTAACTGCTCAATCATCGCATGATCTTCATCTTGAACTGGTTCTTCCCCTTCGACTGTATTAGAGTTGGTAGTCAGAAGGGTGGCATCCTCTACCAGGTGAGAGACATCTACCTCAATAGATGGTGTAGGAGTTTGGAGGGTGAAAGTTCCTACATCAGGTAGGGTAGAGTCCTCAGACCTCCGAGTAGGGAGCTCAGGGGTAACAGGTAGGAACTTGGAGCTATCAACTAAGGTATCAATTGGATCCACAACTGAGATATCTGAACTGGCAATCAAACCAACTGGGGTCTGGGTAGCACTGGTCGGAAATCGTGGTAACTCGACTGGGGACTGGAGTAATCTAGCTGACGGAGGAGGAACATCGACTCTACTGATCTTCTTAGGAGTATATCTCTTTTCTGGAGACTGAGGCCTCTTTCCTTTGACATGAATTATTCTGTTAATTTCAGGGTCTTGTTTGGTCTTGACTATCACTGAGGCCAACTTCTTAAACTTTGGGGAAGGGACCGGCGGCCTATTGGTAGGATGGAGACCTTTCTCGGACCCGGTAAGTACAATACCCTCCATTTTAGAGGATGGAGGGCGTGGCACCCAATGATAACCATCAACTAATACTGATGTAGCAGGCTGTCGGATAAACTTCTTGTTCCTCCTAATGGGTTGAGGAGTCAAATTCTTAGCTTCAGATGCCTCTTCTTTTAAGATTTCTTTCTGGAAACGGTGGGAGATAACTCCTTTCAATTGTTTCATGTACTCCTCTTTTGTTTGCCCTGATTGAGCAGCACAAGTGTGGATTATATTTCTCAATGTCCTCGTTCTTTGGAGATGCTTTTCTTTAAGGGTTCTCTTGGTTGAGTAGTCGACCGGGCATGGCGGGGAGCTAGCTATCCTGGCTGCCCTCTCTTCCCCTTCTGCAGCAGAAAGGGGGTGAAAACGACTCCCTTTAAGGAGTGGGGAGGAAGCAGGAATAGGCAGGTCCTCGACAGCCTCAGGCTCTACTTGGCTCAAAGTCTGGACCCCCACAGCCTTCCTTGACTTGGCTATTTTCTTCCTTACTCGTCTCAGGTAATTCTTTTTCTGATTCTTACTAGTAAATGGGATCCCTGAACTCGATCCCTCCTCAAAAATAGACTTGACAGGAGTGGGGGATTCAACAGTTAGCTTGGGTTCTTTCTCCTCATCACTGAAAATAAGGGGACCTGGTCCTGTCCCTATGATCAACTCTACTGCAGGGGGATTGTTCTTAGTAGCATCCAAATCAAGTATCTTATGTCCATCCATCGACAGCTCAAGGGTGTTGAATCCTACCCCAAACAGTATGTTGCTTCCTAAGTCAATCTGCTCACAAACAAGGTCTTTGTCGAAGGAAAAGATCAACTTACCAACCATTGTTGTGGAGTTTGAATTTCTGAAATTGAAGCAAAAGGATCAGAATTAGAATTTTCTCGAAATTGAAAAATTTTTTGAGAGAGAATCATAACGAAATCTATATTTCATATCACATATCGAGCTATAGGACCTATAACCCGATGTATGATAATAAAATATAAGGATTTGTTATGACAAAAAAAAAGATTTAAATTCCCATGACACATGCCAGACTACAACATTGCGTCATAAAGTAGCATATGCCGGTGTTAATTCAAGATTGAATTTTAGGAGCGTAACAGAATCTTAAGGAATTGATGAATTTTCTTTAGACTTTGAAACTCAACAAGTCAAGTTTTCACTCAACCTAGAAGCTCACAAAATCATTAGGAAAATTCAAAAAGGCTTTGATTGCTTGACTCCTCCACATTACCAATCTGCTTGGGGGTAGAGGGTCAAAGCTAAGAATTTGGAAGATTGAAAAGTTTTGAAAGTTGAGAGAGCTATTTTTTTTTTTTTAAAACTCAACATATTGACGGAAGACTCAATAGTCAAAATTCGTAGAGTTTGAGAGTGAGGCTCTCAAGAGATAGACCCGACACTATCGCTCCACCAATTGACTTGGGGGCAGAAGGTCAGAATCAAAACTTTAACAAATGTTTCACCTCTCTTTTTGACATGAAATTAAATTAAAGAAGGTGTTGGCCTATCTTACCCAAGGGAGAAATGGATAAAGGAGCCAACGGAAGAAGGGTAGTCAAAACTACCGATGTAACGAAATTTCGCCATTATTAAAGATGGAAAGAGAGATTCAGTCCCACCGTGGTCGCCATTTTTTGTTGGTGTTTGAAAGCGGGTTTTGAAAAATTTAGTCTTCTTTGGGAAAATTTAAATTGATGTTAAAAAATTTTTTTAATTCTAAAATCGAACATCCCATTAGAAAAAGTATACCGCCTCGAGAGGTGGAAATAAAATTTCAGGATGGGGTTCAGATTTAGAATTAAGAATTCTATCTTGAATATCGTAACCAGATTTAAGAGAGAATTTTGTATGGCCCTGAAGGGTCAAAATAAAATTCAGTCAAATATCAAGCTACGATAGTTAAGAGGAACGATCGTTAATTTTATATTCGAATTCATATTGACAAAAGATATGTCTCCTCGAAGGGAGAAGACATCATTTGTTAATAATCGTTCAAACATAACGATAACGATCGTTAGTGATTTAATTTTTCCAAAGATGACTAATTGAATTTTGAAATCAATTTTGAAAAATTAGATGTGGGTTCTAAATCTCCTACGAGCGCAAGCCCTCGTAGTTAATTACATCGTGGGAGACCGGAGTCCCCTACGAAAACTTTCGATTAAAATAATGGCAGAAATTTTGTTTAGAGATTTTTAGGAGTGATACCAAAGAGGTGAAATTGGAATTTTAAATGGGATTGGAGCAAGATTGAACACTTATTTTGGAATCAAATGAGGAAGGGTAGGAGACACTTTAGGATTCTGAAACAATTCAGAAGTGTCCCGATCTAAGCTAAGTGTGGGGCTTTAAATTTTGGATTGAAAGAATATTTAATTTGAGTTGAGCATTTTATTAGAAATTTGGGATCATATTCCCGGAGGTTGGGGTCTTATGACTCAAAAAGAAATCAGCCCCGGATCCTAACTCTAAATTTGGACACTGAAACACAGTAGTCCGAACCTAACTAATGCAGTGCAAAATCTGCACTTACCCCGGCCTGGATTGGGGAGCCAGCTAAACCACCTAAACGCTTCAAAACCATGAGTCCGGTCTTTTGATGCAGAGTGATCAGGGACGTTATTTAAGATTGGTTTAAGAAGTTGGGGTCGACATCTAGAGCAGGTTCCTAATTGACCCCTTGACTTATGTCGGGTGGAATGCTTAGACTAAAATGCAATTAAAATTTTAATTTAATAAGTTTCTAATGCGATGCATGCTGGTTAAAGTATCCAAATCTGGTATGCATGAAATTTTAAAAAAGGCTTATAAAATAATTTTTTTGAAAAGACTAGACTTCCCCAGATCCAGCACCTCATCCTCATAGGTCGGATTATCTGGACTCTACCCACGGGCGGGGAAGTGTCTTATAGCAAGGAGAGAGAAGTGCAGTAATATGCATGCGACCCCGGATGATTCCGGCTATTCCCTAGGTCGTTAAGTTTCTATGTTATTTAAATCCTAAAATTTTAAGTATTAATTATAAGTAGAAATAGTTTTCGTCCTTAAAGAGCCTAACGAAGTCCAGGCTAAAATAAAAACGACATGCAAGCGCCAAAGAACTAGGAAAAACAGGCAATCCTATACGCAATCAAATTAAATCACAACATATTAAATAATCAAATTAATTAAGTAAATGTCCATAGGCAAATTGCCTTGCTTATTACAACCCAGATTTACATAAATTAAAAGTGGTCGGGCACCACTAATAACAACCCGGATTCTAATCCTAAAACAGACGCAAGTGACTTTGAGTGGGATACTCTATGTCTTCAACTTCTCGGTTTTCTCTTCCTCGAGCTCCTTAGATTCTTCGTGGTTGGATACCCAAATGGAAAAGAGAACTCTTCCCTTGAGGGGGAGGTTACTCTTCCCACTTTGGATAGTGAAGTGATCCAAATTTGGAGTTCCAAATGGATAAGGACTATCCCCCGAAGGGGTATCCTTTCCTCTTTGGAATCCAACCTTTGGATCTATGTATCCCAAAATCAAAGTGTCACTTTCACAACTCAATACTCAAACAAATTACATGAATATAAAAATAAAAATTCTAGACTCTCCTGCAGGGTTATCCTAAGCATTTAAATATTAGAATATATCCCAAGCAGTTATATGTATATACGTGCAGAAAAGTAAACACACTTGGCCACGCTCTTTTTATTTGGGGGCTAAGCAGCTGAAGCACCTGTAGCATTTATATTTATGATTTATTTAGCCCCCTTATTGCCCTGCACGAGCGTGGCCACCTGCAGAAAATCTAGTGAGCATCCAGATCGTTCCTAACCTAAGGGTAATCTAATCGCCCATCACATCAATTCACAGAGTGCAGTAAAAGTAAACAAACACATCAACCAATTTCAATCACAACATGCAATGAAAACTCGAAAAACTCGGCACACAGCAGAAAAGGAAACATCGGCCTAGCCTAAATCTAGAGTTGGTTGTCCTAGCAAACCATCTAAAGTGTGTGTAGTAGGTCGTGTGGCTAGGGTATATCCTAAATAGGGTACTTGATTGAAGTTGTTTAATGTTCTGATTAGTTGAGAGGCCTAAGGGAGATTTTAATTGAAGTTTAAGTCTTAATGGTTTAAATTTGATTTTGAAATTGATTTTAATTGTTTGTTGAATACCACCTTTGTTGCACACCGAGGCCATGAAGTTTATTTCACCTTCCTTGGGGCTAATTTAATAGCCTCGTAGGCCTGGGTTACCCAGTGGTACCCGATATAATCAAGTGATTTGAGTTTGATTAAAGTTTGAAGACTGATTAATTTTTAATTAAACTGATTGGTTGCTAGTTTTAAATAAAATTGATATTTTCTGGAATTTTGAATGATTTATTGAATTTTAGAATTTTATGGATTATTTTAATTAGTTAATTAAGGGGTCCAAAGTTGACTTTTCAAATTAAAATTAATTTTGTAAGTTTCAGATTTTTAATAAATATTAGACCTTATGATGAGTTGTTAGACTGTTAGTACACTCAATTTGGAGTTTTCTATAAAAAGTTATGATTTTTCGAAGTCCGAGCCTAGTTTTGAACTACGGTTGACTGAAAAGTTGACTTTTTGACTTTGACCAGATTTTGGAGATTTGACATTTTTAGAAAATACTAGACCTTAATTGGAGTTAATTGACACTAAGTTTGCTCAATTTGGATTTTTCTGTAATTAGTTATGAATTTTCAAAATTTTCTTAATTATTGAATTTTTAAAATTGCTTAATTAGGAAGGTTTTGATCATTTTGATCCAAACTCATCCCAAACTGCATGGAATCAATCCCAAAGGTCATGAATGACCCATAGGAGTGTTTCCAAGTGTTCGGAAATTATTTTGGATTTTTAATAATTTTTAATTAATTAATATAATTAATTATTGATTTTCATTAAAAGTCAAATTAAAGTTAAATTAGGAGTCCAGTCAAGGGGCTTTTATTTTTCCTAGGAAGAGGACTAAGTTCTGGTCAATTTGAGGTATTATTTGTAATTTTTGGAGTTAATTTGGATTTATTGCATTTTTTTGGATTTTCTGGGTCCTTAAATGGGCTGAAATTTTGGGTAATTAATTTTCTGACCTAATGACCTCCAAATTCAATGAAATTTGGACCTAAGGCTTATTATGTCACTAAGTTTACTATGTTAAAATTTCACCCCTATTGGGTATGTGTACAATCCCCTAGAAATTTTCAAAGTTTTCTAGACTTTTCCTTAATTATTTTCCCTAGGTGTTTCTATTGTTCAAATGGGCTTGAAATTTGGTGTGACTAACCCTGACCCAAATGCACACACACAGCACAAAACATGCAGCCTAATTCTACACAGGAAGGGAGTTATGAATTTTCAAAGTTTTGGGTCCAAATTGGACCCATAACCTTAAAAATTCACATCACAGAAAACTATTAAGCATCTGACCCTAGAAAAATTATGGAACATGCCTAAGATGCTTAAAATCATTCCACCAAAATTTGAGGTCCATTTGACCCCTGGATTGCAAGAAAATTGAGAAAAATGATAATCAAACAACTGCAGTTTTCTCTCAATCCAGAGATCAAAACAACTCAAATTTAATTTTAATAAATTCTACACTTAATTACCTTTCCAACGAGCCCAAAAACATCAAATTTGGTGGAAAAATGAAATTTCTGTGAATTTTAGAAGTTCTGGGCATTTTTAAAAATTTTTTGAGACCAAAAATGGTCAAATCGGCCGTCGGCGCCAATCATTGCCAATGATTGGCGCCGAAACGGCGGCGGCGCGTCAGGTTGCGACACGTGGCAGGTGGGGACCCGCCACTTAAACACATCAGCGGTCCATCGTGGCCGTTGATCGGACCGCGGGGCGAACGGGCGGCCGAGATGGCGCCACGTATGCGCCCGCGGTCTGAACTGGCGCGGGTTCGAACCCAGGCCCCGTCGCGCATTCTGGGTCGGCTGGCGTGGCCGATTCTGGGCCGTCCGATCGCGCCTGTTGAACCAGAGTTGGAAATCTTCAAACGCCCATAACTTGCAAAATACTGAACGAAATTCGACGAAATTTGAACTGTAGCTAGAGGGCAACATGATCTTGCAATGCCTGGAGTTTGGAGGCTCCATGCATTGTAAAATTTGTACAGTTTCAAATTTAAATTCTACCTAAAAGTTGAGATATCTTACAATCTACCCGGTGGATTTTTGTGTTCTTGGGCTCTCTGAACTTGTAGTTTGTCCACGCTCAAGTTTGCAGAAGACCCCAACAGATTTTGACGGCTAGATTTGAAGATATCGAAGAGAGAAGGTATTTCTCTCTTTTCTCTCTTCTTTTCCACTAAAATGAGGGTTTTAATGGTGGAGATGGTGGGGGAAGGCTTGGAATGGCCTTGGGAGATGCTGGAGAGTGTGGGGAGCTGCTGGAGAGTCTTGGGGATGCTGAAGTTTGGGACTTAGGGTGAAGAATGAGTAAGTTGCCCACTTAGGTCAAAATCCCTACACTTAACCCATTGCTTTTGAATTGGATGGCTAGGATTTAATCAAAGGTGCTTTAGATGGTTGCCAAGTGTCCCATGGGCAGCTCAAAACCAGGAGAAAGGGCTGAGGTTGAGAGGGATTGCCTTGAGCCAAGAGGGGGGGGACCACCTCTCTTTTGCTCCATTTGGCTAAACCAAGGCATGGCTTGGTTAATGGGGCTGGATTAGAAGTCAATTAGGAGGGGGAATTAACCTCTTTTGAGCAGTCTAGAGCAGGTTTTGGGAGATGGAAAAGATTTGTCCATGTGGCATGGTCAAATGACCATGATTTGGGCCTCATCTCAAAGATTTTTGACTCCTTGACTTGTTGACTAGTCAATGATGACTAGGATATGCATGGGAGGAGTCAAATATGCTGTAGGAGTCAATATCAAGGGACATGGGGTCATGGTGTTGAAACTTTGAGTGAATACATAAAATTGGAGAGGGTTTTGACCTCTCCAAATGGGTTGACCAAGTCAACCCAAGGGAGGATTGACTTGGAAATCTTTGGACATGTCATGAGTGTCCAAACAAGTGTTTTTGAAGCATTAAATTGGTTTGAGATGGATTCAAATGTTGAAAATAACAATAGTTGGCTTAAAGGTGGATTTGGTCAACCATAGTTGACTTGGTCAAACAGGTCAAACCAAGGAGTGGGTTTGATTTCAATGGGTCTCAAATATCATAAAACATTCATTGGAAGGGGTTTCAAAAGTTAAAAATGTTGAACGATGTTAAATTTTGGTCAAAAGTCCAAAAACCCCTTTAAAGGGTATTTTGGTCATTTTGACCCCGGATGAATCCTGGGTCGAGGTGGGTCCAAAAAGATGTAGATTAATGTTAAACACATCAATATCAAGGGTCTAGAGGTGATTAGAGGGTTTGGGGGAAATTCCAATGTCAAATTTCCCAAAATAATGGGTCCAGTGGCACAGGCCGTAAATATTTGAAGGTTTTACAGCCTTGGAATTTAAATTTAGTTTCCGGGGTTAGAGACTCCAAAATGGGCTCAAACTTGGAGGTTTGCCTCTAGAGACGTATCAAATCAGTATGCAACTGACAGATCATGAATCGGAGGTCATTTGACTGGGGTTTGAAATGTTCGAAAATTCCGTGAAAAAGGCTTTTAGGACTCAGGTATTCAGCCTTGAATTCTGGATTTGGAAATCCGGATTTGATATAGATTTTGGGTTTGAATATCTGGATTTGAATCATCTCAATCATTCATGATCATTCGGAGTGATCATAAGTGTTTGGAAATGATTTGAACTAGATCAAAGGCAGGATCAAGATTTGAACTAGAGTTTGAATCCTGGACTTGGCTGAAGTCTGGGTTTTGATTGAGGTCTGAACTGAATCAAGGTTTAGATTGACTTAGGTTCAGGATTGATTCGAAGTCTGGATTAGGCTCTAATGACCTCATATAAAAATGAGGTCAACAGGGGTTAGTGATGGCATGGATATGCGATTGATAAACAGTACTTCTCATGTCAAAATGCCACAAGCCACCGCCGTTTTGGCGCCGATCATTACCAATGATTGGCGCCGCTTATTAATGGACTTAAAAATTCAAAAAAATAGTCATAATTTCCCAAATTCATAGTAAATTCATTTTTCCACCAAATTACGTGTTTTTGAGCTCGTTGGAAAGATAATTTAGCCTAGTATTTATTAAAATTAATTTTGAGTTGATTTGATTACTGGATTGTGAGATATTTCTGTTTCTTTGAAATAGGTTTTTTGTGATTTTCTCACAATCTAGTGGTCAATTGAGCCCCAAATTTTGGTGGAAGGTATTTGGGTATCTTAGGCATTCACTATAATTTTCTTAGGTTCAGATACTCATTGAATTTCTATGATGTGAATTTTTAAGGTAATGGGTCCATTTTGAACCCAAAACTTTGAAAATTCATAACTCCATTTTTCTATAGAATTAGGCTGCATAACTTTTGTGGTGTGATTGCATATGTGTAAGGGTTAGAAAAATCAAATTTCACACCTATTTGAATAGTAGAGACACCTAGGAAAAATAATTAAGGAAAAGTCTAGAAAACTTAGAAAATTCCTAGGGGATTGTACACACACCCAATAGGGGTGAAACTTGAACATTAAAAACTTAGTGATATCAGGTACCTTAGGTTCAAATTTCACTGAATTTGGAGATCATTAGGTCAGAAAATTAATTACCCAAAGTTTCAGCCCATTTAAGGACCCAAAAAATTCAAAAAAATGCAATAAATACATATTAAGTCCAAAAATTACAAATAATATCTCAAATTGACTAGAACTTAGTCCTATATCTAGGAAAAATAAAAGCCCCTTGACTGGACTCCTAATTTAACTTTAATTTGACTTTTAATAAAAATAAATAAATAATTATATTAATTAATTAAAAATCATTAAAAATCCCAAATAATTTTCAAACACTTTGAAATGCTCCCATGGGTCATCCTTGACCTTTGGGGGTGATTTCATGCAGTTTGGGATGAGTTTGGATCAAAATGATCAAAACCTTCCTAATTAGGCAATTTTAAAAATTCAATAATTAAGGAAACTTTGAAAATGCATAACTAATTACAGGAAAATCTAAATTGAGCAAACTTAGTGTCAATCAACTCCAATTAAGGTCTAGTATTTTCTAAAAATGTCAAATCTCCAAAATCTGGTCAAAGTCAAAAAGTCAACTTTTCGGTCAATTATAGTTCAAATCTAGGCCCAAACTTCAAAAAATCATAACTTTTCATAGAAAACTCCAAATTGAGTGTGCTAACAGTCTAACAACTCATCATAAGGTCTAATATTTATTAAAAATATGAAACTTGCAAAATTAATTTTAATTTGAAAAGTCAACTTTGGACCCCTTAATTAACTAATTAAAATAATCTAGAAAATTCTAAAATTCAATAAATCATTCAAAATTCCAGAAAACAACGATTTTATTTTAAAACCAGCAACCAATCAGTTTAATTAAAAATTAATCAATCTTCAAACTTTAATCAAACTCGATTCACTTAATTATATCGGGTACCACTAGGTAACCCAGGCCTACGAGGCTATTAAATTAACCCAAAGGAAGGTGAAATAACTTCATGGCCTCGGTGTGCAACAAAGGTGATAATCAATAAATAATTAAAATTAATTTTAAAATTAAATTTAAACCATTAAGACTTAAACTTCAATTAAAATCTCCCTTAAGCCTTTCAACCAATCAAGACGTCAAACAACTTCAACAAATTACCCAACTTAGGATCTACCCCAGCCACACGACCTTCTACACACACTTTAGATGGTTTGTTAGGACAACCAACTCTAGATCTAGGCTAGGCCGGTATTTACTTTTCTGCTGTGTGCCGGGTTTTTCGAGTTTTCATTGCATGTTGTGATTGAAATTGATTGATGTGTTTGTTTACTTTTACTGCACTTTGTGGATTGATGTGATGGGCGATTAGATTACCCTTAGGTTAGGAACGATCTGGATGCTCACTGAATTTTTTGCAGGTGGCCATGCTCGTGTAGGGCAATAAAGGGGGCTAAATAAATCATAAATATAAATGCTACAGGTGCTTCAGCTGCTTAGCCCCCAAATAAAAAAAGAGCGTAGCCAAGTGTGTTTACTTTTTCTACGCACATATATAACTGCTTGGGACGTATTTTAATATTTAAATGCTTAGGATAACCCTGTAGGAGAGTCTAGATTTTTTTTATTTTTACATTCATGTAATTTGTTTGAGTATTGAGTTGTGAAAGTGACACTTTGAGTTTAGGATACATAGATCCAAAGGTTGGATTCCAAAGAGGAAAGGATACCTCTTTGGGGGATAGTCCTTATCCATTTGGAACTCCAAATTTGGATCACTTTACTACCCAAAGTGGAAAGAGTAACCTCCCCCTCAAGGGAAGAGTTCTCTTTTCCATTTGGGTATCCGATCACGAAGAACCCAAGGAGCTCGAGGAGGAGCAGACCGAGGAGTTGAAGATAGAGAGTATCCCACTCAAGGTCACTTGCGTCTGTATTAGGATTAGAATCCGGGTTGTTGTTAGTGGTGCCCGGCCACTTTTAATTTATGTAAATCTGGGTTGTAATAAGCAAGGCAATTTGCCTATGGACATTTACTTAATTAATTTGATTATTTAATGTATTGTGATTTTATTTGATCGCGTATAGGATTGCCTGCTTTTCTTAGTTTTTTTTGGGCGATTGAATGCCGTTCTTTTTGTTTTAGCATGGAATTCGTTAGGCTCTTTAAGGACCAAAAATATTTCTATTCATAACCTATATTTAAAATTTTAAGATTTAAATAACATAGAAATTTAACGACCTAGGGAATAGCCGGAATCGTCCGGGGTCGCATGCATATTACTGCATCTCTCTCCCTCCTTGCTATAAGACACTTCCCCGCCTGTGGGTAGAGTCTAGATAATCCGACCTATGAGGATGAGGTGCTGGATCTGGGGAAGTCTAGTCTTTTCAAAAAAATTATTTTATAAGCCTTTTTAAAATTTTATGCATACCAGATTTGGATACTTTAACCAGCATGCATCGCATTAGAAACTAATTAAATTAAAATTTTAATTGTATTTTAGTCTAAGCATTCCACCCGACATAAGTCAAGGGGTCAATTAGGAATCTGCTCTAGATATCGACCCCAACTTCCTAAACCTATCTTAAATAACATCCCTGATCACTCTGCATCAAGAGACCGGACTCATGGTTTTGAAGCGTTTAGGTGGTTTAGCTGGCTCCCCAATCCAGGCCGGGGTAAGTCCAGGTTTTGCACTGCATTAGCTAAGTTCGGACTACTGTGTTCCAGTGTCTAAATTTAGAGTTAGGATCCGGGGCTGCTTTCTTTTGAGTCATAAGACCTCAACCTCCGGGAATGTAATCCCAAATTTCTAATAAAATATTCAACTCAAATTAAAGCATCTCTAAATCTAAAATTTAAAGCCCAACACTTAGATTAGGTTGGGACACTTCTGAATTATTTCAGAATCTCAAAGTGTCTCCTACCCCTCTTCCCTTGACTCAAAAATAATTGTTCAAAATCTGATCCAATTCCTTTTCAAATTCCAATTTCATCTCTTTGATGTCATTCCTAGAAAATCTCTAAATGAAATTTCTGTCATTATTTTAATCGAAAGTTTTCGTAGGGAACTCCGGTCTCCCACGATGTAATTTACTACGAGGGCTTGCGCTCGTAGGAGATTTAGAATCCACAACTGATTTTTCAAAATAGATTTCTAAAATTCAACATTAGTCCTCTTTGGGAAAATTAAATTACTAATGATCATTATCGTTACGTTCAAACGATTATTAACAAATGATATATTCTCCATTCAAGGAGACATATCTTCTGTTAAAATGAATTCGAATATAAAATTAATGATCGCTCCTCTTGATTATCGTAGACCGATATTTGATTGAACTTTACTTTGACCCTTCGAGGCCATGTGAAGTCCTCTTTTGAATCTGGTTACGATATTCAAGACGGGATTCCTAATTCTAAATCTGAACCCCATCCTGAAATTTTATTCCCACCTCCTAAGGTGGTGTAATATTTTGATGGGATGTTTGATTTTAGAATAAAACTTTTAACATCAATTTAAATTTCTCAAAGAAAACTAAATTTTTCAAAACCCGCTTTCAAACTAACACAACAGTCTGCAAACAGGTCAAGAAGATTGGGTCGCGGCTGCTGACACTACAGGAAAATCAATAATTACCAGCGATCATTCTGGCGATTTCTATTACCAGCAGTTTAACTAGCTGTTTGACCGCCGGTATTACCTGGCGGTGTTTAATAATACACCATTGAAAATACCAGCGGTATAATAAACCCCAAGTAGGCTGCCAGTTTTCTATTTTCACAGTGCCTTTATCGACGTCTAAGCCGCCGGTATTAAGTATTTTTTTCCCGACGGTTTAGACCGCCGAAAAGAGACCTAATATTAGCATGTTTGTAGTTGAAAGCGGGTTTTGAAAAATTTAGTCTTCTTTGGGAATTTTTTGAATTAACATTAAAATTTAATTCTAAAATCAAACATCCCATCAAAAATATTATACCACCTCGGGAGGTAGAAATAAAATTTCAGGATGGGGTTCAGATTTAGAATTAAGAATTCTATCTTGAATATCATAGCCAAATTCAAAAGAGAACTTCATATGGCCCCTAAAGGGTCAAAATAAGGTTTAGTCAAATATCGGGCTACAATAATCAAGAGGAGCGATCGTTAATTTTATATTCGAATTCATTTTAACAAAAGATATATCTCCTTGAAGGGAGAAGATATTATTTTTTTAATAATCGTTCGAACATAACGATAACGATCATTAGTGATTTGATTTTTCCCAAAGATAACTAATCGAGTTTGAAAAATTAGTTTTGAAAAATTAGATGTGGGTTCTAAATCTCCTACGAGCGCAAGCCCTCGTAGTTAATCACATCGTGGGAGGCCGGAGTCCCCTACGAAAACTTTCGATTAAAATAATGGCAGAAATTTTGTTTAGAGATTTCTAGGAGTGATGCCAAAGAGGAGAATTTGGATTTTGAAAAGGGATTGGAGCGAGATTGAACATTTATTTTGGAATCAAATGAGGAAGGGTAGGGGACACTTTAGGATTCTGAAACAATTCAGAAGTGCCCCGATCTAAGCTAAGTGTTGGGCTTTAAATTTTGGATTGAAAGAATATTTAATTTGAGTTGAGCATTTTATTAGAAATTTGAGATTGTATTCCCGGAGGTTGGGGTCTTATGATTCAAAAAGAGACCTGCCCCAGATCTTAGATCTAAATTTGGACACTGGAACATAGTAGTCCGAACCTAACTAATGCAGTGCAAAATCTGGACTTACCCCGGCCTGGATTGGGGAGCCAGCTAAACCACCTAAACGCTTCAAAACCATGAGTCCGGTCTTTTGATGCAGAGTGATCAGGGACGTTATTTAAGATTGGTTTAAGAAGTTGGGGTCGACATCTAGAGCAGATTCCTAATTGACCCCTTAACTTATGTCGGGTGGAATGCTTAGACTAAAATGCAATTAAAATTTTAATTTAATAAGTTTCTAATGCGATGCATGCTGGTTAAAGTATCCAAATCTGGTATGCATGAAATTTTAAAAAAGGCTTATAAAATAATTTTTTTTGAAATGACTAGACTTCCCCAGATCCAGCACCTCATCCTCATAGGTCGGATTATCTGGACTCTACCCACGGGCGGGGAAGTGTCTTATAGCAAGGAGGGAGAGAGATGCAATAATATGCATGCGACCCCGGACGATTCCGGCTATTCCCTAGGTCGTTAAATTTCTATGTTATTTAAATCTTAAAATTTTAAATATAGGTTATGAATAGAAATATTTTTGGTCCTTAAAAAGCCTAACGAATTCCATGCTAAAACAAAAACGACATGCAAGCGCCAAAGAACTAGGAAAAACATGCAATCCTATACGCAATCAAATTAAATCACAACACATTAAATAATCAAATTAATTAAGTAAATATCCATAGGCAAATTGCCTTGCTTATTACAACCCAGATTTACATAAATTAAAAGTGGCCAGGCACCACTAACAACAACCCAGATTTTAATCCTAATACAGACGCAAGTGACTTTGAGTGGGATACTCTATGTCTTCAACTTCTCGGTCTTCTCTTCCTCGAGCTCCTTAGATTCTTCGTGGTTGGATAACCAAATGGAAAAGAGAACTCTTCCCTTGAGGGGGAGGTTACTCTTTCCACTTTGGGTAGTGAAGTGATCCAAATTTGGAGTTTCAAATGGATAAGGACTATCCCCCGAAGGGGTATCATTTCCTCTTTGGAATCCAACCTTTGGATCTATGTATCCCAAAATCAAAGTGTCACTTTCACAACTCAATACTCAAACAAATTACATGAATATAAAAATAAAAATTCTAGACTCTCCTGCAGGGTTATCCTAAGCATTTAAATGTTAGAATACATTCGAAGCAGTTATATATATGTGCATGTAAAAGTAAACACACTTGGCCACGCTCTTTTTATTTGGGGGCTAAGCAGCTGAAGCACCTGTAGCATTTATATTTATGATTTATTTAGCCCTCTTTGTTGCCCTGCATGAGCGTGGCCACCTGCAAAAAAATTTAGTGAGCATCCAGATCGTTCCTAACCTAAGGGTAATCTAATCGCCCATCACATCAATTCACAGAGTGTAGTAAAGAAAGTAAACAAACACATCAATCAATTTCAATCATAACATGCAATGAAAACTCGAAAAACTCGGCACACAGCAGAAAAGGAAACATCGGCCTAGCCTAAATCTAGAGTTGGTTGTCCTAGCAAATCATCTAAAGTGTGTGTAAAAGGTCGTGTGGCTGGGGTAGATCCTAGGATTGGGTATTTGATTGAAGTTGTTTGATGTTCTGATTAGTTGAAAGGCTTAAGGGAGATTTTAATTAAAGTTTGAGTCTTAATGGTTTAAATTTGATTTTAAAATTGATTTTAATTGTTTGTTGAATACCACCTTTGTTGCACACCGATGCCATGAAGTTCATTTCACCTTCCATGGGGCTAATTTAATAGCCTCGTAGGCCTGGGTTACCCAGTGGCACCCGATATAATTAAGTGAATCAAGTTTGATTAAAGTTTGAAGACTGATTAATTTTTAATTAAACTGATTGGTTGCTGGTTTTAAAATAAAATTGATGTTTTCTGGAATTTTGAATGATTTATTGAATTTTAGAATTTTATGGATTATTTTAATTAGTTAATTAAGTGGTCCAAAGTTGACTTTTCAAATTAAAATTAATTTTATAAGTTTCAGATTTTTAATAAATATTAGACCTTATGATGAGTTGTTAGACTGTTAGTACACTCAATTTGGAGTTTTCTATGAAAAGTTATGATTTTTCGAAGTTCGAGCCTAGTTTTGAACTAGGTTGACTGAAAAGTTGACTTTTTGACTTTGACCAGATTTTGGAGATTTGACATTTTTAGAAAATATTAGACCTTAATTGGAGTTTATTGACACTAAGTTTGCTCAATTTGGATTTTTCTGTAATTAGTTATGCATTTTCAAAGTTTCCTAATTATTGAATTTTTAAAATTGCTTAATTAGGAAGGTTTTGATCATTTTGATCCAAACTCATCCCAAACTGCATGAAATCAATCCCAAAGGTCAGGAATGACCCATGGGAGTGTTTCCAAGTGTTTGGAAATTATTTTGGATTTTTAATAATTTTCAATTAATTAATATAATTAATTATTAATTTTCATTAAAAGTCAAATTAAAGTTAAATTAGGAGTCCAGTCAAGGGGTTTTTATTTTTTCTAGGTAGAGGATTAAGTTCTGGTCAATTTAAGATATTATTTGTAATTTTTGGAGTTAATTTGGATTTATTGCATGTTTTTGAATTTTCTGGGTCCTTAAAAGGGTTGAAACTTTGGGTAATTAATTTTCTGACATAATGATCTCCAAATTCAGTGAAATTTGAACCTAAGGTACATGATGTCTCTAAGTTTACTGTGTTCAAATTTCACCCCTATTGGGTGTGTGTACAATCCCCTAGGAATTTTCTAAGTTTTCTACACTTTTCCTTCATTATTTTTCCTAGGTGTCTCTACTATTCAAATAGGCGTGAAATTTGGTTTGTCTAACCCTTACACATATGCAATCACACCACAAAAGTTATGCAGCCTAATTCTATAGAAAAATGGAGTTATGAATTTTCAAAGTTTTGGGTCCAAAATGGACCCATTACCTTAAAAATTCACATCATAGCAATTCAATGGATATCTGAACCTAAGAAAATTATAGTACATGCCTAAGATACCCAAATAGCTTCCACCAAAAGTTGGGGCTCAATTGACCACTGGATTGTGAGAAAATCACAAAAAACCGATTTTAAAGAAATAGAAATATCTCATAATCCAGTAATCAAATTAACTCAAAATTAATTTTAATAAATATTAGGGTAAATTATCTTTCCAACGAGCCCAAAAACACTTAATTTGGTAGAAAAATGAATTTACTATGAATTTTGAAAGTTATGACTATTTTTTTGAATTTTTAAGTCCATTAATAACCGGCGCCAATCATTGGCAATGATCGGCGCCAAAACGGCGGCGGCGTGTGGCATTTTGATATGCAAAGTGCTGTTTATCAACCACCTAAACATGCCATCACTAACCCCGAGCCGTCCGATCGAGAAAGATAGAAAATCGGACGGCCGAGATCGATCAAAGCCGTTTTAGTTCAAAATGAACTAGAAAATTGAAACACTCATAACTTTCAAAATACTGATCAACATTTAACGAAATTTGAAACATAAGCTCATGGGAACATGAACTTTCATTGTCGAGAGTTTGGAGACCCTAAACAATGAAATTTTTGAGCAGTTTCAAATTGAAATTTAAACTTAAAATGAGCATAACTTACAATCCAACCGTCGGATTTGTGAGATCTTGGGCTTGTTGGAAAGCTGCAGTGATCCTCTACAACTTTGATGAAGACACCAAGAGCTGGATCTAATTGGATCGAAAGTTGTGTTGGAAAACCCTCTTTCTCTCTCTAGAATGCTCTCTCCTCACTAAAATAGTGATTTGAGGCTTGGAAATGATGGGAAGAGGCTTGGGAAAGCCTTAGAAATGGTTGGAGAAGATGGGAAAGGGTTTTGGAAGGTTGAAGGCTGGAGGAGAGTGTTGACCTCATTTTTTTATATTATCTTGATTGGCCCGCGAGCATATTTGATCGAGTTGATTGAGCCTCGTCAAGCTCAATTCAATTCGAATCAACGTCAATTTGAATTTGATTTTTTGTTGAATTAGAATAGTCGAGCTGCATTGAGCTCGAGTCAACCTGATTTGAATCAAATTAAGTGCGACTTGAACTCAAGTTCGATCCAAACCAACCCAAATTAATTCCTATTAAACTCTAATTTACTTTCTGCATAAGTTTGAATGCGATTCCGGATCAAGTAATTGGATCCTACGGCTCTCCTGCTTTTTGGACCTCTCTCCCTCTCCGTCATTACTGATTCGCAAGAAGCGAAATCCCTCCCTGACGGTATCCTCGTGCCCTAGCCCCCTCGGTTCGGACAAGAGCAGAAAGCTCTCCAGCTCTCGCGTGAGAAATGCCCAACCGAAGTTCTCTCGGTTTCGGCCTGCTCCCGTCGCTTCCCCTTGCTCATGTGGACAGCAGCCCTAGCCGAAGTCCTCATTGTCGCCTCCTCTCGTTCATTCGAACCGAGCCAGGAAGCCAACGTCGGCCTCTTCCACTCAGTCCACAAACTCCAGCAGCTATAGGCGTCGATTCAACCCTCTTGCCCTACTCGAGTACAGGTATATCTTTTCCTGCTCACCCTTCTTCTCAATCTCCTTCCTCTCCTTGTTCTTCCACTTCTTCTCTTACTCCTTTATTGTTCTTTCATTCTCCTCCTATATCCTGACCTTCTTCTTCTTGTTCTACCTCTTTCCTTCCTTCTTCGGCAAGAATCAAAATCGTTGAATGATTAACTCATGGAATGGAGTTTGTGTGAGAACTTTTTTTTTTATTTTTATTTTTTTTTTATGTTGTGCTGCTCTCGGTTTGGGGCAACATCTCCTGTTCTCCCGATTCTATGCATTTTATTATTTCTGTTTTTTTTAATCCATGCTTCCCATGTTTTAAAGATCTGATTAGATCTTTAAATTGTTGCAGGTTTGGGAGTTCTCATTTTTCTGGCATTTATCTGATTCCTGCACAGTTATTGTAGTATAAATTTCTTGTTCTTTTGCTAAAAATCTGTTAAAAAAATTTTGTGGTGTGAGTTTATTTGTTAACGGATGGTTTGAAGGTGAATGTGGCTAGCATATTTGGTGATATTGTGTTAGAAATCTTCATTGAATTGAATCATGAAGTAACGATGCAGTTTCACATGCTAAATAAGAAAGATACATGGGAATGATCCCTGCACTTTATGGACCATGATTGAATCCATGCTTCAACTTTATTCTCATGAAATGAGTATGATGTACATTTTGCTATCACAGAAATTTCTCATATTGTATGAGGTTTAGGAGCTTATCTTGTATACATGATGGAATGCGATTAAGTTGGAAACATGTGTCGATTTGGTCTTTCCAGTAAATCATGTATGTATGAGCCCTCTGAGATCTTGGTAAAGATTAAGTTCTTGAGATTTTTGTGGCTGTTCAAGAATGGCTTATTTGGTTTATTATTTCTCTCATGAATTTAGTGAAGTGTTACAGGATTCATATGTGCTTTCATTGAAGATATAACGGGTAGGGTGGTGGATTTTATTTAATCATCATTTGTTTATAATTTTCTTTACTCCCTCTTTTATTATGTGGATGAGAGGCCATCATAATTGTTCTTACCCTTGGAATTGGGTGTGCTTGTCTTATCTGATGGATTTCATTATCAGATTATGCCTTATTATGTGGACTTTGTTATCAGAATACTCTTCCTATGTGTAGGTACATACCCCTATTAGTTTACTTACTATTTGGTTTGGGTTTAATTGGTAGGAAAACTGATTGTCTTTGTCTTTGCAAATTGCTTATCCTTCTCTATAAGAACTTGGAGTTTGAATTTGGTTATGATTTAAACAGCATGATAATTGAATTCTTGTAGAAGTCTTAAGAGAACATGAGGGGTTACGATATTTGTTATCAAAATCTGCACGCGAGGTGCTTGTGATAATGCTTATAAAGGGAGATGACAGGATTTTCTTGAGAAACAAAGAATGGAAGAATTTGTTTGGTTTATTTTTTATAAAGAGCAGTAAACGCAGCACTATATATTTCTTCATTTACTCATAAAACTTGAATAGCAATTAATGATAAAATACTTGCATACACTTGTGAATCTTGAATATTCTACACTTGATTGAGTTCATGTGGTACATGTGTTGAAAAAGTTATTCTTCTTGCATTCTATATTCATACTTGAGAAAATCTCAATAACTTTTCTACGCGTTCGTAGCAAGAATTGTTATGTGGTGTGTTTTGGGAAAAGAGCAATGTTTATTAGATAAAAGTGATTGTTTAAGCCATATTATTTTATAAAGATCTTTTCATCATTGTTGCTTATGAGAAATTTGTTGTGCTTTGTAGTTGCCAGGCATGCCATGTTAAGTCATGGGTGATTTTATTTTGTATAGATTATGCTGAGTAGTCCGGATTAAAGTGATGTGATCATGCTTTAGCAAACCTGTTCAAAACTCCATGGTTTAATATTACTCTTCTTCATTTCGAAACTTAGTGAAGCTTAGTGGGCTTGGCTATGCATATGGATAGATCTTCTTTCCCTTTTAGGGTGTAAAGCATGATTCTCACATTAACTTATTCCATGGCTCTTTATAGCATCGCATGTTAGTTGCTTGATGAAATGTCTTAGTAAGATAATGCGGTGAATTGGTATGAGCTTTATTTGAAATTTTGTTCTCTAAAAGATACATTGGCGAGTCCTGCATTTATGCGAAAGTTCCTATAGTTTTTTTTTTTTTTTTACATATAGAGCTTCTCTTATTGTTTTTTTTGTGAGAAATGAATACACATTTTTGGGGTCTTTCTCACTGATTTTCATACAAGAATCCCTATAGCATTTGAGTAGATCCTTCATTGCTTTTATGCAAAATTCATACATCTTTTATATGATCTTTCTCGTTGATTTTTGGTGGCGGGTCGACGTAGATTTTCATTGTTTCTCGTGTTCTAAGCTGTTTTGGGAGCAAGTTATATGCAAATTCTCACTGACTTGGGGCTGTATGAGATATCTTATGGTTGGAAAGTTTTGTGGAATATGTTATATTGAAAGGTATCTATTTGGCTTAGATGTTGGAGGGCATTCGCTTGGTCTATGTTTCATACAAGAGTTTTATTTACGGATCTAATGTAATGATACTAGGAAATTTTCTCTTTTGGTGAGCATTCATATTTTTTTTAAAAAAGTATTTTGGAGAAGCATTGGAGAATATTCATGTGTTTTAGGCTTCAAATGTGAATTTTGATTTTGCTTTGTATTGGAAAGCTTTATGAGATCTTTTTGTTAGAAGACTTTCATAAAGTCACCCCACGTTAAAGAAACATATTACTTGTTTTGCACCAGAAAAAGCTATTGTGGATTTTATATTTGGGAAGTTTTATGGATTGTTTTTCTTGAAGGTTTTGTGAGTTGTTTTGTTTTGAGATTCTTTGGATTGTTTTGCAGATTGAGGGCATTATGAGCGGTTTTATGTTTGAGGAGCTTGATGTTAGATGACTTTTTCAGTTCTCTTTTTATGGATGAATCTTCTTTCTCTTATTTCCTTTTGGCTTCAAAGATGAGTTTCAAAAAGAAATGTAAGTTGAAAATTTTATTTGAGTTTTGGTTTCAAGACTGGTTTCCTTCGCTACTGCTTTGTGAATGTTTTATAACGGAAAGTTTTATGAAATCTTCTTATTAGAAGATTTTCATAAGTATACCCCACGCCAAAAGAGAAAGCAATTCGATTGTTTTGTGTCAGAAAGAGGGCTTTTGTGGATTTCTTACGAGAGGGTTTTGAGTCATTTTGTTTGGGGGATTTTACAATTACTTTGGGATTGAAATTATTTTTTATGCATGGTTTTGTGTTAGAGGTTCTTTAAGTCCTTTTTGGGATAAAGTGATATTTTTGAGAGCTCTTTAATGTCTTTTCTTTTTAGAATGAAGTGATATTTAGTGTATGAATTGTCTTTCTCTTATTAGTATTTATTTCTAAATTTGAGTTTGGGTTGAATGTGAAATGAAAGTTGCTTGTTTATGTTTTAGTTTTGGGAGCTGGTTTTCCTCTTCGCCACTCTGGATTTCGTATAGGATATAGTGTGAGTCATTGAGTCTTTTGAGTGCTTATTCTTGGAATGTGGGGACAACAAAGGGCGCCAAAACACCTTCTTCTCTATTCGTATTATATCGAATTGGGGTGGAGGTCGTTTTAGAGACATACTTGACTTCAAAGAGGTATGCCCAATAATGAGACGCCTACATTCCTTTTATTATTTTTGATTTCTCATTCATTCCTTTCGACATTTTATTGTCTTTCTCTTTACTTCTTTCCTCTCTAATACTATTCTACTTACCATCTTATTTTATTTTATAGATTCCTAAATTTATTGGTATATGTACGAATGTCCAAAGGGTTAGAAAAGAACTTCCTTTTGTCTCCCATAACACTAGTAACACCTAAGGACAAAAATTAAGAATCGAGTCTTAGATGACAAACTTAGGGTGCATGCTCCTTATAGGATAGAGACATCAAAACATAAACTTAGCGACACATTTTCCTAGGTTTGTTGTGCCTTAATTCATTAATAATCAACCAACAAAATCTCCCTTAACCAATAATAGATTGTTTAATCTACTTTTCTTTTAATTTATAACAAACTAAAATAATTCAACAAAATTGGTTACTACTGGGTAACCCAGGCCTACGAGGCTATTAAGTTAGCCCCAAGGAGGGTGAAATAAACCTCACGGCCTCGGTGAGCAACAAAGGTAGTAATCAATCAAACACTAAAATAAAATCTTTAAAATTAATCCTAAGACATTAATACTTATATTTAAATTAAAGCATCCCTTTAACCTTCAACAAATCAAATTACAAATAACTTTAACTAAATCATCCTACATAGGACACACCTAAAACCACACAGCCTACACACACCTAGGCTTGTTTGTTAGGACACGACTCCTAGTCCTAGGTTAGGCCGATGTTTTGTTTTATTATTTGATGCCAATTACTTCTGCCAAGTTAGCAAACTCCTGTATTGTTCTATGTCTTAGCAATAACATGTGTATGTTTTATAAATATGAATATTAAATTTGCTGTTAGTCACATTTTTATTTACTTGCGTTTATTTTCTGAATGGCATCTACGCTCATTTGTGCATTTTTCTTTTATTTTGTCTTGCGAGGTACATTGGGTCAGGCATGATCAAGGATCAGTAAGTAATTTGCTCGCTTAAAGCTTTTAAGTGGCTGCGCCACAATCTTGCAAGGTTGATAATCAATGGATAGCTCGCTTGCTCGGAATTTCTTAAGTGGCTGCGCCACGGTCAGGTATAATCTCTGCAACTTGTAAAAAAAAAAATTGTTAATTATGTATCGAAACTGCTACACACCACACACATTTTGTTATTAGTTTTTAGAGTAATACATATTCTAGCATGTTTAGGTAGTTGGCCATAGGTTAGTACACTAACGAAGCTTTGGCCCTATAGGCCAAAGCTTGCCCCCTTCTGTGAGCCCTAGAGACCCTTCTGGTCACCTTAGGCCTGTAGTGTAGGCCCACCTATTTGTGCCATGGGCACCGTTGTTTTCCCATACGAAGTGGGCACCGTTAGGATGTTCCATTTTCTCTTGGTTTTGGGTATGATACCCCCCACCTTCTGTGAGCCTTAGAGACCATTAGGGTCATTTAGGCCTGTAGTGTAGGCCACCTACTTGTGCCATGTGCATCGTTGTTTTCCCACACGAAGTGGGCACCGCTAGGATGATTTTCTATTGTGATGTGATGAGGATACCTTGCCTGGAGGGTATCCTTGGTGTGTTTATTTATTTATTTTCTGTACTCTGAATATCATGCATTCATTTTTATACACTTTACTCCACAGCGCACTCCGCCTACATACATGCATTGCATTAGCATTACTCAAATAAAAATGTCACATTGTCTCTTAGTAATCTTTAGAACACTTTCACTTATGCATCCGTCTCATGCATCATATATGGCGCTAGATAGATTTGTTTGCATATTACAGAGTCCCTGATTTAAACCTCTGAACTAAAAATTCTTGATTCCTTAGGATAGAGCCTCCTTATCTTACATACATGTAGGGCGATTGATTGTGTTTAGGATGTTAGCTGGCAGCTCACTCCAGGCAAGCATAAGCCCAGATTGTACACCCCTCAATGTGTTTCTTTTCATCTTTGATGAATTCTGAGTCTGTCGTTTCTCTTAGGATAGTAATCTAATTTTTGATCTTCTAAACTCAAAACTTTAATCATATCTTTACTCATCTGAAAATTCTAATCATCATTAAGGGTAAGAGGAAGGGTTTATCCTTTTGGAATAGAACTTAGGAACTTTCTTTATGCACCAAATTAAGAAGAGAATAATATATCGTCCTTAATCGAGAGTCTTCTTAGGCCAAGGTCTAAGATGTAATTAACCATGGGGGCTTGCGCCCGTGGGAGACTGATCCCCACATCAAATAAACCCCATTCGAGCTGATGTATCGAATGGGGGAAATCTCGTGACCTTTTGGGTCATATATATTATTATCCATCGAGGTGTGTAGGCGAAAGCCGCTATCCTCTATGGCTAATCGTATGTATGACTCCATCTGCTCTTCCATTGGCCTGCTTGGGTAGAGTGTAAAGGCCTACGATCGTTTTGTCCTACGGGATAGTGCGGTCGTACCCTTTGTATTCTGTTCCACACAAGCAGAATCCTTTCGGAGACCCACAGATTTCTGGCGACCACGGTGGGACTAGTTTCTCTCTCCATCTTTGGATGCTGTATTATTCTCTTCTGTAGGTATTCCTAGTTTGGTGCATGGTTTATGTTCCTCACTTTTATTCCACTCTCTTCTCTGCATCCTCAATGAAGATTAGATGTTTTTAATGCATAAAGATTTAATTAAAATTTTGAGTTTATTAGATCTTTGTTCGTAATTATCAAATTCAAATCCAGATCAATCTGTTTCTATCCTTCTTACTCAAATCAAAATTTTAATTTCAATCGATTCCTAGATGAAATTCTCTTAGGGTCGATCTTGACTTATATCATTTCAAATGAAAGTCTATATTCTTTTTTTTATTACATTATTCATATACTTGGCATAAACTCTATTTTCCATCATCTCTATACTCTCAGCCCTTTTAGATTGGGTCTTGATTCATATCAGTCTAAATAAGAATTCAGATTTTATCTTTAATGGTGGGATCCTTAAATTTGACATATACAAAGTTTTCAAAATGGAAAATTAATTTGAGAAAAGTTTGAGGGTTTCAAATAAAAGACAAACTTTTGAGAAAATTTTTCTTAGAGAGTATGTGACTTATCTTTCTTAATGAAAATTTACCTCTATTTTATTTAAAATATGAAGTAAGTGTTGTTAGTGACTCCTTTAAACGCTTAAAGAAAGTGTATGATGATTAATGAAAGAGTATGTCTTCTCCCTCCCATTCCTTGTATTGGGTGATTCTCATTTTTGAATTAAAATCTATGTCAAATTGAAATTGGGCATAGAAATGAAAATTTTCTCCATCATCTTGCAATTTTCTATCTTGTAGGCATCTTTTGCATACCAATGAATCTACCTTATAATTCTCTTAATCAGGTTGTTCACCTGTATCATAGGATCGAGTTTGTTTTGTGAATTTTTCTTCCTTACATAAGAGAGTGAGTTTTCTTCTCTTATGTTTGAAAGATAATTTCACAACTGAGAAAATCTTTTTTTAGAGATTTAGAAAGGAAGTCAATTATAAAAATGAAAAGATGCGCAAAGTGCGCCAAAAATGAAAAGATGCGTAAAATGCGCCAAAAATGAAAAGATGCGCAAAGTGCGCCAAATTTGAAAGATGCACAAAGTGTATCAAAAGTGAAAGGATGTACAAAGTACATCAAAATTAAGAAAGAGGCACAAAATGAGCCCAAAATGAATAAGTGATTGACTTCTCTTTCTTGTAAATCTTTAAATCTCAGAAAACTCATGTGTCTTTTGATATTTTTGATACCTGAGTTTGAAAATCATGACTTTGGATTCATCACTATGCAATGATATTCTATAAGATATAAGATATTTTTCATGCAAGAAGGTTGAAGAAGATTCAATTTCTTTCTCTAATTTAAATCTCTTTTGAGTTAGATTTCAATTCAAAAATTTCATGTCTAAGGGAGAGAACCCAATTTGGCTTGTAGGGAGCTCGACTTGGGTTAGCAAATGTTAAATCCCTAATCTTTTTGGGTTTAGATGGAGCCAACCAACTTCTTACTGAATTTTCAAATTTGGTCCCATTTGTCATTTTTGACTGGGTTCATATAATCAAGAGGTAAATTTTTCATTCTTAAAAATAATGCTCCTACTCTTTGATTAAATTTCTACTCTTTAAAAATATATATGAATCAAACTTATCTCAATTAATTGGTGAGTATTTAACATCTCTTAGTGTTTCTACTATTGAGTATGTTTAAATATTCACCTTATCCTTTTGAAAATTCATGCATGAAAATTTTTGAATCCCAACATTTGATTATATCTTATTCTTATGGACTGATGTGATCCTTTCCCCGATTGCACTCTCTTTTTGAATCCTGGTTGTTTTGAGTCATGGTTGTTTTGCTTAGAAATGATCATTTGGTGTGCATTTATTCTCTTGGTATTCTATATGCTGCCATTTCTTGTTTAGGAGTCACTCTCCTATTCAAGTTCTTTAGTTTTATTCACTTGTTTGGGAGCCACTCTCCCATTCAAGTTGTTGGTTTTTGTCCACTTGTTTGGGAGCCACTCTCCCATTCAAGTTGTTGAGTTTTGTTCACTTGTTTGGGAGCCGCTATCCCATTCAAGTTGTTGGTTCTTGTCCACTTGTTTGGGAGCCACTATCCCATTCAAGTTGTTTTCGCTCACTTGTTTGGGAGCCACTCTCCCATTCAAGTTGTTTGCTTGGTGTACTTGTTTGGGAGTCACCCTCCCATTCAGGTTGTTGGTTTTGTTCACTTGCTTGGGAGCCACTCTCCCATTCAAGTTGTTAGTTTTCTCGCTTGTTTGGGAGCCACTATCCCATTCAAGTTGTTTTCGCTCACTTGTTTGGGAGCCACTCTCCCATTCAAGTTGTTTGCTTGGTGTACTTGTTTGGGAGTCACCCTCCCATTCAGGTTGTTGGTTTTGTTCACTTGCTTGGGAGCCACTCTCCCATTCAAGTTGTTAGTTTTCTCGCTTGTTTGGGAGCCACTATCCCATTCAATTCGTTGTTTTGTTCACTTGTTTGGGAGCCACTATCCCATTCAAGTCGTCTCTCTTTGTTCACTTGTTTGGGAGCCACCCTCCCATTCAGGTTGTTGGGTTTATTCACTTGCTTGGGAGCCACCATCCCATTCAAGTCATCTCTCTTTGCTCACTTATTTGGGAGCTACTCTCTCATTCAAGTTGTTGGTTTTTGTCCACTTGTTTGGGAGTCACTATCCCATCCAAGTTGCTGGTTTTGTTCACTTGTTTGGGAGCCATTATCCCATTCAAGTTGTCTCTCTTAGCCCACTCGTTTGGGAGTCACTATCCCATTCAAGCTGCTGACTTTGTCCACTTGTTTGGGAGCCATTATTCCATTCAAGTAGTCGTTTTGATTTCACTTGTTTGGGTGTCCCTCTCCCATTCAAGTCTTGATTCCATTTCCCAGCTGGGTTCGTCCCCTTGGATCTTTCTATGTGTGATTGTTCTGTCATGTTCTTTCTCATATTGGTGTCATGATAGCTTTACCTTGATTTTGCATGAATACTCATCTTCTTTCCATATTGGTGCTCCCCTACGGACAGACCCGTATGGGGTGTTCCCCCTTCGATGTTACTTTTGGGATTCCTTTATTCAGGAAGTCCCTTTTTGTCATTCCTGTTACTCTTTGTTTTGCCGTTTTCGAATTTGGTCAGGCAAACATTGAGTTTCTCCCATTCACTGTTTCGATCTGGTCAGGTGAATATGGGATCTTTACCCGCCCTTCTGTTCTGCTGTTTCGATCTGGTCAGGCAGACAGTTGATTCTTTTCTTCCTTGCTCTTACTCACTATTTCGATCTGGTCAGGTGAGTATTGGGCTGTCCTCATTCACTGTTGCGAATATGGTCAGGTGAATGTTGGACCTTTCTTTTCTTTTGCTCTGCTGTTGCGAATATGGTCAGGCAGGCATTAGACTTTCGGGGAAGCTCTTTGTTCGCTGTTGCGAATATGGTCAGGTGGACATTGAGCTGTTCTCATTCGCTGTTGCGAATATGGTCAGGCGAATGTTGAATTCACCCCCTTTCTCTTTTCACCCTTTGTCTCGCTGTTGCGAATGTGGTCAGGCGAACATTGGGTAGTCCTCGTTCACCGTTGCGAATATGGTCGGGTGAATGTTGGACTCTTTCTCTTTTGTTCTGCTGTTGCGAATATGGTCAGACAGACATTAGACTTCTGGGAAGCTTGTTACACATCGTTTTCGAATTTGGTCAGGTGTGTGATGAGTTGTTCTTTATCCACTGTTTTCGAATACAGGTCAGGTGGATATCGAACTGTTTTTCATTCGTCGTTTTCGAATTTGGTCAGACGAATGCTGAACTTCCCGTTTTGGTTGGGTGCCCGACAGAGTCCCTGGGAGGCATACTTCACCACCTCTTCATTCCCCCTGTTTTCATTTCCTGCTTGGGGGTTGTTGAGTTTTCTTTCACTCTTTGTTTCGCCGTTTTCGAATTTGGTCAGGCAAACATTGAGTCGTCCCATTCACCGTTTTCGAATTTGGTCAGGTGAATGTTGGACTCTTTCTCTTTTGTCCCGTCGTTTTCGAATTTGGTCAGGCGGACATTAGATCCTGGGATGCTCTCTACACTCCGTTTTCGAATTTGGTCAGGTGTGTAGTGAGTGGTTCTTTATTCACCGTTTTCGAATTTGGTCAGGTGGATATTGAACTTTTCTCATTCGTCGTTTTCGAATTTGGTCAGACGAATGTTGAATTCCCCTTTCTCTTTCACTCTTTGTTTCGCTGTTTTCGAATTTGGTCAGGCAAACATTGAGTCGTCCCATTCACCGTTTTCGAATTTGGTCAGGTGAGTGTTGGACTTTTTCTCTTTTGTCCCGCCGTTTTCGAATTTGGTCAGGCGGACATTAGATCTTGGGATGCTCTTTACACTCCGTTTTCGAATTTGGTTAGGTGGGTATTGAGTAGGTTCTTTATTCACTGTTTTCGAATTTGGTCAGGTGGATATTGAACTATTCTCGTTCGTCGTTTTCGAATTTGATCAGACGAATGTTGAACTCCCTTCTCCCTTTACTCTTTGTTCTGCCGTTTTCGAATCCGGTCAGGTGAACATCGAGTTATCCCCATTCGCCGTTTTCGAATATGGTCAGGTGGATGTGGGACTCCCTCCTCCTTTCTCTATTCTGCTGTTGCGATGTGGTCAGGCAGATAGATAATTTCATTATTTTCCTGGATTGTTCTTTCTCCTTGCTTTCCCTTGATTGTTACTCTTTGTTATTTATTATGATTTTGAAATTGTTGTTGGACTCTTTCCTCGCTTCATCTTAGACATGTATTTTGTCCTGGGTGATCGTCGAGTGTTCCCTGTCCTCTTCGCATCACCACGGGCTTATGCGCCGGGTGATCGTCGAGTGTCTCTTGTCCTTTTTCATCGTCGACCTCCAGTCGAGTGGTTGTTGACCTTTTAGAGTGGTTGTTCACTTTTCTAGTGGTTGTTGAGTTACTTTCCTTACTCCTTCTCACTGTTTCGATCTGGTCAGGTGAGTTTTGAGTAGTCCTTGTTCGCCGTTTTGATCTGGTCAGGTGAGCGCTGGGTTTCTTTCTCTCTTTTATCCCACCATGCTTGCATGATTGTGTGAGCATTGCATGTCTGTGTGGTTGATTGAATGAGTGTGTGGTCATTGCATAATTGTGTGATTGTGGTGTGCTCATTGCATGACTAATTGGTCGCTATATGCTTGTGTGATTATGTCATTATTGTGTGATCACTGCATGATTATATGGTTGTTATGTAATTTAGTGATTGTTATTTGATTAGATGGTTATGGCATGATTTGATAATCGTTATATGTTTGGATGATTATCGCATGTATGTGATTTATGCCTTCTTGAGTGATGATTAGATGATCGTGGGATAATCATTATATGTTGGATCGCTTGTTGTATGATTGAGTGATTGTTGAATATTTGGGTTTGTTGCATGGTCATATGATCGTTGCATGATTCAATGATAGTTGCATTATCGTATGATCATTGTATAATTTTATGATCGTTGTGTGATTATTGTATGATCACTTACTTGTTAGTATGTGATTTGGTGCGATTGGATGATTATTGCATAGTCATCATATGGTTGTGTAGTTATTATATGATCGCATGATTGAGATATTACCAAACTATTGCTATATGATTAGTTGAATGTAGCGTGGTTGCGTGATGTTTGCCTAATTATATAATGTTGTAATTTAGTGGTGTGTTTGTTTGATTGAATGATTATGTGATTGATTAATGGTTGCATGAGCATTGTGTGATTGTGTGATCATAGCATGGTGGGATACTTTTTGTATGATTATTGTGTGATTGTATGTTTCTCAATTCCTATTAGTTGGTTGTAGGATTGCATCTTCCTAGTGAGTCTAGGGTTGCATCTTCCTAGTGAGTCTAGGGTTGCATCTTCCTAGTGAGTCTAGGGTTACATCTTCCTAGTGAGTCTCATTCGTTGGTTGTTGGGTTGTACCTTCTTAGGGTTAAGGAGGTCAACACCAACACGTACGGTTCACTTATCATTCACCGCACCTGTCGGGGTGGAGTTTGTTGACCTCATTTTTTTATATTATCTTGATTGGCCCGCGAGCATATTTGATCGAGTTGATTGAGCCTCGTCAAGCTCAATTCAATTCGAATCAACGTCAATTTGAATTTGATTTTTTGTTGAATTAGAATAGTCGAGCTGCATTGAGCTCGAGTCAACCTGATTTGAATCAAATTAAGTGCGACTTGAACTCAAGTTCGATCCAAACCAACCCAAATTAATTCCTATTAAACTCTAATTTACTTTCTGCATAAGTTTGAATGCGATTCCGGATCAAGTAATTGGATCCTACGGCTCTCCTGATTTTTGGACCTCTCTCCCTCTCCGTCATTACTGATTCGCAAGAAGCGAAATCCCTCCCTGACGGTATCCTCGTGCCCTAGCCCCCTCGGTTCGGACAAGAGCAGAAAGCTCTCCAGCTCTCGCGTGAGAAATGCCCAACCGAAGTTCTCTCGGTTTCGGCCTGCTCCCGTCGCTTCCCCTTGCTCATGTGGACAGCAGCCCTAGCCGAAGTCCTCATTGTCGCCTCCTCTCGTTCATTCGAACCGAGCCAGGAAGCCAACGTCGGCCTCTTCCACTCAGTCCACAAACTCCAGCAGCTATAGGCGTCGATTCAACCCTCTTGCCCTACTCGAGTACAGGTATATCTTTTCCTGCTCACCCTTCTTCTCAATCTCCTTCCTCTCCTTGTTCTTCCACTTCTTCTCTTACTCCTTTATTGTTCTTTCATTCTCCTCCTATATCCTGACCTTCTTCTTCTTGTTCTACCTCTTTCCTTCCTTCTTCGGCAAGAATCAAAATCGTTGAATGATTAACTCATGGAATGGAGTTTGTGTGAGAACTTTTTTTTTTATTTTTATTTTTTTTTTATGTTGTGCTGCTCTCGGTTTGGGGCAACATCTCCTGTTCTCCCGATTCTATGCATTTTATTATTTCTGTTTTTTTTAATCCATGCTTCCCATGTTTTAAAGATCTGATTAGATCTTTAAATTGTTGCAGGTTTGGGAGTTCTCATTTTTCTGGCATTTATCTGATTCCTGCACAGTTATTGTAGTATAAATTTCTTGTTCTTTTGCTAAAAATCTGTTAAAAAAATTTTGTGGTGTGAGTTTATTTGTTAACGGATGGTTTGAAGGTGAATGTGGCTAGCATATTTGGTGATATTGTGTTAGAAATCTTCATTGAATTGAATCATGAAGTAACGATGCAGTTTCACATGCTAAATAAGAAAGATACATGGGAATGATCCCTGCACTTTATGGACCATGATTGAATCCATGCTTCAACTTTATTCTCATGAAATGAGTATGATGTACATTTTGCTATCACAGAAATTTCTCATATTGTATGAGGTTTAGGAGCTTATCTTGTATACATGATGGAATGCGATTAAGTTGGAAACATGTGTCGATTTGGTCTTTCCAGTAAATCATGTATGTATGAGCCCTCTGAGATCTTGGTAAAGATTAAGTTCTTGAGATTTTTGTGGCTGTTCAAGAATGGCTTATTTGGTTTATTATTTCTCTCATGAATTTAGTGAAGTGTTACAGGATTCATATGTGCTTTCATTGAAGATATAACGGGTAGGGTGGTGGATTTTATTTAATCATCATTTGTTTATAATTTTCTTTACTCCCTCTTTTATTATGTGGATGAGAGGCCATCATAATTGTTCTTACCCTTGGAATTGGGTGTGCTTGTCTTATCTGATGGATTTCATTATCAGATTATGCCTTATTATGTGGACTTTGTTATCAGAATACTCTTCCTATGTGTAGGTACATACCCCTATTAGTTTACTTACTATTTGGTTTGGGTTTAATTGGTAGGAAAACTGATTGTCTTTGTCTTTGCAAATTGCTTATCCTTCTCTATAAGAACTTGGAGTTTGAATTTGGTTATGATTTAAACAGCATGATAATTGAATTCTTGTAGAAGTCTTAAGAGAACATGAGGGGTTACGATATTTGTTATCAAAATCTGCACGCGAGGTGCTTGTGATAATGCTTATAAAGGGAGATGACAGGATTTTCTTGAGAAACAAAGAATGGAAGAATTTGTTTGGTTTATTTTTTATAAAGAGCAGTAAACGCAGCACTATATATTTCTTCATTTACTCATAAAACTTGAATAGCAATTAATGATAAAATACTTGCATACACTTGTGAATCTTGAATATTCTACACTTGATTGAGTTCATGTGGTACATGTGTTGAAAAAGTTATTCTTCTTGCATTCTATATTCATACTTGAGAAAATCTCAATAACTTTTCTACGCGTTCGTAGCAAGAATTGTTATGTGGTGTGTTTTGGGAAAAGAGCAATGTTTATTAGATAAAAGTGATTGTTTAAGCCATATTATTTTATAAAGATCTTTTCATCATTGTTGCTTATGAGAAATTTGTTGTGCTTTGTAGTTGCCAGGCATGCCATGTTAAGTCATGGGTGATTTTATTTTGTATAGATTATGCTGAGTAGTCCGGATTAAAGTGATGTGATCATGCTTTAGCAAACCTGTTCAAAACTCCATGGTTTAATATTACTCTTCTTCATTTCGAAACTTAGTGAAGCTTAGTGGGCTTGGCTATGCATATGGATAGATCTTCTTTCCCTTTTAGGGTGTAAAGCATGATTCTCACATTAACTTATTCCATGGCTCTTTATAGCATCGCATGTTAGTTGCTTGATGAAATGTCTTAGTAAGATAATGCGGTGAATTGGTATGAGCTTTATTTGAAATTTTGTTCTCTAAAAGATACATTGGCGAGTCCTGCATTTATGCGAAAGTTCCTATAGTTTTTTTTTTTTTTTTACATATAGAGCTTCTCTTATTGTTTTTTTTGTGAGAAATGAATACACATTTTTGGGGTCTTTCTCACTGATTTTCATACAAGAATCCCTATAGCATTTGAGTAGATCCTTCATTGCTTTTATGCAAAATTCATACATCTTTTATATGATCTTTCTCGTTGATTTTTGGTGGCGGGTCGACGTAGATTTTCATTGTTTCTCGTGTTCTAAGCTGTTTTGGGAGCAAGTTATATGCAAATTCTCACTGACTTGGGGCTGTATGAGATATCTTATGGTTGGAAAGTTTTGTGGAATATGTTATATTGAAAGGTATCTATTTGGCTTAGATGTTGGAGGGCATTCGCTTGGTCTATGTTTCATACAAGAGTTTTATTTACGGATCTAATGTAATGATACTAGGAAATTTTCTCTTTTGGTGAGCATTCATATTTTTTTTAAAAAAGTATTTTGGAGAAGCATTGGAGAATATTCATGTGTTTTAGGCTTCAAATGTGAATTTTGATTTTGCTTTGTATTGGAAAGCTTTATGAGATCTTTTTGTTAGAAGACTTTCATAAAGTCACCCCACGTTAAAGAAACATATTACTTGTTTTGCACCAGAAAAAGCTATTGTGGATTTTATATTTGGGAAGTTTTATGGATTGTTTTTCTTGAAGGTTTTGTGAGTTGTTTTGTTTTGAGATTCTTTGGATTGTTTTGCAGATTGAGGGCATTATGAGCGGTTTTATGTTTGAGGAGCTTGATGTTAGATGACTTTTTCAGTTCTCTTTTTATGGATGAATCTTCTTTCTCTTATTTCCTTTTGGCTTCAAAGATGAGTTTCAAAAAGAAATGTAAGTTGAAAATTTTATTTGAGTTTTGGTTTCAAGACTGGTTTCCTTCGCTACTGCTTTGTGAATGTTTTATAACGGAAAGTTTTATGAAATCTTCTTATTAGAAGATTTTCATAAGTATACCCCACGCCAAAAGAGAAAGCAATTCGATTGTTTTGTGTCAGAAAGAGGGCTTTTGTGGATTTCTTACGAGAGGGTTTTGAGTCATTTTGTTTGGGGGATTTTACAATTACTTTGGGATTGAAATTATTTTTTATGCATGGTTTTGTGTTAGAGGTTCTTTAAGTCCTTTTTGGGATAAAGTGATATTTTTGAGAGCTCTTTAATGTCTTTTCTTTTTAGAATGAAGTGATATTTAGTGTATGAATTGTCTTTCTCTTATTAGTATTTATTTCTAAATTTGAGTTTGGGTTGAATGTGAAATGAAAGTTGCTTGTTTATGTTTTAGTTTTGGGAGCTGGTTTTCCTCTTCGCCACTCTGGATTTCGTATAGGATATAGTGTGAGTCATTGAGTCTTTTGAGTGCTTATTCTTGGAATGTGGGGACAACAAAGGGCGCCAAAACACCTTCTTCTCTATTCGTATTATATCGAATTGGGGTGGAGGTCGTTTTAGAGACATACTTGACTTCAAAGAGGTATGCCCAATAATGAGACGCCTACATTCCTTTTATTATTTTTGATTTCTCATTCATTCCTTTCGACATTTTATTGTCTTTCTCTTTACTTCTTTCCTCTCTAATACTATTCTACTTACCATCTTATTTTATTTTATAGATTCCTAAATTTATTGGTATATGTACGAATGTCCAAAGGGTTAGAAAAGAACTTCCTTTTGTCTCCCATAACACTAGTAACACCTAAGGACAAAAATTAAGAATCGAGTCTTAGATGACAAACTTAGGGTGCATGCTCCTTATAGGATAGAGACATCAAAACATAAACTTAGCGACACATTTTCCTAGGTTTGTTGTGCCTTAATTCATTAATAATCAACCAACAAAATCTCCCTTAACCAATAATAGATTGTTTAATCTACTTTTCTTTTAATTTATAACAAACTAAAATAATTCAACAAAATTGGTTACTACTGGGTAACCCAGGCCTACGAGGCTATTAAGTTAGCCCCAAGGAGGGTGAAATAAACCTCACGGCCTCGGTGAGCAACAAAGGTAGTAATCAATCAAACACTAAAATAAAATCTTTAAAATTAATCCTAAGACATTAATACTTATATTTAAATTAAAGCATCCCTTTAACCTTCAACAAATCAAATTACAAATAACTTTAACTAAATCATCCTACATAGGACACACCTAAAACCACACAGCCTACACACACCTAGGCTTGTTTGTTAGGACACGACTCCTAGTCCTAGGTTAGGCCGATGTTTTGTTTTATTATTTGATGCCAATTACTTCTGCCAAGTTAGCAAACTCCTGTATTGTTCTATGTCTTAGCAATAACATGTGTATGTTTTATAAATATGAATATTAAATTTGCTGTTAGTCACATTTTTATTTACTTGCGTTTATTTTCTGAATGGCATCTACGCTCATTTGTGCATTTTTCTTTTATTTTGTCTTGCGAGGTACATTGGGTCAGGCATGATCAAGGATCAGTAAGTAATTTGCTCGCTTAAAGCTTTTAAGTGGCTGCGCCACAATCTTGCAAGGTTGATAATCAATGGATAGCTCGCTTGCTCGGAATTTCTTAAGTGGCTGCGCCACGGTCAGGTATAATCTCTGCAACTTGTAAAAAAAAAAATTGTTAATTATGTATCGAAACTGCTACACACCACACACATTTTGTTATTAGTTTTTAGAGTAATACATATTCTAGCATGTTTAGGTAGTTGGCCATAGGTTAGTACACTAACGAAGCTTTGGCCCTATAGGCCAAAGCTTGCCCCCTTCTGTGAGCCCTAGAGACCCTTCTGGTCACCTTAGGCCTGTAGTGTAGGCCCACCTATTTGTGCCATGGGCACCGTTGTTTTCCCATACGAAGTGGGCACCGTTAGGATGTTCCATTTTCTCTTGGTTTTGGGTATGATACCCCCCACCTTCTGTGAGCCTTAGAGACCATTAGGGTCATTTAGGCCTGTAGTGTAGGCCACCTACTTGTGCCATGTGCATCGTTGTTTTCCCACACGAAGTGGGCACCGCTAGGATGATTTTCTATTGTGATGTGATGAGGATACCTTGCCTGGAGGGTATCCTTGGTGTGTTTATTTATTTATTTTCTGTACTCTGAATATCATGCATTCATTTTTATACACTTTACTCCACAGCGCACTCCGCCTACATACATGCATTGCATTAGCATTACTCAAATAAAAATGTCACATTGTCTCTTAGTAATCTTTAGAACACTTTCACTTATGCATCCGTCTCATGCATCATATATGGCGCTAGATAGATTTGTTTGCATATTACAGAGTCCCTGATTTAAACCTCTGAACTAAAAATTCTTGATTCCTTAGGATAGAGCCTCCTTATCTTACATACATGTAGGGCGATTGATTGTGTTTAGGATGTTAGCTGGCAGCTCACTCCAGGCAAGCATAAGCCCAGATTGTACACCCCTCAATGTGTTTCTTTTCATCTTTGATGAATTCTGAGTCTGTCGTTTCTCTTAGGATAGTAATCTAATTTTTGATCTTCTAAACTCAAAACTTTAATCATATCTTTACTCATCTGAAAATTCTAATCATCATTAAGGGTAAGAGGAAGGGTTTATCCTTTTGGAATAGAACTTAGGAACTTTCTTTATGCACCAAATTAAGAAGAGAATAATATATCGTCCTTAATCGAGAGTCTTCTTAGGCCAAGGTCTAAGATGTAATTAACCATGGGGGCTTGCGCCCGTGGGAGACTGATCCCCACATCAAATAAACCCCATTCGAGCTGATGTATCGAATGGGGGAAATCTCGTGACCTTTTGGGTCATATATATTATTATCCATCGAGGTGTGTAGGCGAAAGCCGCTATCCTCTATGGCTAATCGTATGTATGACTCCATCTGCTCTTCCATTGGCCTGCTTGGGTAGAGTGTAAAGGCCTACGATCGTTTTGTCCTACGGGATAGTGCGGTCGTACCCTTTGTATTCTGTTCCACACAAGCAGAATCCTTTCGGAGACCCACAGAGAGTTGGGGGAGAGTTGAGGGAGAGTGAATAATCAAGATTCTCTCTCTTAGGTTAGGTTTCTCCCACCTTAGCACTTGGCTTTTGGATTGGATGGTCTTGATTTGTTTGGAGGGAGTTTGGATGCATGAAAAGTGTCCCCTAAGCTACCTAAAGCTATGGAATAGGGTTGGTGGTGAGTGTGACCTCTCTTGGTCCATGGGAAAGGGGACCACACCTTTTCCCCCATTTGGGTGAACCAAAGCTTGGCTTGGTTTAGGGAGTTGGCTTAGGGCTTCTTAAGAGAGAAAATGGGTCAATTTCTATCAAGTTTGAGCAGGTTTGGATCAAGCCATGGATTGCCAAGGTGGCTTGGTGATGTGGCCATGATTTGGCCTCTTTCCATAGGCTTAAAGGGGTTTGGAGAAGGTTTTGACCCCTCCAAATGGGTTGACCAAGTCAACCCAAGGGGAAGCTTGAATTTGAAAGCTTTGGACATGTCAAGGGTGTCCAATTGAATGATTTTGAGGGATTGATTTGATTTAAAATGGGTTCAAGCATTGAAATTGACCTTAATGTGGGTTAAGGGTTGATTTGGTCAACCTTGGTTGACTTGGTCAACCAGGTCAAACCAAGACTTGAGTTTGGATCCAATGTGTTCCTAATGATATTTAGGATCCATTGGGATAGGTTTTGAAGGTTATATGGGAAGGTCATGTTGAACTTTGGGGAAAAGACCAAAAATCTCTATAAAGGGCATTTTGGTCATTTTGACCCCTAGTCAACATTGGGTCAAACTAGGTCCAACAAAGTGTAGGTTATTGGTCAAAAAGTCATAACAAAGGTCATGGACATGGTCGAAAGGTTTGGAAGGCGTCCCAAGGTCAAATTGCTCTGGATGGCAAGTCTAGTGGCATAGGTTGTAAATAATTGAAGGTTTTGCAGCGTTTGGGAAAAGATTCAGTTTGAGGGGCTAGGAGTGTTGGATTGAGCTCAAATTTGAATGGTTGATCTTAGAGACATGTTTGAACAATATGCAATTAACGGATCATGATTTGGAGGTCACTTGACAGGGTTTCTAGGTGATAGAAAGTTCACCCAGAAAGGGTTTTAGGACCTAGGTCCTTGACCTTGAAGGTTTGATTTAGAATGTTGGATTTGGGTTGGATTTAAGATTTAAATGATTGACCTTGGATCATTCATATCAATGGAAATCAAATGAAAGATTGAAATTAATTGGATATGATTTGAAATTTGATTGAATGTTGATTTAAGGCTAGATTAAAGATTGAGTCGAAAGGTAGAGCTGGATTTGATTGGGATTAAATTGGGTCTTTATTAGGACCTTTATGACAGAGGGGTGGATATCTCTCCATCATTAGGTCACTAAAAAGAAATCCAAGTGGGTCCTAGTGACCTCATATAAAAATGAGGTCAACATAGCAAAACCGAGCCTTCCTCCTCATTTGCTCGCGTATCATTTTCCTCTAGATGCTCGCACTCGTGTGTTGACCTCATTATTGTATGAGGTCATTAGGACCCAATCCAGACTCCAGATGAATCCAGGCCTTAGGATCTTTTTAATCCTTATGATCAATCTTGACCCAATGACCAATCTTGATCCTATATCAATCTAGACCCTAGGATCTACTATAGACCCAAGGATTCCTCCAGATTCATCTAGATCTTAAGAAATATCTAGACCATATGATCTTCCTAGAATCCAGACTCTAGGATCTACTCTAGATCCTAAGATTCTCCTAGATCCCAGACCTTAGGGTTTCTTAGACTCTTGAATCCACCTAGATCTTAGACCCTAGGATTCTTCCAAATTTTATGCTCTAGGATCCAACATAGATCTTAGATCAATCCAGACTTTTATTCAACTCAAACCTTAATCAAACCCAGACTTTAAACCCACTCAAGCTTCAAACTTGCCTAGACTCCTAAGCAATTCAATCTCCAGCTCAATCCAGACTTGAATATTTGATCTAACCTCCAATCAAACTTCAATCCTATCCTATCACTCATGATCATTTTAAATGATCATAAATGATATGAATAATTCAAATCCAATCATCCAAATTCAAAATCCAGGCTTAAACCCAAGGCTAAGGGTCTAAGTCCTAAAAGCCTTTTCTTTTTAAACGATTAGGTGGTTTAGCTAGCTCCCCAATCCAAGCAGGAGTAAGTCCAGGTTTGCATTGCATTGGCTAGGATCTGGGTCACTGATTTTCAGTACCCATTTTAGACTTAGGATCTTAGGCAGATTTTTCGATCTTAAGACCTCAACCTTCGGGAATCTAATTCCTACTTTCTAATAAAATTGATTATTTAAACTTAAATCTCCTTCCATCAAATTCAAACCCAACACTTAGGATAAGTTGGGGTGTTTCTAAAGTAATTCAGAATCTCAAAACACCTCCTACCCTTCTTCTTTTGACGCCAGAAATAAGTGTTCAACTTTGAACCAATCCCTGTTGAAATTCCAGTCCCTGCCTCCTTTGACATCAAGCTTTAAAATCTTAAATAAAATTCATATCGCTATTTTAATCGAGAGTATTCGTAGAAAATTTCTGATTTCCTACGATGTGATTAACTACGAAGGCTTGCGCTAGTAGGAGATTTAGAAATACAAACCAAATTTTAAAATCAAACTTTTTTTAAAAAAAAACTTTAATTAATTATCTTTGGGAAATTCAAAAGTTGACGATCATTATCATCATTTTCAAATGATCGATAATAGATGAGATCCTCTTTCCTTGGAAAGATATATCGTATTATTATCGTGACCTTGATTATAAAATTAATGATCTCTTTACTAGATTATTATAGTCAAATATTAGATTAAACATCATTCTGATTCTTTAAGATTATATGTTATTCTCCTTGAGTTTGACTATGATAATCAAGGTAAATTAAGTTTTAAAATCTGAACCTATTAGAAAACAATATGTTCACCTTTCGAGGTGATATATCATTCATAATAAGTGCTTGATTTTAAATATTAAAATTCTAGAAATTTAATCTTCAAAAAAAAAATTAAATCTTTTTCAAACTATATTTTTTAATCAAACATCGTGCTCACCTCTGACTGCCTTCGCTGGAATCCAGCCGCTGACACCTTAACTCCGACCGATGATCACGCCCTCACTCTGACCGTCGATCACACCCGCACTCTGCCTTCGAAACCCATCGAACACTCTGGTAACACCCCGAAGGTTTGAATTTTTTTCTCTTACTAAACTTTTTAATGTTAATATATCGTACTTTAAAACTGTGGGAGAGAGTTATGGAGCATAGGTTGTGGCGTGATGCTAATGTTTTGCAAAATCAGTTTGGATTCATGCAAGATAGGTCTACTATGGAAGCTATGCATTTTTTATAGTGTGTTTGAGCTATGTACACTTAATTATGCTTTAAAATTATGTAATTCACTGATTATTCATAGACTCTGGATTGAGGTTGTTGCTTATAATATTGTTAATCTAATTATTTGATATAGTTGCTCTAAAATTCAGCTTTTTTATTATTTTGAGGAATTCTAAGAACATTCTTATAGAAATGAAATTTTTATATTTTATATTTATAGAGAAGGAAATTGATATACATAGTGGTTAACGAAACATGATTTTGGTCTTACAGAGTCTGCTGAGTTTAGTTCCTTGCCTTTGGTTGTGAAAGGATTGTTTCGACTTTACAAATTTGGTTTTTCTTATTTAAGAACGTAAGTTGTTGCCCTTCATTTGTTCAAACTGGGGTTTATCGAAGCTGTTGGTCGGTTTTTCATATTTCAGAAGGTTTCTATTGTTGGTGATTCAGTTTGTTTCTTTCATAGTGTATTTTTTTCTTATTTTTTTTATTATGGTTGGGTTTTCAACTGTTCTTCATATGTCGAGTTTTGTAAGGTTTATTTACTCGAAGTTTTTTATTACTGTTTTTAGTTTTTTAATTAGCATTTCTGTAGTCATTTTATATTATCTTTAGGATCTTAGAAGGATCTTTTTAAATCTATTATTGAATTGATTTCATCTTTATTTTTAAAAAAGTGAAGTGTATGTTAGTTATAAATAAAATGTATATAATAAAGATATAGTATTATATGAGATACTTAGTGGATTACATCAAGGATCATCCTTAAGTCCATATCTTTTTGCTATAGTCATGGATGTTCTCACTAGAAATTTGTAAGAGGTTGTACCCTGGTGTATGCTTTTTGTTGAAGATATTCTTCTTGTTGAATATATTGGGTCTATTATTAAGAGTATATATTTTAAATATATTATGTCTATTATTAAGTTGGATGGTTAAAGTGGAGAAACATTTCAGACTTGTTGTGTGATAATGTGTAACATGTAAATGTATTATACATATTAGTCATGTAACATGTAAATGCATTATACATGTATACAACCTCCAAATATATTAGGTATATGTATCGTCCTACATTCAGATATGTCATATCCATAGATTATGTTACATGCAAATATATTATGTACATATACTACACAACTTGTAGATGTAACAGGCATACATAATACACATCATGCAAAAAAAATTTGATAACCCGGTTAGGAGAGTAAATGATATTTATTTCTTAGATTTAAACAAGATTTAAGGCTGCATATCTTCTAATAATTGATTTCATAATTATGCAAGGAACATTTACTTTAACATCCAAATGACTAAGAGAGATATTAGATGTATAATAGATTATTACCGGGTCGAAGAGGATTGACAGATGAATTTATGCAGGGAAAGAGACTTTTATTCAAGTTGCATCTCAACTACCTTCCTTTAAGTTTGATGAAATATTTAGATGTCCATATTCGAATAACAAAAATCAAGCATTCCTCAAGCTCGATGATGTAAAGATTGATTTATATCATAGGGAATTTGTTCCAGACTATTAGATTTGGGCTTCACATGGCGAGTAAGAGCCACACAGAGATACTCATGTTGGTCCATCCATAATTTTTGAAACATTTTATGAAGATCAAATGATTAGATCGTATGAAGAACTTATTTTTGATGTAGCAGGTCCTAATTTAAGGGCTAGTGTGGAAGAGCCACCAAACATAAAAATCAAAAAATTCTTTGAGTTACTACATGCAACTCAAAAACTAATTTAGGATGGTTGTAAAACTCATTTAGAATTATCGATTGTTGTGAGGATGCTAAGTATCAAAACTGAATATAAATATTTCTCAGGATTATATTAATGACTTCATTGGTCTTCTCAAGGAAAAAAATCCAACGGATAATTTAATCCCTATAAATTTACACTGAATAAAGAAATTAGTATCAAAGTTGGGTCTCACTGATATAAAAATTAATTATTGTATCAATGAATGTATGTTATACTATAAAAATGATGTGACAGAAGTTTATTATCGCACCTACAATGCGCCTCAGTTTAAACCAAACTCAAAAAAATAACATTGTCAAAAAAAAAGATGTTTCATATTCTTGTTTATTTTATTTACCGATCATTCCAAGACTTCAGTGGCTCTATGCATCAATGAGTTTAGCAGGTTGTTTTGATTGAAAAATATAGTTTGAATAAGGTTTAATTTTCTTTGGGAAATATTTGATTTCTGGAATTTGAATATTTGAAATCGAACACTTATTATGAATGATATATCACCTCGAAAGGTGAACGTATCGTTCTCTAATAGGTTCAGATTACAAATCTTTGAATTTATCATGATTATTATAATCAAACTCAAGGAGAAACAATATATGATCCCGAAGGATCAAAATAATGTTTAATCAATTGTTTGATTATGTTAATCTAAATAGGATCATTAATTTCATAATCAGAACTATGATTATAATTGACATATCTATCCGAAGAAAGAAGATATCAATCATTATTAATAGTTCGAATATGAAAATAATGATCGTCATTTTTTGTTTTGATTTCCCAAAGATAATTAATTAAAGGTTTTGAAAACTTGATTTTGAAATCAGGTCTGGGTTTCTAAATCTCCTACGAGCGCAAGCCCTCGTAGTTAATTACATCGTAGGAAACCAAAAAATTTCCTACGAATACTCTCGATTAAAATAGCGATACAAATTTTATTTAAGAATTTCAAAGCTAGATGTCAAAGGAGGTTAAGGGTTGGAAATTCAATAGGGATTGGATCAAATTTGAGCAGTTCTTTCAGGAGTCAAAGGAAGAAGAGTAGGAGGTGCTTTGAGATTCTGAATCGCTTCAGAAACACCCCAACCTATCCTAAGTGTTGGGCTTGAATTAGATTGAAAGAGATTTTTAATGTTTGAGTGATCAATTTTATTAGAAAGTGGGAATTAGATTTCTGGAAGATTGAGGTCTTAAGATTAAAGACATGCCTCAGAACCTAAGTCTAAAATTGGGTACTGAAAATCAGTGACCCGAATCCTAGCTAATGCAATGCAATTTGGACTTACCCCGGCCTAGATTGGGGAGCCAGCTAAACCACCTAAACGCTTTAAAAACCATTAGTCAAGTCAATTATGCACGAGTGATAGGAACATTGATTAAGATTGATTTAAAGAATTGGGGTCGACATCTAGAGCAGATCCTAATTGACCCCTTAACATATGTTGGGTTAAATGCTTAAGCTAAAAATGCAATTAAAATTTAGACTCAATTTTTAATTTGTATCTAATGCAATGCATGTTAGTTGACTCGATGAAATGCTTAAATCAAAATGAAGCAGTTTTAAAATAGGCTTAAAAATAAGTTTTATCCTAGAGATTGCACAACATCCCCTTGGACAGAACTGCACCCTAATAGGTCAGGTGGTCTGCCAGAACCCACAGGCGGGGAGGTGCCTAACAAGGTAGAGAAAAGTTCAATATGAATGCATGAAAAACTCCCGGCGAGTCCGGGCTTACTTCTTAAGTGCGTTAGAGTTTCTATCTGAGCTTAAAAATTTTAAATTTTGTTTAAGTAGAAAAAGTTAATGACCGTACCCTCACGAGCCTCCGATCGGGTTCCAGGCTAAATCAAATACGACATGCAAGAACGCCAAATAAACTATTAAAAGCATGCTGGTCCTTAATCGCAATCAACACATCAATCAAATTAATTAAATAATTAAATCAATTAAATAAATGCTCAAATTGAAAGTCCATGTGGCAAGTGCCACTTAATTATACAACCCATGGTCTGTAGTAGAGTAAAGTGGCCGGGTACCACTGACTACAACTCGGATTCTATTCCTAAGACTCAAGTGACTTTGAGATTTGAGATTCTTCTCGTTCTTCACTTCTTCGTCTTCTTGAAACTCCTTGGATCATCGGGTCTGGATATCCAAATGAAAAAAAACTCCCCCTGAATAGGGGTGTTATCTTTTCTCTTTGGATATTTGAAATTCATCCTAATTTGGATCTCCAAATGGATAAGAACTCTCCCCTAAGGGATGTTCCTTCCTCTTTGGATTCCAAATTGGATGTTTAAACATCTCAATCTCAAATCACTTTAAACAATTTACAACTCAAATTTATAACAAATTACATTAATCAAAATTGAAAAATCTAGACTCGATCCTACAAGGTTATCCTAATAATTGACAGTTATAGAAACATCCCAAGCAGTTAATATATTTCAAATTTAAAATACTCAAACCAGCCACGCTTGGCCATGCTCTTTTAATTTTAAAGGGGGTCTTAGCATGCTTAGCACCTGTGCAATTTAATAATTATGATTTTGCCCCCTTTTTATTTAATGCCCTGTATGAGCATGGCCACATGCATAAGATTGAATTAGTATAAATCATCCCTAGCCTAGGGGTAGATCTAACGTATAATCAAATTAACACATAATGCATTAAATAAATAAACAATCACATCAACATCAATTACTTAAATCTAGCAACCAGCATGCAATGAAAACCACGGAAAACCCGGCACACGCAAGTAGCAGAAAATTAAACACCGGCCTAGCCTAAGACTAGAGTTGTTTGTCCTAGCAAACCATCTAAAGTGTGTGAGGTAGGCTGTGTGGCTTTGATATGTCCTAAATAGGCACTTGATTGAAGTTGCTTGATATTCTGGTTGGTTGAATGCTTAAGGGAGTTTTAATTTGAGTCTAAATCTTAATGACTTGAAATTGATTTTAAATTTGATTCAATTATTTGTTAGACACCACCTTTGTTTCACACCGAGGCCGTGAATTTTATTTCAGCTTCCTTGGGGCTAATTCAATAGCCTCGTAGGCCTAGGTTACCCAGTGGTACCCGATGTAATTGAGTGATTTAAGTTTGATTAAGGTTTAAAGGTTGATTAATTTTAATTAGAATTAGTTGGTTGCTGGTTTTAAGTTCAAATTAATATTTTCTGGAATTTTTGGAAATTTATTGAATTTTGGAATTTTTGGATTATTTTAAGGATTTAATTAAGGGGTCAAAAGTTGACTTTTTGATTTAAAGTGTTTTCTGGAAATTTAATATTTTATTAAAATATTAGACCTTAATATGATCAGTTAGACAGTAAGTACGCTGAAATTGGATTTTTCTTGATTTTATTATGAAGATTTGAAGTTTTGACTTGATTTTGAACTAGGTTTGACCAAAAGTTGACTTTTCTAAATTTGATTGATTTCTGGAAACTTAACATTTTTGATAAATATTAGACCTTACAATGAGTTGTATGCCTTTGATTTTGCTCAATTTGGAGTTCATTTGAATTAGTTATGAATTTTTAAAGTTTTGAGTATTTATTGAATTTTTAAAATTGTTTAATTAAAGCCCTTTTTGTGATTTGAATCCAAATGACCTCCAAACTTCTTGGAATCAACTCCAAAGATCAGGAATGACCTAAGGAGTGATTTCCAAGTGTTTGGAAATTTTCTGGAATTTTTAATTATTTTTAATTAATTAAATTAATTAAATATTAAATTTCAATTAAAATGAAATTAACCTTAATTTTGAAGTCCAGTCTAGGAGATTTTATTTTTCACTGATTAAAGGTTTAATTCTGGTCAGTTTGAGGTATTGTTTGTAATTTTTGGGTTTAATCTTGATTTATTACATTTTCTGGAAGGTTTTAAGGCTTAATTAAGGTTTAAACTTGATTAGGTTAATTAAGGGGCTTAATGATCTCAAAAGTCAGTGGGAAATTTTCCTAGGGCTTAGAGTGTCACTAAGTTTAAATGGTTTGAGTTTCGAGTCAATCAGAGATGAATCCTAATTATTAGAAATATTCTAAATTTTCTACTCAAAGTCCTTAATTATTGTCCTTAATGATGTCACTATGTTAATTGATTTCAAATCAAAGTCACTAACCCTTGACATAACATATACATGATATGTACACATACAAACACAATCAATCCTAAATCTAAGAGAGCCTTAAACTAAGTGGTGTGTGTATGTCCTTAAGCATGCCAATCAAGTTAGAATTTAATTAATTGAAGAATTAATCAATGAATAATTAACCAAATAATTATTCATTGATTAATCATCATTCCACATAGATTCTATCAAATCAAACTTAATTTGTGTTTAAAATTTCAATGGACCCCTCAATGTTCAAAATTTAAATAAATGCAATTTTAAAATAGCTTTAAAATATGCTTATAGATATATATTACTATATATATATATATAAATAGATTTTAAAATTAAAATAGTTTTAAAATATAATTAAATTAATTTTAAAATATTTGGAAGGTCCTCTGATTTAAAAATTAAAATAACACTTGAATTTTAAAATACTTAATATAATATTTAATTAAATATTATTTAAATATTTAAATATTTAATTAATTCAAATTAATTAAAACAAATTAAGTTTTTAAATTTTGAAAATAATTTCAATTTAAGATTCTTAATTTTCTAAAAAAATTTAAGATATTATTTGAATTTTAATGATGTAAAATGAGATTTTTTTTTTAAATTTTAAAGTTTAAGGTCAATTAAGGCATTTAAGTTAATTTTAAAATTAATTAGTATTTAAATTAATTCTAAAATTAAATTAAATTATATTTTGAATATTTGAATTATAAGATTATTAAAAAAAATATTTTATTTGAATCTTAAATTTGTTTGAACTTAGTCTCAATTGAGTGTATATTAATATTTCAAATACTTAATTAAGTGTTTTTGAAATAAATTAATATTTTAAATTAATATAAATATATTAAATCAAAGTATTTAGATTTAAAATGCTTAATCAATTATAAAATTTTTTTAAAATATATTAACATTTTAAATTTATATTAATATATTAAATTTAATCTTTAATTAATTGTTAAATGTTTAAACATATATATATATATATTAATAATTTAAATTAATATCTATATATTAAATTAAAATATTAAAATTTGAAATACTTAATCAATTATTAAGTATTTAAATAATATTAGTATTTTAAATTAATATTAATATATTAAACTAAATTTTTAATTAATTAATTATTAAGTTATTTTAGTTTAAATCAACATTAAAAAAATCAAAATTTAATAAATAAATAAAAAAACGGCATCGGGCTTGACACGTGGCGCCTTCTGAGTGGTTGGTCAAAACGCGGATTAATGATTGCCGGCGGCGCAATCATTGCGCCGCCAGCAATCATCGGAAATGATTGAACCGCGGCGCGGGACCCACGTGGCTGCTCACTTATCCACGTAGGCAGCATTCACAGACCGTCGGATTCTCCGCCATTCGAAATGGACGATCGTGATTGAGCTGGATGGCGGTGTTAACCCTCGGATCGGATCCGCGGTTGATCCTAACCGCGGAAAGACGGGATCTTAGCCGTTGATCAGAAGATCAACGGCGAAGATCTCGTAAACCTGATACAGGTTACGAAAAACACCCTAAACTCATTTTTTGACCCACTCTCACGACCCGATGAATCAAAAGACTTGAAATTTTAAATTTAAATTAAATTGATGAACAGAAATAATGTGGATTTTGTTTCAAAGCTTAATATGCGCTATTTGAAAAGCTAAATTATCCTAAGTGATATGACCTAGGGTTTGAGTTTTAAGGAGATATACCTGATGGATTTAGGAAATTTTTGAATCTCTGAGCTTGTTGACTGTCCACGCTTATTTTCTCTCTTGAACTCGTGATCTGATAAGCCCCCAATGATGTGCTCTTTGGGTTGGACATATTATGGTTTGAGCTCATCGGAATCTGGCCGCCGGCGATGTTTGACCGGTTGGATTTCACTTGGAATATCAAAAGGGAGGTCTGGGGAGCTCTAAGAGAATGGAGACTAAGCCTTAGAAACTCTGGTTGGAGAGAGAGGGTCAAGGTGAGAATGAGAGCTCTAAGATGCCTTTTGCCCTATTCAAACTGCTCCATATCAAATGGAGGGTTGGGATTAGATTAGCTAGACTCCAGATGAATGCCAAGTGTCCCTAGGGTGGTTGGGAGCAGGAGGCAAGGACAAAGGAAGGACATCCTAGTTGGAAAGGGGTTTTTGTCCTTTTGCAAGCATGTGGAATGGCTAAGAGCCATTTGATCTTGATCAGAGGGCTAAGGGTAGTCCTAGGAATGTTCTAGAGCCCATTTAAACAGCTGGAAGGATTTAAATCAGAGTGCATTATGTTTAAGGGAGGTTTTGACCAATTTTGACTCATATAAAAGCTTAGTTTGACCATTTGACTAGTCCCCATGCCACATGGCAGCTGAGGTGGCATGGGGGAAGGCTTTGGATGCTGGATTGATATGTTGGAAGGGTTTAAATGGGATATGTTGAGTTCAAGGGGTATTTAGGCCATGTTTGACCATTCTTTAACCCTTTGTTGACTTGATTGACCAGTCAACATGCCATGTTGACTGATGAGGTGGCAATGAAAGGTCTTGAATGCTGGTAGGATAGATCAAATGATGATTTAATGTCTTAAGGGTTTAAACATATATAGTGTACATTATCACTATAGATTAGAGTTTGATCAAGCTTGGGTCTAGTTGACCAAGTCAACTAATGATTGGGTCGAGAGTTCAATCAAGTCTGAATCACTAAAGGAAGTGATCAGAGAAGTTTGAATGGGTTTGAAGTTAATTTGGAGTTTAATTTAAAATATGGAAACTTAAGGGTTGAATTGGTCAACCTAGGTTGACTTGGTCAACCAGGTTGACCCAGGGCCAAGGTTTGGGTTGGAATGATTTGAAATGATGAATGGGGTCTAGTAGAGGTGATTTTAGGGTTTAAATGGGTCATCTAGGTCAAATGACCTGTTTAGGCCCTTAATGGGCCTAATGGGTCAACTAGATTGACTTGGTCAACCAGGTTGACCCAGGGTCAAGGATTGGGTCCAACCAGTTCAGAATAAAATTCTGAGTTTATTGGTGGTGGTCTCGAAGTCTGGGGAGGTCATTTGGTCAAAAAGACCTATTTGGGCCCTTAGTGGGCCTTCTAGGTCAACTAGGTTGACTTGGTCAACCAGGTTGACCCAGGGGCTGGTTCTGGGTTCAATGGATTTGGTTTGACATTTGAAATTTACTGGAAGTGACTGCATTTGATTTGGAGCTCATTTGACCAAAGTGACTATTCACACCCCATAGGGGTATTTTAGTCATTTTGGCCCCTGGTCAACTAGGGGTCAAATTGAGTCCAACAAAATGCAGTTTATTGCTCAATGAGTCATAATCAAGGGTTTGGAAATGATTTGGAGCTTTGGAGAAAGCTCCATGGTCAAAATCAACTGGGTGGCAGGTCCAGTGGCATAGACTGTAAATATTTGAAGGTTTTACAGCCTTTGGATTTCAATTCAGTTTATGGGGTTAAAGGCCTCAGAATGAGCTCAAATTTGGAGGGTTGTCTCTAGAGACATGTCACATCAGTGTGGAACTGATAGATCTTGAATTAGAGGTCATTTGATAGGGTTTTGAAATGTTTAAAGATTTGCTGGAAAAGGCTTTCAGGACTTAGACCTTTGACCTTGGATTTGAATCTGGAAATCTGGTTTTGAATTGGATTTTGAGCTTGAATGATATGATTTGAATTAAGCTTAGATTGAATTGAAGCTTGAATTGATCCAGAAGAATCTTAGGGTTAAGAATAGATCCTAGGGTCCAAATCAGCTTAAGGGGATCCTAGGGTCTAGAATAGATCCTAGGGACTAGAGTCTGGGAAGATCCTAGAATCTAGAAGTCCTAGGGAAATCCTAGGATCTGGGGTCTGGAAGAATCCTATAATCTAGAAGAATCCTAAGATCTAGGAATCCTAAGATTCAAGATCTGGGAGGATCTTAGGATCTAGAGTAGATTCTAAAGTTTGATTTCTAGGAAGATCCTAAGGTTTGGAAGTCCTAGGGCCTGGGATTTAGAATAGTCTTAGGATCTAGAAGAATCCTAAGCTTTAGATAGATCCAGGAGAATCCTAGGGTCTAAGAGGATCATATGATCTAGAGTCAGGTAGAATCCTAGGGTCTAGAATAGATCCTAGGGTCTGAAGTCTAGGAGAATCCTAGAAGCTAGATTTGTCTTAAATTGTATTGATCTAGGGTCAGGATTGATTTGAATTTGGATTGATCTTAAAGTCTGGATTGATCTAAGATCAGATTGATCCTAGGGTTAAGATTGATCCTAAGGATTGGGAAAAATCCTAAGGTCTGGATTGGTCCTATTGAGCTCATACAAAAATGAGGTCAACACAGGTCATATGAGATGACATAAGGAGAAATTAGCAAACAGTAGTGTTCTTTCTCATCCATTAGATGCTAAAACATGGAAAATTTTTGATCGAATACATGCTTCATTTGCTGCTGAGTCACACAACATAAGATTGAGATTATGTGCTGATGGTTTTACTCCACACAGTTAGATAGTTTCACCGTATTCTTGTTGGCCAGTTATACTAACACCATACAACCTTCCACTAGAGATATGTATGACTACCCCGTACATGTTCTTAACACTTATAATACCTGGGCCTGATATTTTTTTGCAACAATTAGTTGATGATCTCAAGTTCTTATGGGAAGAATGTGTCCTCACATATGACATCTCAATTAAATAAATTTTTTTCCTGAGAGCTGCATTTTTTTGGACCATTGGCAATTTTCCAGCTTATGGTATATTGTCTAGTTGGACCATAGCAGGAAAATTAGCTTGTCCTTACTGCATGGCGAATACTAAAGCTTTCACACTAAAATATGGAGGAAAAAATACTTAATTTGATTGTTATCATATGTTCCTACTTACTGAATATCTATTTAGGAGGAACAAAGAAGCATTTGTTAAAAATTGAGTTGAGAGGTCACCTCCTCCACTCAAATTAAGTGGTGATGACATACTACAGAGACTTTCTAACTTTTCATCAATTATTAATTTTCTAATATTATTAGAGTATAAATTTTTGGGATATGGTGTTCAACATAATTGGATTAAAAATATATTTTCTGGATATTATCATATTGGAGAACAAATTTGATAAAGCATAATCTGGATGTTATGCACATTGAGAAAAACTTCCTGGACAATATTTTTAATATAATTATGGATGTTAAAGGTAAGAGCAAGGATAACGTTAAAGCTAGAATGAATATTAAAGAGTACTGTCAGCGAAGAAATCTAGAGTTAGTAACAACCAACGACTGTAAAATAATGAAGCCCAAAGCACCTTTCTCTTTCACATTAGAGCAAAAAAGATTAATGTGTCAGTGGTTTAAAGGTTTAAAAATGCTTGATGGCTATGTATCAAATTTAAGCCAATGATAGACCTTAAATCTGCAAGGTTACTTGGACTAAAAAGTCATGATTGACACATAATTATGGAGGTTCTCATTCCGATCATAGTATGTATATTACTAGATTACATATCGAATTCGTTGACAGAGCTTAGCATTTTCTTCAAAGACCTATGTTCATCTAAACTAAGCGAAGATGCTTTACAGAAGAGCGAGGAGAACATACCAATCATCCTATGCAAGTTAGAAAAAAATTTTCCCATGAGATTTTTTAATTCTATGGAACATTTTCCAGTTCATTTATCTTACGAAGCTAGAGTTGGTGGACCTGTACAATATCATTAGATGTACCCTTTTGAGAGGTGAAACATATTTTTATTATGTTGTCTTAAATTTTTTAATGGTAACTAATAATTATAATTTTTAACAGATATTTGAATAAGTTGAAAAAATATGTTAAGAATAAAACACGACCAGAAGGATCGATATGTGATGCATATTTATCTCAAGAAACCACTCACTTCTGCTCCTACTACTTCGAGCCCTAAGTAAGGAGTACAAGAGCAAATATTGGTCGTAACATGGACTTCGATGTAGAAGAATAATCACAGGTTGCACTATCAGTCTTTAGAAGTCATGGAAAGCCTAGTGGCAAATGTGTTGAAAGATTCCTCAACGATTTAGAAATCAAAATAGCTACTTTATATGTGCTACTGAACTATGAAGAGGTCCAACCAATCTTAGAGTAAATTTTTTCATAATGTGCAGAAGGAGTAATATTTATTTGAAATACTAAAATCTTGTTTGCATGATTTATTACTAAATATTTCATAAATAATTTGCCTCTAACAAATACTACAGATGTTGAGCAACTTGTTGCAAAGGAATTTCCAGCTTGATTTAGGCCCTTAAATTTTAAAATTTTTATTGAATTACATCTTATTTAATACTAAAAATCTTAATATTTAAAAAATTTCTTAGGTACATAATCCTGATAACAAGTATTTTGATAAACGTCTGCAAGCACTAGCATGGGGTCCAATACGAAAAGTCAACACCTGGTCAATATATATAGTGAATGGGTTCAGATTTCATTCCAAGTTATGGAGTGAATGAAGAAAAAATGAAAATTATGGAGTATATGTTAGAGGGAATACTCATGAAGAAGATGAGTGTGATTATTACGGTATTCTGAATAAGGTTCTTGAGCTGGAGTACCCAGGTGAAGATGAGAATTTTATATGTTTGTCTAACTATTAATGGTATGATCCAGTACATAATAGAGGCACAAGGGTTCATCCTGTATATGATTTAGTAGACGTAAAATATAATAGAAGATACGAAAAATTTGATCCATTTGTGTTAGCAAGTCAAGCTGTTCAAGTTTATTTCAGCAAATATCCAGTGGTCGTAGAGATAAACAAGATTGGCTAGTTGTCATAAAAATAAAAGCACTGGGGATAATTAATCAATAATACATCGTAGCAACTGCATATCAACATGATGAGATGTCAAATTATAGGTCTATTGAAATTGATAAGATGCCAACTACAACCAATAATATTGAAATACAGTTAGAAGATGTGAATAGTTCAACTAGCTCATCAAATGAGAACGAAGAAGAAAGTGAAAATACCATAGAGAGCAATGAAAATATTTTTGATTCTGAATAGTTCTAATAATTTAAGTAACTAAATTTATTATAATGTACTTATTAAATTATATTTTTTAGAAATCAAGTTAGTAAATATATCTTGCTAAATGTCTCTTATCAAATCCTATTTGAATGTTAATTATTGTATATTTTGTAATTCTTCATGTTTGTTATAACTAATTTATCTACATTCTATTTTTTTATTAAGCAAATCTTCATAATTATTACAATTTAATTTTTTTATATGTTACAATGATTTACTAATTTTTTCTTTTAATGTAGATGGCTTCAAGTGACGATCCTCCTCATAAATCCTTCACTTCAAAGTTTTCTCGTAAGAAATATTTGAGCGTTGGACCAAGCAGAGCTAGACAAGGTGATGAAAGTTAGGGGCAGAGATCGGTTCCACCAGTGATACCATCACCACCGCCTAGGAGTCAGCAACAGTTCCCCAGTGAGCAGGGTTAGGGATAGTCAGATCCACCTATGGTTGGAGTACCACCACCCTTTCCTGGGTACTTACCTCCTACGTCGACAAGTCCTCAATTTTCCTCTCCAGATCAGATACATGCAGCTCCATTCTATCCATATTACCCCCACCAACATCATAAACTGGTTCATTCATCATCCCTTACCCTCCTTACCCCCACCCTATTATTACGCACATCCTGTGCAGCCAAAACACGGTGAACCATCTACACAAGCAGAGGTTGGTGCTGGAGATCCTACAGCTGTAGCAGGTAAGTGTCTGTACATTGAGCCTGAGGGAGATACGTAAGTTCAGTTTATTTTATAAAGTTATTGTAATTTGATATATTAGATGTTATTGACAAAAAATTTAACCTACAGCTCTAATCCCTCAAGGCCACCTACCCATAAGATTTGGGACATCATATGGAGTAAATATGATGCTCTTTATCATGGAATAAGATCTCAAAGGAAATTAGGGATATGTGATTTAGAGAATTTTAGGTATATTTATTTGACATAAATTAAAATATTTAATTTTATTTGTATTAATATTATTTATTATACTTATATTTTTTTACAGAAAGATTTTAGATGGTTGTTTGAGCATGGCACGAGAATCAAAACAATTTTGAGAGGAGATGATCGACTTGTCTTAGGGACATGTTTACGGATATTAAAAAGTCTGGGTAGCGTCTATTATGGATTGAAGAGGGAGTATGGGCAGATTTGAGTAGAGCTTGGGCAAGCCTTGAGTTCACCAAATTGAGAGAGCAAAATAAGCATAACAGAGCATCTGATTGTGGGGTTTTAGGAAGCTCTCTTCATACTGGCGGATCTGTGCCTCATACTGAACATAGACGATAACTGATAAAAGCTTTTAATCAGTTCCATAAATATATGTATATTATTTTAACTATATCTTCTATTTTTAAAAAGAGTTTTTTAGCCAAGAGCCGATACCACTGGAGTTGCATATGAGGACTCACCAACATCAAGCTGACTATTAGTGGGTTGATGAAAAGATGAAAAAAGCTCATATGAGTCTAATTTTTTTAGTAATAAAATAGAATATAATTAATTTTCTAATATAAATTTATTTTATGAATTTATTCTAGCAGGATAATTTTATATGAGTTCGAAAAAGTTATCAGTCTACTGGTGAGGGATCATCTTCAGGATCGACCCAGTATTTGAGTATCAGACGTGATTAGATGTTGTTGGAGGAAGGCAGAGGGGGAGGGTTTATGGCTTGGGTTCACAAGGCTATGCTTATGAGGGCAGTTCATTTATATCAGTATTTTATGATGCTAGTAAAGCTGAAGAAACTGTTAGCCAGAAGATTGCTGCCCTAACGAGAGAGATAGAGGATATGAGAAAGATTCAAAACGAGATGCAGGAAAAGCTGCAATTCTATAGAGATGAAAATCAGAAGAAGAAAGAGCAAGATCCAGCACATGAATCACAAGGCAGCGAGGACACGGAGGATGATTAGTGATGTTATTTGTTTGATGAACTTTTTGGTATATTCTGAACATCTTACTGTGGATTTCATATGTTATGTTTATTGTAGAACATATGCATTTCTCTTTGTTTAAACATTTATTTCTACTTATTATTGATTTTGATTTGTTGATTGTGTTTTGCTATTGAATGTTATATATGTTATTTTTCTACTCCATTTATGTGGGTTGATTATAGTGGCATGCTGCCCTTATGTGTTATATATGTTTTGAATTATGTACAGGTATTGTGTAAATTGGAGTGAATAGAGAGGGCTGTCAATTTTTTTTTAAATGCTACAGGTTTCCGACGGCTAACTAACAGTTTGGCAGCCAAAAACTTCGATACCAGAAGCTTATTTTAACCGTCAGAATTTTAATATAGCCGCCGATAAATACCGGTGGTCAACCGACAGCTGGGCCACCAGTAAAATAGACGTTTGAGATGGCTGGTATGATGCCGATAATTAATCGGTGGTCGTCGGCGCTATGACAGCCTGAAACTATCGACTGTGTTTGCCGCCGGAAAGCCACTGAAAAATTTAGCCGCCAGAAATTGACCGCCGCAATTTGTTTTCTACGCGGTCTATACCGGCGAAAACTACTGGTAATTTTCATAACCGCTAGAAAATTTATCATAACCGCCAAAAAAAGCCGCCGGTAATTGGTAATTTTTCTGTAGTGTGAGGAGAGCCACTGAGGGAAGTTGCTAGTCGGGAGTTGTGTGGAGCAGGAGGCGTGGAAGTGACCAAGTACCGCGATCCAGCGGGGCAGCAGGCGAAGGTGGTAGGGATTCTCATGGACGTGGGCTGTGAGGAGCTGAACAGCGGCTGTCCCTTTATGAAGAGGCCGCTGGAAGAGAACAGCTGGCTTGCGGGGTTGCCTGGGCTCGTGCAAGGGCTGTTCAATCACAGGACAAATAAGAATTGTACATGCAGGTGGAGTCGCAGGAGTCCGAGTAGGAATCACAAGAGCACAAGACCCGAATGGAAGCAGAATTTTTCTTTTCTTGATTAAATATTGGATTGAAAGCCGAAGATTCAAGATTTTTTTCTTGTTTTTTTACTAAAGATCTGTTCAGATCTTTGAGGTGGAGCTTCTAAGTCAGATTATGGCTTGATCGGTGAGGAGGGTTATTTGATTGTTGTGTGTCGGAGCAATGGATAAAATCAAGAATCTGGGCGACATGTTGGTTGCGGACTCAGAATCGGACATGTGTAGTGTGAGGTTGTAGGTTGGAGCGTGCATGAGTGTCCGAGGAAGAGTTGCGAGTCGGTGCTGGAGCATGAGCTGGAGCCATGGTTTGGAACGCACGATGGAGGCCGTTCGCAAGCAGGATTGAGCTCGGTTTGACGGGATTACTTGTGGAGTTAGTACATGAAGCTAGTTAGATTACAGTATGTGCATAGGTGATTCTTTGATTGTAAAACCTAGACCAATGTGAAGATTATGAGGTGTTGGTCTAGTTTTAGTATAGGTTATTCATGCTTGTTATTACAACAATGTAAATGCATATATATATATATATATATATATAGGCATTGTATGAGATGTATTGATTTGGAAAAAATTGGAATAAAATTTTAGGATAGATTTTCCTCCTCTAAATTTGTCTCTCTCTCCTCCCTCTCCCTCTCCCTCTCTCTCTTGCAAGAAGAGCTCTCAAGAACTCCTCCCAAGTTCTAACACCCACCACCTGAAGTCCTTTAGGATAGAGAAGAAAAGAATTTCAATATTATTTCTCCAAAATTTGCTGTACTCATTTACTGGACACTATTTCTACTTAGAAACACAGAAAGGTATAGACTAGCAGTACATATATCACTAAACAGACATAGGAATCATTCTAGGAATGTAATATCTATCAAACATGTGTGCATAAATTTAAGGTTTCGTTTGGGACGGTTTTCAAAAGTGGTCCCAAATGAAGCCTAAAGCTGCAACTCCAGTGTCAGAGCTAAGCTCATGAAGAGCTGAGAAAATCAAAAAGGCAATTGGAAGAAGATAAACTTCATGCAAAAGAATCAATTTCTATGATAAGTTCTTCTCTACTTATTACATTGTGTATTGTATGGTGTTTATATAAGCATAAAGGTAATTCTGCTTGATAGCTGTATGGATGGGATTCTCCAGATTAATTATAAAGCAGCAGTGGCGAATTAATATTTGCTGATAGTGGTTGCTCCTGTTCTGATATAGAAGTGGCTCTCTCTATTAACAAGGTGCATAAATGATAATGCCTATGAGGTTTCTTTGCCTGCTGATATATCCAACATAGTTAATCTTTACAATTTTCTTCCTCCTGATGATGTTAGCTGTGGTTCTTCTGATGTAGAGGAGAACCGATGCAGTTGATGTGGCTCACTGGACTATGATTTCATTTGGGACAGCTTTCGTATTACTTTGTAAATCAGCTTTTTCGTATAAATTTTTTTGAAAAAATAAATTTTATACTACAAAGCAGTTGTAAACAACAGTAAGAAAGCTGTCTCAAACAAAGCCTATATTATCCTTCCGACTTATATTTTACTAGCTTGTATCATTTATTAAATTTATACCTTTTGTTAATCACATATTGGCCTTAATTTGCTAAATAGTTAGCTGCTAATGGATAGTATATACCACTAATGAACACATTATTATTGTCCAAAGTATCTTCTGTTTGGCTTATGGTCTTTTTCTTGTGCAGCTTGGTTTTGAGGTTTTCATCAATAAATTCTAATTTATTATTTTTTGACTTTCTTTTGAAGAGATTTAGCTAAAATTGTGATTTTTTTCTCCTTTTCATAATAAGTTATCCAAAATGTTACCACTTGGTCCACATTCTTTTTAAGTTTCGTTTGAGACAACTTTTTTATGGATTTCTAAAATAGCTCTCCAGTATAAAAAATTCTAGTTCAATAAATTTTTTATTAAAAAGCTACTTTAAAAAGTAGTAAGAAAGCTGTTCCAAACGAAACGACAACTTTCTTACTGCTTTTTAATATAAAAATTTTTTGAACTAGAAATTTTTTACCATAAAACTGCTTTAAAAAGCCGTAAGAAATTCATCCCAAAGGAAACCTTTGTTTCGCTGACTGAAGTGTTGGCTTTTTCCTTGGCTGAACAAGAGAAAAAAGCAACATTAAGAACGCCACTTTTCTTCTTCTTTGATTCTTCTTCCTCACTTTCTGTTTTGGCGTTCTTGATTTCGAGTCAGTATATTTTGCCCATCAAAATATACAAATACAATTCTAGTTTTGCTTAGTGTTGTGATTTTATATCAAACCTGAAAATTAAAAATTTTATTAATTTTGCATTCGAACATTATTGGATTGAAAATAAATTAAAAATTCATCCTGCCCAAAAAAAATATTAATTTAATTTATTATTTATTTTGAAAGCATTAAATAAAAAAAAAGCAAAGAGTACATAATTTTCGAATAGAGTTAAAACCATGGGGCCTTGCTCAATTTGAATAAATCAACTAGTGTTCTTAGTAGATTATAAATGATGCCCTTCCTGAGGAGAAGGTGTTGGCTCAATATAGCTAATATATATCATATAATATACTTTATACGATTGGGTTGGAAGAACCTAGTGTCATGAGAGTTGTTCTCAAGAGAGTGTTATTCTGTTCATCTCACCAAACTCAGCAACATATACATACATACAAACTCATCAAGCTCAGCTACAAGAAAGCGTCTACTCTTTAGACATTTAAGTGCTTTAGTGACATCGAAATTGAGTGATATTGGGCCATGTTGGATTCCACTTTTCAATTCACTCTATTTGACAATTAGAATGCAAGATTTAAAGATTTTTTTTGTCTTTCAATAATATCATGAGATTTTAATTATGCTTCGAGTAGTTAAATCATTTGGATTCTGATTAAGACACTTTTAATATCATTGGATTCATCTCATCGAAATATTTATTTCAACTATAAGCTTCTTCAAAGCGGAGTTCGAATTGTCTTAAGGTCGATTTGGGAAGTTTATGATTAACGTATTTTCATTAAGATTGGTGCTTCATGATGCATGCTTGATTGATAGATTTTCCAGCAACATATCAATCCTCAACTAAAGATTATTAAGAAATGAAAATAGGAGCATTTACATACATAAAACTTAAAGTTATATCATTTATATGTTTACTAAACAAAACTTCATAATAACTCACATAAGATCTAATGCATCAATAAAATTAAAAATACCACCTTCCTCATCCTCTCCAATAACTTTTCATCACGAAAAACTCTTCTCCTTCACACATTGTTGAACTCATCGATGTCATTCTCCAACAAGATCTCGTGCAACTTACTACTTCTTATTTGTCCCCAAGAATCATTCATTCATTGTCAGTCGCGTCGATATCGTTCCCAGCAAGATTCTATGGCGATTTCCATATTGCTTCATCTTCCTCTAGGGTTTGAGATTTTAAGTTAAAGCAAGTGAAGCAATAAGTTAGGTTGAATGCATGCGGCTGAGAGATTATTACGTGTGGCGTTCGAACCGTCCGGAGGCAAATCCGAATGCGCCACGTCACCTGGATGTACTGGGCCCAGGGTGACGTGGCACGTCCGGATTCGACTCTGGACGAATCCGGATGCCGCACGTAATAATTTTCCGTAACTAAGTAGTAGTTTGCTAATAAGAAATTGCTAAATATTAAACAAATAAATAAAATAATTTTAAGTGTTTTGTATATAATAATAAAAAAATTGGCGGGCTAAAACAATATACCAAGAAACCCGTAGGGAGTGTTTGGATGCAGGAATTGAGTTAAAGCATGTCAAAAGCCAAAAATCGTCAAATTAAAATCTCAAGATAAGTTCAATCTTCACTTCACGACGTTTTCCCCCCTAAATCCCGCATCTAAGAAATCTGAAATTCCGGGTGATTACATGATTTAGACTTCGTTTGAGAAAATTTTCTTACTGCTTCTTAAAGCAACTTTTCAGTACAAAAATTTTTTGAACTAGAAATTTTTATTCTAAAAACTGCTTTAGAAAGCAGAAAGAAAGCTGTCCCAAATGATGGCTACGTTTGGGACGGCTTTTTTAATGCATCTTAAAGCAGTTTTTTAATATAAAAATTAAAATTTTTGTACTAAAATATTGCTTTAACTTTTTAAAGCAGCAAAAAAGTTATCCCAAACAAGCCGAAGCCTTGTCGAAAAAGCGCATGAAAGGGTGAAAGATTGTTAACATCACCGCGGCGAGCTCCAATTATAACTTCCAATCCGACAGAACCACAACGTTGAAGAAGGCGAATAAGCTTCTTTAAATAACTTTGATAAAGGAGGCGAACTTCGCAGCGATTTCATCTAAGAAGGCAAATGAACTTTTGCTTCGGATTATTGGAAGCTGGGCTTTCTCTTCCATAATACTTTCAATTGCTAAAAAATTCTTACCCTTATTTTAACCTTTTCATAAAATTTACACTATTTTGTCATGTTTATTAGGGTTAATAATATTTTAAATTATAACTAGCATTTAATAAATTTAATAATAATAGTGAATTATTAATTAGAATATTAACACGTAATAAAGTTATTTTAGATTCAATTAAAAAATTAAATTAAATTAATATTTCATTGATTTAATAATTAATGTTTATTTTAATATTAATATATAATAAATATAATTTTGATTTTTTTCATTATAATGATATAATATATATTAATTTAATTATTTAGAATTATTATTAAATTCTTATTTGAGCATACAAATTTTAAATTTTAAAATTTTTTAAAATTTAAAATCCTACCGTCATCCAAACTAGCCGTAAAGTCGACACCTTTGTCGATTGCTTGACTTGATTTGTCAGTCTTGTCCACTCAACTTTCAAGGCTCGCTCAGTCTCGATTTCTTGGCTCCAATGTCCAATAAGCGCAGGATAACATTGCCGCGCATTCCGCGAGCTGGAGATCAAATCCGTCCACTCCAAAATAGCTCATCTTGATTGTCCGGGATTCCGACTATGCTGAAGCAGAATCCTAGCTCCGGTGGCCGGAGAAGTTCCGACGGAACCTGCGAGGTCGCTCAAACCTATTGCTCCTCGTACGGCTGGGCTTCCGCGGCGCCGCGGACCGGCAGGAATCTTGTCGCGGTCTCCGTGAAGGTGTTTGGTGCGTGCTTTGGCTTGAAGATTGAGAGATCTACAAAAGAAGAGCCTGTCAAGAACTTCAAATCTCCTTCCTGTAATCTTCTTCTTATCTTCTCTGCCTTTTATTTTCATTGAAGTGAAAAGTTTCCTCCTTTTTCCCCTTTAGGCTGTTGCTTTACTCAACAGAACCGTTCGAGTATATCCCGTTTAGTTAGGCTTTTGAAGGGCAAAGAGAAGACTCTCATTTTGGGAACCTAAGTGTATATTTATGACCTTAATTAGGGCAAAGCCAGGATTTTCTTAGTTTGGTATAAATTAATGATTTTTATAGTATTCTGATATTCTCTATATTTTTTTATTCGGGTCTAATATTTATATATATTTTTTCTTTAAGCGCATGCCATAGCAGCCGGCAGTTGGTGACAGCCCCTCTTCTCTCCCGATCTCCTTCCAACAGGCGGCCGGTGGCCTCGAAACGAATATGGACGGCCCTCTCGGCCTGCCGCCTCCCGCCTTCCGCCTCCCGATCATTAGATGAGTTGATAAAATGAATGTCCAAGAATTAAGAAGAAAAATGAGCAGACTTATGCTTCGTTTGTGACAGCTTTGTAGCATAGAAAGCTGCTTTAAGAAGCAGCAAGAAAGTCGTTTCAAACGAAGCCTAAAGCAGCTTTCTAGTATAAAATTTTTTTGAAAGCAATGAAAAAACAGTGGCCAAAAGCTGTCCCAAATGAAGCCTTAATGTTAGGTAGATATAGGTTGTTCAAAATGATTTATATAAAGACTGTATTAAGTAAGACTCAATATGAACGAATGAAATATGATAATGGATAATATTGACGTCCAAATAGTTGAGATAAGGCTAATGATTATGATTAGTATTATACAAATAAGCCTTATATCAAAGCCAACTGAAGCATGCTGTTCGTCTGGAAAATTTAGATACTTATAAATTCAAAAAACTAGTGATTGCTTTAAAATCTCAACAAATTTATCTTTTGAAATTAATTGATAAAGTGTAGTCCACAGAGGTGTTGAGATTAACTGTATTTGATTAATCATTGCTAGCCACATTTTCGGGAAGCAGCCATGGTGGATCCCATGGAAGCAGGATGAGAAGTTCAAGTAGAGGATTGTATGCCACAGGATCTAATCCATCCCAAAGACAACCTGGTAATAAAAATTTTACTTTAGAGGAGATTTCTAAAGCAACTGAGAATTTCTGCTCCTCTCTTAAGATTGGGGAAGGAGGATTTGGGACAGTTTACAAAGGGAATCTTGATGATGGAACCGTCGTTGCAGTTAAACGTGCCAAGAAGGTGAGTTGGTGAGAGCCTTACCTCATTTTGTTGTGAAGAAGAGCTTATGTTTTTACTGCAATCTTATTCACAGGGAGTCCGTGATAACTGTCGGAACATGGAGTTCCAGACTGAGATAAAAACCTTGGCACGTGTAGAGCATTTCAATCTAGTCAGGTTCATTGGATATGTAGAGCAAGATGGAGAGAAAGTAGTAGTTGTTGAATATGTCCCTAATGGAACTCTTAGGGAGCATCTCGATTGTGAGTCATATCCTGAAGTTGCTTTGCCCATGCATTCTGAGCCCATCAAATTTCATGAATGACATGCTCTTGGTTATGTAGGCTTACAAGGAAAGCCTCTTGATTTTGCTGCACGTCTGGATATTGCAATTGACATTGCTCATGCTGTTACTTACCTCCACATGTATGCAGGTGATGATTTCTTAGATATTAAGATGTGCTATTCCTTGTACAAACATACGGCTATAATTTCAAAGTTTTAGTTTGTGTTCTACAGTGAAATTCTGAATCAGCTTTTCAGACACCAAATTTCTTACAAAAATGTCTGTCAACTGTGTTAGTTGTTTCATAAGAGTATGTTAATTTTATTTTCCCTTAATTAGTTAGATCAAAACTATGCATTCTTAGATTCTAATTAGATTAATGTTGTGGGTATTACTTGTAGAGAGAGATGGGGTGAGGACAGAGGGAGACAGTTTAAGAAAGAAAATGAAAATGTCAAAAACAATTGAAGATGAATATTAAATTAGCTGCACCCTGTTATCATGTCAAATTATCAAGAAGAATTTATCAGAAACATACTCCAATCCATTAAAATGTAGAATTGGTTTTTTAATCTTTCACGTCGAAAATAACGTTCAAGATAGATTGTTTTTCACAAAAGATGGGAAAATGAGAACCAATGGTATAGATTGGGAATCATAATATTACTTATACTTTCTATCTTTTCTTATTCTAATCTCATTAAGAGTTTATTTTTAGCTTATCTTAAAATAATTGAATTGTACAAGAAGAGAGATTAAGACTAGGCAAACAAGAATGCCACAAGAAAATTCTAATTTTAATGCCCTCAATCTTGTAACAAGATTACATTTCAAAAATATACATCCTTATGCTCCATTTATCTTTATATCAAATTGAAACGAGTTTATTAAGAATAATATTTGTTTCGACCTTTTTAGAATCTATGAATTTGTCTGCTATTTAGCTTAGGAACTGCTTAGCATTTTCTTCGTCAAACGTTACACATTTGTTGGTATTTGGAATAGAATACTTGTTGATCATAAGACTCTTGTAGTTTTGAGAGGGAGGGATTAGACCAAGGGAAAAAAAATCAAAGCATTGAGAAAAGAAAAAAATGCAACGAGGGAAAGGGGAGGGAATGGGTGTGAAACGGGGAATTAGATTTGGCAAAAAAAAAATTCAGGCTCAAAGATCACACTATAATAAGGTCTACCTCAATTTGTGTCAAAAGATCTGGAGAAACAAAATGCCTCCAAAAGGTCTAGTCCGAATTATTCAGTGGAGCAAATAACATGAGACTCGGTGAAGGTGAGCATCGGTTGGATCTTGAGTTGATATCTGTATGTCAACTTGTCACAAACCATTCAATGCTTACTGAGATCTTGGACCAGATTGAAATTCGTTGTGTGACTTGATCAACATGACCTAGCGAATATGCGTACATGAATGATGAACTTGCATCTTCACAAACTGCCTTGTTAAAATCTCTTGAACATAAGTAGAGAAGTTCTGTTTTGATTTATTTTTTCCTCAGTTAAAATCTATATTTAGCTAGTTTTGAACCTTCAAATATATTCTACAGGCATCTTTGAATCCGTTGATAAACAGTTCTTTTTTATTCTCTATTATGACTCTTTTATTCTCTTAAGAATGTTCAATAAAATCAGTGAATCTTTTTCTGTGCAGATCACCCTATTATCCACAGAGATATTAAATCATCCAATGTTCTTCTTACGGAAACACTCCGTGCTAAGGTTACAGATTTTGGATTTGCTCGCTTTGGTATGAATGAAAGTGAAGCTTCCTATATTACCACCCAGGTTAAAGGGACTGCAGGTTACTTGGACCCAGAATACCTCAAAACCTATCAGCTCACAGAAAAGAGTGATGTTTTTTCCTTCGGTGTGCTGTTAGTGGAACTAATTTCTGGGAGGCGTCCTATAGAACCAAAAAGGGATCGTAAGGAGAAAATAACAGCAAAATGGGTAAGTTATATTTTATTTCGTTTGTCACGTTGGTTTTATAGAAGCTATTTATACAATATCTATGTAAGGTTGATTCCAAGGAACATGTTCAAGATAGTGACAAGCCACTTGCTCAAAGAACAAAGGCCTGTATTAGATTTGACTTATGTTAAGAAAGTTAAAGGTAGACTTAAAAAGGCTTGGTTAGGAAATATTAGAAATGACCTTTCTTTATTAGATTTAGATGAGAATTTGACTCTTATTATGACACAATAGAGAAAAAGGATTCATGTAGCCGACTCCACATAGTAGGATAAAAGCTTGTTGTTGTTGTTGTTGTTGTTGGCAATTTGAGATTACAAGCAACTTCAGAAAATGGGAGGAAGACGATGGAAACTGGTGGAGGAATAGCAGAAGAAATGGGCTAATTCATTTCATTCAAACACATTCCTCCATCAGCTCAAAACTAGCCATTAAACACATCCCCTATCATGTACCATAACTAGTTTCTAATAAATCTTTCTCTAATATGTATAACAGCATATTTTTAATGGCAGATTAATTCATTAATTTGGGTTGGTTAAACTGCAGGTTATCAAAAATTTCTCAGAGGGAAATGCAAAGGAAACACTCGACCCAAATCTCCCAGCAAGCCCTTCCACAAATTTTGCCCTGGAAAAAATCCTTGAGTTAGCATTGCAGTGCATGGCACCAACTCGTCAGAATCGGCCCAGCATGAGGAGATGTGCAGAAATCTTGTGGAGAATTCGCAAGTATTATAGAGAGCTCTTCAATTCAGAGCCTCCCTCTGTGCCTTCCCAATGGAGAAATGCTTCTTCTAATGGCAGGATGGAACCTCACCATCTTTCTTCCAAATCAAAAAACGAAGTGAGTAAAAGCTGCAGCGTGCAGAGTTCGAGATAATCCTTGTCCAGACTTGAATGCTGTAAAAAGAATAACACTACTGCCAATAATAAATGGTCATTTTTTATATCATTTGGATATAATGAATTGTATATTGATAATTTGCTGGCCTTTGTTTATATTGGAGTTGGTGGAGGGACTGAGAGTTTGCTAAGTGAAGAAGATTCTCAGATACAGCTATGGCATGATTCGATGATTAGTCTTATTATATTTCTGCTTGTATAAATTTTATTATATTAGTACTGTCAGAATAATCAGAGAATGTTTCTTTTAATGGTTTTTTATTGACATATGCAAACATCAGCTTTTATGTTTGTGTTGAAATTTTTAAAAGTGATTGTCGTAATCCACTGAAGCCTCCATCAAAGCCTCTGTTTCCAAACAAGTGCTGATTTCAGATTATGAGTTAAATCACTTGACATTTCAAGCATCCCGATGTCTTACGCATTTATGAATTGATCTGATGTTGAAAGCTTAGATGGGTAAAGCATTAGTTTAAGGGGACTGAGACTTAGTAAGCTTATTATTTAGTAGGTGAATGATTTTTATTTGGCTAAAAGTATTGTAATAATTTGTATTTTGATTTTGTCAATTTTTTTTTCTGGAGTGATTATAACTCCCAATCACAAATTGTCTTTATCATATTATTTTGATTGTAATATTTTACTTATATGAATTTTTTCGTAATTTTTGGACACCGGCGGAAATCCTTAAGGAATTTGTATCTGTTGGTATAAATGAGGATTTCGAGATCATTAGATGTCTGTTTTACAAACCGATTTTATCAATACTTTTTAAATAATATGATTTATTTTATGAATATTTTTTTATAATTTTAAAGCCCTAAATGATTTATTGATATTTTATATTAAAAAATGATTAAATTATATTATTATACTAAATAATTATATTATATTAAAAATATCTTCGTGCATTATTTAAGATTCCTTTTCCCTTAAGTAAACGGCTAACAGAGAGTTGATTTGAGAAAACGAGAGATTTGTGAGGAAAACAGAAAAAGGAAATCAAGATTTGGAGGCCGTGGAGTAATTTTCGTCCGTTGAAGAAGTTGGGAGATTTACTCGTCTCGCTGTAAGGAATTCATTCCCTATTTCTGATTTCAAAGATTTTATGTTTTTGACATTTTTTGATCAAATTGGTGCTTTCGTTACAGAAAAACGTTAATAACTTTGTATTGATAAAACTTTCACCTTGTAACTTTTTGTATGTTATAGAGATCATGATTATGAGCATTTTGAGTATTTATTTGAGATTTTTCACAGATTATTTTGAAAATACAACAATTTTTATCTACCCAAAAATTTATTTTGACGTCTAAAAATAATATTGTAGTACAATAAAAGTCTTAAACCATCGCTTTACATAATTCTTGATAATTTGATAATTTTCTGAAAATGTATATTTTTGCATAATAGGATTCTTTGTTGTTCACTGTTATGACATTTTGGCATCTTCTTAATTAAGCTTAATTATACATTATTTGCTGCAATGCATTGAAAATGAATGTGGATATGTGCTTAAGTAATAGTTGGTCGCTATTACTGTTATAATACTGTAATACTACTATGTGTATAAAAGAGCCAACGATTTACTAACATTGATACTAATACTGAAAAATATCATGATAGTTAGGACTTCTTACTTGTTTAGTATAACAACTGAAATACATGTTCTTGAGGTATTTTTCTTATTATTGTATTGATTTATTATTACTACACGGATCTACTTTTATTGCATTATTCTACTACTCATGCCACCTGTACTGATATTAAGCATGTGATACATTGAGCACGTGATATACATGATTTATTGAGCATGTGATTGAGATACTAGTTTAATGCTGATATAGAATAACTGGATAGCATATGCACACTCTTATATGATTTTACTGCATTGACATAATTTTGATAGTCTTTATCGATGTTTTGATTTGATACTTTATATGATTTCTGTACTGATTGGTATTACGGATACGATAATTATTTATAGATTTGACACTCATATTGGTTTACTACTTTATTGGCTTTCATACTGTAGTATTTTACTATTTACAGATTATACTACTATTGCATTTGAGTTTTATCATTTTCGCACTGATTCAATGATCATATAAATTTAACTATTATGATTTGATCTTTAACAAGCATATTGCTTCTTTACCGTGCTTTGAATTCAGTTGTAGGTTTTGGTGACCTGTTGGGCTTTTAAAGCTTATTCTATATGGTTAAATGATTTCAGGTCAAGGCAGGGAAGCAGGAGGTTGAGGCTGATCAGGATTCTTCATGTTCTGTATCTTTTTGTTTTAGCTATTATTTTGTACTCAGGATATAATAAATATGTGATGATTGTGTATGTCCTGAGTAGTGTATGATTTTTGAGAATGCATATAGATATGTATATTGATGTTTTGAATTATAGAATCTATTATTTATTACTTATAGATGATATTAGATAGCTCTGGCTATTGTTTATTAAAATATTAAAGAACAATTCTTCCAAATTAAATTCTGGGGCATCATAAGTATGATGAATGTAGTGTAAAGTTTAATAATGGTGGTGACCGGCGGAGGTGGCCGAAGGCGATCAAGCGAACATGCTTGTGGTATAAACCATTCTCGCTCAAAATTGAGCGAGTTTGATTTACGCTACATTAATAATTTACACCCTTATGAAATCCAAACCATCTTTAAACCAAAATACTTTTCACCTTTATAAAATGCTTAATACCCTTATGAAACCCCTGAAATACTTTCTTAAATATTTCTTTGCATTGTAATAGAGCCATTCGTAACAATGAAAGTTGTACTATATTTTAAATTAACGACGGTTGTCGTGAAGGCATTGTTGCACGATCACCGCCCATCCACTGTTTGACCATCATGGTTAGTCCACTGCTATTGTTCCTACTATCATCGTCGGACCAATGTCATGCAATTACTGCCATTGGACGACTATCACTGCTTGATCAAAGTCTTCTGACCACCATCATTGACTATGTCGACACCTTAAATTTGTTATTGGTTGTTGCAAACAATTAACACTTGTTATCATCTATAAGGTCGTTTTGACGGGCGTGCCGGTTCGTGGGCAACGGGTGTGCGGGCGGGTTCGTGGGTGATGAACATGCAGGTTCACGGGCAGGCTTGGTTCACGGGTGTGCAGAGTTCTCTGGCAACTAGGGCGGACCTGGTTCACGGGCGGGGGGCTTACGGGTTAGGTTCACGAGCAGTGCGGGGGCCTTCGGGCCTAATTTACGGGCGGGCAGTGAGCCCACTCGGGCTAAATTTGAACGATTTTTTAAATTTTTTCTATAATCAATTTCCGTCGAAAAATCTGTCGAAAATATTTTCCAGCTGATTTTTTCAGCCAGAAATATTTCCAGCAGTTTTTTTTCGTCGGTATTTGTTTTCCGAGGCGTTTAAAATATTTTCCAGCTGATTTTTTCAACCAGAAATATTTCCAGCAGTTTTTTTTCGTCGGTATTTGTTTTCCGACGCGTTTATTATCGTCGAGACATTTTCTGTCGAAAATCTGCCAGAAATACAAATTACCATCTGATTGTTGTCATTTTTAGGAGGAAAAGGCTACCAGAAAATGATGTTTTTCTTATAGTTCTTATAGTGTAACTTCTATACCATTGTGAATGTTCTGACACGCAATATTATTTTATTTCAAAAATATTTCATTTAAAGTCACCCCATAGTCTTATGCACTAATGAATTAATCTAAGTTAAAGATTTAGGTAGGTTTAGCATTAGTGTTAAGGGGGACTAAACATACCCATGAAGTATGTGCGTAAAAGTTATGAGCTTTAGCATATAGTTGGACATTTTGAATCAGTTAATTGTAACAATAAATCATTATATACATTGTTAAGAATTTCTATGCATTTTTAATTATAAGAATACATAATTATATATATTTGATATATCGTCAAAAAATCATCTTGATCGGGCACGAATCTCGAGGAAAAACTCAAGTTGGAAACTTCAAAAATTATTTCAGAGACCATTTAAACTCCGATTTCAGCAAACTTATAGTTGAACTGAGCGTCTCGGAAATACGAATCCAACGACACCAAATTCGACTCAATCCGAGCCCAAGTGAGTCCAAATCAAGTACCCGAAGCGCTGTCAGAAGCATCAAACAGCTATTTGAGTTACCAAACGGTCTCCGATTTTGGCAAGCTTATAGTCGAATCGAGCGTCTCGACGAGACGAATCCGACGAGCCCAAGATCGTAGAATTCTGATATCATTAAGACCTTCAAATGCTTGATAAACGGTTCACGATCAAGGGATTCAATATCGGCCGTTCATCCGGATCACTCCCTATTTTCCCCTGATCTCTCACATATTTACGGGCTATGCCACTCCAAAAAAACTATAAATAGCCCCTCATTTCTCTTAAGGGGGGACCCAAGCCAAGAAGCCAAGAAGAGAAGAAGAGAAGAAGAAGAGAAGAGAAGCCTAGGAGGGAACAGCTCCTCCTCGACCACCGCCGGAACTCCGCCGGAACTCCACCGGAACGCCGCCGGAACTCCACCGAAGCACCACCAGGCGCCCGAGGGACGCCAGAGCTCTGCCCGACACAGGAGCAACGTCGGAATTCTGCCCGACGCCGGAATTCTACCCGACGCCCGAGTGATGCCGGACTTCTTTCCAAGTGACGCCGGAATTCTGTCGGACATTCAAGTGACGTCGAAACTCTGCTTGTCCTTGTAACTGATACTCATTGTAATCTGATCGTCCTGAATTTAAAGGATGAATCAGTCTCGTGTACTTCAAACAACACTAGTGGAACTCTTTCAACTGGGCGTGGCCCCGTGGTTTTTTCCCTTTCCAGGGTTTTCCACGTAAAAATCTTGGTGTTACTATTTCGATTCTGTTTGTGTGCTGGATATACGTACAACGCTGAGATGGAAAATTAAAATCTATCGCCGCGTATATTTGAGTCTGCAACAGTTTGGCGCCGTCTGTGGGAACTTTATCCCACAACTTCAAGTATTGCTACGATGGTCAACAGGCGTAGTAGTCGCCTCATAGGAGCCTCCCGCTCTCACTCTCATCAATCCAGAAATCAGTCTATGAATCATAGACATCCGATATCTGCCTCTTTATACCCCGGGGGGCAAAACGCACCTGGAGAGGGGACCTCGGGACCCTCCCTAGAAGAGAGAATTCGAAAGATGGAAGAATCTCAAAACGAGATCCTACAACTCTTGCGAGAGACTCGACAGCCGACCCTAGCACCTCAGGAGGAGATTCTTCTCCCTCGAGATCCACCCCGTGTCGAACCTGTTCAGATCGAACATCTTCAGGCTGAGAATCCTCTTCCTCCACCCAGGAGGCGTTCGCAATCGCGTCAAGAGAACGAGCTGGCTGATACAGCAAGTTCTACCCATCCTCCACACGCAAGTCAGCAATCTCGCCTTCCTCAAGACCTCCCTGAGGAGTTAGCCCAACCTCACATTGCCGAGCTCCCTCGCAATGCCCTACGCCACGAACTGCGACGATTAGTCCGGGAGGAATTCCCTACAGGAGGCATAAGGCAACCTCTTCGTCAGTGGGACTTCCAGGAGTCGTCACCCCTGGCAGAAGCCATTCTTCAACACCCTATTCCGGCTGGCTTTAAGCTGCCAAGCATTGAATCCTACGATGGGACATCCGACCCGTACGAGCACATCGACCATTACAGGACCATCATGCATATTCAACGAGCTTCAGATGCACTCCTTTGCCAGGCTTTCCCTGCTACTCTTAAAGGACAAGCTCGAACATGGTTCTATTCACTCCCCGCCGGAACGATCCCCACATTTGTCAAATTGGCCAAAGTATTTGTCGAACAGTTCGTAGCCAACCGAAGAATTGCTAAGGATTCTTCTCACCTTTCTGGGATTCGTCAGAATGAGGGAGAATCATTGAAAGAGTACTTTCAGCGGTTTTCTATTGAGGCTCGACAAATCCCAGGAGTAGACCCAGAATTGCTCAGAGGGGTCTTTCTTGGAGGACTTCGTCCTGGCCCCTTCTATTCGGCACTCATGCGCGATACTGTTCACTCATATGCCGATCTGATCCATTGTGTGGAAGCACAGATATCAGCAGATGAGGCAATAAACGCTCACAGAAAACAGTTCGAGCAACCCACTAGAAAGCGCAAGGGAGCACCCGAAATGGATAATTCATCATCACAACGGAAAAAGCAAGGGAAGAGCAATCTACCTCCTAAACCCCCACTGCCACGACGAGAACCCCGACGGGAGAAGGAGTACACTCCGCTCAACACATCTCGAGCAAATGTGTTGATGGCGATTCAAGATCAGGATAAAGTGAAGTGGCCGCATCCTTTGAAGCCGAATACAGGAAACCAAGATCAGTACTGCCACTTTCATCGTAGTCGTGGCCACACTACTGAATCCTGTAGGCAACTTAAGGAGGATATTGAAAGACTCATCCGTCAGGGCTATCTTCGACAGTTTATTGGGAATCCACCTACCCGAGGAGAAACTCGTCCCACTGGGGGGCAGAATCAACCACAAAGACAGCCAGTGAATAACCGGATAACGGTTGGTGAAATTGAAACAATCGCAGGAGGCCCCTTACTATCCGACCAAGTCTTTTTAACTGTGGAAGAAAATCCAACTCCAAAAAAGGCTCGTATCGATCATTCCATCACGTTCAATGATTCCGACTTGGAAGGAGTAAAAACCCCCCATCAAGATCCGCTTGTCATAAACGCAGGCATTGGTGACCCGTGTTACAATGTCAAAAGAATTCTTGTAGACAACGGAAGCTCCGTAGATGTCCTATTCTACTCTACTTTCCTCAACATGGGTCTCTCAAGAGAAAAACTTCAACCTGCTGCAGGTCCTTTATATGGATTTGATAATCGACCTGTACAAGCAGAAGGAATAATCAGTCTCCCGGTAGTCCTTGGAGAATTTCCTCGACAGAGTACACACTCCATTCAATTCATCGTGGTAAAGTCAGAGTCAGCTTATAACGCCATCTTCGGGAGACCGCTCCAGTCAATTTTTGGGATCATCGCATACATTCCTCACCTCAAGCTGAAGTTCCATACCCCATCAGGAGTCGGTGTAGTATGCGGAGATCAACAAATAGCACAGACCTGCTATCTTAGGCAGATCAAGTCTCGTCCGACGATTACCCTGAGCATCAAGGATTTTGATCTACGGAGCAAAGATATTCCTCAAAGAGCTTCCCCTGTGGAAGACCTTACTACTGTATCTATCTCTGAAGAGCATCCTTCAAAGACAGTGCGAATTGGATCACTACTCTCAGATGATGAGAAGAAAAACTTTACAGCTTTTCTACGAGAAAATCAGGATATTTTTGCATGGAGTCCAGCGGATATGCCTGGAATTGACCCCGAAGTGATCGTTCACTCCCTCAAAGTCAATCCAACGTGCAAACCGATTATCCAGAAGAAGAGAAACTTTGCACCAGATCGCCAGCAAGCAATTGAACAAGAAGTAGATAAGCTTTTAGAAGCTGGATTCATACGAGAGGTGCACTATCCTACCTGGTTAGCAAATGTTGTCATGGTGCGGAAGGGAAGTGGAGCTTGGAGAATGTGTATAGATTACACTGATCTCAATAAAGCTTGCCCAAAGGATAGCTTCCCACTCCCTCGCATCGATCAATTAGTTGATACCACCTCTGGTCATCAGATGTTGAGCTTTATGGATGCCTACTCCGGCTACAACCAAATAAAAATGAATCCTGCTGATGAAGAAGCAACAGCTTTTCAAACAGACAAAGGATTGTACTGCTACCGGGTGATGCCCTTCGGGCTCAAAAATGCTGGAGCAACTTATCAGCGTCTCATGAATAAAGTTTTCAAAAGCCTTATTGGACGTACTATGGAGGTGTACGTAGACGATATGTTGGTAAAAAGTCTGGAAAAAACCCAGCATATCTCTGACCTGAAACAATGTTTCCACTTGTTAAGGCATTACAATATGCGACTCAACCCCGCTAAATGTGCTTTTGGAGTCGCTTCTGGAAAGTTTTTAGGGTTTATGGTAACCCATAGAGGAATCGAAGCCAATCCGGAGAAGATCAAGGCACTAAGGGACATGGTGCCGCCAAAGAACATCAAGGAGGTCCAAAGGCTGAATGGGAGAATTGCGGCACTATCTCGTTTCCTGGCACGTTCAGGAGACAAATATATGCCCTTCTTCAAGATACTTAGAGGTGCTCGTAGCTCCGGATTTCAATGGACAGATGAATGTCAAGAAGCCTTTGAACAATTGCGAAAGTATTTGGCATCCCCGCCACTACTTTCTAAACCAATACCAGGAGAGAGATTGTATTTGTATATGGCTGTATCTATCCAAGCCATTAGTTCAGTTCTGGTCCGAGAAGAAAATGCTATACAACATCCTATCTACTACGTTAGTAAGATTTTATCTGAAGTAGAAGGACGTTATCCTTTGGCAGATAAGATAGTATTGGCGTTAGTTTATTCCGCCAGAAAACTACGCCCTTACTTTCAAGCCCATTCAATTGGAGTTTACACGAATCTGTCGCTAAAAAGCATTCTGCAAAAGCCAGAAGCATCAGGCAGGCTTGTTAAGTGGTCTGTAGAACTCGGAGAATTTGATATCCACTACTTGCCTAGACCTGATATTAAATCTCAAGCACTAGCAGATTTCGTAGTTGAATGCACCGTTCCAGTATCTGATGTACAACCGAGTGCTTCACCTTCTTCTCCATGCTGGATGTTGTACGTCGATGGAGCTTCAGGGAGTTCTGGGGCTGGGGCTGGAATTTTATTATTCTCTCCACAGAAGGTTACCCTGGAGTACGGGCTTCGACTCAAGTTCCCGGCAACCAACAACATAGCAGAATACGAGGCCCTTGTTGCAGGGTTAAGACTAGCAATTAACTGTGAAGTCCAGAACCTAATAGCCCACACTGATTCCCAACTAGTCGCCTCTCAGGTGGAGGGGGATTTTGATATTCACAACCCACAATTGGCTCAATATTGTAGCATTGTAAGGCTACTCTTAGCCCGTATAAGGGAGCATCAAATCATACATATCCTCCGAGAACAAAATGCAAGAGCAGACGCTCATTCTAAACTTGCTACATCAACAACGGGGGACATCTATAAGAGAAGATGTATCGAGGAAATCCACTTTCCAAGCATTCAAGGTCCATGGGTCATACAGTCAATTGACGAGCCAAGAGAGATGTCTTGGATCGAACCCATCTTATCTTTTCTGAAAGATGGGGTACTACCCGAAGATCCTATAGCTGCAATACGACTTCGGAGACGAGCTACAAATTTCACCATTATCAGCAACGAGTTGTATAAGCGCTCCTTCATTGGGCCGTACCTCAAGTGTCTCCCACCATCAGAAGCTGATTATGCGCTTCGGGAAGTTCATTCAGGAGTATGTGGAGAACATCTGGGAGGAAGAGCGTTAGCTTACAAGATCATGAGACAGGGATTCTATTAGCCTACAATAAAACAGGATGCACTTGAATTCACACGAAAGTGTGAAAACTGTCAACTGCATTCTAACCTCACTCATACACCCGCTCTGGAGCTTGCATCCCTTCAAAGCCCCTGGCCTTTTGTCCAATGGGGGATTGATATAATGGGACCTTTTCCCATAGCAACTGGACAGCGAAAATTCATTATTTTGGCTGTAGATTACTTCACCAAATGGGTGGAGGCAGAACCTTTGGCGAAGATTACTGAAGCAAATGCCAAGCAATTTTTATGGAAGAACATAATATGCCGTTTTGGCATTCCCGCAAAAATTATCACTGATAACGGGACACAATTTACTGGGAAGATCTTTACATCTTTTTGTAGGGATTTTTACATTCAGCTCATTCACACAGCTGTTGCCCATCCTCAAACTAATGGGCAAACAGAGGTTACAAACCGAACAATCCTGAAAGGGCTGAAGACACGTCTAGGGAAGGCTGGGGGGCAATGGGCCGAAGAACTCCCCAATGTCCTCTGGGCTTATCGGACCACCGTTAGAACTCCTACAGGAGAAACCCCATATAACCTTTGCTTTGGTACAGAAGCAGTCATACCGGTTGATATCGGAGTTCCTAGCCACAGAGTCCAGACTTTCGACTTCAAAAGTAACGAGGAGAAGCTTAGAGAGAATTTGGATCTCCTCCCAGAAGTAAGAGATGAAGCTTCACTCAGAACCGCTGCATACCACCAAAGAGTTGCCCATCACTACAATCGAAGGATGAAACCTCGCCCTATCACTATTGGGGACTTAGTATTACGAAGCATTGAAGCCGCTGGAAAAGGCCCTCAGCGAAATAAGCTCTCCCCCCTCTGGGAAGGTCCTTATTTGGTAGCGGCTATGGTCAAGCCTGGAACCTTCAAACTGAAGGATGCTGGTGGAAAAATGCTTCCCCGAACTTGGAACGTGGGCAATCTTCGCAAATATTATCAGTAGGAGTTGATACTGCTATCTGTCTATATGTTATGTCTTATATTTTATCTTCTCCCGTAGTCATATTATAAAGTTTTTCGTACATCCCTTATGTGTTGATTATAGAAGAACTTTTTTCTTGTATCCCTAAGTTATTCTAGGGAACTGCTATCTCGTATTACGAAGCAATATGATATTCACTTTGTCGTGCTAATGTTTCTTCTCTCCAAACTCTTTTTCTGTGATTCGAGAAGTACACAATCTATATTGTATCTCAATCACTGAATAATCAATCCCAGGGGGATTTGATCCGACCTCTTCCGCACAGGTTAATGTCATCAAGCAAATGCTTTGACTAACAACCTCGGATAGGTCAAGTATCCTAGGAGGATATCTTGAATATCAAAATCATTTGATGATCAATCCCAAAGGGAGATGATCTGACCTTTTTCCGGACAGGTTAAGGGTATCGAGCAAATGCTTTCACTAATAACCCCGGATAGGTCAAAATCTTTAAAGAAAAGGAATGCCTCACATTTGTTCAAGTCAAAAGAGAGCTCACTAAAATCCAAACTGAAGTAAAACTAAGTAAATTTCAATTGCATGTGAGAAAAGAACATCAACAACATCTTTATATATCACTGAACATCAAGTACACCAGATAGGAACATCAACATCGAGCATATATACAAGCACTAGAAAGAAAGCAAAGAGATACAAAATTACATCAAAGACACCCTATAGAATCTCAACATCATCCTCGTCCTCCTCCAAAGCAAAAGCTCGCTGCAACTCACTCTCCAGCTCTTCACCACCAGAGTCTGAAGAAGCATCACTAGAAGCCTGGCTGGGAGTCAGTCCCTCGATCTCTGCTCCGGTCTTGCGATGTACTGTCCGAACACCCTTCATGAAGCCCCTGATGAAGCCATCCTCTGCACACTCTGCCTCCAAGGCCTTCACCTCCACATCATAAATATGACTGCGAGCCTCCTGAATGTGGTCCTCAATAATGATCTTGAAAGCATAAGATTTCTTGAACTCTTCAATAACTGCTGACGGCAACTGCTGGGCCTCCTTCTCGGACAGTACACTCTGAAGCCTCTCATTCTCAGCCTCAAGGACTTGCTGAGCCTTTTCCTGCTGCTTGATCGTCGCTTGTGCTTCCACCAACTCTATATGCAGACGATCCATCCGTTCATTCTGAGAAGAGACTGAAGTAATCTTGTTCGCCAACTCAGTTCTACATCCCTCAAGCTGATCCTCCACCACCTTCATCTCCTTCACTTTACTGTCATATTTCTTCTTGTACTCTCCCTGAAGGTATTTAACCTTCACAAACTCTTTGTTCCAATCATTCAGAGTCTTGGTCATCTCAAGCTTGAAATCAGAATACTGAGACAAGAAAAATATCAGAAATATATTCCTTAAAAAGTGTAAAAAAGGAGAAGAAGTGAAGGAGAACTCACCAACTTCTCAGCCCGTCGGTGGCCGATGCACTGATTATTTAACACATCCTCTGGGATATATGACTTGGATGGAGAGGCTCGGGGACCTTTGCTAACAACTGTCAAAACTTCATCTGCCCTCTTCTTCCTCGATGCCTGCAAACCTTCCTCGCTCCCTGGTCGCTTGGAGTGGTTCTTTTGGGGGACCACTTCTGGAACTCTAGCAGACTTCTTCAACATTTGAGCATGTGATCTCCCTGCTTGAGTAGATAATCCGACCTTGAACAAGTACTCCTCATCCACATATCTACTCAAGTAACGCACCTCGTAGTGTAGAGCATCCAAATCAGGGAGTTTGAGTATCCTCAGCAAATCTTCTGCTCCGATATGAAGGGGGACATGTAGCTCTTTCAACTTCCCCCACTTCTCCTGAAGACCCCAATCATTCTGTACATAAAAGAAGTTGCTAATCCAACCTTTCGAGGGGTCTCGAGTGCGGATGTCCAACCACTTGGACCTGAATGAAATGCGTCCCTGCGCATCGCTAAAGAGACGCCCCATCCGAGAAAGGCACTCTGAGGAAAGTACCACTCCGCGGTCTCTGAAAAGCACGATCAGGCCCATCACGATTGACATTGCTCTGTAGGAAAATTGAGACAAGCATACCCCACAAAGCGTCAGAATGTCGATCAGTTCGGAGGAAGGAGGAAATCGTAGTCCCGCTCGCAGACTAAATTCATACACCGTCACGTATCCAGGGGGAGGAAAGCAGGCACGATCAGTTCTGGCTGGCACCTTCATCACCAAATCATTAGGAAAATGAAACTTTTTCCTAAATGAGATGAAGAAGTCCTCAGTGACGGTGAAAATCACATCGTCGGCCTTCGGCGCCTTCTGGGCCCTCTTTGGAACTTCAGACCGTTGCGCAGGACGGTCTTCTGAAGGAACTTTAGAGGAGGCGAGATCACCCATTTTTGCTTCCTTCACTAAAGAGGGGCGCAGATCGAAGTAGGGAAAATCACCTACGAAAGACTGCGGAAAGCCTCCGAAGTATGAAGAAAAAGGGAGGAAGAACGGGGGGAGGAAGGGAGAAAGCCGCTAACTTCTGCACAAAAAGAGGGGCGCCAAGTCAAGTAGGGAAAGTCACCTACTTAAAAATGGCGGAAAGCCTCAGAATGCCAAAAGCTAGAAAGCCAGAGGAAGAAGGGAAGAAGGAGCGAGTTTCTACTAGGTCCTGGGGGGTCTATTTATAGTTTTCCTTAAGGGGGGAGGATTCCAAAATTCTATTAAATTCCCTGAAATTGTTCAAATTTTTCGGAATTTTTTAGGATTTTTTCGGAATTTTTCGGGCCCCATTTAAAAAAAAATTATTTTTTATTAAAAACCGGCCGGCGGTTTCCCTAACCGCCGGCCAAGAGGCGCGGCCAACAGGCGCGGCCAGCCAGACCGCGCGGGCCAGGCGCGGGCCGAGGGCGGGCCAGGCGCGGGCCGCAGGCGGGCCGCGGGAGGGCCAGCGCAGGCCGCGGGCCGGTCCAGCGCGGGCCGCGGGCGCTCCGGCGCGGTTCTGCGCCGCCGGCGGCGGCCGGCCGGTTCGGCCGCCTACCCGTTCCCGGGCTCAGATTTTGGACCCGGACGGTCCAAATTCGACGTTTTTGGGGTCCCCGGACACGTTTTTCGACGTTCCTGACTCAATTTTAACACTTTCGGAGCTCAACGGGGCCTCTATGGTTAGGTTCGAGCAAACATTTATTTTTTGGAACGCAATTTTTTGCGATTCGGCCAATGTAAAATACCGGAATAAGTATTTTCGGACTCGTGGAGCTTCAACGTCCGAAAATAGGGGGGCAACTGATATATCGTCAAAAAATCATCTTGATCGGGCACGAATCTCGAGGAAAAACTCAAGTTGGAAACTTCAAAAATTATTTCGGAGACCATTTAAACTCCGATTTCAGCAAACTTATAGTCGAACTGAGCGTCTTGGAAATACGAATCCAACGACACCAAATTCGACTCAATCCGAGCCCAAGTGAGTCCAAATCAAGTACCCGAAGCGCTGTCGGAAGCATCAAACAGCTATTTGAGTTACCAAACGATCTCCGATTTTGGCAAGCTTATAGTCGAATCGAGCGTCTCGACGAGACAAATCCGACGAGCCCAAGATCGTAGAATTCTGATATCATTAAGACCTTCAAATGCTTGATAAACGGTTCACGATCAAGGGATTCAATATCGGCCGTTCATCCGGATCACTCCCTATTTGCCCCTGATCTCTCACATATTAACGGGCTATGTCACTCCAGAAAAACTATAAATAGCCCCTCATTTCTCTTAAGGGGGGACCCAAGCCAAGAAGCCAAGAAGCCAAGAAGCCAAGAAGAGAAGAAGAGAAGAAGAAGAGAAGAGAAGCCTAGGAGGGAACAGCTCCTCCTCGACCACCGCCGGAACTCCGCCGGAACGCCGCCGGAACTCCACCGAAGCACCACCAGGCGCCCGAGGGACGCCAGAGCTCTGCCCGACACAGGAGCAACGTCGGAATTCTGCCCGACGCCGAAATTCTACCCGACGCCCGAGTGATGCCAGACTTCTTTCCAAGTGACGCCGGAATTCTGCCGGACATTCAAGTGACGTCGAAACTCTTCTTGTCCTTGTAACTGATACTCATTGTAATCTGATCGTCCTGAATTTAAAGGACGAATCAGTCTCGTGTACTTCAAACAACACTAGTGGAATTCTTTCAACTGGGCGTGGCCCCGTGGTTTTTTCCCTTTCCAGGGTTTTCCACGTAAAAATCTTGGTGTTACTATTTCGATTCTGTTTGTGTGCTGGATATACGTACAACGCTGAGACGGAAAATTAAAATCTATCGCCGCGTATATTTGAGTCTGCAACAATATTGTTAATATTTCTATGCATTGTAATGAAGTCATTCATAACAATGAAAGTTGTACTACATTTTCAATTAATGATAACTATCATGGAGGCATTGTTGCATAATCACCATCATCATACAACCGTCGCTCAACCACTATTTACCATCAAGACCAGTCCACCGTTATTGTTTCTACTATCATCGTCGGACCAATATTGTCATGCAACTACCGCAATCAGACTACCACTGCTCGACCACAGTCTCTCGACCAACATCGTTGACTATGTCGACAACTTAGATTTGTTGTATGCCGTTGCAAATAACGTTAACACATGTCATCGCCTATAAAATTGATTCAAATTATTTTCTCTAACAACCTTTCTTGCAATATGTTCATTAAATAATTATCATTATATAATTACATTAAATATAAAGGCCAAAAATAAAAAAGGTACTCGTTTGATTCAAACGACTCAAGGCTAATTTCATCAGAACCACCGGCCCGCTACCATACCCAATGACGGGGAGCTCTCTCTCTCTTCTCTCAAGAGAGGTTATCTCAGGCTTTCGCCCATACACGCAGTCTTTAACTGCAAACCCGCAGCATTTCGCTGCAAACTTCTGTCGGGCCGGAAAGACTTCGGCCCAATGCGAACCAGCCATTGAACCGGATCAACCATCCGGAGTACCTTAATACCCCCACTTGGGTTACAAGCTCACGCTACTGAGCTCGGCGTCTGTTCAACTCAAATGAGAAGTCTATATTACATAACATTTAAGAAAATTTAGCGATGTGGGATTAATATGCAGGCAAAGGTGGAAGCTTGGCATAGTAAAAAATCCTTAATCGCTTACTTTCTGTAGAAAAAGAACCGTATTAAACGGTGCATATTTAGCACAGAATGTCAATTATCTATAATTAATTTACTTAATTTGTTAGTTTAAATTCCATTGGATGCAATAATTCAAATACACCTCATTTGATCCTATTCACTTGAATGGGCACATTGATCAAATTTTGGTATCAAATTATTTATTTTGATCAGAAGGAATTATGATACTATAAAGAAGAAATTTTTTGCCAACTTTTAAAATCAAATATTTTTTGGATTTAAGGATAAAAGATATTGTTATTGTATAATTTTCAAGATTATACAATATGTTATAATGAGTATATTTCAATTCATTTTGTACTTGTGATTATCAAAATTCATCAAATTAAATATGAATATCTTTAGGTAAACATTTGAATTAAAAAATTTGTAATTATATTTGGGATTATATAAACCTTATTTTTAGCAAAATTCTAGTTAAAGTACATATGTCGATGAGACGAATTAAATATATATATTCATGCAAGTATTTAATCTGACATCTAAATACTAAAAAATGATCTATAATTAAGGAGAATATTGTGCCATTTAAAGAATTATTTTTGAAATTTTGATTAAATTTATATAAATGTCACTCTCAAAATATTAAAGATAGACTCCTAACACAAGAAAGGGCATTGAGAGCCAACTCCGTCCTCAATTGGCTAATTTCAGGCCTCTGCAGTCACATTGCCATCACTTGACCACCATCATGATCGAATCTCTATCATTGAAATATTGTCGCTCAGCCACATTTCTCGTTTTCACAGTTGTTATCATCACTTGATCACCATCATGACCATATAAATATCACTCACATTGTCAATTCATGCCATCACCTATTATAAGACCAAAACATGTTATCGACATCAAAATCGACACCCGTTGACTTTCACCCTATATCATCACTAATGTTGATGCTTAATGTTAACACAAACACAAACACCGTTGGCTTTCACCCTATATCATCACTAATATTGATGCATAACGTTAACATCAACACCAACATTCAACAACTTCATCGTTTGCCATCACATTCCATTGATACTACCGTCACCACTAACTGAAATGCACACCATCACCTATATGGTCAAGAAGTTATATAAGAATATATCATAAGATAAGAACTTTCTAATTTTAATCCCCTCAATTTATTAAAAAAAATAGATTTCAATAATATATCTCCTTTATTTTTAAACAGCTCATATTAATAATTAACACATAATGGTTTTTTGGGTTTTACATCCTATGATATTCCAATGGCTTCTCGTGATCATCTTGTATCTAATATAGAATTGGGGTAATTGATCAGTGGGGTTTCAAATTCAGAATATATATAATAGAAAATTTATATGCTTTCACAATTTTTTACATTAAAAAAATAGTATCACATCAATAATAGATGACTTGTGTCATAAACACTAATGCTGATACCCGACAATTTTTTCGGTCATCATCACTATCAACATTGGCACAATATATCGCAATTAGACCAATTTATAGCATTGACATTAACGTCAAGGCCTACTGACTTTGTCTTCTATCGTTACTAGCAATATGGTCGCATGAAAGGGTGTCAATAAATAATCTGATTCAATCCAAACCTGTAAAATCTCGATTCGGGTTGACTCGTTTAATAAATAGGTCAAATTTGAGTTAAGAATTTCAACTCATTTATTAAATGAGTTGAGTTCGTGTTGACCCGTCAACCTGACTTTGACACATGTCATTGCTATCAACATTTTCACATGTTATCACCATTAGACCAATTCATGACATTCACATGAACACTAAGGCCTCCTGACTGCATCGTCTATCATTAAGAGCAATATCGTCGTATGAAAGGGTTAATTTATCAAAAATAAGAAAACTATACCAATAAATAAAAGAAATTAAGAAAAAAAAACTAAATGAGTCAATTTCAAGTTGGCGGGTCAACCCGAACCAAACCAGTTGCTGATTTGGGTCAACCCGAACACTGATCTTTTAATAAGCATGTTAAAAAATTGAACCCGAACTTAACCTGTTGAAAACCCAACCCAGCCTTCCAGCAACTTGAATTAGGTCCAATAACTCGTTTTAATTAAAAAATATATTTTATTAGCTTATCAATCATAAATTTTAAATTAATTTATCAAAAATAAAAAAATCATACATATAAATAAAAGAAGTTAAGAAAAAATTTTAAATTAGTTAATTTTAAGTTGAATGACCAACCCAAACCCAAGTGATCAACTTGAACCCAAAATTTTCAAATTTGATAAAATGATCAAACGCAAAAATAAATTATATTTTATCAAATTTTGATAAAATAAACCAGCCTACGCCATTAATGAAATAATTTCGATAAAAAATGGGTGCCCGTTTGGTTCACCAGGCCCAAGTGCTACTTGGTTTGCCTAGACCACTGGCCCGTTATCCATCCACCGATGAGAGCCAGAGGTAATCGCTGCTCTGTTAAACCAGCCTCACGCGTTCCCCTCTAATTTAGAACACAACTAACTCAGGCCTTCGACTAAACCAGTTGCAGTTAACTACCCATCTTGGATCGGGCGGGCCAACATTCAGCCCAATACAACCCAGCTTATGGACCAGATGAATCATTCAGAGCACCCAAATGCCCCCCACATGGGTTACAAGCTCGCGTTGCTGAGCTCAGCGGTCAGTTGCAGCACATGAGAGACCTATATATGACAATATTCAATTGGATTCAGCAATGTGGGACTAAAAAAAGGAGAGTGAAATCTTAACATAATAAAAATTCCAACGTCTCATGCTTTGGGCCAAAAAGGATCGTATTTTTAACTGAAATGAAAACCATATTACTTTAACAATTTGTAGTTCATTCATCCATCGGGATTTTAACGGTGCATAGTTAGCACAGAAATTTTTTTTTGGGTTTTACATAATTATATATTCCAATGGCTTCTTATGACAATAGAATATAGGGCAATTGATCAATGAGGTTTCAAATTCAGAATATATTTAATAGAAGATTGATATACTCTCAGAATTTATTTATATAAAAATTTATATGCACATCAATTATAACAATTCATTCTTTTGATAATTGATGACTGGTGTAGCTAGGCTCATGAATGTCACTAATCTCTTGTTAATTTATTTGACTTGATTCGATTATGCATAATATTTCAAATACACCTCATTTGATCTATGTTGGATTCATATTTTTCAGTGAAGAAAATGAAGGTAAATGAAGATAGAGAGAGAGTGTGTGTGTTTGTGTCTGTGTGTGTAAAGGAAAGCTATAGAATACTAAAAAAACTATCGCTTTTTAGGTCAATGCATATCATCGACACCAACACTGACATCTACTAACTTCATCGCATGTTGTCACCGCCAACATCATCGCAAGCCACTGCACATAGGATTGATGGAAACCCTTAGTAATAACATTGACCCTCGCTAACTTTGTCGCCCGTTATCACAAACAGTATCAACGCACACCACCGACGTAAACATCAATGTCTGATGTTGCCACCAGAATAATTCCATGTCAATCCCAAATTATGAGAAAAAAAAATATCATTTACAATCAATAAAATATACTAGTAAAATCATTTCAATTACATGATATCCAAATGATTTTTTTTTTTTGGTTTACTTTTTTGAATTTTTATATGTAAATTTATTGATATTTTTATAAATGTGTTTTAAAAATTCAGGTAAAGTGAAGATATTAAATAGTTTATCACAAAAATTAAGCAAGTGAGATATAGCTGTAGCAATTTTTAAAAAAAGTCTTCAATTTATTGAAGCAGAAATGAACGAATACAAATACATAAATTATAGTGAGGCTGGATCGATTAAAAAACATGCAGTGCTCGTTTGATTTACCAGACCCAATGGCTCCCCCCGAACTACCAACCCGTCATCCATCCATAGATGAGAATGGTTGCCCTAAAGGATCCACATCATGGATTGGGCGGACCAGTAATCGGCAACCCTGCCTCTGAGACAGGAATCAGGATAGACCATTCGATGCACCTGAAAGACCCCAACGTTGGTTACAAGCTGACTAGCAGCTCGGCCAGTGGCCTCAGCAATTGGCAAATCTATATTCTACAATATTATTCAAAAGGTAGCGATGTGGGACTAATAAAACAACAAACGCAGGCAAAGGTGGAAGAACATTATTAAAATTCTTTTATGGCTTACTTTCGTAGAAGAAGGACCGTATTTATATAGCGAATACCATATTTTTTGGCAATTCCTACTTTATGCATTGGGATTTAATAAGTGCAAATTTAATACAGAATGCCTATCTTTTTCTGCTTTTACAGAATAAGATTTTGCAATGACTTCTTGCGAAATTTTTTTAATTATATAGTGTTGGGCCAACCGATCAAGGAGGTTTCAAACTCAGAATATATTTAAAAGAAAATTGATATACTTCCATAATTTATTTATATAAAAAATTAGTAATACCTCAACATATGTCGTGTTATAGAGATGAAGAGTTTAATATCTTATAATTTATACGAAAATTTAATATACACACAAATAAGATATGAGTGCAATAATTGTAGAAGACATCAAAATTTTTATATGAAAACCCAGGAAATGAAAATAACGAGACCTGGCCCAATTAAAATGATTTCACTAGTATTTGTCATCAATTACGAATAATGCCCTCTTTTGGAGAAATACATTTATTCAATGTATAGATCATATCATATGATTACAGTTGGAAAAGTCTTGTGACATAGAACCTATCTTTAAAAGATTATTTGCTTGCTTATTTGGTTGTATTCATTTGAGAAGAAAAAATTAAAGATAAAGAAGTTCAGCATAAATTCCAATGCTTACATTAGGAGCCAGATTTGGCGTCGATGACATCCATTGATATTATAAACAAATACATGCGTTAGCATTATTATCAATGAAAGATGATGAAGTTAATATGATTTAGAGTAGCCAAGCAAAAATGGTCAGAAAACTGTAGGTTAGATTATTGTATTCAGACGATAGTAGGCGAAGGATTAGTCGAGAGATAAAAGTCAGAGGATTATAGTCGGGTCATGAAGGTCAGAGGACCACAATCAGAGGCAGATCCAACCTTCATTTTTAGAGGGGGGGGGGGGGGGGGGGGGGGGGGGGGGGTAAACTTACTTTTTCTTTGAATCAATCATAAAAATTTTTAAAACACCTCTACACAAAGTGTTTAATTTTTTACCAATATATCACGATACAACATGTCATATTTGACAAATTACTAATCACTCACATGTATTAAAAAATGATCAATAAAAAAAATTGAGTATTATTTTATAATTTCAAACCATTAAAATCAACCACCACACTTTAAAATAATCATGCAAGTTCTTCTGACTTAATATTTTTGGGTCTACTAAAAATCTAATGAATCATATCATAAAAACTTATCTATATTTAAGATCTCTCAATCTTCTCATTTATCTTGCTTCATGGATTTCTTTGACTGTTGACACCTAGAATTAAGGACTCCTACAATTTCGTTCTAGGAAGTAACAAGTGATGGCTACCTACACTAATTGTGTGAGAGATGCTGAGTGTGATTTTTCCCAAAAAAAAAAAAATGTTGAGTGCAGGGGCGGAACCATCTGTTCTAACAAGTTTTGGGACATTAATAAAGCAGAGGAAAAGCTAGTCAACCGTGCTGCAGATTTTTTCTTGAGCTTTATCACACATTACATTAAGGTTGTTGCTAATAAGTATAGGAATTTTCATAGTTCTCAATCCCAAGTTAATCATCTAACTTTTCAAAGTTTTTCTAGTTAATCAAATAATTTATAAAAAAACTGTAAGCGGCCAAACTCTATGAGACTTAGGTCGAATCATGGAAGTCGGCAACAACATCCTAATTGCAACCAAAGGTGAAGCCCGACGAATTGGCGATGTTGTCGTGTACAAAAGAGAAGCGGAAAATGGGGTGCAGTAGGCTGAGGTGTGGAGCAGGCAACAGCCAACCGAAGGCCTTCGAGGCATCTTGCGGGATACTTGAGCGGAGCATAGAGGAGTAGATGCGGCAGCGGGGTCAGATAGGGCAAATTAAAATTTTTAGAGGGGGCAAAACTTACAGAATTACGCAACCCCCCCATCATTATAGGACCGTAATCGGGTGATGGATGTTAGAGAATCATAAATAATTGGTAAAATCCGACCCCAAATGGGCTCAAAGCAAGGGCTTAAAACATATTGGGAAGCTTTAGAGTATTAATTGGACGACCAAATGATAGTTGAAGGACCATAGTCAGCCGTCAGACAGCCGATGTACCACTGCCACAACGTCGACCGTCAGACCTTCGCCAGGCCATCGATCATTGTCGGACTATCACCGGACAATCGTCATACCACAAATACTATAGGACCTCCACCTGACCGTCGTCAGACTCCGATCACCATTGGAACTCCGCCAAGCTGCCTACCATCGTCGAGCCTCCAATCGATTCATATTGCTCCACTCATTTGACAGGTATTTGTAGATCATTTTCTACCATATTAGTTGTATGTTATAATAGACTCAGCTGAGTTTTATGGTTCATTTCGAACAGCTTTCTTACAGTTTTATGATTCAATAAGTTGCACTTTGATATTATGTCAAATTATTAAGAAGAAATTATTCGAAGCATATATATATATATATATATATATATATATATATATATATATATATATATATATATATATTACACTTCAAGTGCTTAAATTGGGAACCATAATCTTATTTATACTTTCAATATTTTCTTATTTTAATTTTTTTTATCTCTTTGGTTTCGTTTGGGACAGCAATCTTAATGCTTCTTAAAACAAGTTTTTAATACAAAATTAATATTTTTTACACTAAAAAGCTGCTTTAAGAAGCAGTACAAAAGTCGCCCCAAATGAAGCCTTAGACGCACTGAACAATAAGCTCAATAAAATATATTTTTAGCCTATATTAAAATAACTGAATTGTGCAAGAAGAGAGCTTAAGACTTTAGATATACAAGTCTATTAACAAGATTACATTTCAATAATATAGCTCCTTTATGCTTTATTTGTCTTTATATCAAATTTAAATGAGTTTATAAAGAATAATACTTATTTCAATATTTCAAAATATACAAATTTATCATTGGACAACTGACCACCGTCCGATCTCTACACGACCACCGACCACCAACATACCTCCGGAGATATGTTTCATTTGTCTTATTCGCTTATGCAAACTGTGCTCTCATATTTGTGTTAAAATTTTTACAAGTAATTGTTAAAATCAAGTGAAAAATAATAATATTATTAAATACTGCAGAATAATAAGTAAGCATTTTGCTCATTAGAAGTTCAACGCAAACGGCAAAACGAATCATGTTAAATAAAAAAGATGTTTGTTTTGGTTCATCTGGGCAACGTAGACCTCTAACACGTTTTGTGAGGATGAACGGCTATAAACGCTGCAGCAGCATTACTCAGGCATTGCCTACCATGGATTTTGATATTGGGCGGGCCAGCCGTCGGCCCTTTGTTGAACCAATCCGACGGGATGGTTAATTGCCAGCCGATGGAACGGTTGAACCATCCAAACATCTTAATGCCCCCACTTGAGTTACACGCTCGCGTGAATGAGCCCGGCGACTGGTAGGGGCAAATGAAAGGTATATATAACATAATATTTATAAACGATTCAGCGATGTGGGACTAATAAGCAGGCGAAGGTGAAAGCTTTAACATAATAAACAGAGCATATTAGTACAGAATGGCTTTTTGGCTTTTTACATCCTATGATATTCCAATGACTTCTTCTGATCATTTTGTATATAGCACAGAATTGGGGTAACCGATCAATGGGGTTTATATTCAAAATATATTTAATAGAAAATTGATATGCTTTCACAATCTATTTATATAAAAAAAGTAGTATCACATTAATTATGATGACTTGTGTAGGCTTATGAATGCAATTATCTCTAATTAATTTAATAATTTGTTAGTTGAAATTCGAATAATTCAAATGCACCTCATTTGATTCTATTCAGTAGAAGGATTGGCTTAAGGCTGACGGGCACATTCATCAAATTTTGGCACATATGGGACTGATTGCTGTTAGGTCTGTTGAGAGATTAGTTACTCTGCTAAGCGTCTTTTCTATGGGGGTGATAATTGGTAGATACCCTCATTCCAAAACAAAAAAAGGGCATCAGATTATATATTTTGATCCGAAAATGTTATGAAACAGTTATTTATACAGAAGAATTTTTTTGCCAACTTTTAAAATCAAACACTTTCAGAGTTGAGGATAAAAGATATGGTTATTATGTAATTTTAAAAATTATACAATATATTAGAATGAGTAGCGTTTTGTTCACCTAAAATTTAAATATTATATCAACATAAAATTAATAGGAAAATGAGTATATTTCAATACATTTTGTAATTATGACATTGTAATAAATTATTGATATGACATCAGAAATTCATCTTAATGCAAGCATTTGAATTAAAAAAAAAATTGTAATTATATTTGGGATTATATAAATTTTGTTTTTTGAGAATTCTAGTTAATGTATATATGTCGATGAGATGAATTAAATATGAATTTTTTTATGCAAGTATTTAATCTAACATCTAAATACTAAAAAATGGCATATAATTAAGGGGAATATTTATTTAATACATGATGTTAACACCAACACCAACGTTCACCAACTTCATCGTTTGCCATTAATACTAACTTGAATGTACGTCATCACGTAGATGGTCAATGTAAACCGATGTACATCAATATAAATGCCTCTCATTGCCATCGTCTTTTTTTATATAGCCACTAATGTCAACATACATTATTACCTATAAAATTGATGTACGCTATTAACACCAACTCTAAGCCTGCACATGTAAAGATATAAAAATGGGTCAGTTGGTCGGGTTCGAGTCCAACCTTAAATTAACTAATAAAAGCAACAACCTCTACCTACACAGGAGCAACAACACAATCTGACAATAACAGACAAGTGGAGCAGTCATCTCTAGAACAACAGAAATAAGAACCACAGGATTACAATAAACCAAAACAATCCCGTCCATACACATGTAAAAAAACCCTTATATATATATATATATATATATATATATATATATATATATATATATATATATATATATATATATATATATATATATATATATATATATATATATATACACACACACACACACACACACACACACCTAAAAAGGCTTTAGTAACATGTATGAAACCAGTCTTACAAAAATATAGAAATGATGAATTCAGCCTTTTTCGCTCCTCTACTTTTCATGTATGTAGTTCTCTTCTTGCATTGCGTATACACAGGAACTTTCTTGTAAAGACATGACTTTCATCATGGTATCAGAGCTAACTGGTTCATAGCCTTAATAGCTTCAAATGGCCTCATCCCCCTCCTCTCACACAGGTGAGATCTCAGCAAATAACTTCTTAGAAAACCTCCCATTTCCTCCTCTTTGAAGTTCCTCATCTCCAACATTGAAAACATCGTGCCCATACAACACTCAAATGACAACTACCCAACCTGGAGATCTCAAGTTCTAAAGCTATTCTGCATCAACATCTATGCTTCTTTCCTCGACAAAACCTCAATTGCCCCTTTCTCGCCTCATCATCCAGGCCGACGGTACATCCTGCCCGAACTACATCTTCAACCAGTGGACATTAATTGACAAGAATCTTACAGTAATCATCTGCTCCACCCTATCCCCCAACATTTTTCCTTACGTCCTCAACCTCGACACATGCTTCGACATTTGGATTTCCATGGAACATTGTTTGCAAGCAACCAATTGTTCCAGAGTAATACAACTCAAAAATGAAGTCCGCCATATCTTCATGGGCAACTCAACCATGCTTCAATATCTCACCTCCATCAAAACATTAGTCGACAACATTGATGTCGTTGGCTCCACTATCGACATTGATTGCAAAATATATAGAAATGAACAATTCAGCCTTCTCCACTCCTCTGGTTTTCCTGTATGCAATTCTCCTTTTGCTTTACGTATACACTGAAACTTTCCTGTAAATCTGTGGCTTTCTTCAACCTAACTTGATTTGAGTCAACTCAAACTTTGATCGTTTAATAAACATGTCAAAAAATTGAACTCGAATTTGACCCATTAGAAACCCAAACCCGATCCGCTAGAAATCTAAATCTTGCCCAATCTCATATTAATTATATATATATATATATATATATATATATATATATATATATATATATATATATATATATATATATATATATATATATATATATATATATATATATATATATATAAAAGCTTATGAATCATATATTTTAGATTAATTTATCAAAAATAAGAAAATTAAGAAAAAAATTAAATGAGACAATTTCAAGTTGGCGGGCTAACCCAAACCCAATCGGTTCCTGATTTCGATCAACCTGAACCCTGATTGTTTAATAAACATGTCAAGTTCAAACTTGACACATCGGAAATCCGAACTCATCCTCCTAGCAACCTGAATCAGGCCCAATAATCTATTTTAATTTAAAAAAAAATTATTAGCTTATTATTTATAGATTTTAAATTAATTTATCAAAAAGAAAAAAATAATACCAATAAATAAAAGGAATTAAAAAAATAAATGAGTTAATTTTAAATTAGCACATGATTAGAACCCAACTTTTTTATTAAACAAGTCAATTTAAATATAAATTTAATTCTTTTATTGACACATCTACTTACATGAAGACTAATATTTACACCGAATTTATTTTGATTTCTAAATTTAAAAGAATGATCAAACACAATAATATTTTTTTTTGTCAAACTTTTAGCATCATTACCATCTACTATATTAATGAAATCATTTCGAAATAATCATATATTGTGATTTTATCCAGATTTCTTGTGATTTTCTTCAACTTTTCTTGCAAACATTTATGTAATTAATTTTTTATATAAAATCTAAACGTTAAATGCTCTATACCTTTCTTTGGCAAAAAAGGAATGCCCGTTTGATTCACCAGACCCAAGAGCAACTTGGTTTGCCCAGACCACCGGCCCGTTATCCATCCACCGATGAGAGCTAGAGGTAATCGCTGCTCTGTTAAACCAGCCTCACGCGTTCCCCTCTAATTTAGAGCACAACTAATTCAGGCCTTCGCCTAAACCAGTTGCGATTAACTACCCACCTTGGATCGGGCGGGCCAGTATTCGGCCCAATACAACCCAGCTAGTGAATCAAATGAATCATTCAGAGCACCCGAATGCCCCCACATGGGTTACAAGCTCGCGTTGCTGAGCTCGGCAACTGTGCGGCCAAATAAGTGATCTATATCTGACAACATTTAGTCCGATTCAGCAATGTGGGACTAAAAAAAACCGATAGTGAAAAGCTTAACATAATAAAAATTCCAACGCCGCATGCTTTCGGCAAAAAAAGATCATATTTTTAAGTGAACCATATTTCTTTAGCAATTTGTACTTCATTCATCGGGATTTTAACTGGCATATTTTGCACAGAAAGCTTTTTTTTTATTTGGCTTTTATATAATAAGATATTCCAAATTTCCAATGACTTCTTGAGATAATTTTGTATATGATATAGAATTTGGGGCAATAGATCAATGATGATTCAAATTCAGAATATATTTAATGGAAGATTGACATATTTTCACAATTTATTTATATAAAAAAAAATATCACATCAATTATAATAATTTATTCTTTTGATAATTGATGACTGGTGTAGGTTTATGAATTTCAATAATCTATAGTTAATTTATTTAATTTGTTAGGTTAAATTTGATTGTGCATAATATTTCAAATACATCTCATTTGATTCTTATTGGAATCTGTTGACCTTAATTCCAGCTCAGACCCAGGCCTTGGGTCAGCCTGGTTGACGAGATCAACCCAGGTTGACCCATTAGGCATGAATGGGCCCATTCAAGCCCAAATCAAATCCTAATCAATCAAAACCCATCTCTGGCCCAATCCATCTCTCCATTGACCCTAATTGACTAGGTTGACCAAGTCAACCCTTGACTTGGTCAACCCAAGTCTTAATGGGTCAAAATTGACCCATTAAGGCCCCCTTAATGCATTGAAGCCTTTCCTAATGAGTTCAAAACTCAAACCATGGCTAGGGAGCCTGGTTTTCCCTCCTAATCAATCCCTAATCAATCCCAACCGTCCATGATAGGGCTAGGGCTTTAAATAGTCAAAATTAGGGCTTATTTGAGCATCTTTGATTGCTTTCTCTCTCTCTCTAAGACTCCAAAACTAGAGAACTTTGGTGAGAGAGCTCCTCCAACCTTCCCTTACCTTTCCTAAGTCAAATCCACCGGTGAGACCCCGCCGGCGGCGAGAATCCGGCGAGCCGAACGCCAAAGATGTCCAAGACCTAGATCTCGCGATCTAGGGCTTCTCAGACCTTGGTTTCTTCTACAATTAGGGTTGTAACTAAGGGCAGTTGGCCTATGGACATTTATTAATTGGTTTGGATAATTTTGATATATTTTTTTTATGATTGTGTGCCTCTAGGGTTGCTTGATTTTCTTAGTTTATTGGCGATCTGCATGCCGCTTTTATTTTAGCCTGGATTTCGTTAGGCTCTCTAAAGACTTAAATATTTTCTACTCATAACTAACATTCAAAATTCTAAGGTTTAAATAATTTAGCAACCTAACGATCTAGGGAACTGCCGGAACCGTCCGGGGTCGCTTGCATATTATTGCATTTCTCTCTCTCCTTCTATAAGACACTTCCCCGCCCGCGGGTAGAGTCCAGATAATCTGACCTATGAGGATGATGTGCCGGACCTGGGGAAGCCCATTCTAATTTTAAAAAATTATTTTCATAAACCTTTTTAAAATCCTGTGCATATCTGATTTAGATACTTTAACCAGCATGCATTACATTAGAAATTAATTAAATTAAAATTTTAATTACATTAGTTCTAGGAGCATTCACCCAACATCAGTCCGAGGCCAATTAGGAAATCCTCTAGACGTCGGCCCTACTTTCAAGAACTATAACCTACCTACCCATCTTTCATAAATGATTGGACATCATGGTTTTGAAGCGACTAGGTGGTTAGCTGGCTCCCCAATCCAGGTCGGGGTAAGTCTAGATTTGGCATTGCATTATTTAGGACACGGGTGTTAGTGTTGCGTAGGACACTAGACCCATTAGATTTAGGATTCAAGGCTACTATTATTTCATAGTACGCCTCATTAGTAGGTAGGTCCTCTGTCTTCCAGAGACCATAAACCCTACATATCTGCGTCACATAGATGATGTCACCTCCATCTTTCTCTCCTGTATGCTCTGAGTGCATGACCTTTATTTTATCCAGTTTCTTCTCACTACCCTAGTCCCTCCGGATGTTGATCTGAGCCGTGCATGTTGACTAAGCCTAGTTGAACCTTTCTTTCTCTTTGGATAGGATTTCCTAGTCTTCTCCCTATGTGCCTATCCCAATTTGGGAAGAATAATATAGAATCCTTAATCGAGAGTTTTCTCAGGCCTCGGCTTGAGATGTAATTAACCACGGGGGCTTGCGCTAGTGGAAAACTGAATCCCACTTTCAAATAAACCCTACTTGAGCTGATGTATTGGGTGGGGGAAACTCATTATGATGATAAGATCACATATATTATTATCCATCAGGGTGTGCTGGTGAGAGCCACGATCCTCAACGGTTAATCATACGTGTGATCAAATCTGCCCTCCCATTGGCAGCCAAATAATATCTTCCCCCCGCGGGGAGGCGGTGTTTTATTTTGTTGTCCTCTCGGAGGTCCACAGGTTTCTGGCGACCATGGTGGGACAGGTTTCTCTCTCCATCTTTGGATTCTATATTATTCTTTCATGTGTGTACTCTGAGATTGGTACTCCTTAGATTAGGTCTATCCCACTCTTACTTAGGGTCCTTCCTTAGTTAGGATCGTTCCTTTTTCTTAGTTAGGTTTCCCCCCTAGCTAGGTTTCTTTTCTTCCGTTCTTCTTAGCTAGGGTTTCCCCCTAATTTTCCTCTTTTCCTTTTGACCTTCTAGGTCATTCTGCCCCCTATCTATCATTCCTCTTCTCGTTATTTCTCACTAATCATTTCAAGTTTTTTTTTCTTCTTGGCAGATAGTGTCATGGCTTCTTCCGTGCCTTCCGTTACTTTCAGCTTTGGTTCTGACGCGCGAGTGACACTTCCTGAGTCCCTACTAGCCAGTCCTCCTGCTGGAGGAATCACTTTTGGTTCCTTCACTGACTCGGCCTTCGTCACTCTTGGCGGGCTAACCCCTGCTAAGGCTGCTGCCTACTCTTCTCCCCAGAGGAGAGCTCGCACAGTCATGCGACCTTTAGGACGTCCGTTGCTCGGCGGACAGCCCGGGCACCTGCTCGTCCTACTCATGTTCGTGTGCAGCCGGCACACCCTGTGGTTAGGCAGTCAGTACCTAGACCACTTCCTGTTCATCCCACTCGTCCAGCGGTTAGGCGGCCAGTGCCTCCCGCATCTGTTGTTCAGACTGCCCCGGCTCCTCAGCGCCGGCAGGCAGTAGTTACCCCTATTATTGTTCCGACAGAGGCAGCTCGTGTTTGGGTTCCCCCTCCTTCTTCCTCCAGGAAGAGGGGTGCCCAGATCGAGGCTCCTTCGCCTTCCTCCCATTGGATTTCAGCTTTCGCTCGGTTGTCTCACCCAGAGACCCTCGAGTAGACCCTGACACTTCCTATAGTCCTTGTTCCCCCTATCACTCAGGCAGTGGGTTCAGATGTTACTTCGTCTTTCACCTCCGGCCTTGGGAGAAGGGCCCGGAGGAATAGAAACTGTAGACTTCGGTTGGCTGCATCTGAGGCAGACAGACAGCGGATGGCAGATTCGTTGGCTCACCAGGAGCCAGTTCAGAGGAGAGTGGTCCCCAGGTAGCAGGTACGAAGACCAATTGCAGTTTCCTCTACCCCGGACATTTATAGTTGCCCCTGAGATAGCAGCAGTTCAGGGAGGATGCTTCTCTCCACTGAGAGACAATGGTGATGAGGAGGATGTCGCTCGTATTGCGGTGGCCCCTCATGTCACTACTACTTTACCACGCGCTAGGGTCCCTAGGGATGATGCTGCTCGAACCCTCTCTCAGAGGATTCAGAGCATTATCTGTTTAGCGCGGGGTCGAGGCAATGTCAGTCGGGAGAGGTTACTCCACCAGATTTCTCAGGTGTCCGTTCAGTTACAGAGGCAGACTACTAGGCAGAGGTACAGGTGGCAGAGAGGACAGCCACCCAGGCAGCCTGTTAGTTCAGTTCCGTTGGCGAGACCACAGACAGTTACTCCAGTTGTTGGACGACACCCACGTCGTTATGGACAGAGGCAGCAATTGGAGCCTCCCAGACCCCAGCTCGCTTCAGTTGTGGTAGCCCCGCAGTAGCCAGTTGCTCCTACTGGGTCCCGTCGTAATAGATGAGTGTGGAGATGACGATAGGTAGAGTCTCCTGTCGAGGTAGTACAACCAGTTCAGGTAGTTGAACATTTAGAGACAGTTGTTCCTTTCGTATCAAAGGTAGTTCCGTTGGTCTATGAGGCAGCGACATATGATGATGTTGCAGTTTTTCCTAGTAGTTCGCCAGTTCGGGCAGAGCTAGCCCTTAGCCCAAACGGGACCTCCTCCCCTTTGAGTCCATATGTGGAGTATTTCCATCAGACCCTCTATGAGGATGATGTATTTGAGGATGACCTACTCGAGGAGGAGTCAGATGGAGATATACCGGTGCACAGAGTATGCGTGGTTACTTGACATGGCCACTTAGACGAGCAAATAGAGGCAGATGATGATGATGAGCAGGGACAAGCTGAGATAGGAGGATCTCCCCGATCAGTTGAGACAGATGCCACAATGCTACAGTTACAGACTCAGATGGTAGAGATGGCTAGGGCCATGGCAGCGATGACAGCTTTGGGGGCGGTGCCCTAGATTATGGGCGTAGGCACTCCTACTATGTCTAGGAATGAGCTAGTAGCACCACCTATAGTAGCACCAGGTCCTGCAGGAGTAGATAGGGCCCAGAGAGCAGTTCCAGTGGCACCTGCAGCAGTCACTTTTACTACCCCAGTCCAGAGTCAGTCAGTTCAGTTGTCAGCCAGACAGATTTAGGATATGATTGCCCAGAAGGTCGAGCAGGCCATTTCCTCCAGGAAGTCTGGAGAGATAGTTAGCAGAGGGCGTCCTTACCCAGTAGAGTACGAGCACGAGCCCTACCCCCCTGATTTTGTCTCTCCTAGGTTTAGAGTCTTTGATGGATTTGGGAACCCAAGGCAGCACGTGGCCCAGTACCGAACCATCTGCTGCAACATAGAAGGGAATGATGCACTGATGTTGAGACACTTTGTCAGCAGTTTAATTGGGGTGGCCTTTGCCTGATACGCCGACCTCCCCAACAATTCAGTACGCACCTTTGCAGAGTTGGAGCATTTGTTTGTTCAGATGTTTGTCAGTGTAGAGCACCGGGTTACAGTTGGAGAGTTAGTTGTGACTAGACAGCGGCCCTGAGAGCCTCTCCCAAATTACATAGTCAGATGGAGAAATCTCAGCCTACAGTGTGAGCCTCAGTTACAGGAGCAGCATGCAGTAGAGATTCTGTTGAAGAATATAGATGGTCCGATGGCACCTTATATGAAGGGTTTTAACATTAAAATCTTTCAGAAGTTATTGATAAAGGTAATCAATTTGTAGGACAGTATACCCGATGCAGTCCCTCCTAAGGTTCAGGTCAACCTTCACGTAGACCTCAGCGGTAGGAGTCTTCAGGGAAACCTCCACCTAGGAGAGGGGAGGTACACAGTACCTATGGACCATCAGATAAGGGCAAGAAGCCCTTAGTCAGTTGAGCACCACCTTAGCAGTTTCACACACCGGGCCAGTCAGCACTGCAGCCTAGACCTTCCTGTAGGACCCCAGAGAGTCAATAGTACCTACGGGAGAAGCTTAGTAAGGAATATCCCTTCAAAAGAGAAACTGTAAAAAAAAATTTCAAATTTTTTATTAAGAAGAATATCTTAACATTCCCTAATAAAAGTAGAGTGGAGGAGGAGGGACAGACAGACCACCCACTATACTGTCTATTTCACAGACATATCGGGCATGTTATAGAAGACTGCTATGTGTTCAAGGATAGAGTTGAGAAGCTCATAGCTAGTGGACAGATCCACCTACAGGACAGTGACTTGGTTCAGCCCAAGGGCAAGACATCTCAGACAATTCAGATGATCTCGGGCTCCAGTAGTTGCAGTGACAGTCAGAGTGGTAGCCAGAGCAGTCGTAGCAGATCACCCAGAGGTTCTGAGGGAGAGTGGCAGCTAGCACTCTCTCAGAAGATGAAGCAGATGATCAGGCAGACAGTTTAGAGTTCAGAGGTAGTTAAGAGGAGGCCTACCCAGGCCAAGTCGACAGTTGCCAGCCCAGTTTCTTCGCCAGCATCTTTTTCTTCTTCTATTTCTGTTGTAGTGCCTACTAGGCACATTTTTGTTTCTACTTTATGTAATAAGAAGATGTATGAAAGAAAAAAGATTGTTGTAACTTCCGAGGGGAAGACGGGACGCCTTCCAGTACTTACGTTAAAGGGATTTCGTTCTCCCTTCGACTGATAATGAAATAATATAAGAAGGTGATTCTGGCTACTTTTGGTGTTCTGCCTCTACTTTTACCTCTTCTAGCACTCGCTCTTTTAATGTTTTACATATCTCTTGCAATAATTCTGTATGTGATGAGGAGTCTAAGTGTGATGAAGAACCGGTTATTATGATTTCGGAGGGTGGTTGTTACATGAATTCGGAAGATGAATCCGAGAACCCACTCCAGTCACTTTCCTTGGAGCCAACACAAGCCATTACCGCTGAACTAAGTGAATCTCCTGTTGAAGATGACTCGATACAGAAAGTTCACTTGCGTTCAAGAAAGATTCTTCCACCTAGAATGGCTAAGAATACAAAAGAAAAAGATAAGAATATTGTTACCCAGCAGGACGATCATATCCCTTCCTCCCAATAGCAGTCTAAGGAGAAAGGGAAAGGCCCTCAGCTGGAGGTTGATTACAATGTGTTGGCCAATTTAAGAAAAATTTCTGCCCTTCTCAGTGTCTATAACGCTTTGATGATGTCTCCTGACTTGAGAGAGACCCTGGTAAAAGTACTACTCGAACCAGAGTCCTATCAAGCCTTCTTTGCTTCCGAATCTGTTGGGGATGCATGCTATTTGAGAGAGATACCATGCATTACCTTTTCAGATCGTAATCTCCTCTTGGGTACCTCTGATCACAACTGTCCCTTGTATGTCACCGCTGAAGTCAATGGTTATGAGTTGAACATGGTCCTCATTGACCAAGAAGCTTCAGTAAATATCATGAGCTATGAAAATTTAAAGAGCCTCTCCCTTGGTCATCTGAAGTTAACCTTCGATAAGATTATGTTGAAAGGCTTCAATGACCAAGGACAGCGGGCCCTAGGGTCTATCACCCTGCCCCTGAAGTTTGAAAATTTTCTTACCGAGGCTAAGTTTCATATGATCGAAGCCGATACTTTGTACAATGCTCTCTTAGGAAGGCCTTGGATCCATGAGTATGGAATGGTGCCCTCTACCCTGCACCAATGTATGAAGTATATGAGGAATGAAGTCTAGTATTCCATTCCTGGGGATACCCAGCCCTTTTTCATGCACGAGATCTTTATTTACGATGATGCTGAGCATTACATACCTCCTCCTGCCCAGTCACCAGTGATATCTGCCAGTACTGTACAGGGTCCTATACAGCTACCTACGCGAGGTCCATCACAGGTTAGTATTGAGGCAGATACCTCCACTGCAGATCCTATTAGATCTCCTTTTTAATTTGCAGTTGGGCACGATGTTCCCCCTAATAGAGGTAGGGGAGAGCGAGGTAGGGGTAGAGGTAGAGGGTCGACTCGCTCGCCGTGAAACTACGACACTCAAATCCCTCCTCCCTTATATCTTTACGCTTCTCATTTGACTGTCGAGTCCGACTCCTCTAACGATGAGATGATTACTGTCCCTCATCGCCCAACTCTCTCGCCAGCCTTGAATTTCACTGATTATAGTTCACTACCTACCTTTTGTAGGTACTTGATACCCGAGGGCGGTTTAGTTATTGACAGTGATTCAGACTAGGAAGTAGACCCCCGACGTCAGACCACTAGTCAACAGCCCCTTTCCCGTCAGATACGCGGAATAAGAGTTGAGGAGTCTCACCAGAAGTCTTTGGTTACCCCCTCGACTAGTGATGGTGCTGCACAATAGATTAGGGGTCGCCCTCCGCCTCCTCTATACGAAACCTTCGTGTCACCGTAGGCTAGTGAGTGTGCCTCGTTATCCAATGGTGTAGGTGCCCCACTGGGTCCTGAGAGTCAGGGTTCTACGGAGACCGCTATGGATAATAATGTTACAACTGCCCTTGTTATTTTTCCCCTTTTGTAGAAGATTGTGTAGAGCGGGGTGCAGTTATCTCGACTTGGTCGGACGAACAAGCTCTACAACAGGCTCGTGTTTGGCGAACCAATATGCCTTAAACCAAGCAAGATTTAGGTTACGTTGAGCAGAGCTCACCTAGCCACGCTAATATTCAAGCTGTCTCCCGCTTATATCCGGTTATTTCTCTTACAGATAAAGAAGACCCGGATGATGACAAGGATAGAGTACTTGATGCTCCTCGAGAGTTTGAAGATGGCATCACTTCCGCCATGGATGAACTGTGTGAGGTAAACTAAGGCACTGAATCATATCCTAGACCTATTTTTTATAGTATCTTGTTATCTGACTCAGAGGCTCAAGAATACATCGAGCTACTCTCAGAGTTTAGAGATTTCTTTGCCTGGAACTACACTGAGATGCCTGGTCTAAACCCAATATAGCAGTCCACAAACTAGCCATTAAGCCTGGTGCAGTCCCTGTTAAACAAGCACCTCGCAGGATGAGGTTGGAGATAGAACAATAAGTGATCGCTGAAACTAAGAAGCTTATAGAGGCTGGTTTCATTCGTGAAGAGAAGTACCCTACTTGGCTTGTCAATATTGTTCCAGTTCGGAAGAAGAATGGACAAATTTGGGTCTATATCGATTTTCGTGATTTAAACAAGGCATATCTTAAGGATGATTTTCCTCTTCCTATCCCCGAGCTTATGGTGGATATAACATTATCCCATAGCATTTTTTCCTTCATGGATGGTTCATCTGGTTATAACAAGATAAAGATGGACCCCGAGGAGGAGAAGTTTATTGCATTTCATATACCTATAGGTGTATTTTGCTACAAGGTGATGCCTTTCGGTCTCAAGAATGTCGGGGCCACCTATCAATGTGTTATGACTGTTATCTTCGATGAGATGATACACGAGCAAGTTGAATGCTATGTGGATGATCTGGTGGTCAAAAGCAAGGTCCGTGGAGATCACCTTCGAGATCTACGAATCGTTTTCGAATGCCTGCGTAAATATGATTTAAAAATGAATCCTCTAAAATGTGCATTTGGAGTTGTTGACCTTGATTTTCTTAAATCCCTCTCCCCATTGACTCAATTAACTAGGTTGACCAAGTCAACCCTTGACTTGGTCAACCCAAGTCATTAATGGGTTAATTTAACCCATTTAAAATCCATTTAAAGCCTTAAACACTTTCCTAATGTTCTAAGACTCAAAACCACGGCCAAGCACATGGGTTTTCCTCCTATTAAGATCTAGATATGATCCTAGCCGTCGGATATAGAGTAAGGGACTTTAAATAGCAAAAATTAGGGCTCCTTAAGGGATTTTTTTACGCTTGCTCTCTCCCCACGATCCCCCAAGCCAAGATCTTTGACGTGTGAGCTCCCCCGACCTCCCTTCATCTTCCCCCAAGCCAACCCCATGATCCCCCAAGCCGAGATCTTTGAGGTGACGAGAACTCCGGCAAACTGAAGCCACCAATGTTCTAAGGGAGATTCCGCTCGATCCGTAGCTCGATTGATCGCGACTTCAACAAGGAACTTATTCGTGGACAGTCTACAAGCTCAACAAGCCCAAGAACGCAAAATTCCACCGAGTATTTTGGGTAAAATCTTCAACCCTAGGTTAGAACACTTAGGATAAAATAGCTTTTCAAAAAGTGCTTTTTAGATCAAACAAACACTCCCACATGAATGCTCTTCATGTCCTCTAACTATGTTTAAAATTTCATGGAGTTTCGTTGAGTCGTTTGAGAGAACGAGGCAAAAAATATCCTCTAGGGCGTTCTCGCTGCATGCATGGGCTGCATTCCCTCTCAGCTGTTGATCCTGCGATCAAGGGTCTTGATCTAGCCATCCCGCTACCCTGGTCCAACCATAGACCAGATCCAGCGGATCTGTGTTTCGTCCAGCTCAATCCGAGCCATTAATCCATGTGGCGGAGGATCGGACGGCTGCGAGGCAATGCTGAGGTGTTTAAGTGGCGTGGGTCCCTCCACGCAATTCATTGGCAATGATTGCACGGCGGCGCAATCATTGCCAATGATTTGCCGCAGTTAGCGCGGCCAATCATGGGCCGCCACGTGGCGGGCTGGGTTTAAAAAAAATTTTAAATTCATTTTATTATTATTATTATTATTATTATATTAATATTATAACTAATAATATTATTATTTTAATAATATTATTATTATGACTAATATTTTTATTATTATAATATTAATTATTATCATTATTAGTATTATTATAAAATTAATATTATAATTAATAATATTATTATTTTAATAATATTATTATTATGACTAATATTTTTATTATTATAATATTAATTATTATCATTATTAGTATTATTATAATATTAATATTATAATTAATAATATTATTATCACAAATATTTTTATTATTATAATATTAATTATTATCATTATTAGTATTATTATAATATAAATATTATAATTAATAATATATTATTATGACTAATATTTTTTATTATTATAATATTAATTAATTAATATTATTAGTATTATTATAATATTAATATTATAATTAATAATAATATTATTTTAATAATAATATTATTATGATAAATATTTTTATTATTATGATATTAATTATTATTATTAGTAGTATTATTATAATATTAATATTATAATTAATAATATTATTATTTTAATAATATTATTATTTTGATTAATGTTTTTATTATTATAATACTAATTATTATTATTATTATTATTATTATTATTATTATTATTATTATTATTATTATATTAATATTATAATTAATAATATTATTATTTTAATAATAATATTATTATTATTAATATTTTTATTATTATGATATTAATTATTATTATTATTAGTATTATTATAATTAAAAATATTAATATTTTAATAATATTATTATTATTATTAATATTAATACTATTATTATTATATTAATTATTATTATTATTAATATTATTAAAATATTAATATTGTTAATTAATAATAATATTATTATCTTTAATAATAGCATTATTATGTCAATATTAATATCATTATAATATTAATATTTATTATTTTATATTATTATAATATTTTGTTTATTATTATTTAAATTTATTTTAAAATCCAGATATTATTATATCTGATTTATTTAAAAATTATTAATTATTTTTTAAATATTAATTATTTTAAAATATTTAAAATTTATTTTTAACCTATTTAACTTAGAAAAATCATAACTTTCTCGTTTTAAATCGGATTTTGATGCACAATGTCTCGTTCTTTTCAGAAAAATGTGAATTTTAATTTAAAATTATTTTCTATATCTGATTCTGTCTTTTATGGATGTTTTCTGTATTACTTTGTTATTTAACTATTTAAATATTATTTAATAAATATAATTGGCTATTTTAAAATAAAAATTATTTTAAAACCCCTTGGTGGCTGGTAGACCTCCTATGCTTATGAACTGAAGTATTTTTAATTATCTTATTTTTAAATTTATATTATTATATATTTATAATATTTATGTATTTTAAAATAATTTTAAAATTACATATTATTTAAATCCCCCAATTTTGGGAATCTACCCCTTGTGAAACTTTAAATCTAGGACCTATATATGAACATCATTCATGTGGGAGAAAGATTAGTGAATGATTGTGTCCCAATCATTCACTAATCACTTCATTAGGCTTCTTTACTTAGTATTTTCGTAGTCCTTGCATGTGTAGGTTGCACAAGCACATAGCATAGGCTCTCCTAGATCTAAGGACTTGATTGGTGTGTTCATATTTGCTGCATTTACCCTCTATGTTGTGCCTAAGGATTAGTTACTTCATTTTATTCCTATGTAACGTAGTGACACCTCAAGGACAACAATTAAGGACCGTCTAACGAACTTAGAATATTTCTAGGAACTAGGATAGATCCCGGATTGCTGTGAAATATTATACATTAACATTTAGTGACATCAGAAACCCCCTAGAATTTTGTAGGAATTTTCTAGACTCCTTAAAACACTTAATTAGCAAACCCTAATTTACCCATTAATTAAGCCTCAGAAACTTCAGAAAAATCTAATAAATCCATTTTAAATCAGAAACATACCCATAATACCTCAAACTCTCCAGAATTCAGTCTTCAACCTAAGATAATTTGGGCCCCTCAATTGGACATTAATCTGGACCTTAATTAAACCTTAATAAAAAATCACCTTTTTGCATTTAATAATTCATTAAAAATTATTAAAAATCTCAAATCTTCCCCAAACACTTGGGAACATCTTCTTAGGTCATTTCTGACCTTTGGGGGTGATTCCAATCAGTTTGGAGCTGATTTGGGCCAAAACCCCCAAAGTATCCCTAATTAGGCAATTTCGATAATTCATTTAATTACCCCAACTTCTAAAAATCATAACTAATTATAGAAAACTCTAAAATGGGCAAACTAAAAGGCATTCAACTCTAATTAAGGTCTAGTATTTATTAAAAATATTAGGTGTCCATAAACCAACTTAAATCAAAAAAGTCAACTTTCTAGTCAACTGCAACCTCCTAAAAGCTAGATATTGTCTGCCCTCCCATCGGCCAAATATTGTCTCCCTTCACGGGGAGGCGGTGTTGTTGTCCTTTCGGAGGTCCACAGGAGTTAGTGCAGGAAAGTTCCTAGGGTTTATAGTTCGCTACCGTGGCATTGAGATTGACCCTTCCATGATCAAAGTCATAGTAGACTTAAAACCTCCTAAAAGCCTTACCCAGTTAAGGTCTTTTCAAGGAAAGTTAGCCTTCCTGCGGAGATTTATCTCCAATTTATCTGGTAGGTGTCACCCCTTTGGTGCCCTAGCAAAGAAAGATGCCCGCTTTCACTGGGACGAGCGTTGTCAGAAAACCTTTGAGAGTATAAAGCGCTACCTGATGAACTCCTATGTTTTAGCTGCACCCATCTCAGGGAGGCCATTAATTCTCTACACTACGACCCTGGATGAGTCTTTGGGTGCACTATTGGCCCAAGAGAATGAGGAAGGCAAGGAAAATATCTTGTACTATCTCAGTAGACGGTTGATACCCGCAGAGCTGAAGTACCCAATGATGGAAAAGTAATGTTTAGCTTTGATTTTCGCAGTATATAAGCTTAGGTATTATATACTTTCACATAAAGTCAACCTGATCTCTCGAGTCAACCCATTGTAGAATATGATGACCCGTCCGACCCTCTCAGGTCGTCTAGCACGATGGTCTATGATCCTACTGCAGTTTGACATCACTTTTGTCCCTCAGCGGGCCGTCAAAGGATAGGCTCTAGCTGATTTTCTTGATGATCACCCGATCATTGCATACTCCCCACTCAATGATGAGCTATCTGACGAGCTGATCATGAGTGTAGATGAACAGGAGTCCCCTACTTGGGAGTTCTACTTTGACGGTGCGTCATCCGTTAAGGCCTTGAGCCCGAATAAAACTCCTATAGTTAGGGTAGGTCTGGGCCTCATTTTCGTATCACCTGAAAGCCACACTTTTTGTTACTCCTATAGTCTTTCAGAACCTCGTACCAATAATGAAGCCGAGTACGAAGCTCTGATTTTAGGACTAGAGTTGGTCATTCAGATGAATGTCATGCGGGTGAAAATCTTTGGAGACTCACAACTGATTATAAATCAAGTAGCGGGAGTCTACAAAGTACTTAAACCCAAGCTCTTGTACTTGATTCCTGAAGTAACCTTAGCTAAAATCCCTAGATCTGCCAATGGCAAGGCAGATGCATTAGCTAAGTTAGCAAAGGAACTGGCTAACCCAACTGGCAACGCACTGTCTATCATCATCCAGTGTCGTCAAGCCCTATGCCCTACAGACTTGTCTTCCCCCAATCAGACCCTTACAGTGTTCTCAGTTGGGGAAGAGTCAGATTGGAGAGTACCCTTTATAGAGTATTTAAAGTATGGCAGGCTTCCAGATGATAGATCCCTCGCTGCTCAGATCGGAAAGAGAGCTCTATCATTCACTTATGTGAACGACACCTTATATCAACGCTCTTTTGACCAGATGTGGTTGCGTTGCCTCAACAACGAGGAGGCTCGCAAGGTCATGGGTGAGATACATGAAGGTCTTTGCGGTGCTCATCAGTCCGGACTAAAAATAAAAGGCAGGATCAAACACCTTGGTTACTATTGGCCGACTATGATCCGTGATTGCATGGAGCACGCTAGAAAGTGCCACCATTGCCAAATTCATGGCACGGTGATTCACCAACCCCCTAATCCATTGCATCCTACTGTATCATCTTGGCCATTTGAGGGCTGGGGCACGGATGTAGTGGGTCCTATCGACCCTCCTTCCTCTAAGGGTCATAGGTTCATCTTAGCTGCCACTGATTACTTTTGTAAGTGGGCAAAGGCTGTGCCACTTAAGGAAGTCAAATCAGAAGATGTGATGCGTTTCTTTCATAATCATATTCTTTATCGCTTTGGTGTCCTGCACCGTATCATTTCAGATAACGGCCCGTCGTTTAGGAGCACCAAGATTGCTAGATTTGCCCGCCGCCCTAACATCAATTGGCGATACTCTTCGATTTACTATCCCAATGTCAATGGCTTGGCGGAGGCATTCAACAAACTCTCGTGCAATTAATAAGAAAAATCTTGGTTACAAATAAGCGGGAGTGGTACGATAGACTTCCTAAGGCACTATGGGCTTATAGGACTACATACCATACTCCTACTCAGTCTACCCCGTATGCTTTGGCCTTCGGGGTTGAGGCCGTCCTTCCACTTAAGGTCGAGCTCCCCTCGTTGCGTGTGGCAGTCAGCCACAATCTTTCCCACGAAGATAATGCCCAACTACGGATGGAAGAGCTTGATGGTTTAGAAGAGCTTCGCCTGCAAGATTATCAGAACCTCAAACTATACTAGGCCCGTATGGCTCGATCACATGATCACCTTGTCTGACCCCGTGCTTTCCGAGTTGGCTAGTTGGTCCTTGTTTTGCATAGACCTATCATTTCGCGTCGTCACCGAAGTGGTAAGTTCGAGCCTGTCTGGGAAGGCCCCTTCACTGTAAAGCAAGTTTATGAAGGTGGTGCCTACCTACTCGTTGATGCCAATGGTGTTCACCCTATACCTGTCATCAATGGGCAGTACTTGAAAAAGTACTATGCCTGAGTTTTGCTCTTCTAAGGGGGGTCTCCCTACCGCCTATAAATATTCCTCCGTGTGTGTACCTCCTTTGGAGGGGCTTCTTCACTTTTTGGCAGTCTGTGTGGCCACGACGATTTGTCCTCTACCACGCGACGTTTGTTACGAAGAGTCTAAGGCTATCCTTAGGGGTGGTGAGGCGAGATGATATGATTTGTGAACTGGCCTAAACTCTAGTATCTATCATCTCCCTTGGTCGTACTCTTCCAGATCAGATCTTGACCTATATCAGTCCAAATAAAGATATGAAGTCTATCTTTAATGATAGGGTCTTTAAATTCGACGTGTGCAAAATTTCTAAAAGAAAAATTAATCTGAGAAAAATCTGAGAGTTTGAAACACAAAGTAAACTTTTGAGGGAATTTTTTTCCTTAGAAAGTACGTAATTTATTTGTCCTAATGAAAGATTTACCCATGTCTTCTTTAGAAAGTGAAGTAATTGGTGGTTGACTCCTCTAAACGCTTGAAGAAAAGTTGTGATGATTCAAAAAATGTGTGCCTTCTCTCTCATCCCTTGCTTCGGATAATTTCATATTTTGAACTAAAATCTATATCAAATTAAAATTAGATTTAGAGATGAATATTTTCTCTGTCATCTTGCAGTTTTCTATCTCATAGGCATCTTTTGCATGCTAATGAATCTACCTCATAATTTCTTTATTCAAGTCATTCATTCTTATCATCGAATTAGATTTGTTTTGTGGATTTTTCTTCCTTGCACAAAAGAGTGAGTTTTCTTCTCTTATGTTTGGAAGATAATCTTACAACTGAGAAAGTTTTTTTTTAGGGATTTAGAAAGGAAGCCAATTACAAAATCAAAGATACACAAAATGTATCAAAAGTGAAAAGATGTGTAGTGCGCCAAAAATCAAAGATACACAAAGTGTATCAAAAGTGAAAAGATGTATAAAATGCGCCACAAAGTCAAAGATGCATAAAGTACATCAAGTAATTAAAAGATGTGCAGTGCGCTAAACCAAGTTGAGGGGCTCAAAATGAGCCCAAAATAAATAAGTAAATTGCTTCCCTTTCTTATAAATCTCTAAGTCTCAGAAAGTCTATACCCTTTGATATTTATGATATTTGAGTTTGAAAATCATGATTTTGGATCCATCATCGCGCAATGATGTTCTATTAGATATAAAAATATTTCCATGCAAGAAGATTGAGAAGATTCAATTTCTCTCTCTAATTTAAACCCTTTTGAATTAGATTTTTATTCAAAATATATAAGGGAGAGAGCCCAGTTTAGCTTATAGGGAGCTTAAGCTGGGTTAGAAAAAATTTAAATCCCTAACTTTTTTGGGTTTAGGTGGAGTCAACATATATTATTGAACTTTCTGAACCTTTTCTAAGGTTCAAGATGATTCAGAGGCTAATTTTTCATTTTAAAAAATAGTCATTTTACTCTCTGATGAAATTTTTACTCTTTAAGGGATGTGTGAATCAGACTTCTCTCAAATTAATCGGTAAGTGCTTAAACATCTCCTAGTGGTCCCACTATTGAGTTTGTTTAAATGCTTGCCGTATTTTTTTAAAAAATTCATACACGAAAATATTTTGACCCCAATATCTGATTATAGGCCATTCTTAAGGACTGATAAGAGTCTCACATTTATTACACTTTTCTCTTTTGAGTTCTGATTGTTTGGGAGTTTTCCCCCCTCTCCATTTCCCCCTTTTCACTCATCAGTTTGAGTGTGGCCTAAGACATCAAAGCCATTGACTTAGATCCCTTAAGGGATGTGACGCTGGGTCCATACCAACCTGTATTCGGCAGGAATGGTGATGTTGATCCACCATCCTAATTTGAGTTTCATTCATACATCAATTTTGTTCTGATTGTGCCCTCAGTTCTATTCATGTGGCGAATATGGCCTGGATTATCAAAGCTAATCTTACCTCCCTCTTTGTGTTTCAATCATTAGATGATGTCTCATACAAGGAGTAACACACGGATATGATAAATGTTCCCTCTACCGGGTGTTGTCTTCGACAGTACGAGACATACTTAGCCTATAGTTGTGAACATATAAAGAAAATATGCATCTATAAAATAAAAGAGGGAAGCTCTTAGTAGAGCAAAATCAGTTGCCCTTGTCACAGGTGGAACCCGGTAATACTCTCTAAGAGCTCAAATTCCCCAAAGTTTTTCTTTTCTTCTCCTACGAAGCGTTTGAGTGATCGCTTCAAGGATGAGTTTACACTTGTGATTATTATGGTCTTTTATAATCATGATAGTCCTTGTTAGTGATGTGATGCATCTTTCTCTAGATGTTAACATCCCATCTCTGCGAGCTTTGATCTTCTAGCAAGAGATCAGCTCTTTCATTCCTTTACAGACCCACTCTCTCGTATGTATTCTACTCTTTACTGCTATAATAGTTTTATGATGTGTGGGTATTATTGTCACCTCCTACAGGGTCCCACCAGTTGATGTGAGTGTACCACTATAGTTCTTCATAATTACTTCTCTTTCACATAGTTCTGTTCTCTGTAGCGAGTGTGTCCCCCTCATTACTTCAGTTGTTACTCACTGGGAAGAGTATTGCTCCTCTAGCACTCTGTTGAGGGTGTACCTTTCCATATTGTCCCTCGAGGCATCAATCTGATGCATCCTTTCTGCATGATCTTGATAATGCCTGGGAAGTTCCGCCAGCATTTAGATACTCATGGCCACGATGATTTGTCCTCTACCATGCGATAATCGAGATGCTAGCTTGGGACTTCTTAGTCAACTCTTCCCCTTGGAATTCTTCAATCTACCTTTCTCCGTTTCCCCACATCCCTACACATATGTGTGTTAAGGTATGGTTGAGATGACTTTCCCCTGATCGCTCTACTACAGGCATATGCGCCGAGTAGGCATCAGACTTTACTTGGTTGAGAATGCCCGTCAGGGTCCCTGGCGGAGGCATTTCTCACCACCCTTTTCTTACCCTGATTGTCTCACCGTTTTGGCAGACATCAGACTTTACCCTGATCGTCTTATTATTTTCAGTAGACATCAGACCTTACTTGATTGAGAGTGCCCGCAGAGCCCCTGCGAGACATTTCTCACCAACACTTTCTCCTGACTGCTCTATCGTAGGTATATGCACCGAGTGGGCATCAGACTTTACCTGGTTGAAAGTTCCTGACAGAGCCCCTGGAAGGCATATTTCACCAGTCTTTTACCCCGACCGTCTTGCCCTGATCAAGCAGACGTCAAAGTTTACCGGTTGAGTGAGCCCCGATAAAGTCCCTGGGAGGGCATTCCTCACCACCTTTTTTTACCCTGATTGTCCTGTAAAAGACTACGCAGGCATCAGATCTTGTGGCTTATTTTCTTTTACTGAGGTCAGGCAGAAGTATTGAGTCACCCCTATCCGCTGTTCTGAAAGGAGCATGAGGAGACGGGATCCTTTCACCCTCTATCATGCTGCTTCGAAATGATCAGTTAGGTAGTCGATTTTACTTACCGGTTGAGAGAGCCCGACAGAGTCCCTGGGAGGCATTCCTCACCACCCCTTTACTCAGGATATTCTATAAAAGACTACGCAAACTCTAATTTCATGGATTATTTACTTTTGTTGATGTCAGACAGAAGTATTGAGTCACCCCTATCCGATGTTCCGAAAGGAGCAGGAGGAGATGGGATCCTTTCACCTTCTATTATGCTATTTGAAATAAACAATCAGGTAGTTGGTTTTACTTACTGGTTGAGCGAGCCCGGCAGAGTCCCTAGGAGGCACTCCTCACCTCCCCTTTACTCTGGATGTTCTGTAAAAGACTACATAGACTTCAATTTTGTGGCTTATTTACTTTTGTTGAGGTCAGACAGAAGTATTGAGTCGCCCCTATCCGTTGTTCCGAAAGGAGCAGGAGGAGACAGGATCCTTTCACTTTCTATTCTGCTGTTTGAAATAAACAGTCAGGTAGTTAGTTTTACTTACTGGTTGAGTGAGCCCGATAGAGTCCCTGGGAGGCACTCCTCACCACCCCTTTACTCTAGATGTTCTGTAAAAGACTACACAAACTCTAATTTCGTGGCTTATTTATTTTTATTGAGGTCAAACAGAAGTATTGAGTCACCCCTATCCGCTGTTCTGCAAGGAGCAGGATGAGACGTGATCCTTTCACCTTCTATTCTGCTGTTTGAAATAAACAGTCAGGTAGTTAGTTTTACTTACTGGTTGAGCGAGCCCGACAGAGTCCCTGGGGGGCACTCGTCACCACCCCTTTACTCTGGATGTTCTGTAAAAGACTACACAGACTCTAATTTCGTTGCTTATTTACTTTTGTTGAGGTCAGTCAGAAGTATTGGGTCACCCCTATCCACTGTTCCGAAAGGAGAAGGAGGAGACGGGATTCTTCTACCTTCTATCCTGCTGTTTCGAGCTGATCAGTTAGGAGGTTGGTTTCACCTATCTAGTTGAGTGAGCCCGATAGTGTTTCTGGGAGGCATTCCTCACCATCACTTTTTCCCTGATTATTTTGCTCTGATCAAGCAGACATCAGACTTTACTCGGTCGAGTGAGCCTGACAGTCCCTAGAAGGCATACCTCACCACTCTTTCAACTTCTACCCTGCTGCTCTGACACAGTCAAGCAGGTAGTTGGTTTACTCTACCACTTTATTCTTTTCTCTATCCTTGGCTCTGCCCTTGCTACAAGATAAGGCCAGGAGATGACCACCTTTTCACCTTTTATCACTGCTGTTTCAATACGATCAGGCAGATAGCTGGTTTTTTTTACTACTTTACTTTTCGTTCTCTTCTTAGCCCTGCCCTTGCTGTAGGACAAGGCCAGGAGAAGATCTCACTTACTTACTTTCACCTCTTTTGGTGCTCCTTTTGTTGGGCATTTACTCTACTTCTTTTGTCACATCTGGTCAATGCCAACACGAGCGGTTCACTATTTTGTTCGCCACTCCTATTGGGAGTCTGTTTGTTGACCTTGTTTCCAGCTCAGACCCAGGCCTTGGGTCAGCCTGGTTGACCAGGTCAACCCAGGTTGACCCATTAGGCATGAATGGGCCCATTCAAACCCAAATCAAATCCTAATCAATCAAAACCCATCTCTGGCCCAATCCATCTCTCCCTTGACCCTAATTGACTAGGTTGACCAAGTCAACCCTTGACTTGGTCAACCCAAGTCAACCCTTGACTTGGTCAACCCAAGTCTTAATGGGTCAAAATTGACCCATTGAGGCCCCCTTAATGCATTGAAGCCTTTCCTAATGAGTTCAAAACTCAAACCACGGCTAGGGAGCCTGGTTTTCCCTCCTAATCAATCCCAACCGTCCATGATAGGGCTAAGGCTTTAAATAGTCAAAATTAGGGCTTATTTGAGCATCTTTGATTGCTTTCTCTCTCTCTAAGACTCCAAAACCAGAGAACTTTGGTGAGAGAGCTCCTCCAACCTTCCCTTACCTTTTTTAAGTCAAATCCACCGGTGAGACCCTGCCGGCGGCGAGAATCAGGTGAGCCGAATGCCAAAGACGTCCAAGACCTAGATCTTGCGTTTCTTCTACAATTAGGAGCGATGATAGCCTATAAGTACAACCAAATAAAAATCCCAAGGTTTTAACGGTATAATCCCTTGAAATCTCTAAACCTAGGTCACAACACACCAAGTTTAATAGCTCTTGATACATTGAATCTTAGGCCATATAAATCATCCCACATGATTTCTGTTCATGCATAGATCATATGTTTAAAATTTCATCGTATTTGGTGCACCCGATCAAGAGAAATCATCAAAACCCCATTAAGGTTTAGGGTTACGTCGTTGAACGCTGGGACGGGTTCTCGACCGTTGATTTTTGGATCAAAGGCCGTGATCCGTCCGTTTCGAGGTCTCGAGCAACTGCAGATCCTGATCCCGCGGTTCCACTATCGTCCGGCTTGATCACAGCCGTTGGTTCTAAATCGCGAGCGATCAAACGGATAAAGGCCACATCCAATGTGGCTAAGTGGATGCGCCGTTCTGTGGAAATCATTGCCGTAGTCCGCGGACCGCGGAACGAATCTAGTCCCGCCACATAGCCACTCTGCTGTTGGCCAACGCTCTCTCTTCCCAATCATTGCCCGGGACCATGGAGCCAGTCCCGGGATGACACCTGTCCGACAGCCGCCGCGCCGTCGCTGCCGCTGTTGCCGGTTTATTATTTTAATATTATTTATTTAAAAAAATGTATTTTAAATGTTTTAAAAAAAAAATCCAAAAAATATTTAAAGAATTAATAAAAAAAATTATTATTTATATTATTCTTTATTTATTATTATTATCATTATTATAATTATTATTATTATTATTATTATATATTTTTATCATTATTATTATTATTATTTATATTATGATTATTTTATTTATTATTATTATTTTATTATTTTAGTTATTATTATTATTTTAATTATTATTATTATTGTTATTATTATTATTATAATTATTATTTTATTAATTTTAAAGTTTATTATTATTATTATTGTTATTATTTTAAAAGTTATATTTTATTATTATTATTATTATTATTATTATTATTATTATTATTATTATTATTATTTTATTTAAAATTATTTTAAAACCTAGTATTATTATTATTTTTATTTTTATTTAAAACTATTTTAAATCTTGTTATTATTTTATTTAAAAAAAAAATTATTTTAATCTTATTAAAATTATTATTATTATTATTATTATTATTATTTTATTTAAAAATTAAATTTTAATCTGGTTATTATTATTATTATTATTATTATTATTATTATCATAATATTAATATTCTTATTAATAATATTATTATTATTCCAATAATAATATTATTATTATAATATTCATATTATTATAATATTATTAGTTATTATTATTATTATTATTAATATTATATAAATATCATTATTAATAATATTATTATTATTTTAATAATATTATTATTACGTTAATATTTATGTTATTATAATATTAAAATTTATTATTATTAATATTATTATAATATTAATATTATTAGTTAATAATATTATTATTATCTTTAATAATATTATCATTAAGTTAATATTAGTATCATAATAATATTAATATTTATTATTTTATATTATTATAATATTTTAGTTATTATTATTTAAATTTATTTCTAAAATCCAGATATTCTTATATCTGATTTATTTTAAAATTACTAATTATTTTCAAATATTAATTATTTTAAATTATTTAAAAATTACTTGTAAACCTATTTAACTTCAAAAATTCATAATTTTCTCATTTTAAATCGAATTTTGACTCACAATACCTTGAATTTTTTAGAAAAATATGAATTTTAATTTAAAAATATTTCCTATATGTGATTCTGTCCTTTTTGGATGTTTTCTGTATTACTTTATTATTTAGCTATTTAAATATTATTTAATTAATATAATTGACTATTTTAAAATAAAAATTATTTTAAAACCCCTTGGTGGCTGGTAGACCTCCCATGCTTATGAACTGAATTATTTTCAATTATATTATTTTTAAATTTATATTATCATATATTTATAATATTTATGTATTTTAAAATTATGTTAAAATTAGGTATTATTTAAATCTCCTAATTTTGGGAGGTCCACCTCTTGTGAAATTCTAAACCTAGATCCTATGTTTGAAAAGCATTCATGTGGGAGAAGGGTTAGTGAATGATTGGGTCATAATCATTCACTAATCAATTCATTAGGCTTCTTTACTTAGTGTTTTCGTAAACCTTGCATGTGTAGGATGCACAAGCACTTGGCCTAGGCTCTCCTAGATTTAAGGACTTGATTGGTGTGTTTATATTTGCTTCATTTATCCTCTATGTTATGCCTGAGGGTTAGTTACTTCACTTTATTCCAGTACAACGAAGTGACATCCTAAGGACAACAATTAAGGACCGTCTAGTGAACTTAGAAAAATTCCAGGAATTAGGGTAGAACCCCAAATGACTTGAAATTTGAAACACTTAAACTCAGTGACATCCTAAACCCCTCAAAATTTTTTAAGAATTTTTTTTAGGACTCATTAAACCCCTTAATTGATCAATCCTAATTTCCCCTTAAATTAGGATCCGATAACTTCAAAAAATTCTAATAAATTCATTTTAAATCAAAAAAATACCCATAATATATCAAATTCTTCAAAATTTAGTTCCTAATCCATGAAAATTAAAATCCCCTTAATTGGGCCTCATTCTAAACTTTAATGTAATTTTGATTAAAAATCACCTTTTAATTAAATTAAATAATTAAAAATAATTAAAAATTCCAAATCTTTCCCAAACACTTGGGAACACTTCTTTGGATCATTTCTGACCTTTGGGGGTGATTCCAAGCAGTTTGGAACTGATTTGGACCAAAATCCCTAAAACAGCCCTTTAATTAAATAATTTCAAAAATTCACTAAAAAGCCCAAACTTTGAAAATTCATAACTAATTATAGAAAACTCCAAATTGGACAAACTCAAAGGCATTCAACTCACACTAGGGCTTAATATTTATTAAAAATATTAAAATTCCAGAAATCAACCTAAATCAAAAAGTCAACAATCTGGTCAAACCTAGTTCAAAACGAGACCAAAACTTTAGAAATTCATAACTTAATCCAAATTGGGCATGCTTATAGGCTAACTAATCAGGTTAAAGTATATTATTTTATAAAAATATTAACTCCATGTAAAGTCTCTTTAATCAAAAAGTTATTTTTGGACCCCTTAGCCTAGTGTATAGGTGGACCCCAAACCTCCTTAAATTCACTAATGAAACTTAAACTCCAAACATCATTATCCTAAGTATTAAAATTGATTCACATGCTAAATTAATTAAAATAGATCCTAATTCACTAATATTTGAACTTTAAATAAGATCCCTTTTCAGACCTACAACCAACTTGAACAGTAAGCAATTTCAACTAACTACCCAGTTTAGGATCCATCCCAACCACACAAACCTCTACACACACTATAGAATTATTTGCTAGGGCACCACTTCTAAACTTAGGCTAGGTCGGTGTTTACTTTTCCTGCTGTGTGCCGAGCTTTTCCGGGTTTTCACTGTATGTTGTGATTAAACTGTTGATATGTTTGCTTACTTTTACTGCACTCTGGGATATGATGTGATTGCACGATAGATTACTCATAGGTTAGGATCGATTTTGATACTAATGATGTCTTCTATAGGTGGCCATGCTCATGCAGTGCTAAATAAAATGGGGGGCAATAATCATAATTTAAAAATATTAATGATGTTTTATGCAGGTGCTTCAGAAATTGCTCAGCCCCCCTAAATAAATGAGAGTTAAATAAAATTACCATCATAAATTGCTACAGGTGCTCCAGAGCTTACTTCGCCCTCAAAATGATTAAGAACATGACCAAGTACGGCTGTGATTAAGTACTTTTATTCTCCTATAACTGCTTGTGATATATTAAACTGCTTAGGATGATTTTTATTAGGATAACCTTGCAAGAGAGTCTAGATTTACTATTTTCATTTAATGTAATTGATTGTAATATTAGTTAAGAGTTGTGAAAGTTTATTTTGAGTGGGGATACTAAGATTCAAAGGTTGGATTCCAAAGAGAAAAGGACACCCAATATGAGGATAGTCCTTTTCTGTTTGGGAATCCAAATTTGGATCATTCTACTACCTAAGAAGTCCAAGGAAGCTGAGATCCAAGGAGTCCAAAGAAAAGGAGACCCAAGGAGTCCAAGGAAGCTAAGATCCAAGGAGTCCAAGGAAGAGAAGATCAAGAAGATGAAGATAAAGTGTATCCCACTCAAAATGACTTGCGTCTGTTCTAGGATTAGAAATCCAGTTGTTGGCAGTGGTGCCCGGCCACTTTATTTTCTGAAGACCCTGGGTTGTAATTAAGGGCAGTTGGCCTATGGACATTTATTAATTAGTTTGGATAATTTTGATGTGTTTTGTTTATGATTGTGTGCCTCTAGGGTTGCTTGATTTTCTTAGTTTATTGGCGATCTACATGCCGCTTTTATTTTAGCCTGAATTTCATTAGGCTCTCTAAGGACTAAAATATTTTCTACTCATAACTAACATTCAAAATTCTAAGGTTTAAATAATTTAGCAACCTAACGATCTAGGGAACTGTCGGAACCGTCCGGGATCGCATGCATATTATTATATTTCTCTCTCTCCTTCTATAAGACACTTCCCCACCCGCGGGTAGAGTCCAGATAAGTTGACCTATGAGGATGAGGTGCCGGACCTGGGGAAGCCCAATCTAATTCTAAAAAGTTAATTTCATAAGCCTTTTTAAAATCTTGTGTATATCTGATTTAGATACTTTAACCAGCATGCATTGCATTAGAAACTAATTAAATTAAAATTTTAATTGTATTAGTTCTAGGAGCATTCACCCAACATCAGTTCGAGGCCAATTAGAAAATCCTCTAGACGTCGGCCTTACTTCCAAGAACTATAACCTACCTACCCATCTTCTATAAATAGCTGGACAGCATGGTTTTGAAGCGACTAGCTGGTTAGCTAGCTCCCCAATCCAAGCCGGGGTAAGTCCAGATTTGGCATTATATTATTTAGGACACGGGTGTTAGTGTTGCGTAGGACACTAGACCCATTAGATTTAGGATTCAATGCTACTATTGTTTTGTAGTATACCTCATCAGTAGGTAGGTCTTCTATTTTTTAGAGACCATAAACCCTACATATCTGCGTCACATGGATGACGCTACCTCCATCTTTCTCTCTTGTATGCTCTGAGTGCATGACCTTTATTTTATCCAGTTTCTTCTCACTACCCTAGTCCCTCCGGATGTTGATCTGAGCCGTGCATGTTGACTAAGCCTAGTTGAACCTTTCTTTCTCTTTGGATAAGATTTCCTAGTCTTCTCCCTATGTGCCAATCCGAATTTGGGAAGAATAATGTAGAATCCTTAATCGAGAGTTTTCTCAGGCCTCGGCTTGAGATGTAATTAACCACGGGGGCTTACGCCCGTGGGAAACTGAATCCCACTTTCAAATAAACCACACTCGAGCTGATGTATTGGGTGGGGGAAACCCATTATGATGATAAGGTCACATATATTGTTACCCATCGGGGTGTGCTGGTGAGAGCCACGATCCTCAATGGTTAATCATACGTATAATCAAATATGCCCTCCCATTGGCAGCCAAATACTGTCTTCCCCCGCGGGGCGGCGGCGTTTTATTTTGTTGTCTTCTCGGAGGTCCACAAAATCAAATTTGTTCATGAAAGACACTTGAGCTTACTAGCAAATAAAAACGCAAAGTGTGCAAGCGACCTAAAAAATTATGTGAAAATGGAGAGAGAGAGAGAGAGAGAGAGAGAGAGAGAGAGAGAGAGAGAGAGAAACTATAAAGGAAAGCTACATAATACTTAATAAACTATGAGTCTCAAAATTGGCAAAGAATCCACTATATCAGTCCCAAAAGTTTACCGAATTATTCTTCGTCGTCTCCTATTTATAGCATTCTAAGGGCTACATGAAATGTTACACAATAAAAAGTTAAAAAAATAGTGCTACATAGAATACTAGTATAATACCACACACTATAGTTTCATCGTTCTTCCACTCTAACAATCAACTCGTCAACATAGAGCTTCCACCCCTACAAATACTTTAATTTCATATTCAAGAAAAAACTTTGGTCATCAAGAGACTGAAATAATATTATAAATTTAATTTTTCTTTATTATAATATAAAATTAATTTTGTTGAAAAAAACATGATTACACTATATTACATTGTGTGTTCGAATCAAGCACGTCTTCTACTTAAAATATACATTGAGATTTGGGCTCATCAAAATGATTTTTAACATATAAATTATATTAAAATAAAAAAAATTCGCATATATATATATATATATATATATATATATATATATATATATATATATATATATATATATATATATATATATATATATTAAAAATGTGTAATTATACCCCAATTCTTTACATGAAAGAGATTGGATATTGGAGATTGAATCTTGTCCTTACATTGGAGAAAGCTCCACCATCTGACCATCAATGTCATCGTCGGACCATCGCCACTCAAATCGTTGTCATAGCACTGCCATTGTGCGGTTACCATGGTTTGTTCACCACTATTATATTAACCATCATCCTCAAATCGATGCCACCCAACCCGCAACATCGGACTTCCGCTGCCTAACCACAATCTCCCAACTACTAGCACTAACTATGTTGACACCCATTGACTTTGTCACCCGTTTCCGCCAATGATGTTAACAACGCTAACACTCACTCATAAGGCCAATTCAAATTGTCAACGTGCCTACTAACATTTTTGCCTACCGCCAACACCAATGTGGATGCAAATCATGATGTGAAACCCCTTAAGTAAAAGAAGCTAAACTCTTAAACATCGAGATGCCTTTTGGTGTAATGTTGAAATTTTATTAAGAAACTATGTAGTTAAGCATGCTCATCCTTAAAAAATCCTGGGATAGGTGACCTCTTGTGAAGTTACACCAGCAGGACAAAATTACGAGGCCCTTAGGTCAAAGCAAACAATATCTCAATAGTTAAGCGTTTGAGCTATTGTAAATGGTATCAAAGTAATACACCAGTCGAAATATGAGAACTAAGTGTCATACAAGATGAAGTGTTATACATGGGATCCACCTCTTAAACCCTGTATGAGATAAAGTGTTACGTGGTGGGAGTCACCACTTAAACTTATAAGAGCCATCTCTAGAATCATATCTGCCTGGTGGATGATTCTGGGATAAAGATGCTAACGAGGATGTTAATTATTTAAGTGGGAGAGATTATGAAATCCCTTAAGTAAAAGAAGCTAGACGCTTAAACATCAAGGCGCCTTTTAGTATAATGGTTGGAATTTCATTAAGAAACTCCGTAGTTAAGCGTACACATCCTAGAGATCCCATGGGATGGGTGACCTCCTAGGAAAGAGAAAATCATAATTTTTTTGGCAATTCTTACTTTATTCATTGAGATTTAATAAGTGCATTTTAATACATAATGCCTTTCTTTTTCTGCTTTTACATAATAAGATTTTCAAATGGTTTCTTGTGATACTTTTTTAAAAGATATAGTATTGGGGTAACTGATCAAAGATGTTTCAAACTCAAAAAAAAGGAGATTAATATACTTTCACAATTTATCTATATAAAAAATTAATAATACCTCAAGGATTAGATTATTTCCTATTATTTGTGCAAGAACATATGTCGTGGTAGAGAGATGGAGAGTTTATTATCTTAAAATTTATACAAAAATTTAATATTCACACAAATTATAGAGGAGTACAAGAATTGTAGAAGACATCAGATTTTTTATATGAAAACCAAAGAAAACCTAAGAAATAAAAAAATTTATGAGGCATGGCCCAATCAAAATGCTTTCAGTAGTATGTATCATCAATTACAAATAATGCCCTCCCTTGGATAAAGGCATTGATTCAATGTATGGAGCATATCATATGGTTAAAGTTGGAAGAGTCTTGTGACATAGAAGCTATCTTTAAAAGATCATTTGCTTGCTTATTTGGTTGTATTCATTTGAGAAGAAAAAATCAAAGATAACAAAGTTCAGCATAAATTCCAGTGCTGACATTAGGAGTCAGAGTTAACATCAATGACATCTATTAATACTATTGTTGACCTCATTTTTATATGAGGTCATTAGAGCCTAATCCAGACTTCGAATCAATCCTGAACCTAAGTCAATCTAAACCTTGATTCAGTTCAGACCTCAATCAAAACCCAGACTTCAGCCAAGTCCAGGATTCAAACTCTAGTTCAAATCTTGATCCTGCCTTTGATCTAGTTCAAATCATTTCCAAACACTTATGATCACTCCAAATAATCATGAATGATTGAGATGATTCAAATCCAGATATTCAAACCCAAAATCTATATCAAATCCGGATTTCCAAATCCAGAATTCAAGGCCAAAGACCTGAGTCCTAAAAGCCTTTTTCAGGGAATTTTCAAACATTTCAAACCCCAGTCAAATGACCTCCGATTCATGATCTGTCAGTTGCATACTGATTTGATACGTCTCTAGAGGCAAACCTCCAAGTTTGAACCCATTTTGGAGTCTCTAACCCCAGAAACTAAATTTAAATCCAAAGGCTGTAAAACCTTCAAATATTTACGGCCTGTGCCACTGGACCCATTATTTTGGGAAATTTGACCTTGGAATTTCCCCCAAACCCCCTAATCACCTCCAGACCATTGATATTGATGTGTTTAACATTAATCTACATCTTTTTGGACCCACCTCGACCCAGGATTCATCCGGGGTCAAAATGACCAAAATACCCTTTAAAGGGGTTTTTGGACTTTTGACCAAAATTTAACATTGTTCAACATTTTTAACTTTTGAAACCCCTTCCAATGAATGTTTTATGATATTTGAGACCCATTGAAGTCAAACCCACTCCTTGGTTTGACCTGTTTGATCAAGTCAACTATGGTTGACCAAATCCACCTTTAAGCCAACTATTGTTATTTTCAACATTTGAATCCATCTCAAACCAATTTAATGCTTCAAAAACACTTGTTTGGACACTCATGACATGTCCAAAGATTTCCAAGTCAATCCCCCCTTGGGTTGACTTGGTCAACCCATTTGGAGAGGTCAAAACCCTCTCCAATTTTATGTATTCACTCAAAGTTTCAACACCATGGCCCCATGTCCCTTGATATTGACTCCTACAGCATATTTGACTCCTCCCATGCATATCCTAGTCATCATTGACTAGTCAACAAGTCAATGGGTCAAGTTATGTTGAAATGAGGCAAAATCATGGGCTTTTGACCATGCCACATGGGCAAGCCCTTCCCCTCTCCCAAAACCTGCTCCCACCTGCTCAAAAGAGGTTAATTCCCCCTCCTAATTGACTTCTAATCCAGCCCCATTAACCAAGCCATGCCTTGGTTTAGCCAAATGGAGGAAAAGAGAGGTGGTCCCCCCCCTCTTGGCTCAAGGCAATCCCTCTCAACCTCAGCCCTTTCTCCTGGTTTTGAGCTGCCCATGGGACACTTGGCAACCATCTAAAGCACCTTTGATTAAATCCTAGCCATCCAATTCAAAGCAATGGGTTAAGTGTAGGGATTTTGACCTAAGTGGGCAACTTGCTCATTTTCACCCTAAGTCCCAAACTCCAGCATCCCCAAGACTCTCCAGCAGCTCCCCACACTCTCCAGCACCTCCCAAGGCCATTCCAAGCCTTCCCCCACCATTTCCACCATTAAAACCTCCATTTTAGTGGAAAAGGTGAGAGAAAAGAGAGAAATACCTTCTCTCTTCGATATCTTCAAATCCAGCCGTCAAAATCTGTTGGGGTCTTCTGCAAACTTGAGCGTGGACAAACTACAAGTTCAGAGAGCCCAAGAACACAAAAATCCATCGGGTAGATTGTAAGATATCTCAACTTTTAGGTAGAATTTCAATTTGAAACTGTACAAATTTTACAATGCATGGAGCCTCCAAACTCCAGGCATTGCAAGATCATGTTGCCCTCTAGCTACAGTTCAAATTTTGTCGAATTTCGTTGAGTATTTTGCAAGATATGGACGTTTGAATATTTTTGGTTCTGGTTCAACCAGAGCCGTCCGATCGCGCCTTCAGGCGCGATCGGACGGCCCAGAATTGGCCACGCCAGCCGGCTCGACCGCGCGCAGACCTGGGATTCGAACCCGGACGGCCTCCAAACCACGCGCGCATACGTGGCGCGATCTGGACCGTCCATTTTCCCGCTGTGGATCGGACGGTCCGATCTGCGTCCGACGTGTTTAAGTGGCGCGCTGTTGCGCGCCACGTGTCAAACACGTGTCAAAATGGCGCGGCGGCGGCGCAATCATTGCCGCCGCCGATCCAATGATTGGATTCGAGTCAAATTAATTCAAAAAAATGTCCAGAAACTTCCAAAATTCACAGAAATTTCATTTTTCCACCAAATTTGATGTTTTTGGTATCGTTGGAAAGGTAATTCAGTGTAGAATTTATTAAAATTAAATTTGAGTTGTTTTGATCTCTGGATTGAGAGAAAACTGCAGTTGTTTGATTATCATTTTTTTCAATTTTCTTGCAATCCAGGGGTCAAATGGACCTCAAATTTTGGTGGAATGTTTTTAAGCATCTTAGGCATGTTTCATAATTTTTCTAGGGTCAGATGCTTAATAGTTTTCTGTGATGTGAATTTTTAAGGTGTTGGGTCCAATTTGGACCCAAAACTTTGAAAATTCATAACTCCCTTCCTGTGTAGAATTAGGCTGCATGTTTTGTGCTGTGTGTGTGCATTTGGGTCAGGGTTAGGCACACCAAATTTCAGGCCCATTTGAACAATAGGGACACCTAGGGAAAATATTTAGGGAAAAGTCTAGAAAACTTAGAAATTGCCTAGGGGATTGTACACACACCCAATAGGGGTGAAATTTGAACACAGTAAACTTAGTGACATAATGAGCCTTAGGTCCAAATTTCACTGAATTTGGAGATCATTAGGTCAGAAAATTAATTACCCAAAGTTTCAGCCTATTTAAGGACCCAGAAAATTCAAAAAAATGCAATAAATCCAAATTAACTCCAAAAATTACAAATAATATCTCAAATTGACCAGAACTTAGTCCTCTTCCTAGGAAAAATAAAAGCCCCTTGACTGGACTCCTAATTTAACTTTAATTTGACTTTTAATGAAAATCAATAATTAATTATATTAATTAATTAAAAATTATTAAAAATCCAAAATAATTTCCAAACACTTGGAAACACTCTCATGGGTCATTCCTGACCTTTGGGATTGCTTCCATGCAGTTTGGGATGAGTTTGGATCAAAATGATCAAAACCTTCCTAATTAAGCAATTTTAAAAATTCAATAATTAAGGAAACTTTGAAAATGCATAACTAATTACAGAAAAATCCAAATTGAGCAAACTTAGTGTCAATCAACTCCAATTAAGGTCTAGTATTTTCTAAAAATGTCAAATCTCCAAAATCTGGTCAAAGTCAAAAAGTCAACTTTTCAGTCAACCGTAGTTCAAAACTAGGCTCGAACTTCGAAAAATCATAACTTTTCATAAAAAACTCCAAATTGAGCATACTAACAGTCTAACAACTCATCATAAGGTCTAATATTTATTAAAAATCTGAAACTTACAAAATTAATTTTAATTTGAAAAGTCAACTTTGGACCCCTTAATTAACTAATTAAAATAATCCATAAAATTCTAAAATTCAATAAATCATTCAAGATTCCAGAAAACATCAATTTTATTTAAAAACCAGCAACCAATCAACTAATTAATCTTTAAACTTTAATCAAACTCAAATCACTTAATTATATCGGGTACCACTGGGTAACCCAGGCCTACGAGGCTATTAAATTAGCCCCAATGAAGGTGAAATAAACTTCATGGCCTCGGTGTGCAACAAAGGTGGTATTCAACAAACAATTAAAATCAATTTTAAAATCAAATTTAAACCCTTAAGATTTAAACTTCAATTAAAATCTCCCTTAGCCTTTTAACCAATCAGAACATTCAACAACTTCAATCAAATACCCTATTCAGGATCTATCCTAGCCACACGACCTACTACACACACTTTAGATGGTTTGCTAGGACAACCAACCCTAGATCTAGGCTAGGCCGGTGTTTCCTTTTCTGCTGTGTGCCGAGTTTTTCGAGTTTTCTTTGCATGTTGTGATTGAAATTGATTGATGTGTTTATTTACTTTTACTGCACTCTGTGGATTGATGTGATGGGCGATTAGATTACCCTTAGGTTAGGAACGATCTGGATGCTCACTGGATTTTCTGCAGGTGGCCACGCTCGTGCAGGGCAATAAAGGGGGCTAAATAAATCATAAATATAAATGCTACAGGTGCTTCAACTGCTCAGCCCCCCAAATAAGAAGAGCGTGGCCAAGCGTGTTTATTTTTATATGCACATTTATATAACTGCTTGGGATGTATATTAATATTTAAATGCCTAGGATAACCCTGCAGGAGAGTCTAGAATTTTTATTTTTATATTCATGTAATTTGTTTTGAGTATTGAGTTGTGAAAGTGGCACTTTGAGTTTGGGATATATAGATCCAAAGATTGGATTCCAAAGAGGAAAGGATACCCCTTTGGGGGATAGTCCTTATCCATTTGGAATTCCAAATTTGGATCATTTTACTATCCAAAGTGGAAAGAGTAACCTTCCCCTCAAGGGAAGAGTTCTCTTCTCCATTTGGGTATCCAACCACGAAGAATCCGAGGAGCTCGAGGAGGAGGAGATCGAGGAGTTGAAGACATAGAGTATCCCGCTCAAAGTCACTTGCGTCTGTATTAGGATTAGAATCCGGGTTGTTGTCAGTGGTGCCTGGCCACTTTTAATTTATGTAAATCTGGGTTGTAATAAGCAAGGCAATTTGCCTATGGACATTTACTTAATTAATTTGATTATTTAATATGTTGTGATTTAATTTGATTGCGTATAGGATTGCCTGTTTTTCCTAGTTCTTTGGCGCTTGCATGTCGTTTTTGTTTTAGCCTGGACTTCGTTAGGCTCTTTAAGGACGAAAACTATTTCTACTTGTAATTAATACTTAAAATTTTAAGATTTAAATAACATAGAAATTTAACGACCTAGGGAATAGCCGGAATCGTCCGGGGTCGCATGCATATTACTGCACTTCTCTCTCCTTGCTATAAGACACTTCCCCGCCCGTGGGTAGAGTCCAGATAATCCGACCTATGAGGATGAGGTGCTGGATCTGGGGAAGTCTAGTCTTTTCAAAAAAAATTATTTTATAAGCCTTTTTTAAAATTTTCATGCATACCAAATTTGGATACTTTAACCAGCATGCATCGCATTAGAAACTTATTAAATTAAAATTTTAATTGCATTTTAGTCTAAGCATTCCACCCGACATAAGTCAAGGGGTCAATTAGGAATCTGCTCTAGATGTCGACCCCAACTTCTTAAACCAATCTTAAATAAAGTCCCTGATCACTCTGCATCAAAAGACCGGACTCATGGTTTTGAAGCGTTTAGGTGGTTTAGCTGGCTCCCCAATCCAGGCCGGGGTAAGTCCAGATTTTGCACTACATTAGTTAGGTTCGGACTACTGTGTTTCAGTGTCCAAATTTAGAGTTAGGATCCGGGGCTGATTTCTTTTTGAGTCATAAGACCCCAACCTCCGGGAATATGATCCCAAATTTCTAATAAAATGCTCAACTCAAATTAAATATTCTTTCAATCCAAAATTTAAAGCCCCACACTTAGCTTAGATCGGGACACTTCTGAATTGTTTCAGAATCCTAAAGTGTCTCCTACCCTTCCTCATTTGATTCCAAAATAAGTGTTCAATCTTGCTCCAATCCCATTTGAAATTCCAATTTCACCTCTTTGGTATCACTCCTAAAAATCTCTAAACAAAATTTCTGCCATTATTCTAATCGAAAGTTTTCGTAGGGGACTCCGGCCTCCCACGATGTAATTAACTACGAGGGCTTGCGCTCGTAGGAGATTTAGAACCCACATCTAATTTTTCAAAACTAATTTTTAAAAACTCGATTAGTTATCTTTGGGAAAAATCAAATCACTAATGATCGTTATCGCTATATTCGAACGATTATTAACAAATGATATCTTCTCCCTTCAAGGAGATATATCTTTTGTTAAAATGAATTCGAATATAAAATTAACGATCGCTCCTCTTGATTATTGTAGCCCGATATTTGACTGAACCTTATTTCGACCCTTTAGGGGCCATATGAAGTTCTCTTTTGAATTTGGCTACGATATTCAAGATAGAATTCTTAATTCTAAATCTGAACCCCATCCTGAAATTTTATTTCCACCTCCCGAGGTGGTATAATATTTTTGATGGGATGTTTGATTTTAGAATTAAATTTTAATGTTAATTCAAAAATTCCCAAAGAAGACTAAATTTTTCAAAACCCGCTTTCAAACACCAACAAAAAAATGGCGACCACGGTGGGACTAAATCTCTCTTTCCATCTTTAATAATGGCGAAACTTTGTTGCATCGGTAATTTTGATTACCTTTCCTCCCGTTGGTCCCTCTACCCATTTCTCCCTTGGGTGAGTGTGACCAACATAAAAAAGAAAAGACATGTCAAAAAAAGAGGTATTACCTCCATCAAAAAATATATATATATCAGACCCTGACCTTCTGCCCCCAAGTCAATTGGTGGAGCGATAGTGTCGGGTCTATCTCTTGAGAGCCTTACTCTCAAACTCTACGAATTTTGACTATTGAGTCTTCCGTCAATATGTTGAGTTTTAAAGTAAAAAAAAAAATAGCTCTCTCAACTTTCAAAACTTTTCAATCTTCCAAATTCTTAGCTTTGACCCTCTACCCCCAAGCAGATTGGTAATGTGGAGGAGTCAAGCAATCAAAGCCTTTTTGAATTTTCCTAATGATTTTGTGAACTTCTAGGTTGAGTGAAAACTTGACTTGTTGAGTTTCAAAGTCTAAAGGAAATTCATCAATTCCTTAAAATTCTGTTACGCTCCTAAAATTCAATCTTGAATTAACACCGGCATATGCTACTTTATGACGCAATGTTGTAGTCTGGCATGTGTCGTGGGAATTTAAATCTTTTTTTTGTCATAACAAATCCTTATATTTTATTATCATACATCGGGTTATAGGTCCTATAGCTCGATATGTGATATGAAATATAGATTTCGTTATGATTCTCTCTCAAAAAATTTTCAATTTCGAGAAAATTCTAATTCTGATCCTTTTGCTTCAATTTCAGAAATTCAAACTCCACAACAATGGTTGGTAAGTTGATCTTTTCCTTCGACAAAGACCTTGTCTGTGAGCAGATTGACTTAGGAAGCAACATACTGTTTGGGGTAGGATTCAACACCCTTGAGCTGTCGATGGATGGACATAAGATACTTGATTTGGATGCTACTAAGAACAATCCCCCTGCAGTAGAGTTGATCATAGGGACAGGACCAGGTCCCCTTGTTTTCAGTGATGGGGAGAAAGAACCCAAGCTAACTGTTGAATCCCCCACTCCTGTCAAGTCTATTTTTGAGGAGGGATCGAGTTCAGGGATCCCATTTACTAGTAAGAATCAGAAAAAGAATTACCTGAGACGAGTAAGGAAGAAAATAGCCAAGTCAAGGAAGGCTGTGGGGGTCCAGACTTTGAGCCAAGTAGAGCCTGAGGCTGTCGAGGACCTGCCTATTCCTGCTTCCTCCCCACTCCTTAAAGGGAGTCATTTTCACCCCCTTTCTGCTGCAGAAGGGGAAGAGAGGGCAGCCAGGATAGCTAGCTCCCCGCCATGCCCGGTCGACTACTCAACCAAGAGAACCCTTAAAGAAAAGCATCTCCAAAGAACGAGGACATTGAGAAATATAATCCACACTTGTGCTGCTCAATCAGGGCAAACAAAAGAGGAGTACATGAAACAATTGAAAGGAGTTATTTCCCACCGTTTCCAGAAAGAAATCTTAAAAGAAGAGGCATCTGAAGCTAAGAATTTGACTCCTCAACCCATTAGGGGGAACAAGAAGTTTATCCGACAGCCTGCTACATCAGTATTAGTTGATGGTTATCATTGGGTGCCACGCCCTCCATCCTCTAAAATGGAGGGTATTGTACTTACCGGGTCCGAGAAAGGTCGCCATCCTACCAATAGGCCGCCGGTCCCTTCCCCAAAGTTTAAGAAGTTGGCCTCAGTGATAGTCAAGACCAAACAAGACCCTGAAATTAACAGAATAATTCATGTCAACGGAAAGAGGCCTCAGTCTCCAGAAAAGAGATATACTCCTAAGAAGATCAGTAGAGTTGATGTTCCTCCTCCGTCAGCTAGATTACTCCAGTCCCCAGTCGAGTTACCACGATTTCCGACCAGTGCTACCCAGACCCCAGTTGGTTTGATTGCCAGTTCAGATATCTCAGTTGCGGATCCAGTTGATACCTTAGTTGATAGCTCCAAGTTCCTACCTGTTACCCCTGAGCTCCCTACTCGGAGGTCTGAGGACTCTACCCTACCTGATGTAGGAACTTTCACCCTCCAAACTCCTACACCATCTATTGAGGTAGATGTCTCTCACCTGGTAGAGGATGCCACCCTTCTGACTACCGACTCTAATACAGTCGAAGGGGAAGAACCAGTTCAAGATGAAGATCATGCGATGATTGAGCAGTTAATAGCTGAACCTCCAACAGTAAATGAGCTTAAGTTACAGGCCATTATCTCTAGCCTACAGCAGGATGAGCTTTATGATATGGTAGAATACAAAGGTTACCTACCCATAGGCCCTGAGGAGATAGGAAGCCGGCCAGTCGATGAGGTGGTACAAGAAATTAAAGATATCTTGAAAAGAAAGGAACTTGACGAAGCATTTGACCCAGAATTGGATGATATGTTGATAGATGAGGATCTCCCTGTTAGTGATGTTTACATGGTTGAAACTAGAGGGTCCGTTAAAGAAACTGAACCAAGTAAGCGTCGGTCTGGCAAAGAGGAGGGTTCAGCAGCCATTGATTCAGATTCAGATGAGTCAGTGAGAGCTAGAGATGAACAACACATCAAGAACCTGGAAGCACAAGTGACAGAAATGTTGCTACAGGTTAAAGAAATGCAGCAACGATTGGACAAGTCCCATGAGACTTCTCTTGAGTTACAAAAATCTGCTTTGGAAGCCACCGACAGAGCAAAAAGGGCAGAAGCCAGTTATAAAATCCCAGAGTCTGCTTCAGTGCTTCCACCTGTCCAGCAGCCAGTGTTACTGGATCCCCCAGTTCAGCCGATAGCCTCTTCAGTCCCTCCGATCATTCCTCCAGCACCAGCTCAAAAAGATATTAAGCAACTAATTGAGGATCAGGTAAGGGAGGCCTTAGCCCAATCGCAAGGAGCTACATCTATTCCAAAGGGTAGACCTTACCCTGAGGAATATGATTTGGTTCCTTACCCTAAGGGCTTCGTGCCACCATCTTTTAAAATCTTTACTGGAATTGAAAACCCGAGACAGCATCTGGCCCACTTTCGTGCAAGCTGTTGCAATGCCGGGGGGTCGGATGCTCTACTATTTCGCCAATTTGTTAGTAGTCTTTCCGGCATAGCTTTTGAATGGTATGCAGATTTGCCCAACGGTTCAGTAAGAACCTTTACTGAACTTGAAAATCTATTCTTAAAGAGATTTTCAGGAGCACAGCAGCGCACTACTGTGGGCGATCTGGTCGTTGAAAAACAAAAGCCGGGAGAGTCTCTGGTTGAGTACATCTTAAGGTGGCGAAACCTTTCGATGAAGTGTGAACCCCAGCTGCAAGAGCAACATGCAGTGGAAATTCTTTTGAAGAATATCCACGGCCCTGTTGCTTTTCTTCTGAAGGGTTTCACTATAAAAACTTTTGAAAAACTTCTAAACAAAGCTAGTAACCTACAGGAAGAGGCCCTAGGATGCCATTCTTGAAGGATCTTTCTGGAGAAAAGAAGGTTGATAAGCCGATCAAATCATTTGAAAAGAGAGCTACAGTTTCAGCAGTTGATAAGGGGAAACAACCAGTTGTTAGCCAGCCTAGTGTTCCTTCACCACAGTTAGCTCAGAAACAACCTTTTCAAGTGACCTCACAACCTACAAGAGATTCCTCTTTCATTCCCTTCAAGGAAAGGTTGACAAAACCTTACCTATTCAAGAGGGAGGTGATAGGAAAAATCTTTAAGAGTCTTTCGAAGAAGTCAGATTTTCAATTGCCAGAAGCGAGGCGGCCAGATGACATAAAGAGAAAGGATGATCCAAACTACTGTCCTTACCACCGCATGGCCAGCCACTCCATCGAGGACTGCATTGTTTTCAAAGATTGGCTTGAAAGGAATATCAAACAAGGTAATATTGTGCTTCCAAAAGAGTATTTGGTCAATCCGGAACAAGGGTCCGTCAAGGTAATTTCAGGTAACAATTCTAACCCTTCTCTTTCAATTGAAGATGGTTGGGATATTGCTTTATCCCGGGCACTTAAAAGGTCGATTAACAAGTCTTATCATCTTTCTCAACAGATGCCCACGACAGCCCAGGGCCCGATTTGGGAGGTTGACCTGGATGCTTCGCAGGAGGATGTTGAGCTACTTTCCTCTCCAGTAGTCATAGGAACTACTGTATTGAATGAAAAAGAAAAGAGAGATCTTATTGTAGAGAGGAAGTATATTGATGAGAGATGTATTCGAGCGGCTGATGGTGGCATTAAAGCCCCATCCCCACTCTTGTTATCTGACTTTTACTTTGCCCCATCAAAGGCAAAGGGTCGTAAGTCTAATAAAAAACATCCTTCTGCTTCAATTTTGATGATTAACCATGAGAGTGAAATGCAAATTGATAATCCTTCCAAAGAAGTTCAAAATTCTATTGAGATTGATCCAAAGCCTCAAAAATTTGATCTTCCAGATTTGACTTCTATAGGGGATGTCGAGCTTGAGATCTTATCAGATAGCGACCTCCCTGAAATTAATTTCACTGGGAAACCTATCGTGATAGAACTTTTAGATTCTGACTCCTCTTCAGATAGCGATGATGTGCAGCCTATGGAGAGTGTAGACTCCCCCACAGTTTGTCCTCCCGATTCAATCGTAGAGGTACAACTTCGTGGTGGCAAAGTCTTACCCCCTAGGCTTCCTCCTCAGGAAAAAGGCAAGCGAGTTGTCTCTAGCGATCCAATTCCAGATTCTCCTCATCATCCTGATTTTCCATTGATTCCACCGGGTTTTGAGTCTGTCGCTCCTAAGGTTGATTACAATGTCCTAGCCCATCTTAGGAAGTTGCCAGCCAAGTTGAGCATTTATGATGCCCTCATTTTGTCTAAGGAAATGAGAGAGTCTTTAATCAAGGCACTTCTCGACCCTGAGATTTGCCTTGCTCAACTGGCTTCAACCTCAAAAGATGAAGCCCTCTACTTCAAAGAAGTTCCAGGAGTAACATTCTCAGATGAAGACCTACTATTGGGAACTGCTGATCACAATCGTCCTCTCTACATTACCGTTGATGTGGGGAATTTTAAGTTATCAAGAGTCCTTGTTGATCCGGGTGCATCGGTCAACGTGATGAATGTGAAAACCCTCGCCTACCTTAGAGTTGATACCAGTAAACTCGCCACTGACAGGTTGGTGCTACGTGGGTTCAACGAGAAAGGTGAGAGGGCTTTGGGTTCGATTACCCTCTTGTTAGAGATAGGAGAATTGAAAACCGAAGCAAAATTTCATATTATCGATTCGGCAACGTCCTTTAATGCACTTCTAGGTAGGCCTTGGATTCATGAATACAGAATGGTTCCATCTACCCTACATCAATGCGTCAAGTACCAACGAGATGGCATTGAACATGTAATTAGGGGTGATTTGCAACCATTCTCGATTCAAGAGATAGGGATCTACGAGGATGCTGCATATTTCATACCAAAAGGGTCCTCCCCTTATTCTAAAGTTGAGATCAAAATTGAGGAACACAAAAGTGAGCAAAGCTCCAATCAAAATCAAGAATCAAAAGGAAAAGAAAAAGAAAAAGAAAAGGAAAAAGATCAAAAGATACAAGAATCTGATAGTGAAAGCGAGCTCGACATCGTTGTCCTTAGGCCTCCGAACATGTTACCTCAAAGAGGTGGGAGGATGGCTCAAAGGGCACGGGGCCGAGGTCGTGTTTCACTCGAAAGAAGAACAACCCCGGTGTATGTTAATCCGGAGTCAAGCTCCGATGAAGAGCTGGAAAAACGGGGGATTGAAATTCCTTTTGATTATCAAAATAAAAATATTTCTCCAAAGTTTGATCTCACTTTAGATCAGGATAGTGACCCCGAGGTTGATGTCCCAAAGATTGAAAGTGACGAGCCTGAATTGACAATGTATGAAAAGCTTAGTAGGAGAATTGAGGCCCTATCCTTGACCCCGCTGTCAGCTGGCAGAGTTGCAGGGTTAGAGATTAAAGAGGCCCCTAACCTAAACGGTGAGATAAGGAAAGCCCAGAAATTCTTCCCTGGCTCCTCCTCCTCAAGGGATGAAGGTGATGTAACCCTCGAGGAGGCAGATTTCAATGAATTAATGGAATTACCTTTTGGCTACTTTCCTGTTTGTGTAAAGAACACTTTTTCTAAAGGTCCCGTACCGTATCGATGGACTAAGGGTCAAGCTAGATACCATGAAAATATTTGGAAAACAAAGATCAATAAAAATTCAACATGTGGTATTGGCTTTGGTACCGTTAGTTCGTTTGATGACGACGAATACTGCTTAATGATAACTTACCATCTTGAATCTCAAAATGTCCCTACTGAAGCCGTCAGTCCCCTTGACGGGCTTTGTCTGGAGACTTTAGACGATCCCAATGAGCCTCAAGTTCGGGATGCACCCCCTGAATTTGAGGAAGAGATTAAATCGACGGTCGACGAGCTAAAAGAAATCAACCTAGGAACTGACAACGACCCTCGCCCTACTTTTATAAGTGCTTTGCTAAGTGAGGATGAGTCTCAGGATCTGATACAACTCCTTTTTGAGTTTAGGGATTGCTTCGCCTGGACATACGATGAAATGCCGGGTTTGCCCGCCGAGGTAGCAGTTCATAAACTTGAAATCCGGCACGATGCCATTCCTGTTAAGCAAGCCCCTAGACGCATGCGTTTAGAGATCGAGCAACAAGTCATTTCTGAGATTAAGAAACTGGCTGAGGCTGGCTTTATTCGAGAAGAACAATACCCTTCTTGGGTAGCTAGCGTCGTGCCGGTTCGAAAGAAAAATGGTCAAATCCGGATCTGTGTCGACTATAGGGATCTGAATAAGGCATGTCCCAAGGATGAATTTCCTTTACCCATACCTGAGCTTATGGTAGATATTGCCTCCTCGCATGCTGTTTTCTCCTTTATGGATGGCTTCTCTGGTTACAATCAAATCAGGATGGCCCCAGAAGATGAGAGAAATACTGCATTCAGGACCCCTATAGGCATCTTTTGTTATAAAGTGATGCCCTTTGGTCTTAAAAATGCCGGCGCAACCTACCAGCGGGCCATGACCTACATCTTTGACGACTTAATCCATAATCAAATCGAGTGCTATATTGATGATCTAGTTGTCAAGAGTAAAGTCAAAGAGTCTCACCTTTATGACTTGAGAGTTGTTTTCGAACGGTTGCGCCGCTATGACCTTAAAATGAATCCCCTGAAGTGTGCTTTCGGTGTCACATCGGGGAAATTCCTAGGGTTCGTAGTGAGGCACCGTGGGATTGAGATTGATCCTTTGAAAATTGAAGCCATCTTAGATATGCCACCTCCTAAGAGCCTTACTCAATTAAGGTCTCTTCAAGGTAGGTTGGCATATATAAGAAGATTCATATCTAATCTCTCTGGGAGATGTCAACCTTTCTCGGCCCTTGCTAAGAAAGATGTCAAATTCATTTGGAATGAGAAGTGCCAAAGTGCTTTTGACAATATCAAGGAATACCTTACAAATCCACCAGTTTTGGCAGCCCCTATCCCGGGGAAACCTTTGATCCTCTACACGGCGGCCCTAGATGAGTCTTTAGGTGCCCTGTTAGCTCAGGTCAATGATGAAGGGAAGGAGAACGCTCTCTATTACCTTAGTCGGAGGCTTCTTCCTACAGAAATTCGATATCCTTCAATCGAGAAGCATTGCCTTGCTCTAGTTTTTGCAGCCCAAAAACTAAGACATTATATGCTGTCTCATTCAGTTTGTTTGATTTCTAAGGTTAACCCTTTACAATATCTTATGACCCGGCCAACGTTGTCTGGATGCTTGGCTCGCTGGTCCATGATATTGCTTCAATTTGAAATTACATTCATTCCCCTACGTGCAGTGAAAGGGCAGGCTGTGGCCGACTTCCTCGCAGCACACCCGCTGCCGGCAGATTCTCCTTTGAATGATGATTTGCCAGACGAACAAATCATGAGTTTAAGGGAATCCAATGATCCTGTCTGGGAGTTGTATTTTGATGGTGCGGCTTCTTCTCGACGGGACAAAACCCAAAAATCTACTATCCCCGGGAAAGCTGGCATTGGCCTAATTTTCATAACACCAGGGAAAGGGATGATGCACTTTTCCTACCATTTGTCAGAACCGTGCACAAATAATGAGGCTGAATATGAGGCTCTGATAACTGGCTTGGAACTTGCAATCTTGATGGAGCTTAAAGAGATTAAAATCTTTGGTGATTCCCAACTGGTGATCAACCAGGTCGCAGGAACCTATAAGGTTTTGAATCCTAATCTCCTCAAGTACCATCAATACACTAATCACCTACTTGAGCAGATCCCTGTAGTAACTTTGTATAGGGTTCCACGTGGAAGTAATTCTGCGGCCGATGCCCTAGCAAAGCTTGCAAAGGAATTTGCGTGCCCGGAAGAAGACTCAATTCCTATAGAGATTCAGGGTCGTAAGGTCCTATCTCCCATAGACTTAGAGCACATTAACAAACAGTCATCTCAAGTCCTTTCTGCCTCTTCAGAGATTAAGGAAGAGGGCGATTGGAGACAACCATTAATCGACTATCTCGAAGGTGGCAAACTTCCCCAGGACAAGTCCCTCGCCAACCAGATCAAGAAACGTGCCCTATCCTACACTTTAGTCAACAATGCGCTATACCGCCGCTCGTTCGATCAGATGTGGCTACGTTGTTTAGATAAACAGAAAGCCCTGAAGGTCGTTAATGAAGTCCATTCCGGACTATGCGGTGCCCATCAATCGGGTCCAAAAATGAAGTTGAAGATTAAAAGACTTGGATACTACTGGCCTACGATGATTGACGATTGCATGAATGTTGCAAAATGTTGCCATCAATGCCAAGTTCATGGTGTGATCTTACATCAGCCGCCTAATGTATTGCACCCCACGATAGCTTCGTGGCCCTTCGAAAGTTGGGGCACAGATATTATCGGGCCGATTGACCCTCCTTCTTCGAAGGGTCATCGCTTTATACTAGCCGCGACTGATTATTTTTCAAAATGGGCGGAAGCGATCCCCTTACGTAATGTAACATCACACCATGTTCTAAATTTCTTTCGTGACCATATCGTATATCGATTCGGCGTGCCCCGCAGAATCATATCTGATAATGGGTCCGCATTCAAGTCTACAAAAATCAACAGTTTTGTAAGACGCCATAACATTGATTGGAGATACTCGACAATCTACTACCCTCGGGCTAATGGGTTGGCCGAGGCCTTCAACAAGACTTTGGTGCAAATTATTAAAAAGACCCTCGATGATAATAAGCGCCAATGGGATGAGAGGTTGGTGGAAGCTCTGTGGGCCTATCGGACCACTTATAGAACACCGACCCAATCCACACCATTTGCACTGGTGTATGGGTCCGAGGCCGTACTCCCTTTAGAAGTGCAAATTCCCTCGCTCAGAATTTCCATTCAAAATCAAATTACAACTGAGCAGAATGCAAAGCTTCGACTTGAAGAGCTTGAAGGCCTCGAGGAACGTCGTCTCCAAGCCCAACAAAATTTAGAGTTATATAAGGCCCGAATGGTTCAAGCCCATGATAAGTTAGTGCGACCTAGAACTTTCCAAGTAGGAGACTTGGTCTTGGTTCTTCGGAGGCCTATCTTAGCCCATCGAAAGATCGGTGGGAAGTTTGAACCAACCTGGGAAGGACCCTTCGTTATAGAGATAGTCTATGAAGGGGGCTCGTATCAGCTAGTCGATTATAAGGGAAACCACCCGATGTTACCTGTTAACGGGCGTTTCCTTAAGAAGTACTATGCTTGATGTAGCTCGAACCCAATCAATAAAATATATGCCAGTTTGAATCAAGTGTGTTTTATGTCTATATATCTTTCAGATTTTATGCTTGCTCACCTTCTCCTTTAGGATAGGATTCCTCCTTTCCTTAGGATCACGTTCACTAGTGGTGGATAACGCCCTTCGTGGCACCATCCTAGTTTTAATCCAGTTCTGATCCTCTGTGTGGAGCAAGCTTCCTCCCCACATGATCATCTACTAGTGGTGGATAACACCCTTCGTGGCACCATCCTAGTTTTAATCCAGTTCTGATCCTCTGTGTGGAGCAAGCTTCCTCCCCACATGATCATCTACTAGTGGTGGATAACGCCCTTCGTGGCACCATCCTAGTTTTAATCCAGTTCTGATCCTCTGTGTGGAGCAAGCTTCCTCCCCACATGATCATCTACTAGTGGTGGATAACGCCCTTCGTGGCACCATCCTAGTTTTAATCCAGTTCTGATCCTCTGTGTGGAGCAAGCTTCCTCCCCACATGATCATCTACTAGTGGTGGATAACGCCCTTCGTGGCACCATCCTAGTTTTAATCCAGTTCTGATCCTCTGTGTGGAGCAAGCTTCCTCCCCACATGATCATCTACTAGTGGTGGATAACGCCCTTCGTGGCACCATCCTAGTTTTAATCCAGTTCTGATCCTCTGTGTGGAGCAAGCTTCCTCCCCACATGATCATCTACTAGTGGTGGATAACGCCCTTCGTGGCACCATCCTAGTTTTAATCCAGTTCTGATCCTCTGTGTGGAGCAAGCTTCCTCCCCACATGATCATCTACTAGTGGTGGATAACGCCCTTCGTGGCACCATCCTAGTTTTAATCCAGTTCTGATCCTCTGTGTGGAGCAAGCTTCCTCCCCACATGATCATCTACTAGTGGTGGATAACGCCCTTCGTGGCACCATCCTAGTTTTAATCCAGTTCTGATCCTCTGTGTGGAGCAAGCTTCCTCCCCACATGATCATCTACTAGTGGTGGATAACGCCCTTCGTGGCACCATCCTAGTTTTAATCCAGTTCTGATCCTCTGTGTGGAGCAAGCTTCCTCCCCACATGATCATCTACTAGTGGTGGATAACGCCCTTCGTGGCACCATCCTAGTTTTAATCCAGTTCTGATCCTCTGTGTGGAGCAAGCTTCCTCCCCACATGATCATCTACTAGTGGTGGATAACGCCCTTCGTGGCACCATCCTAGTTTTAATCCAGTTCTGATCCTCTGTGTGGAGTAAGCTTCCTCCCCATATGATCATCCGTTAGTGGTGGATAACGCCCTTTGTGGCACCATCCTAGTTCTACCTTCTACCTGGTCCTCTAAGGTTAAGGTTTCCCTCCTTTCCTTAGGATCAAAGTTCTAGACTTCACCTTTTAATTCGGTCAACGCCAATATGTGCAATAGAATTTCATTCTATCACACATATTGGGGGTCCATTTGTTGACCTCATTTTTATATGAGGTCATTAGAGCCTAATCCAGACTTCGAATCAATCCTGAACCTAAGTCAATCTAAACCTTGATTCAGTTCAGACCTCAATCAAAACCCAGACTTCAGCCAAGTCCAGGATTCAAACTCTAGTTCAAATCTTGATCCTGCCTTTGATCTAGTTCAAATCATTTCCAAACACTTATGATCACTCCAAATAATCATGAATGATTGAGATGATTCAAATCCAGATATTCAAACCCAAAATCTATATCAAATCCGGATTTCCAAATCCAGAATTCAAGGCCAAAGACCTGAGTCCTAAAAGCCTTTTTCAGGGAATTTTCAAACATTTCAAACCCCAGTCAAATGACCTCCGATTCATGATCTGTCAGTTGCATACTGATTTGATACGTCTCTAGAGGCAAACCTCCAAGTTTGAGCCCATTTTGGAGTCTCTAACCCCAGAAACTAAATTTAAATCCAAAGGCTGTAAAACCTTCAAATATTTACGGCCTGTGCCACTGGACCCATTATTTTGGGAAATTTGACCTTGGAATTTCCCCCAAACCCCCTAATCACCTCCAGACCATTGATATTGATGTGTTTAACATTAATCTACATCTTTTTGGACCCACCTCGACCCAGGATTCATCCGGGGTCAAAATGACCAAAATACCCTTTAAAGGGGTTTTTGGACTTTTGACCAAAATTTAACATTGTTCAACATTTTTAACTTTTGAAACCCCTTCCAATGAATGTTTTATGATATTTGAGACCCATTGAAGTCAAACCCACTCCTTGGTTTGACCTGTTTGATCAAGTCAACTATGGTTGACCAAATCCACCTTTAAGCCAACTATTGTTATTTTCAACATTTGAATCCATCTCAAACCAATTTAATGCTTCAAAAACACTTGTTTGGACACTCATGACATGTCCAAAGATTTCCAAGTCAATCCCCCCTTGGGTTGACTTGGTCAACCCATTTGGAGAGGTCAAAACCCTCTCCAATTTTATGTATTCACTCAAAGTTTCAACACCATGGCCCCATGTCCCTTGATATTGACTCCTACAGCATATTTGACTCCTCCCATGCATATCCTAGTCATCATTGACTAGTCAACAAGTCAATGGGTCAAGTTATGTTGAAATGAGGCAAAATCATGGGCTTTTGACCATGCCACATGGGCAAGCCCTTCCCCTCTCCCAAAACCTGCTCCCACCTGCTCAAAAGAGGTTAATTCCCCCTCCTAATTGACTTCTAATCCAGCCCCATTAACCAAGCCATGCCTTGGTTTAGCCAAATGGAGGAAAAGAGAGGTGGTCCCCCCCCTCTTGGCTCAAGGCAATCCCTCTCAACCTCAGCCCTTTCTCCTGGTTTTGAGCTGCCCATGGGACACTTGGCAACCATCTAAAGCACCTTTGATTAAATCCTAGCCATCCAATTCAAAAGCAATGGGTTAAGTGTAGGGATTTTGACCTAAGTGGGCAACTTGCTCATTTTCACCCTAAGTCCCAAACTCCAGCATCCCCAAGACTCTCCAGCAGCTCCCCACACTCTCCAGCACCTCCCAAGGCCATTCCAAGCCTTCCCCCACCATTTCCACCATTAAAACCTCCATTTTAGTGGAAAAGGAGAGAGAAAAGAGAGAAATACCTTCTCTCTTCGATATCTTCAAATCCAGCCGTCAAAATCTATTGGGGTCTTCTGCAAACTTGAGCGTGGACAAACTACAAGTTCAGAGAGCCCAAGAACACAAAAATCCATCGGGTAGATTGTAAGATATCTCAACTTTTAGGTAGAATTTCAATTTGAAACTGTACAAATTTTACAATGCATGGAGCCTCCAAACTCCAGGCATTGCAAGATCATGTTGCCCTCTAGCTACAGTTCAAATTTTGTCGAATTTCGTTGAGTATTTTGCAAGATATGGACGTTTGAATATTTTTGGTTCTGGTTCAACCAGAGCCGTCCGATCGCGCCTTCAGGCGCGATCGGACGGCCCAGAATTGGCCACGCCAGCCGGCTCGACCGCGCGCAGACCTGGGATTCGAACCCGGACGGCCTCCAAACCACGCGCGCATACGTGGCGCGATCTGGACCGTCCATTTTCCCACTGTGGATCGGACGGTCCGATCTGCGTCCGACGTGTTTAAGTGGCGCGCTGTTGCGCGCCACGTGTCAAACACGTGTCAAAATGGCGCGGCGGCGGCGCAATCATTGCCGCCGCCGATCCAATGATTGGATTCGAGTCAAATTAATTCAAAAAAATGTCCAGAAACTTCCAAAATTCACAGAAATTTCATTTTTCCACCAAATTTGATGTTTTTGGTATCGTTGGAAAGGTAATTCAGTGTAGAATTTATTAAAATTAAATTTGAGTTGTTTTGATCTCTGGATTGAGAGAAAACTGCAGTTGTTTGATTATCATTTTTTTCAATTTTCTTGCAATCCAGGGGTCAAATGGACCTCAAATTTTGGTGGAATGTTTTTAAGCATCTTAGGCATGTTTCATAATTTTTCTAGGGTCAGATGCTTAATAGTTTTCTGTGATGTGAATTTTTAAGGTGTTGGGTCCAATTTGGACCCAAAACTTTGAAAATTCATAACTCCCTTCCTGTGTAGAATTAGGCTGCATGTTTTGTGCTGTGTGTGTGCATTTGGGTCAGGGTTAGGCACACCAAATTTCAGGCCCATTTGAACAATAGGGACACCTAGGGAAAATATTTAGGGAAAAGTCTAGAAAACTTAGAAATTGCCTAGGGGATTGTACACACACCCAATAGGGGTGAAATTTGAACACAGTAAACTTAGTGACATAATGAGCCTTAGGACCAAATTTCACTGAATTTGGAGATCATTAGGTCAGAAAATTAATTACCCAAAGTTTCAGCCTATTTAAGGACCCAGAAAATTCAAAAAAATGCAATAAATCCAAATTAACTCCAAAAATTACAAATAATATCTCAAATTGACCAGAACTTAGTCCTCTTCCTAGGAAAAATAAAAGCCCCTTGACTGGACTCCTAATTTAACTTTAATTTGACTTTTAATGAAAATCAATAATTAATTATATTAATTAATTAAAAATTATTAAAAATCCAAAATAATTTCCAAACACTTGGAAACACTCTCATGGGTCATTCCTGACCTTTGGGATTGCTTCCATGCAGTTTGGGATGAGTTTGGATCAAAATGATCAAAACCTTCCTAATTAAGCAATTTTAAAAATTCAATAATTAAGGAAACTTTGAAAATGCATAACTAATTACAGAAAAATCCAAATTGAGCAAACTTAGTGTCAATCAACTCCAATTAAGGTCTAGTATTTTCTAAAAATGTCAAATCTCCAAAATCTGGTCAAAGTCAAAAAGTCAACTTTTCAGTCAACCGTAGTTCAAAACTAGGCTCGAACTTCGAAAAATCATAACTTTTCATAAAAAACTCCAAATTGAGCATACTAACAGTCTAACAACTCATCATAAGGTCTAATATTTATTAAAAATCTGAAACTTACAAAATTAATTTTAATTTGAAAAGTCAACTTTGGACCCCTTAATTAACTAATTAAAATAATCCATAAAATTCTAAAATTCAATAAATCATTCAAGATTCCATAAAACATCAATTTTATTTAAAAACCAGCAACCAATCAACTAATTAATCTTTAAACTTTAATCAAACTCAAATCACTTAATTATATCGGGTACCACTGGGTAATCCAGGCCTACGAGGCTATTAAATTAGCCCCAAGGAAGGTGAAATAAACTTCATGGCCTCGGTGTGCAACAAAGGTGGTATTCAACAAACAATTAAAATCAATTTTAAAATCAAATTTAAACCCTTAAGATTTAAACTTCAATTAAAATCTCCCTTAGCCTTTTAACCAATCAGAACATTCAACAACTTCAATCAAATACCCTATTCAGGATCTATCCTAGCCACACGACCTACTACACACACTTTAGATGGTTTGCTAGGACAACCAACCCTAGATCTAGGCTAGGCCGGTGTTTCCTTTTCTGCTGTGTGCCGAGTTTTTCGAGTTTTCTTTGCATGTTGTGATTGAAATTGATTGATGTGTTTATTTACTTTTACTGCACTCTGTGGATTGATGTGATGGGCGATTAGATTACCCTTAGGTTAGGAACGATCTGGATGCTCACTGGATTTTCTGCAGGTGGCCACGCTCGTGCAGGGCAATAAAGGGGGCTAAATAAATCATAAATATAAATGCTACAGGTGCTTCAACTGCTCAGCCCCCCAAATAAGAAGAGCGTGGCCAAGCGTGTTTATTTTTATATGCACATTTATATAACTGCTTGGGATGTATATTAATATTTAAATGCCTAGGATAACCCTGCAGGAGAGTCTAGAATTTTTATTTTTACATTCATGTAATTTGTTTTGAGTATTGAGTTGTGAAAGTGGCACTTTGAGTTTGGGATATATAGATCCAAAGATTGGATTCCAAAGAGGAAAGGATACCCCTTTGGGGGATAGTCCTTATCCATTTGGAATTCCAAATTTGGATCATTTTACTATCCAAAGTGGAAAGAGTAACCTTCCCCTCAAGGGAAGAGTTCTCTTCTCCATTTGGGTATCCAACCACGAAGAATCCGAGGAGCTCGAGGAGGAGGAGATCGAGGAGTTGAAGACATAGAGTATCCCGCTCAAAGTCACTTGCGTCTGTATTAGGATTAGAATCCGGGTTGTTGTCAGTGGTGCCTGGCCACTTTTAATTTATGTAAATCTGGGTTGTAATAAGCAAGGCAATTTGCCTATGGACATTTACTTAATTAATTTGATTATTTAATATGTTGTGATTTAATTTGATTGCGTATAGGATTGCCTGTTTTTCCTAGTTCTTTGGCGCTTGCATGTCGTTTTTGTTTTAGCCTGGACTTCGTTAGGCTCTTTAAGGACGAAAACTATTTCTACTTGTAATTAATACTTAAAATTTTAAGATTTAAATAACATAGAAATTTAACGACCTAGGGAATAGCCGGAATCGTCCGGGGTCGCATGCATATTACTGCACTTCTCTCTCCTTGCTATAAGACACTTCCCCGCCCGTGGGTAGAGTCCAGATAATCCGACCTATGAGGATGAGGTGCTGGATCTGGGGAAGTCTAGTCTTTTCAAAAAAAATTATTTTATAAGCCTTTTTTAAAATTTTCATGCATACCAAATTTGGATACTTTAACCAGCATGCATCGCATTAGAAACTTATTAAATTAAAATTTTAATTGCATTTTAGTCTAAGCATTCCACCCGACATAAGTCAAGGGGTCAATTAGGAATCTGCTCTAGATGTCGACCCCAACTTCTTAAACCAATCTTAAATAAAGTCCCTGATCACTCTGCATCAAAAGACCGGACTCATGGTTTTGAAGCGTTTAGGTGGTTTAGCTGGCTCCCCAATCCAGGCCGGGGTAAGTCCAGATTTTGCACTACATTAGTTAGGTTCGGACTACTGTGTTTCAGTGTCCAAATTTAGAGTTAGGATCCGGGGCTGATTTCTTTTTGAGTCATAAGACCCCAACCTCCGGGAATATGATCCCAAATTTCTAATAAAATGCTCAACTCAAATTAAATATTCTTTCAATCCAAAATTTAAAGCCCCACACTTAGCTTAGATCGGGACACTTCTGAATTGTTTCAGAATCCTAAAGTGTCTCCTACCCTTCCTCATTTGATTCCAAAATAAGTGTTCAATCTTGCTCCAATCCCATTTGAAATTCCAATTTCACCTCTTTGGTATCACTCCTAAAAATCTCTAAACAAAATTTCTGCCATTATTCTAATCGAAAGTTTTCGTAGGGGACTCCGGCCTCCCACGATGTAATTAACTACGAGGGCTTGCGCTCGTAGGAGATTTAGAACCCACATCTAATTTTTCAAAACTAATTTTTAAAAACTCGATTAGTTATCTTTGGGAAAAATCAAATCACTAATGATCGTTATCGCTATATTCGAACGATTATTAACAAATGATATCTTCTCCCTTCAAGGAGATATATCTTTTGTTAAAATGAATTCGAATATAAAATTAACGATCGCTCCTCTTGATTATTGTAGCCCGATATTTGACTGAACCTTATTTCGACCCTTTAGGGGCCATATGAAGTTCTCTTTTGAATTTGGCTACGATATTCAAGATAGAATTCTTAATTCTAAATCTGAACCCCATCCTGAAATTTTATTTCCACCTCCCGAGGTGGTATAATATTTTTGATGGGATGTTTGATTTTAGAATTAAATTTTAATGTTAATTCAAAAATTCCCAAAGAAGACTAAATTTTTCAAAACCCGCTTTCAAACACCAACAACTATAAACAATGACATGCGATGGCATTATTATCAATAGTAGGTGATGAAGTTAGTATGATTTAGAGTAGCCACGTAAAAATGGTCAGAAAATTGTAGGTTAGATTATTGTATTCAAATGATAGTATACGGAGGATTGTAGCCATAGGACTATAGTTGAGAGACAAAAGTCGGTGGATTATAGTCAGGTCATGAAGGTCAGAGGACCACAGTCAGGCAACTATGATTGTAGGACCATAATCGGGCGATGGATGTTAGAGAATCATAGTGAGGCGATGGAGGTTGGAGGGTCATAGTTAGACGACATTGGTAAGAGGGTCAAAGTCTAATGAAAAGGTAATTGAAGGACCATAGTCGAACCAGGCAATTGGGGTCAATGGACCATAATTTAATGATGATGGTCAAAGGACAGTATGGTGTGAAACTACATTTTGATGATCATGGCTGAGAAGATCCAATGACCATTATCGAGTGGTAGTCTCGTGACGGTGGTCGCACAGCATTTATTCGGTGACAGTGGAGGTTCGATGGTGATGGTTAGGAGATGAAGGTCTGATGACGGTAGTCAGTTAGTGGTCCAAAAGTAGCAATCAAGCAGTAAAAGATCATTGGTGGTGGGATGATTGTGATGGTCATGAAACGAAGGTTGAATGATAATGATATTGGGGTGGAGCTCCATTATTTTTCCAAGCTTTTGTCCTTTATTAAATATATAACCAAACTTTTAGCTCTAAGCCCCCTTCATATAGAGAGCAGGGGCTTATTTATTGATACATCCCAAAAATTGCCTTGATCGAGCACGAAATCTTAAGAGCGTGAATCTTAAGGCATATTCAAGTTGTCATCTTCCAAAATTAAAATTGAAATCATTCAAACTCCAATTTTAGCAAACTTACAATCAAATTAATGTCACAGTAAGGAGAACCTGACGACAGTAAATTCAATCAAATCTGAGCCCAAATGGGCTCAAAGCAAGGGCTTAAATAAGATTGGGAAGCTTTAGAGTATTAATTGGATGACCAAATGAGGTACAAATATAGTATGCTTATAATCGAATCAAGCGGCTCGACGAGATAAATCTAACAAGCCCAAGGTTACTTAATTCTGACATCATTAAGGCGGTTAGATGTTGAATGAATGCTCTATAATCGAGGAAATCAATATGAGTCATCTTATTGAGAACTTTGAATTTGTCTTGGTTCTTCTCCATATTTATAAAGCGAGTCACTCTCGAAATCATAGATAGACTTTCACTCCCTATGTGAGGGGAACCTTTAGCTAGAGATTGAAGAGAGCTCTAAGGCTTCAAGGATCGTAAAGCTCCACCCGAGCACCACCTAAGAGAACTTCCGTCAGCCAACCGCCGTCAGACCTCCGACCATCAGTTGACCACCAATCGTTGCTAGACCGCAAATCACCACCAGACCTTCATTGGGACACTATTCACCGTCAACCACCACCGGACCTCCACCCAACCATTGTCAGGCTCTGATCACCGTTGGACCTTCGCCCGACCTCCGACCGTCGCCAAACCTCCACCCAATTATTATCGGTCCACCAATTACCGTCGGACGTTCGCCTGGCCATCAACACCTGCTGGACTACCGTTGGACCGATGACCAACGTCAGACCTCCACCCAACCACCAATCATCGTCAGACCTCCTTGTTGGTGTTTGAAAGCGGGTTTTGAAAAATTTAGTCTTCTTTGGGAATTTTTGAATTAACATTAAAATTTAATTCTAAAATCAAACATCCCATCAAAAATATTATACCACCTCGGGAGGTGGAAATAAAATTTCAGGATGGGGTTCAGATTTAGAATTAAGAATTCTATCTTGAATATCGTAGCCAAATTCAAAAGAGAACTTCATATGGCCCCTAAAGGGTCGAAATAAGGTTCAGTCAAATATCGGGCTACAATAATCAAGAGGAGCGATCGTTAATTTTATATTCGAATTCATTTTAACAAAAGATATATCTCCTTGAAGGGAGAAGATATCATTTGTTAATAATCGTTCGAATATAGCGATAACGATCATTAGTGATTTGATTTTTCCCAAAGATAACTAATCGAGTTTTTAAAAATTAGTTTTGAAAAATTAGATGTGGGTTCTAAATCTCCTACGAGCGCAAGCCCTCGTAGTTAATTACATCGTGGGAGGCCGGAGTCCCCTACGAAAACTTTCGATTAGAATAATGGCAGAAATTTTGTTTAGAGATTTTTAGGAGTGATACCAAAGAGGTGAAATTGGAATTTCAAATGGGATTGGAGCAAGATTGAACACTTATTTTGGAATCAAATGAGGAAGGGTAGGAGACACTTTAGGATTCTGAAACAATTCAGAAGTGTCCCGATCTAAGCTAAGTGTGGGGCTTTAAATTTTGGATTGAAAGAATATTTAATTTGAGTTGAGCATTTTATTAGAAATTTGGGATCATATTCCCGGAGGTTGGGGTCTTATGACTCAAAAAGAAATCAGCCCCGGATCCTAACTCTAAATTTGGACACTGAAACACAGTAGTCCGAACCTAACTAATGTAGTGCAAAATCTGGACTTACCCCGGCCTGGATTGGGGAGCCAACTAAACCACCTAAACGCTTCAAAACCATGAGTCCGGTCTTTTGATGCAGAGTGATCAGGGACGTTATTTAAGATTGGTTTAAGAAGTTGGGGTCGACATCTAGAGCAGATTCCTAATTGACCCCTTGACTTATGTCGGGTGGAATGCTTAGACTAAAATGCAATTAAAATTTTAATTTAATAAGTTTCTAATACGATGCATGCTGGTTAAAGTATCCAAATTTGGTATGCATGAAAATTTTAAAAAAGGCTTATAAAATAATTTTTTTTGAAAAGACTAGACTTCCCCAGATCCAGCACCTCATCCTCATAGGTCGGATTATCTGGACTCTACCCACGGGCGGGGAAGTGTCTTATAGCAAGGAGAGAGAAGTGCAGTAATATGCATGCGACCCCGGACGATTCCGGCTATTCCCTAGGTCGTTAAATTTCTATGTTATTTAAATCTTAAAATTTTAAGTATTAATTACAAGTAGAAATAGTTTTCGTCCTTAAAGAGCCTAACGAAGTCCAGGCTAAAACAAAAACGACATGCAAGCGCCAAAGAACTAGGAAAAACAGGCAATCCTATACGCAATCAAATTAAATCACAACATATTAAATAATCAAATTAATTAAGTAAATGTCCATAGGCAAATTGCCTTGCTTATTACAACCCAGATTTACATAAATTAAAAGTGGCCAGGCACCACTGACAACAACCCGGATTCTAATCCTAATACAGACGCAAGTGACTTTGAGCGGGATACTCTATGTCTTCAACTCCTCGATCTCCTCCTCCTCGAGCTCCTCGGATTCTTCGTGGTTGGATACCCAAATGGAGAAGAGAACTCTTCCCTTGAGGGGAAGGTTACTCTTTCCACTTTGGATAGTAAAATGATCCAAATTTGGAATTCCAAATGGATAAGGACTATCCCCCAAAGGGGTATCCTTTCCTCTTTGGAATCCAATCTTTGGATCTATATATCCCAAACTCAAAGTGCCACTTTCACAACTCAATACTCAAAATAAATTACATGAATGTAAAAATAAAAATTCTAGACTCTCCTGCAGGGTTATCCTAGGCATTTAAATATTAATATACATCCCAAGCAGTTATATAAATGTGCATATAAAAATAAACACGCTTGGCCACGCTCTTCTTATTTGGGGGGCTGAGCAGTTGAAGCACCTGTAGCATTTATATTTATGATTTATTTAGCCCCCTTTATTGCCCTGCACGAGCGTGGCCACCTGCAGAAAATCCAGTGAGCATCCAGATCGTTCCTAACCTAAGGGTAATCTAATCGCCCATCACATCAATCCACAGAGTGCAGTAAAAGTAAATAAACACATCAATCAATTTCAATCACAACATGCAAAGAAAACTCGAAAAACTCGGCACACAGCAGAAAAGGAAACACCGGCCTAGCCTAGATCTAGGGTTGGTTGTCCTAGCAAACCATCTAAAGTGTGTGTAGTAGGTCGTGTGGCTAGGATAGATCCTGAATAGGGTATTTGATTGAAGTTGTTGAATGTTCTGATTGGTTAAAAGGCTAAGGAGATTTTAATTGAAGTTTAAATCTTAAAGGTTTAAATTTGATTTTAAAATTGATTTTAATTGTTTGTTGAATACCACCTTTGTTGCACACCGAGGCCATGAAGTTTATTTCACCTTCCTTGGGGCTAATTTAATAGCCTCGTAGGCCTGGGTTACCCAGTGGTACCCGATATAATTAAGTGATTTGAGTTTGATTAAAGTTTAAAGATTAATTAGTTGATTGGTTGCTGGTTTTTAAATAAAATTGATGTTTTCTGGAATCTTGAATGATTTATTGAATTTTAGAATTTTATGGATTATTTTAATTAGTTAATTAAGGGGTCCAAAGTTGACTTTTCAAATTAAAATTAATTTTGTAAGTTTCAGATTTTTAATAAATATTAGACCTTATGATGAGTTGTTAGACTGTTAGTATGCTCAATTTGGAGTTTTTTATGAAAAGTTATGATTTTTCGAAGTTCGAGCCTAGTTTTGAACTACGGTTGACTGAAAAGTTGACTTTTTGACTTTGACCAGATTTTGGAGATTTGACATTTTTAGAAAATACTAGACCTTAATTGGAGTTGATTGACACTAAGTTTGCTCAATTTGGATTTTTCTGTAATTAGTTATGCATTTTCAAAGTTTCCTTAATTATTGAATTTTTAAAATTGCTTAATTAGGAAGGTTTTGATCATTTTGATCCAAACTCATCCCAAACTGCATGGAAGCAATCCCAAAGGTCAGGAATGACCCATGAGAGTGTTTCCAAGTGTTTGGAAATTATTTTGGATTTTTAATAATTTTTAATTAATTAATATAATTAATTATTGATTTTCATTAAAAGTCAAATTAAAGTTAAATTAGGAGTCCAGTCAAGGGGATTTTATTTTTCCTAGGAAGAGGACTAAGTTCTGGTCAATTTGAGATATTATTTGTAATTTTTGGAGTTAATTTGGATTTATTGCATTTTTTTGAATTTTCTGGGTCCTTAAATAGGCTGAAACTTTGGGTAATTAATTTTCTGACCTAATGATCTCCAAATTCAGTGAAATTTGGACCTAAGGCTCATTATGTCACTAAGTTTACTGTGTTCAAATTTCACCCCTATTGGGTGTGTGTACAATCCCCTAGGCAATTTCTAAGTTTTCTAGACTTTTCCCTAAATATTTTCCCTAGGTGTCCCTATTGTTCAAATGGGCCTGAAATTTGGTGTGCCTAACCCTGACCCAAATGCACACACACAGCACAAAACATGCAGCCTAATTCTACACAGGAAGGGAGTTATGAATTTTCAAAGTTTTGGGTCCAAATTGGACCCAACACCTTAAAAATTCACATCACAGAAAACTATTAAGCATCTGACCCTAGAAAAATTATGAAACATGCCTAAGATGCTTAAAAACATTCCACCAAAATTTGAGGTCCATTTGACCCCTGGATTGCAAGAAAATTGAAAAAAATGATAATCAAACAACTGCAGTTTTCTCTCAATCCAGAGATCAAAACAACTCAAATTTAATTTTAATAAATTCTACACTGAATTACCTTTCCAACGATACCAAAAACATCAAATTTGGTGGAAAAATGAAATTTCTGTGAATTTTGGAAGTTTCTGGACATTTTTTTGAATTAATTTGACTCGAATCCAATCATTGGATCGGCGGCGGCAATGATTGCGCCGCCGCCGCGCCATTTTGACACGTGTTTGACACGTGGCGCGCAACAGCGCGCCACTTAAACACGTCGGACGCAGATCGGACCGTCCGATCCACAGCGGGAAAATGGACGGTCCAGATCGCGCCACGTATGCGCGCGTGGTTTGGAGGCCGTCCGGGTTCGAATCCCAGGTCTGCGCGCGGTCGAGCCGGCTGGCGTGGCCAATTCTGGGCCGTCCGATCGCGCCTTCAGGCGCGATCGGACGGCTCTGGTTGAACCAGAACCAAAAATATTCAAACGTCCATATCTTGCAAAATACTCAACGAAATTCGACAAAATTTGAACTGTAGCTAGAGGGCAACATGATCTTGCAATGCCTGGAGTTTGGAGGCTCCATGCATTGTAAAATTTGTACAGTTTCAAATTGAAATTCTACCTAAAAGTTGAGATATCTTACAATCTACCCGATGGATTTTTGTGTTCTTGGGCTCTCTGAACTTGTAGTTTGTCCACGCTCAAGTTTGCAGAAGACCCCAATAGATTTTGACGGCTGGATTTGAAGATATCGAAGAGAGAAGGTATTTCTCTCTTTTCTCTCTCCTTTTCCACTAAAATGGAGGTTTTAATGGTGGAAATGGTGGGGGAAGGCTTGGAATGGCCTTGGGAGGTGCTGGAGAGTGTGGGGAGCTGCTGGAGAGTCTTGGGGATGCTGGAGTTTGGGACTTAGGGTGAAAATGAGCAAGTTGCCCACTTAGGTCAAAATCCCTACACTTAACCCATTGCTTTTGAATTGGATGGCTAGGATTTAATCAAAGGTGCTTTAGATGTTTGCCAAGTGTCCCATGGGCAGCTCAAAACCAGGAGAAAGGGCTGAGGTTGAGAGGGATTGCCTTGAGCCAAGAGGGGGGGGACCACCTCTCTTTTCCTCCATTTGGCTAAACCAAGGCATGGCTTGGTTAATGGGGCTGGATTAGAAGTCAATTAGGAGGGGGAATTAACCTCTTTTGAGCAGGTGGGAGCAGGTTTTGGGAGAGGGGAAGGGCTTGCCCATGTGGCATGGTCAAAAGCCCATGATTTTGCCTCATTTCAACATAACTTGACCCATTGACTTGTTGACTAGTCAATGATGACTAGGATATGCATGGGAGGAGTCAAATATGCTGTAGGAGTCAATATCAAGGGACATGGGGCCATGGTGTTGAAACTTTGAGTGAATACATAAAATTGGAGAGGGTTTTGACCTCTCCAAATGGGTTGACCAAGTCAACCCAAGGGGGGATTGACTTGGAAATCTTTGGATATGTCATGAGTGTCCAAACAAGTGTTTTTGAAGCATTAAATTGGTTTGAGATGGATTCAAATGTTGAAAATAACAATAGTTGGCTTAAAGGTGGATTTGGTCAACCATAGTTGACTTGATCAAACAGGTCAAACCAAGGAGTGGGTTTGACTTCAATGGGTCTCAAATATCATAAAACATTCATTGGAAGGGGTTTCAAAAGTTAAAAATGTTGAACAATGTTAAATTTTGGTCAAAAGTCCAAAAACCCCTTTAAAGGGTATTTTGGTCATTTTGACCCCGGATGAATCCTGGGTCGAGGTGGGTCCAAAAAGATGTAGATTAATGTTAAACACATCAATATCAATGGTCTGGAGGTGATTAGGGGGTTTGGGGGAAATTCCAAGGTCAAATTTCCCAAAATAATGGGTCCAGTGGCACAGGCCGTAAATATTTGAAGGTTTTACAGCCTTTGGATTTAAATTTAGTTTCTGGGGTTAGAGACTCCAAAATGGGCTCAAACTTGGAGGTTTGCCTCTAGAGACGTATCAAATCAGTATGCAACTGACAGATCATGAATCGGAGGTCATTTGACTGGGGTTTGAAATGTTTGAAAATTCCCTGAAAAAGGCTTTTAGGACTCAGGTCTTTGGCCTTGAATTCTGGATTTGGAAATCCGGATTTGATATAGATTTTGGGTTTGAATATCTGGATTTGAATCATCTCAATCATTCATGATTATTTGGAGTGATCATAAGTGTTTGGAAATGATTTGAACTAGATCAAAGGCAGGATCAAGATTTGAACTAGAGTTTGAATCCTGGACTTGGCTGAAGTCTGGGTTTTGATTGAGGTCTGAACTGAATCAAGGTTTAGATTGACTTAGGTTCAGGATTGATTCGAAGTCTGGATTAGGCTCTAATGACCTCATATAAAAATGAGGTCAACACTCCTCCAGGTCATTGATCGTTATCGGACCATTGCCAAACCACATATCACTACAAGACCTCTGTCGGGCCTCTAATCGTTGCGAGACCACCGATCACCATTGGACCTCCGCCCAGTCGTCGACCTCCGTCCGACCGCCGATCTCCACCAAATCGCTGTAAGACCACCGTCATACCTCCGTCCAGCCACTAATCTTTTTCCAAATCGTTGTCGGACTTCCACTCAGTTGTTGAACTCTTCTGGACCTTCTCCCTACCACTACCACTAGAATTTCGACCTATGCCATCCTTCCACAGTCATTATAAACTCCCTAGTATCTATACAAATTTTGACCAACTCTCCAAATTATTGTAATTTTACGGTCTCTAAGTTAAGGGACGGGTCAACCTTTATAACTGTGGGTCTCTGAAAGGATTCTACTTGTGGGGTGCAGAATATAAAGGGTACGACCACACTATCTTGTAGGACAAAATAATTATAGACCTTTGCACTCTACATAAGTAGGTCAATGGGAGGGTAGATGGGATTATACATACAATTAACCATGGAGGCTACACACCTCGATGGATAATAATATGCATAACCCAAGAGTCACGAGATTTCCCTCATTCAATACATCAGCTTGAATGGGGTTTATTTGATGTAGGGATCAGTTTCCCACGGGCGTAAGCCCCTGTGGTTAATTACATCTTAGGCCTTGGCCTAAAAAAACTCTCGATTAAGGATGATGTATTATCCTCTTCTTAATTCGGTGCATATAGAAAATTCCTGAGTTATATTCCAAAGGTGACAAACTATTCTCTTTATCCTTAGTAATGATTAAAAATTTTCAAATGTATAAAGATGTGATTAAAATTTTGAGTTTAAAAAATCAAAGATGGAATTCACTAACCTAGGAGAAATGATAGATTCAAAATTCATCAGAAATGAAAAAAGACACACTGAGGGGTGTACAATATGGGCTTATGCTTGTCTGGAGTGAGCTGTCAGCTAACATCCTAAATACAATCAATCGCTTTATATATATACAAGATAAAACGGCTCTATCCTAAGGAATCAAGGATCTTAGTTCAGAGGTTTAAATTAGGGACTCTATAATATGCAACAGAATATGCCTAGCACTGTATATGATGCATGAGACATATGCATAAGTAAAAGTATTCTAAAGACTACTGAAAGATAATGTGATATTTTCATTTGAGTAATGCTAATACGATGCATGTATGTAGGCAAGGTGCACTGTGGAGTAAAGTGTATAAAAATGCATGCCTGACATCTAAATTATAGGAAATAAATAAATAAACATATCAAAGATACCCTCCAAGCAAGGTACCCGCATCACACAAAAATAGAAGATCATCCTAGCGATGCCCACTTTGTGTGGAAAAATAACGATGCACATGGCACAAGTAGGTGGCCTACACTACAGGCCTAAAATGATCCTAATTGTATCTAGGATTCACAGAAGGTGGGGGGTATCACACTCAAAACAAAAAAAAAGGGAACATCCTAACGGTGCCCACTTCGTGTGGAAAAATTGCGATGCATATAGCACAAATAGGTGGGCCTACACTACAGGCCTAAGGTGACCATAAGGGTCTCTAGGGCTCACAGAAGGGGCAAGCTTTGGCCTATAGGGCCAAAGCTTCGTTAGTGCACTAACCTATGGCCAGCTACTTAAATATGCTAGAATATATATTAAACTAAAAGCTAATAACATATGTGTGTGGTGTGTAGCAGTTTTGATATATAATTAGGAGTTTTTTTACAAGTTGCAGGGATTATACCTGACCGTGACGCAGCCACTTAAGAGTTCCAAGCAAGCAAACTATCCACCGATTATCACCCATGCTAGACTTGTGGCGCAGCCACTTAAGAGCTTTAAGTGAGCAAATTATTCACTGATTCTTGATCATGCATGACCCAATATACCTCGTAAGACAAGATAAAAGAAAAATACATAAATGAGCATATATGCCATTTAGAAAATAAATGCAGGTAAATAAAAATATGACTAACAGAAGATTTAATATTCATATTTATAAAACATATGCATGTTATTGCTAAAATATAAAATAATATAGGGGTTCTCTAACGTGGCAAGAGTAATTGTTATCAAATAATAAAATAAAACATCAGCCTAACCTAGAACTAGAAGTCGTGTCCTAACAAATAAGTCTAGGTGTGTGTGACAGGCTATGTGATTTTAGGTATGTCCTATATAGAATGATTTAGCTAAAGTTACTTATATTTTAATTTGTTGAAGGTTAAGGGGAAACTTTACTTTAAGTATAAGTATTAATATTTTAGGATTAATTTTAAAGATTTTATTTTAGTGTTTGATTGATTACTATCTTTGTTGCTCACCGAGGCCATGAGATTTATTTCACTCTCCTTGGGGCTAACTTAATAGCCTCGTAGGCCTGGGTTACCCAGTAGTAACCAACTTTATTAAGTTAATTTTATTTTGTTATAAATTAAAAGAAAGGTAGATTAAGTAATCTATTATTAGTTAAGAGAGATTTAATTTATTTAGATTTGCTAACAACTAGTTCATGGCGTTGTGCCACCAGGCTCGAGGAACTAGGCCTCCTTAGGACACTTAGCCCTGCAGCCCGGAGTAGTCCATCCTAAAAACCAAGTTGATATAATTAAATTAAGATTTTTAATTAGTTAAATCATTAATGATTAATTAATTTTAAGATTTTGGCACTCCATTGAATCCATTCGTGGCGTTGTGCCACCAGGCTCGAGGAACCAGGCCTCCTCAGGACACTTAGCCCCGCAGCCCGGAGTAGTCCATCCAATAAACTTCATCGTTGGAGTGATTGTTATGTATTAAGGGGTTTGTTGGTCAGTTTTAAAAGGTTAACTTAAGATTTGATAAAAGTCTGAGTTTTAGAATCTTTTATTTCAATAAATTTTAGTTTATGTTTACACTCTTGATTTACTTCACATCTTTTAAGTTTTAGATTAATTAGAGACCGATTAATAGATTAGTTAGACTTAGTCTAAGTGTACATTTCAAGTTTATATTTTAGGAATTTATTATGTTAATCAGGATTTAATTAAAAGTTAAGTGTTTTAGTGCATTTTGAGTTAGATTAAGGTTGATTTTGTTGGTTGATTATTAATGGGTTAAGGCACAACAAACCTAAGAAAGTGTGTCATTAAGTTCATGTTTTGGTGTCTCTATCTTATAAGGAGCATGCACCCTAAGTCTATGTTATCTAAGACTCGGTCCTTAATTTTTGTCCTTAGGTGTCACTAGTATTATAGGGGACAAAAGGAAGTTCTTTTCTAACCCTTTAAACATTCGTATATATATCAATAAATTTAGGAATCTATGAATAAAATAAAATAATAAGTAGAATAGTAGTATAGAGAAGAGGAGTAAAGAGAAAGGCGATAGAATGTCAAAAGGAAGGAATAAAAATAATAATAAAAGGAATGTAAGTGTCTCATTATTGGGCATACCTCTTTGAAGTCAAGTATGCCTCTAAAACGACCTCCACCCCAATTCGATATAATACGAATAGAGAAGAAGATGTTTTTGACGCCCTTTGCTATCCCCACGTTCCAAACAAAGTAGTCAAGAAAACCCGACTCAATTACATATACTATCCTCTAAATAAAGCTCAAAATGACAAAGGAGAAATAAGCTCCCAAAACTAAAACCAAAATAATCTTTCTTTCCAACCACCATATTCATTAAAACTCAATTCTAAAAGCAAGCACAGAGAGAAGACAACTCACATACGAAATATCATTTTATCCCAAAAGAGACTTAAAGAGCCTTCAACACAAAATCATGCATAGAAATAATTTCAATCCCAAAGTAATTGTAAAACCCCCCCAAACAAAGTGACTCAAAACCTTCTCATAAGAAATCCACAAATGCCCTCTCTCTGATATAAAACAATCGAGTGCTTTCACTTTTGACGTGGGATAAACTCATTAAAACTTTCCAAAAGAAATTCGTTAAACCTCTCATTATGAAGCATTCAAGAAACTTATCATAAAGCTTTTCAACGTAAAGTAAATTTAAAGCCAATCATAAATCCTCTCAACACAAAATCTCTTCTAACATATTTTATCCTTTAAAAATTCATGAGAAACACTTCATGCCACATATAAAAAGGCAATACAACTTCCTTCCCTAACTACTATATAAAACCACACAAGTCACCTTACATTCACTTTCATCACAATGATTCACAAGTACACATAGCAAACTTTGTAAAAGATCTCAAACCTACTTGTCAATTAACTCATAACTGATAAAGCATAGAAAAGATGTATTTGAAACTTATAAGTAGGACTATTAATCATATGCCAAATTAGCCTCCATATTTCCACCAAAAGCCAACATAAGGAAATCATACACATGTGAGAATGAAAACCAAGATTATACCTCTCCAAACCAAACAACAAGCCAACAACTCGTTTAGCCTTGAAACCCCAACCAAAATGTGGCTATAAGAAAGAAGTTTGATACAAACTTGCTCCCCAAAACTCAAGAGGCATTTCAACCAACATAAAGCCAAACCATCTTGTATTCGAACAACTCAATCTCAAAAATTTGAAAATAACATAAAGCAAAATAGTACTTAGACCCACAAGGAAGCAAGTCCACATTTGAAACCCATACAAATTCTCCAACAAAAAGCATCTCTTAAAGTTTTTTTTTTAACCATAAAACAATTTATGAAAATTTTCCAACATAATGCAAGTTATAAATTTCCCAATATATGGAGAATCATAAACACTTTCCAACATAAAACCACTTATAAGACTTCTGACAACTTTTAAAGTTTACCAACAAGTTTCCAACATTCATAAAAATACTCCAAGTAAATGCTCACTTTTTCTTTGAATATGAAGAGAAACTTCTACCAATATAAAACAATATCATACTTGGATCTATGCAAAGACTCATATTTAAAGCACATGATCATTCTCCAATACCTCTCTAAAATGCCCTATGAGAAAGCTTATAAATGCTTACAAGTGAACAAAGGAAGTATATGATTGCTCTCCGACAAACTCTCCAATCCCCACATTATATGTCATCTGATATTAAAGAAAGCTTGTAATCCAAATCCACAACCTTGTTTTTGTGCCCAAACATACAATATTTTGCCAAAAAGGAAATCAAAATCAATCTCATGTCGTTGTCAAGAAAAAAAAAAGAAAGATGATTTGATGCCATATTATTTTTTAAAGTTCAAGATGTGTCTCAATGTAATTGCCAACATAATCTTTTATATAAAGCTCAAGCAAGTGCAGAAGGATCCAAATTCAAGCGAGCATAGAGATGTTTTACCACCATTAATTTTATAACTAAGCATGCTTTCAAGGATGAGAGTTACACAACTATGAAACTCATAACTCATGGTTGCTCTCCAACACAAAACACTCCATCAGACATGCTTTCCAACTAACGATGTATCAAGGAAGTACATGAACACTTCGCCAAATGCTATTCAAAGATTATGATATCATTTTCTGAGATGAACAGTCAACATAACATAGAGCAAATGAGGTTTATTCATGCTAATAAGATGAGTTTTCACAACAAAATTCATGGATCATATTTAGGTATATCATATATCAAATCAAAATACAATCTGAGATCTTCATCACTCTTTTCTTTTTTTCTTCAAAACATATGTCTTCTCTTAATAGGTATTATCACAAACATCTTGCATGCTTCCTTTGACAAAGAATGATATAATCTCTTATAATTCCTAATAACTTCTACAAAAATAAACTTTAAGTTACTCATCAAACGATTCAAAACCATAAGTATGAACTTCACATACAAAGAGTCCCCTTCCAAACAATGCAAATCAACACATGAGTCTCATTAATATTCCATGAAGCTATACGTTCTAGAAAAAGCTAAGAAAGTTTACTTAAGTGTACACATTTGACCACGAAGGGGGAGAGTATACTTCATTCCTCATTATTACTTTTGATTTCCATAGTTCTTCAAAGAAGGAAGGCAGAAAGAAAGAAGATGAAGAGAAAGAAGAGGTAGAAGAAGAAGAAATGGAAGAAGCAAAAGAAGAAGAAGAAGAAGAATAATAATAATAATAATAATAATAATAATAAGGGAAGAAATCACCTGCTCGCAAGAAGAGAAGAGGGACACTGGTCTTGGCTAGGGCGGAGAGTTGACGAAGAGGAGAGGGGCTTCGACGTCGGCTCCTCTGGAGTTGGCTAACGGAAGCTCGTGAGGGAGAGAAGGGAATGCGCTCGGCCCTCATAGCTTGTGGATAGTGAATAGGGAGAGAGAGAGATCCCGAGAGGGAGTTCCAACCATGGTTTCAGCAAGCAACAACCGAAATCGAGGCCCAGGAGAAGGAGGACTTCGGTCTTCTCGGGATCAGGGGAGGCGAACAGAGGATTCGACATCATAGGAGCTTCGACCTTCTCCTTGGATCTGCGAATAAGAAGAGGCGGAGAAGAGAGGGGCAAGGGAGGCAGACGAGAGAGCCAGAGAGGTCCGTTCTCCCCTGGGGCTTGGGGATTAGTCCCCACAAGGGTCCTCGGCAAAGACCTCTAAAAAAAAAAACTCTGCCTCAAAAATCTCGCTCTGCTGTAAAACATCCAAATGCATTCTCCCGCTCAAGTCTTTTGTGAAAGGAAATCCAGATATGCCTTGAAACAAGGGGTCACGTGACTGAAGCACTACGCGCGATGACAGACTTTGAATACAGAAAGATCAAAGCCGTCGGGTCTAATTACTTGATTTAGGATGTTAGTTTGAATCATGAATAAAGTCGAGTAGATCATAATAGAATTCAATTGGGTTGGTTTGGGTCAGACTCGAGTCCGAATCAAACTCAACATAACTCGGCTCAAGTTGAATCGAGCCCGACGAAGTCCAATAAACCTGATTAAACATGGTCGAGAGTAAATCAAGACAAAAACGAGGTCAACAATAACCCACTCAAATATAGTATAATCTTCTCACCTAAGCAAGGCCCCATGAATTTTCCCTTTTTGAATTTTCCACGTAAGAAAAAAATTGTGTTTCTTTGCTCTCTCTCTCTCTCTCTCTCTCTCTCTCTCTCTCTCTCTCTCTCTCTCTCTCTCTAATTACCTGTTTATGTGCAAGATTTTCATGTATTGCTAGGATGAAAAAATATCTCATTCTACCGCCGTGAATATACAAGAGATCAAAATCAAATTATCTCATTTATACTTTTTTTTAGTGGCATTATTTATTTGATCTCAGCAAATCAAAATCTAGAAATATGCATATTGTGATAGCTATTTTTGGATAATAATTGAGTAAATATATCACATATACTAGGTGTTAGTTTCCAGCCAAAGAGAAAACAAGAGATCAACTATTGGTGATTGGGAGAGCCACTCAATGTTTTTTAGTAACTAACACTCTCTTTCATCATTACTTCGAAATTTGTCCTCTTATTTAACGAGAAGGACCCGCACTATCATTAGAGTTACAAGAATTATTATATTCAAATAATAATAATAATAATGTTTCATATTAATATTATCATATATATAATATTCTAATATTTATTATTATAATATATCTTTATTATTAAACCTATTTATTATACTTCTATTATTATTTTCATGTAGATAAGCTCGTATTAATTTCAGAATGAATCCAATAAAAATATAATAATTATGCTTTTGAATACTTATATCATTTCATCAATAAGCACAGATTCATAAGCATAGATTCATGTTCTATCAAATTTCAATATATTTATTCATTTAACCCCAATCTCGAAAGAATGCGAGCTACCAAACTAACAAATCTAGTTAGGGCTGGCTCAAGCTAGACTCATCAGCTCATCGAACTCAGCTCATCAGCAATTTATCGAGCATATTAGCTAGGAGTTATCTTTTTTTCGTAATATTAATCCTCCTTTTTCTATTACTTTATCATTTTGCCCCTCTAACAATCAACTAATCACAAAAAAACCTCCACCCTATAAATACTTTAATTTAATTTTACATTCAAAAAGAATCATTGTAATTGAAAGGCTAAAATAATATCATATTTATATTTCATTTTTATTATATTATAAAATTAATTTATTTGCCAAAAGTGAGTACACTATAATACTATATATTCTATGTTAACCATTATTGTAATTGAAAGGGTTAAGGTATTCTCGTATACATATATTTTTTTATATTCTAATTTTTTGCAATTATATATTATAGTTAATGGAATTTGGCTCTGCACCTAATTCTTCAAAAAAAGAAAGAAAAAAAAATTATATAGTATATAGCATTGCGTGATTGAGTCGCGCACGTCTGCAGCTTGCCCGTATCTTCGCGGATTGAACAAATCTGGAGAATATTGACTTATGTGCTCCTCCTGTAATCATGAATTGTCTCCTTCTCTTTTTGAAAAGTGCCGAAAACTTTCTGTAAAAACCAACAGTTCTAAGATTTTTCAAAAGACAATTTTATTGAACGAGATATGCTCCTGTAAATATTACGGGAAATTGTAAAATAAAATCTAATAAAAAATAATTATTAAAAAAATAAAATTAAAAATAATCAAGTCGCCTAATTTGGAGAAATTATTATGTGCGATCACCGGACCGTCCAGAGGTGAATCAAGATACGCCACATCACCCCGCGAATGGTGACGTGACCCGTCCTGATTCGCATCTGGATGACGTCTGATGACCGCACGTAATAATTTCACACTAACTTGACATATAAGAAGCCTCTATATTTAATTATAAGCATGTAATATTTGGATATTATTTGAACCCAGGGACGGAGCAATAGTGGGGCTTTGGGGGCACGAGCCCCCACTGGCCCATCACGTAATAGTTAATAATTACATAATAATTTATTTTAAAAGATAAAACCTACAAAATGACCCATTGCACTTATCACACGGCACCTAAAACTCACATAATAGTTGATTTCAAATTTAAAAACAAAGCAAATCCACTATTGGGGATTGAACCTACCTCTTCTTGCTCTGATAAACAACCTCTTATCCAATAGACCACAAAGTAATTTATTCATAAGCTTTTACTTTTTTTATTTAAATTATTAATTAATTTCTAAACTTTTTATTATATATATATATATATATATATATATATATATATATATATATATATATATATATATATCACAACCTCTTATCCCTATATATATATAAAGATAAATAAATCACGTGAAAAAATTTGAAAGTATTTTAGAAATCATCAATTTATTCTTTCACTTATAAAAAATTCAGACTCCGCCCCTTAATTGGACCTTCAATTTAAGTACCAACAACAACAACAACAACATCAAGCCTTTATCCCACTACGTGGGGTCGGCTACATGAATCTTTTTTCTCCATTTTGTCATGTTAAAAGTCAAATTCACGTTTAAATCTAATAAAGAAAGATTATTTCTAATATTTTCTAACCAAGCCTTTTTAGGTCTACCTCTACCTTTCTTAACATAAGTCAAATCTAAGACCTCTACTTTCCTAACCGGGTCATTGGGAGGCCGCCGTTTTATGTGACCAAACCATCTAAGGCGACTCTCTCTAATCTTATCTTCCACTGGAGCTACTCCAACCTTTTCACGAATATACTCATTTCGTATCCTATCTCTAAGGGTAAAGCCACTCATCCACCTGAGCATCCTCATCTCTACAACACTTAACTTAGAATTATGCTTCTCTTTTAATGGCCAACATTCGGCACCATCTTCAATTTAAGTACCAAAAATTATAAATATACTTCGAGTGCTTGATTTATTCTCATTATGCAGATCGTACCATTTTGTAGTGTTAATACATTCATCTTATCGATATGTTCAATTTAAATATGAATTTGCTAAAATCAAAATTAATATGATATTATCTTTAATTCTGAAAGTTTTGAATTCGACTATTTTCTCATAAATTTTTTGGACCCATAAGAGTAATATTTTCTAAAAAAAAATCTAAATTCTTAAATTTAAACGCACCATATTAAAATTATTAAAATACAATAAAAATAAGAAAAAAAAATATGCCTTACAATTTTATTGTGAATTTACATATTTGAATGTTAATTTGATGAATAAGTTGAAATATTTTGAGGTTTCCACAAATAAACAATAATTGATTGTTAAATAAGAAATGGTCCCCTTACGATGTTATTATCTTCTCTATCTATTGAAAATAAAATTATTAAAATGAAATATTTTTACATTTATTAATGAGAAAAAGAGAAGCCTGACAAATAAATTATTAATGCAACCTAATATAAGTAATGTAAATTTAACCAACCACACTTGCCCGACAGTGGCAGGCCTTTGTAACGTCTCCATAGAAGATTCCTCTATCGATGGACATGTGGCCACCAGAAACCTACCAGGTTGATCTCAAGTACTGTGATTTTCCTTCATAATATTATTATGATTAAATTTATTTGCCCTACCCCGCTCATTCTGATCTACTGGCTTAGAGCTTTAATTATAAATTAAAAGGTTTTAGATTCGAGTTTTACTTACATATGTGATGTGTGTAGGGGGGCAAGCCAGTCAAGCTGATTCGCGAGCCTGCTTGAGCTCAAGTGGTTAACGAGCTCAAGAGTCGAGCATATCGAGTTTCGAGTTCAAACTTGAATAGATTTATGAGTTCGTTGGGTAATCAAGTTTGAGTTCGATTGAAACTTTGCTTGACTCGTTGACTAGTCAAGCGGAGCGAGCACCGAAGGCAAAATCTCAAACGCTGAAGACAGGAGGCTGAATTGTGAGTGTGAAAGCAGAAGCGGAAGAAGGAAGCGCGGACGCAAAATCATAGAAGGTGGAACTTATGCCTCGTGAGCACGCATCCTTTCCACGAGTCAAGCTCGATCTAGCTATTTGGCCGACGAGCTGAGCTTGAGTTAAATATGACTCGAGTTCAGCTTAACTCATTTATACTATTAGATGTGTATATAAATTTAACTTAATTAATATGAATGCAGCAAAAAATTTATTGCTCTCCATTCAACGGTCTAATTTCACTCCATGGAATAATAACTGCAGCTTGGCGTTAGGCCGACGTCTCCATTAGCGATTTTTGACTTTATCAGGTTATTTCACCAACTCGCCAAAATCTAACTAGGGGTTTTTCTGTTGATTGACAAGCAGATCCCACTTTACAGGATTACGGAGACATTTCTAGGGTTCGTGAGTGCTCAGCATAGGTATTATTCGGGCAACGAATATTTATAGATTGTCAGGTGCCATTCGTGCTTCTTCACACTGAGTACGGGGTATTTCTTAGCTCGCCATTTCTGCTCGGTTCTCTTTCTCGAAGCTTGATTGGTTTCCAGTTTTAGGATAGATTTTTTCTCGTATCGATGAACATAAGATTCTTACTTATGAGTGCAAAGCAGCGCCCGTGCAACTAGTTTATTTGCTTTTATAAATTGATCTCTTGTTCTGAGTTATAAGGTCCTTTGGGCCTTGGTTTTATTTCTTTTGGTGACTGCAAATTGTTTGTTACTACGTTGCTCGTGAACTGTAGATGTAAGGTTTTGTTGACATGGATCCGGAAACTGGAAGCTTTGCTAGGTGCGTGAAGCACCCATCTCAATTTTTCACAGGTTTTTGCTCAACCTGCTTGGTTGAGAGGTTGTCCAATGTTGCTGCTGTTGAATGCACTAGGAACCCCTCTTGCGGTGTTAAAAATGAAATTTTTGAGATCTCTGAGTCGGTTCCTGATTCAGAGAGGAAGAGTCGTGGTGTAAGGGTGCGGAAGACCTTGTTGTCTCTTTTTGAATTGGATGATCTTAAGGATTTGGAGAAGATGGGGCATGCTTCAGCTAGTCACAAAGTGGGCTATGGTGATTCTTCGGAGATTGCACAGCTTGAGGCCCTTTTTGAGCAAGAGAGAAAGGGTTTGGATGACAGAGCTCGAGCTTCTGGATGTGCTTGTTCGTCAAGGTCCACTAGTGTTGATGGTGAGAAATCTGAACCCTTAGGAGGTGAAAGTTTGAAGGATCGTAGAACATCTTTTTGGTTACACTCAAAGCTTCCAATGAAAGGATTGAAATGGAGGAGTATAAGCACTTCCAAGAAAGGCCAGATGCATGAGAGTTGCTTGAGCACTGGAATTGAAAGCACTTATTTTGAGGACAACCCTAACCTTCAGACTTCTCGCAATCGGATGGATTCTCGTGATCCAAGCAAGGTTAATTGGGAAAAGCCTAGACATTCATGGGATGGTTCAATGATGAGCAAGGCATTGGCGTGCTCATTTTCTTGTCTTGAAGAACAACGAGACAGTTCAAGCAAGACTAAGGGAACTTTACCTGATGAAGTTGCAACTTCTGATCTTCAAAGATCTTCTGTAGCAACTGCTCTTGGTAAAGCTAACAGTGGGATTTTGGCTGATCATAACTCTTTCCATACCGATGGCAATTTTGGAGATCTTCATAAAGGGTTGCAAGGTGAGCAACCCTGCCAAGATACTGCTGTTTCAGATGTTTGCAGAAAAAAGTCAAATCAGTGGAGCAGAGTGTGGGATTGGAGCATAAGCAGCCCTTTTAGGGATTTTGCAAAGAGAAATGGTCATGTTTTGGAGAGATCCCTGTCAGAGTCCTGGCGGGACAACCATAGGGATAACAATGCAAAAAATTTTCACCCAGGTATTGAAGTTCACCGTAATGGGACTCCTATGAGCGAGGGTCGTGTACATCGCAGTTTGAATGGCGATATTGTTACTGCAAATGTTAATAGAAAGGGTCAGAAGCCAGACTTGCAGAAGATGAGAGAATTCAAGCTCAGTCGAAGCAATAGTGTTCGGTACTCCTCTCCTCGGAATCTTGACAATGGTCTTCTACGCTTTTATTTGACTCCTTTGAGAACCAGCAGAAGAAACACGGCCAAGTGCAGGAGGAGAACTTCACATTCTCTCGCTAGAGGTTTTCTGGTGCCATGACTTGTGGATAAAGCTGAACAGCAGTGACCATAGGTACAATGCATGCTGCTTTACAAGGTCATTGACTTTTATTCATAAATTTGGTTTAGTGTCCTGCTTCATCTTCTTTCTTTTATTGATTAGTGGAGAAATTTTCAGGTCAAGTTTATAGCCGCATTGACTGTTCCATCTCTTTTGGTCTGCTGGATGTGGATGTGCAGAAACAGTTGTCATCCGGGTGATTTCTTATACGAAGTCACTACATCTACATCAACTTTGATTAGTCCATAAGTAAGTCTGACATTTTTTTCTTCCATTTTTAGTCCCATTTTATGGACTTGGTCTATTTTGTATTTCTCTCTGATAGTTTATTAGGAAAAAGTAATTGCATGTAACGTTTTGCTTCCTATAAGGTTTTCACATCAGTAACTAGAATTTAGTTATCCTGGCTTTTATCATGCCAAATATTAAAAAATGAAATTCAAGATGGTTGCTTAGTCAATTTACCTTTTGCATTTGTTTTATAAATTGGCTTTTTACTTAGGGTCATTGTGGGTCCGAACTTTTACATTAGATTATTTGGAGAAACATCCAAGTAACATACACGAAATACTATTTAAATAGTTTAAAAATTTACATGCACTCGCACTTTTTAATTTGTAGTTTATAACATTATTAGCTACCTAACTAGTAATAAAGCACCATATTTTATGGGCGATTGTGATATCCTCTACACTTTTGCAAGTCATGAATACTCGAGTTCATAGAAGCACCGCTTTGGTGTATGCATTTAAGCAAAAAGGATGCTTATACATCTCATTGTGCTTAGCACTTCAAAAGCACCATCATTATTGACAATCTACGTAGCTTCGTACTTCTAAATTAGATTATTTGGAGAAACTTCCCAGTAACATTGGTGAAAGACTATTTAAATAGCTTAAAGTTTTAAGTGAGCTCTCACTTTTCAATTTGTAGCTAATAACATTATTAGTCCCTTATCTAGTAACAAAGCACCATAAATTCCATAGGTGCTTGAGATATGCCTAGTGCACCTCCTTCTCAACTATCCTCTACACTTTTGCAAGTCATGATTACTCTAGTTCATAAAACCACTGCTTCACCATATGCATTTAAGAAAAAAGGAAAATATGCATTTCATTGTGCTTAAGACTTCGAAACACTTTTGAGGACCATCATTGTTGTAAGCATTGGATTTACGTTTGTCAATTGGTGGTAGGGCTGCAAATGAGCCGAGTGTTTGACGAGCTATTGTGGCTCGGCTCGATAAGAGCTCGTTCATGATCGTTTGATTAGGTAAATGAACAAGTTTGAACACTTTTGATAAATACTCGATAGCTAAATAAACAAGCTTGAACAACTTGACGTTCGATTTGTTTATGTTCATGAACAATATTGTTTAATGCTCGTGAACAAGTTAGTTAAGAAGTTCGATTAGAGCTCGACTAAGAAACTCAATTAGAACTGCATTAGAGTTTAAAAAAAAATACATATTGTTAAATTTAATAATTTATTTATACTAATTATGTCTAAAATAGTTTAATAATTTATTTTTATTTCCCGCATCCACCTAAAATCACGAACAACCTGCTTTCTGAACAAATATAAGATGAATCATAGATCGTTTGTTCGTGAATGAGCTCATTTGGTAGCTCAAGAATACTTATTCGATATGTTCGTGAACGAGCTTATTTGATAGTTTAAAAAACTTCGCTAGATATAATCACGAACAAGCTCGATGTAATTATTTGTTGGAAGGCTCAACAAGGCTCATTTGTTAAGTTAATGTACATCTAGAAGTAGAGCTCGTTTATAGCTCGATAAGGCTCGTTTATTTAAAGCTCGATAAGCATGAAATGAACCGAACATGAACACCCATTAATTTAAGCGAACCAAGCTTGAACACCAACACAAAAGTTCGAATCAAACTCGAACCGAACTTGAACAAGCTGATAATAAACGAACTTAAACATGATCACATACATACTTGGCTCGGCTCGGTTCGTTTGCAGCCCTAATTGGTGGCACATATCCCTACTAGCAAGTTTGGCTAGGTAGAACAAGATAATAGGAGTCCGAGGAGAGTAAATGGGTTTGGAGAGAAGCTAAAAAGTCAAATAATCTGACATGAAATGCAAACTATGCCTCTTAACTCCTTATTTATAGGGCTAAGAGGGCTATAAGAAAGACTACAATTAAAAGAAATATAGAAATTATATATGAATCAACAAGCACAGACTGGTATAGACATGTTGATTAGGATGAAATGTACACATGTAACCATCTATCTCTGATGTGGCTCTGGATGTGTCTAGTGAGTACCTTAGATGGGTGGCGAGTCCTTGGAGGTGAGTGATTTTGACTTGATACCTACGGGTTATCTATACCGGCATATATGGACATACATTTAGTTCTCTAATTTGCTTGCTCTTTTGGAGAGCGACTTGCAAAAAGGGTAAAGGAATTAAAAAGGAAAGAATTTAATATTTCAACAAAAGGTCAAAGAGAAAATAAAGGGAAATTATTGTCTTGATTATATTATTATTTTAAGAGAACTTTTTTTCGAGATTGTCATAGTGACATTGATTTGACCCATGTATAGCTTCTGGTTATAAATAGAGGCAAGGGGCACTGATGAGGCCACATTTCCTCATTTATCTTGCTTAAACTTTAGTTGCTTCAGCTCGCACAAGAAATGGTTGGGTCGAGTCCTATGAAATATGTCAATGTAGATGGTCGCAAGCTCTGAAAAGCCCCCTTCATAAGTGTAAAGCCACAGAGATAAAGGCACAAATGTCCTGCCAACTTGCCAAGGAAAAAGAAGATGGTGGTACAGGGCTGAGTAAGATGAAGCAAGCTTCTCCCATAGACTTTGACGAGATGCCTTTTGCTGAGAGATATGTTATACAAGTTTCAGCATTAGAGGAAGTTCCATAATCAATGTGCCTAGGGTGGTAAGCCTTAAACAAAGTCAATTCAATTTTTTCTACTTGTTCTCAAGTGGATCTATCAAGTGACCATGATCCCATGTTGGAGGAGGTTGGGCAACATACATTCACTGTTATTGATACAATATCGATTTTAAGAGTTAGATGTATTAAATATTAAGATATTCATATGATTCAGACTATTGATACAATATTACTGATGAATTCCAACTGCATTGGTAGATTTTATATGATATGTTGTTTTACTTATTGATACGATTCTCTTACTAATTTGATAATATAGAATGTAGTGTTGGTTCATGAATGATTTTATGATTTTCAACTTTACTGCTTTAGTATCCGTACACTATTTAGTCTATTTATATGCTTTATGATTTTCATATTTATAGTTGCATTGATTTATGATCATACTGAATGTTACTGTTATGATTTGGATGATTACATGCATGTTATTTTCTTTCTGTGCTTTGAGTGAAATTGTGGGTTTTAGTTACCTGCTGAGTGTTAGAGCTTATATGTGGATTTAATTGATTTTTCAAACCGGGGTAATGATTCAGTGCTGTAAGGTTGATCAGAGTCTAGATTTTAGGTTTTATTATGTTATGTATTTTCTTTTATTCTAGTTAGAAGTTGAAACATAGATAAATATATAATAGGAAACACTTGTAAATCTTAAGTATTTCCTATTAATCCTCAGAAAACAACGAGAATTCTCCACAAATATCCACACAAAACCAGGAAAACAGTAGATAATTTGTATTCTTTGATAAAAGGGAAACGAAAAATACCAAGATACAATTGATCCTCTATTCGAGAGGAGGATCTATCTCTCCCAAATCTTTAGACGCCGTTAGAGCCCAAAAGAAACCTAAGAGATCTCAAGTTTCAGCCAAATTCAAGATGCCATAATCCTAAGAAAACAAGTTATTTAATGCATACAATTCAAAAGGAAATCTCTAAACATTCCCTACATTCAAATTTCCCTCCTAATTCCCTCAAAAAACCTTCCTAAAAAGTTTTTTGGAACCTGGCGGTTTGCTCGACATATGCAGGAGGCAGAGAATTTCGCCTCTGTATCTGTAAGCTGGTCCCGTATGGACTAGCTGGACCGGTCTATCAATACTCCCCTCCTAATGTACCACCTTTTCCTCAAGGTGGAACGAATGAAACTGCTGCTAAAGCACTTGATTAATAGAACTGGACTGAAAAATGGACTGATACTGGGTTGAATGATCCCTGCCTCCAGCATCTCCCTAATCAATCTCTCGATCTCATCCTTCTGAATTTGGGGATGACAATACGGATGAACACTGATAGGTGAAACTACTTCCTTCAAGATGATAGCATGGTCATGTCCCTGCGGAGTAGACAACCCCTGAGGCGGCTGAAAAACCTCATTGAACTGCTAAATCAATGGTTGTACTGAAAGAGGATTGTCCCCGCCCTCCTCCAATCTAATCCTCTCCAGCCTATGTAGTCCCATCAGATAACCTTCCCCCACCTCTTGTCTGCTTATCACCTTGGTTTTAAGTGATATCATGGCTTTGGTGAGCCCTGCATCCCCCTTGATTACTACCCTTCTCCCATCTACCATCAGCTCCATCGTCAATGCTCCCCAGTTAACCTTGGTGTCCCCTAAGGTCTGCAGCCACTTCATCCCCAGGATGACATCATTGCTATCTAACTCTAATGGAAGAAAATCCTCCCTCACATGAACTCCTTGTATGGTCAACACTACTCCCCTACATATCCCTTGACCCGTCTCCACCTTCCATGTACCCAGCATCACTCCATAACGCTCTATGTCCACCAATTGGTCCACGACCTGGTTGAAGATGAAATTGTGGGCAGCCCCACTGTCAATCAACACCTCCACCTCCATGTATGTTATTTCCTCCTTCACCTTCATGGTATGATTCGGAGGGAATCCCACCACTGAATTCAGGGAGAACTCTATCACATCCAGATGCAGCTTGTCCTCCATCTCTCTCTCTCCCAAACTCTCACCTCCCTCCTCAGTTTCCTCATCATCACAGACGGTGAGAACCTGAAGAGTTCGGTCCCTGCATCTGTGCCCTGGTGTATACTTCTCATCACATCTGAAGCATAGTCCCTTTGCTCTCTTCTCATGCATCTCCCTCTCCGTCAGTCTTTTGAAGTTCCCCCCACTTCCTCCTCCTGCTGGATTCTCCCTGAGAACCTCATGAATCTTGCCTGATGCAGGACCATTGGGTGCTAAAAGAGTGGTTGTCGTTCTGGAAGAGCCCCCTGAATTGCTGCTCTTGGTTCTCCTCTCATAATACCTATGATTTTTCACCAGTTGTGCCAACTCCATGGCCTCTCCCAAGTCACGAGACCTCATGACCTTCACTACAACTCTGATCTCTAATTTGAGCCTCTTGAGGAAGTTCCTGTCGCAACCCAACCCGACCAGGATAGGTCCTATCGTGTTGAGCTATGACAGGCAGACCCCAAGATCTAGTTTTGGCAGTATTCTAGATTTTCTGCCAATGTTCTTTGAAATAAATGACAAACTACAGAGCTACTAAACTATCTAAATACAAAAAAATTCATCCATAAAGTTTCTTTCATTCATCAAAATAAATATCTACACTATAGTACATGGCTACAGACAAGAGCTACAGAACTAAAAATTTAACTAGCCATAACTGTACAAAAATTAAAAGTGCAAAATACCTATGACCTCAGATCTGATCCTGAATTGCTAGTCCACAACCTATTTTTCCTTCCCAGATCCTGAAAACCAGAAGTAAAATCACAGTGAGCTATAATAGCTCAACAAGCCACACAAACCAATCTAAATTTTCAAATATTCTTAGTTAATCACAATTTAAATAAATCACAGAACTGAGAATCTCAAAACTGAAAAATGTAATAAATGCATAGCAGTTATTCTATGATTCAAATAACAGTACAAAACAAATGAATAAATTGAAATTTATATCACATAGTAGTTCAAATCATATTTCCCGAACCCAGACAGAATCTTAAAGGATTCTGGCCTCTTATGACTCCTCTTTTTATTTGTGCTTATAGCACCAGAGCATATCAGATATCCCTGTCTCAAACAGAATCTCAAAGGATTCTGACCCCTTATAACTTTCAGAAATTCCCTGACACAGACAAAATATCAAAGGATTCTGGCCCCTTATGACTCTCCTTTTTATTTGTGCTTATAGCACAAGAGCATATCAAATATCCCTGTCTCAGAAAAATATTTATAATTTATCCAATTTTATTTAGACTATTATGGTGAAATCGGTTTGCAAAACGGACACCTGACTGTCCCAAAAACCCCACTTGTACCGACAGGTGCCGATTTCTTAAGAAAATTCAACAGTGTCCAAAAATTATGAAAAAATTAGGGAAGCTAAAATACAACATTATAAATGTTCTGGCGAAGTCGGTTTGTGATTTAGATCTCTCTAAGTTAACCAAAAAAAATCTTGAAAATTTAAAGGGTTTCACAGTTCCCCTCCAATGTCGTCTTTGAAAATCGCTCCACTCGACTGGCTAGATGCTCAAACCTCGGTAGTCTGCTACTGATCCGTACTGCACTAGTGCAAAGAATTACTCATAGAAGTCTCCTCCTCTGTCGGTTTAGAAACATTCTATTAAACAATCTTTGAACTCTCTCCAGCTCCGTAGGGGTCTCCTCTGGTCCCTCCACTGGTACCATGACAGCTCCTTCCCCTCCAAACATAAGCCTGATGCTGTCAACTTCTCCTCCTCCATCAACTCATTGACAGCGAAGTACCTCTCCATCTTGTAGATTCACCCATGTGCATTTTCCCCTTCGAAAATGGGCATTTTCAGCTCCCTCACCTTCTGATTTCCCATGTTTCCCTTTATTCCTCCATAATTCCCCCTCTCCCATGTGCTAGCCCCCCCCCTAAGTCCCCCGATCTTCCCTCCTACGTTCATACACAAACCCTTCTTTGCTTTCCCCCCTCTTTTCTTCAAAATCAGCATCCCTTCTCCCGTATTCCCCTTCTCTTCCTTCCCAACCAGCACTCCTTGAATCTTGCCCCCCATACCCATGCCTTCCTCCGTACCTTCCACCTTGTTCCTCCATGATTTTCACTTTCTCGTCCCTCCTACGACAATCGGAATTTGTCGTTTTCCCCACCGGTTCTTTTGCCTCCGATGCCGCCGTTTGAATTTGATTCTCCAATAACTTCTTCATCATCGCATGAAGATCGGAAACTGTCTTCCATGGATGAGATTCGATCTTCCATCGTGACTTTGATTTGGCTCATCTCTCCTTCCAAGAGTTCCTCCAACGCATCTACCTTCTTGGCCGCTATAAAAATTCTGGTTTTCGCTCCAAAAATCAGCAAAAGTTCCTTCCTCTGGATGCAATTTTGCTGCTGAAATTGCAAAAATTCAGCCCCCGATGGTCCCAAGACTTACTCTGATACCAATTTGATAGGAAACACTTGTAGATCTCAAGTATTTCTTATCAATCCTCGGAAAACAGCAAGAATTCTCCACAAATATCCGCACAAAACCACGAAAACACTAGATAATTTGTATTCTTTGATAAAAGGGAAACGGAAAATACCAAGATACAATTGATCCTCTATTCGAGAGGAGAATCTATCTCTCCCAAATCTCTAGATGCCGCTAGAACCCAAAAGAAACTTAAAAGGTCTCAAATTTCAGCCAAATTCAAGATGCCCTAATCCTAGGAAAACGAGCTATTTAATGCATACAATTCAAAAGAAAATTTCTAAACATTCCCTACATTCAAATTTCCCTCCTAATTCCCTAAAAAAACATTCCTAAAAAGCTCTTTGGAATCTGGTGGTTTGCTCGACATACGCAGGAGGCGGAGGCGGAGAATTCCGCCTCTGTATCTGTAAGCCGGTCCCATTTGGACCGGCTGGACCGATCTATCAATATATTTAAGGATCTCTTTACTATTGTAAATTGAATTTTGAACAAATGAATATAGAAATTATTAAAATTGATTTGTAATGGCTTTCACTGAAATTATTAAAATTAATGAATAATTAGTAGCTATGATAATAACTAAGAAGATATAAAAGATACAAAAAATTTAGATCTTGGGGCGTCACATGATCTTTGTCGGGCTTTTTAAGATAAGAACCGTTCATATTCCGTGGTTCCTAATGCTCCATCCACATATAGAGTCCACACTTTATCCTCATCACTTGTCACCTCTTTCTCCGCATCAGGGCAATTAAAGTCTACGAGGAAGTCGACCAGTGCTTGAACTTTGATTATCATTCGCCGAGTGTAGGAGATTTGGAGGTGATGATCATTGATGACTTAAATCGAATGGGTCTAAAAGTAGGGTCGGAGTTGCTGAGTAGAGATTATAAATGCCCACGCTATCTTTTCCATAATTGGATATCTCAGTTCAATGCCCCTCAACATTATGCTCACATAGTGGATAAGCTATTGTCTTCTCCCACCCTTTTTGTACTGCTTTGGCAATTTTCTCTTTTTCAATATGTGATATACAAATATCTCGACATTCCCATTTGATACTTGAAGACTTGATACATTATTTGTTGGCATGTCGTTCCTTTATCCTTCAAGTTGAACGACACTATTTTGTAACAGTATAAGCCTTCCCTAGTGATGAATAATGTCTTCTTGCAGTCTTCGGGGTGTATCTTTATTCGGTGGTAGAAGAATAATGCATCAAGAAAGCTTATGACCCGGAATTTAACTACCGCGTAACCAGCGAGTAGGGCTGTCAATTTTTGACACGACACAATAACTTGACCTGAACCCGATCTGAAATTTTTGGGTTTGATTCGACCCGATTTCAAAACTGGCCGAGTTCGGGTTCAGAAATCTGACCGGTTGAATTTTTTGGTTGGATCCAGGTTAACCCGATAACCCAATTGCTGACCCATTTCGACCCGCGCGGTTAGGCGTCGCATCGGCATTCGGATTTCGGCGCATGCGTGGATTTATTTAGGAATTAGGGTTCAGTTCGCGCCGCGTGCTCTTCTTAGAAGCCTCTCGACTCTCGTTTCTCGTCTCCTTCCCTGCGTCGTCTAGGGTTTCTTCTCCTCGATCTTATCTAGGGCTGTCTTGGATCTTTGGCTAGGGGTTCATCACAACTTCAATCCTTCACTTCGTGCTCATTGCAAGCTCTTCTCTTCACCGCGTGCTCTTCTCTTCACCGTTGTTTGTATCTCTTTTTTTTTTATTTGCTCCTTTTAGAAGCTTCATATTATCATATATGAGCATTTATCTGTATTTCGTAATGTCGGTTTTTCAATTTGTGAATGATTTCCGAGTTCCGAAGTTCATAAGGTTTTTCATTTAGGGTTGTTCGATTTGTCGTTTAGGGCTTTAGATTTGTCATTTCATAGTTATGAATATGATTGTCGAGCTTTCAAATACAACAAGTCATGCCAAATATAAGAGCTCGTTCATAGAACTTTGATTCGGCTTTTATGGTGAAATCCAATTATTGGGTTAACTTGTTAAGGTTCATGTTGTTATGAACTTGTGATGTTTACTTCCTATCCATGGTGATGATTATTTCATTTATCTGTTTATCATTGGTTGAATTTAATTTGCACCAAGGACTTGATGTGTTATACACTTATGTTGTTATAGTGAGGACTGAGGAGATATTGAGGTGAGAAATTGATCATTTTTTTTTTGAACATTTGGTGCTCACTGAAGCTTGCATGGGTAGATTATGTTAATCTGGTTCTTTTGTTTTTGAGAGTGCAGATAGAATAGAAGAAATTGGAGTAGAAATAATTGTTTGCTTATTTGATGTGAAACAATGTGTGGATGTTGATTAGAGGGGATCAGATAGAGAAGTAGTGAAATTAAAGTATGATAAGTAAGCAATAGGTGATATTTTACAATATTGAAATATTGATATTTTCACATCAAAACCCTTAATCTGATTTCATTTATCTATTTATCTACCAATAATTATCAAAAAAATTATTTGCTTACATAATTTTATTTTAGTGTACTTTGAAATGTTATGAAATATCTATGATAATGTCTCTATGGTATAGCATCACTTCTCAAGTTAAGATTTAGCATTGTAATGTATTCTTATGTTTATGATAGATGGAGGATTCAAATACCATTGCAAAAAAAATTTCTTTTGATGAAAATAGATGGGGGTTTGCTGGTTTCAATGTTTTATAAAGCGATGATGATAAACCTTCTAAAATGAAAGTGGGAATCGTATTAACGTAACTGCTATTACAACCAGGTGGCAATTATATTCTCTTAGAATGATCAGATATTATCCAATAGAATGAACAGAGACTACCTAAGTTAATACAAACTGTCACATTGGATGGTATTATACTAAAATTTATTACACTTACAATTCTTTATGTGATCAATGATTTGGAGGGTTTAATCTGAGCTATGTTTTGAAATTTACTACCTGTTTAATAAGTTTTCTTGCAGTTAAATATATATGAAGATTGAAGACATTCTTGAAGCACTTTTTTGGAAGTGCAATTGAGTAAATAAGCAAAGTGTTATTTTATAGTTTTCTTAGTCATATTTGTTGCAAACTGTTTTGTAATTTTGTATGTTGTAAATTGATTTGGAATTGATTGTGAACAACAAAGTGTAATTTATAGTTTCCTTGGTCATATTTGTTGTAAACTTTTTTATATTTTGTATTTTGTAAAATGATTTGTAATTGGTTGTGAACAACAAAGTGGTGTAGGGCTGCTCTTAAAAGCTTCAGCAAAATGTAATGAATATTGATTTTCATTTTTCTGCCTTGGCTGCTATCTACTAATTTTCATTTAATCTATTTTTTTGTGAACAAATAATGGTTGCACCTATTGCTTCGGACTCGGGTTGACGGGTCGTGTCGGGTTGACCCAGGTCCGAAGCGGGTCAGGTTCGGGTCCAAGAAAGTGACCAGTTTTTTAAAACAGTTCGGGTCGGGTCAGTTTTTGCCGGGTCACTTCCAGGTTGAACCCGAACCCGACCCGTGACCCGATTTTGACAGCCCTACCAGCGAGTTGATTCTTGGGAGGTGATATCCATCATTTGGGTAATGCAGAGTTTAAGTTGGTGAAATCTATACACATCCTCTACTTCCAATTCGCCCACTGCATCATTATTACATTAGATCCAGTTTAGGCATTGTATCTCTCTAATGAATTCATTGTCTTAGAGTTTTTTTATTTATTGCTTTATGGGCTTGGCCAAAATGGTTGTAATCTTTCTTATTTTTTATTTAATGGTCCTGACATCATTTTTGACATTCAGCTTGTGACAGATGATATCAATATCCACCCTAGGCATCTCGGTCGTAGTCCAAGCAAAAACATCAGCATACTCCTTGAGAGCTTGGACGGGATCATCACGATGATCCTTACTGAAAGACGAACTTAACTAGAGGGTCTACTCTAGGGTGCCTTCTACCAGGAGAGCTTCTTCAACCATCTCAATGGTCTCCAACCTTGATCCTCTTTCTACTTTAAGTTGCAATACCTTCTCTAAAAGTATTCACAAATGGTTGTTTGAAGATTTAAATGTGATAGGTGCGACCACCACTATGAAGTCAACGATCGCCGTATATTATCGCTTGCGCTCGTACCATGTTACGGGCAAGGCGATTATCCCCTTAATTTGTAGCTACACTCCTGAGAAAACGTAGAGTCGACCTACAGTGGAGGTGAGCTAAAAAACTAGTAGATTCATTTTTTTAAAATAGATTTAAAAATAATGTTAACAAAGCTCACTGTATCAATTAGAATGCTATTGATCTAATAATTGGCAATCAGCACAGTGACCACTGCGACATCTTTGTAAGGGACTCATCGCGTCCACTTAGTGAAGGTAACTAGAGCAACCTTAACTACAGTAGTTCTGGGCAGAATTGTTGAGTTAACTTCTCTTAATCAGAGTCACTTAAGACTTGCTCATCGAGATGGCTCAACTCCATCTACTCCAAGAATAGCGGGAACTACATTGTCAATGTAGATAGCATGAGTGAGAATTGGCTTGAACCCTTAGTTTTCTATTGGCGCTTTCTTTACTCACTGGCCTGCCTTTGTCAATTCCTCTGCCACACTTCTAAGTTGTCAACACTCCTTTGCATCTTGCACATGGTTCTTGTGGAACATGCAAAACTTGGTGGTGCCCCTATCGTGGGTACCCACTTTCAGCAATGTTGGGCCCTTAAAGTATACCTTATTATAAATGGCCTCCATAAACTCAGTCATGGATACACACAGGGGAGTGATGGTTGGGTATTGAGGAATAAGATGCTCCCCTCATCTCTGTACAAATGAGTTGTGCATGACACTTCAATTCACAGGGCAAGCAGGTCCATGCTCCTAAGCAATCTCACCAATGGGTATTGGTTATGGTGATGTCAGTCTTACTGCATGTGTTGCATTTTCTCCTTTCGGTGGGCCCTCAAATGGTTTCTATCATATGTCCGCAATGTTAGGGGTGATATCGTCTTGCTGGCAACTAACGACAGACTGGAAAATCATTAAAGGGAAGATTCTTTGAAGCTGGCAAAGAATAATCGGTATGTCAACGCATCGATGATTCATCGAGTTTAACGACTCAAAGTATACAACATGGTTGACGGGATCATATCTTCTACGGTATGACTCCAAGTGGAGTATTTTGAATTTGGCTCATGGTTTCACTTTTGATATCTTCCTGAAAAATGTATTAGTTAGCTTTGGTGCTCTTCTCGTCACTCATCTAGGTTCTTCATCTCTATTGTGACTGTAGCTCCGATCAATAGCAAGTGTTAAAGTTAGCGGCTTGGTGTCAAGTCGTCTTTTACGAACTGTCAAGTCAGAGGATCCCTCAAGAGTTCAACGCCTCTTGAATCATTCTTGTATGTCTCTCTTTCATATCCATTAAATTACAGCTGGTTGCGAAACATTGATTCTCCATATCCACAGACGACCCCTAGTTTTGTTGCTATTCATGCAGTGTTTATCTTTTGATCACTAGTATCAATCCACACTCTCCACACCCTTCTGGATGTTGGTTCTAAAATTGTTTGTGGGGACACTTGACCCTACTTGCAAAGTCTTGCTAGGTAAAGAAAGAGATACAAGAGAGAGTAAGTGGGTATGGAGATCAGCTTAGAAGTCAAATAATCTTCCTGAATAGTAATAAATGACATTAAGTCTAAAATATGCCTCTTAACCCCTTATCCCTTGAAAATAAGAAATAATATTTGATTTGACAAAGTATGAAATAACATTAGGCTATAGTAAATGCTACATTTAAAAAATAGAGAAATAATATAAGATTTGACAAATATAGACTTATACAGACATATAGACTAATATGAAATGTACACACGTTGCTTTGGATGTCTCTGGCGAGTACCATGGGCGGGTTGGGAGTCCTCAAAGGCGAGTTCTTTGGCAAGTTCTCGTAAGCCAGTGACCTAGATGAGTTTTCTAGGATAAATATCCTTGGCAAAACAAAGGTGAACACCCTGGACAAGTGGCGAGTCTCTCAACGTGGGCAACAAGTCTTTTACGTGAGGATTCCATGTGAGTGGTTGTGAGCGGGGGATAACCATAGTTGATGGAGCCATGACTGTGGGCTTTGTAGGTATGTGTCTTCTATAGCTTGGATGGGGATATTTGTGAAAGTCGGATGACTTGACTGGAGGGAACCAATGAAATAGTTGAGTCTTCATGAGATGAGTACTTTTTTGAGTGAAGGCTTATTGAGGGGAGTTCTTTAGTTGAACTCGATTGGAATATGTGACTCCTTGATCTAGCTCCTCGAAGATAAGCTCTTGTAACATGAGCTTCATTGGGGCGAGTATATGCCTATCTCTAATCTTACTCTGGCTAGTGCGTTGTGGGGAGAGACTCTTTTTGAGCAAGTGCACCTTTTGATCAAGCTCTTCAGGGTGTACCTACTTGGTACCCACAAGCTACCTTATACTGGCATGTATTGGCATAGAATAGGTGTCATTGACATTTCTAAGTGTGATAGGTTTAAGTATCTCAGATCTTTGATATAGAAGAATGAAAATATAAATAGTGATATAATTTCTAGAGTTAATGTTGGGTGATTAAGATAAAATATCTTTGAGTATATATTAAGATAACATGTAACGAGAGGGGATCAAAGTTGGGCTAGACACACCAGCATTCATACCTATTTTCACCCAAAAGTTCAAACCTTGGATACAGATATTTTTCACCTACCCAATGTGAGACTAAAGCTAGTATTTATTGTGTCTTAGTAGTTGAAACTTATGGGTACTAATGTTTTTCACCTATAATGTGAGCTTTATTGGGGCGTGTACCTGCCTATCTTTAATCTTGCTCCAGCTAGTGCTCCTTGGGGTGGAGACTCATTTTAGGCAGGTGCATCTTTTGATCTAGCTCCTCAAGTTTGCACCTGCTTAGCTTGAAGTTACCTATACTAGCATATATGGGCATACAATAGTCGTTGACGACTTGAGAGAGAGAGAGAGAGAGAGAGAGAGAGAGAGAGAGAGGGGGGGGGGGGGTGGCAATTTTCTTAAAGCCAATAGTGTGTCTTACAACTCAATAGTGTGTCTTACACGCAAGTTGTTTAAACGGTAGGTTAGTAGGCCATCCTGTAATTTTTTTCTTGGAAAATCCTTCAGGCTTCAACTCTCAAGCAGTTTTGAGCAGGAGGGAGGGAGGGACGATTTTCTTAAAGTCAAATAGTGTGTCCTACGCTCAAGTTGTATAAACAATATGTTAGTAGGCCATCCTGTAATTTTATTCTTGGAAAATCCTTCGACTCTGAAGCAAGTTTGAGCAGAAGTTCTGTAGGCCACCCTGAAATACAATTCCTGGACAATCCTTCAATGATCAAGTTAGTAACCAAGTTTGAGAACCAAGGGGCTGACTCCTGCCCCTTTAAATTTGGATGAACTTGTTTCTAGTTATGCATAGTATAAAAATTTTATTCATAAATCTTAAAGCCAATAGTGTGTCTTACACGCGAGTTGTTTAAACGGTAGGTTAGTAGGCCATCCTGTAATTTTTTTCTTGGAAAATCCTTCAGGCTTCAACTCTCAATCAGTTTTGAGCAGGAGGGAGGGAGGGACGATTTTCTTAAAGTCAAATAGTGTGTCCTACGCTCAAGTTGTATAAACAATATGTTAGTAGGCCATCCTGTAATTTTATTCTTGGAAAATCCTTCGACTCTGAAGCAAGTTTGAGCAGAAGTTCTGTAGGCCACCCTGAAATACAATTCCTGGACAATCCTTCAATGATCAAGTCAGTAACCAAGTTTGAGAACCAAGGGGGTGACTCCTGCCCCTTTAAATTTGGATGAACTTGTTTCTAGTTATGCATAGTATAAAAATTTTATTCATAAATCTTGTAGCTATGTATAATATGAAAGTTTTTATCCCCTATAATTTAAAGATAAACCTTTTTGCCTCTCTCATCCTCAAATATTGATTCTGCCATAGATATCAGCACAAGTTTCCTCAAATATTCACTAAATATAAACAAATAATTACATCGGGGACTTCTATTTCACACAATTCTCTACCTCCGAAGATCGTCATATAAAATGTCTATTATGAATTAACAACATCTGGATAGTATATCCTCAGTCACGCTAGGGCGTAAGATGTTATACTGAAGGCGTGCTAGGTTTGATCAATTGTTCTACATGAACTAAATTTGACAGCAAATTTGGCAGAGATCCACTGTAATGATCTATCAAATTAGTTTTTTTGCTTAATGCTGGACTTGGGTCATATGAATGTGATTAACATGTATGTTAGTCTAGAACCTAGCCTTTGATGAGTTCAAGCTCAACTTCAACTATGTTCTTATTTATCCTTCTGAGCAAGAGGGCAATTGATTCAGGAGTTGTTTGGCTTGTTGTATTTTGGGTGTGCTGCATTCTTTTTGTAGGATTTTTCAAAATTTTTCCGTTTGATTAGATGGAAAATGAATGCAAAGTAAAATTTTTGATGTATTTGAAACTCATCTCTTTACTCCAATATTGGTGAATTTCAAACTTGACTATTTTTGCCTATTTTCAAATACAACGCATAAGCTGATGTCCATCGCTACTTGTTGTCGGCCAATGCCAATCAACCACCAATCGCCGCTGCCACCACCCGCTCACTGTCACTAACCACCACCATCACCATCAGATGCTGCCTGCCATCACTTCCAATGGGCGGCCACTGCCATCGCTGACCGTTGCCACTATTCGTCGCCACTGATTGGCTACCACCGCCACAGAGCTTTACAGTAAATTCATTTTACTGTAAATCAAACATGAAAAAATAATCTCTTGTATTTTTTTTCGCCCAACTAATCAATTTAAATATTTCAAATGCACTGCATTTATTTTAATATGTATTCATTTTATTCTACATTCTTTTTTTAGCAATCTAAACAGTTTCTCAGTTTATTCTGAGCCTCTTTTTTTGTAAAGGAAATGTATCTATTTTCTTGCAACAATTAAAACAATATTTGTAAGGAAAAATATTTTGTTTTTCAATTGTTGAGAAGGTTTTGCAATGCAATAGAGGCGTTACTGTAGATTGATGATACGATCTCGAAGGATTAAGGGGGATAAACAACTATTGTAGTTCACAAACAACTCCAAGAAAATGTGGGATTGATAGAAGGGGGGATGAAGAAGAACTCAGGAAGAGGGATTTCTCATTTCATTTTTTTCGACCCTAATGCTCCTAAATATGAGTATTAATATCTTACAAATACTCTTAAGACACAAACTATTTATTAGACATTTCAATACCCATTCTAGACCTATGACTACTGAGATCCATTAGAACATATTAACTCAATCTAATGCTCACTATATTTGTTGACCTTAAAAATTGACTCCAATTATTCGTAGTAATTATTTTCCTTGCACATATCTGGAATAATGACAGCATCACTCCCAAATTCTGATCCATACCACTATCATTGTGAGACAGAAGACGCTATAAGTTGTTGGAACTTTGCTATAAGGACTGCAATGAAAATGCCTTTCTTGCTGGCCTTATTGTCTTCAGTGGAGATGATTTTGGAGGCATTTTTAGTCCTCTTTGGATGGTTAATTTGTGCTTGCGTCTCCTTACTGCTTTCTTATTTATGTATTTCTCGGAAGGATGATGATTACAGGACGCCTTGTATGTTTTTTTCACATTGGATACTTCTCATCTTGTTTGGATTTCTGGGCAGTCGAGGATTTATTCACTGCACCTGTTCTGGGATGCCTGATGACTGTTTGTCCTATCGAGCTGCTTCTCTTCCCAAATTATTCCGAGTCCCATAGTTTTTTTTTTCCCCCCTCAATTTAGTTCGGAGCAGTCTCTGCTTCTCATTTTTGTCCTCCTGGTGTACTAAATATCCACTACTTATTGATGGCTTGAAAACTTGGAATAAATGAAGCTTCTGAATTCCAAAAAGAATGCTGATGGGTGAAAAGAATGATTTGCTACAGGTCCTGCAAAAACCAGGAGGCGTCCATCGACTTCAATAGCAGCAAACTTGAGTAAACCACACTGCAGTAGAGGTGTAGAAGCTAAAAAGAACCCATCAGCAGTAGCATTATGGCAACAGTAGATAATAAGCTGCAGCTGTAAACTTGTTCATGACAGGTAAATGTGTAGTAGAAAGTTTATGTTTGATACTTTGATATGCTATCATTATACACAATAATTTCACAATTGATCATTGAAATGAAAGGGCAGCTGAGAAAGATGTTCTTCCAAGTTTTTCTTTTTCTTTTTTTCAAGTTTTTTTTCTATTAGGCAATGCAATATGAACATACATTAAAGCCTATCATTGGTCTTCACAACTATAGGATGGGGTTTACAATGTTTGAATATTATGGGATGCCTACGCAACTTAATTTGGTCTGTTTGTTAGGAACTTTGGCTATTAACTAAGAGATTTTGAGTTCGAGTCTTACATATATGATGTGTGTAAATGTCTCTCGAAAAAACATGGGATGTCTAAGGATTGAAAGGTGATGAATGATGATAAATGTCAGTGTTGGCTGACAATGGCAATGAAAGGCAACGATAGTTATCTGCATGAGTCAGTATAGAGGTGGCTTGTTAGCATCAAAAGACAATGGGTGATGAAAGACGAACAATGATCAACATTCGTAATGTTTGTGTCAATCAACTGCAAAATTAATATATATTAACAATCAATCAATTGTTAAATAAAAAAATAAACTTTATTTTCTTCCTTTTATTTAAATAATTTAACCTCCATTTACAATGTAAACTCAAAATTATGCATCCTTCTTTGCATACCATTAAAACTATGATTTATATATATTTCACCAAGTTTTATGACCATTGATTATTATTTAGAAGACTTAAAATTCTCTGAATTTGTAACTCTAAATAAATGAAAAAATAAATATACTTTTAAAAAATAGAAACTTCCAAATAGGTGAAGTTAAATATATTAGTATGTTAATTTTATCAGGTATGATTGATGAAGCACAATCGTAAACTAAAATGTTCTCTTTAAGTTATTCAATATTTTATGTAGAATGAAATACTAATAGAAGTTAATAGAATAAAATAATATATCAATTTATTTAGGTGTACAAAGATATACCAATTGATAATTCCGCATGTACATATAAAAATAGTAAGGTTAACAAAAAAATTACGCGGAAAATCAGCAGAGAGAAAAAATCTCGGGCCTGATCTAGTTGGAAAATCCATTATATAATAAGTGATGTAAGAATTCTCCTTTCTTAATTGCTGAAGAAGAAGTGGATTAAACAGATTTCTAATTTTCTTTGAGAGAGATTACAAAAATCAAGTGCCTACAGAGGGACAATTAACACTCAACAACAAGGATTTATATCTTTAATAGAGAGTATAAAAGCATGTGTTTATAGACGGACAGTTATACTAATGCATGCAAAAGGGGGATCAAAACATTTTGCTATTTTCCTTGGTCTTTTGGTTGCTGGTTGCTCTCGGTTTGGGCTTGGCTGCTTGGTTTTGAGCTGTTTTTGGGAGATGCTATATTTTAGCTCATTAATGATGGCTATCCAGGTGCTTCCCTTCCTCTGTGGCCTTTCGGTTTTCCCTCCTGGTGTTGTTTCCCGTGGCTGGTTCCTTCCTTTTTGGGTTGGTTGTTCCGGTTCTCCTGCTGGTTCCAATTCTATGTGCTGCCCCTTCGGTTCCTCCCCTGGTTGCCTATCCCGTGGTTGCTTTTTCTCAGTTTCTTGTGTGACTTTTTGGTTGTTGTTTATGGATGCCTGCTGGCCTTCCATTTACCCTTTCCCATTTAGTTCCCTAGGAGGTTGTTTATGGCTGTTTGGCTGCCTCCTTTTCTCTTATAAATATGTGATGTTTTAGGAGTAATGTAAGTATGTTATGGATAATATTTGGAACCTAAAAACCTGAGGGTTTTGTTGGAAAAGCTTGCGAGCTTGTTCCTCTTTTTCTCATTTTAGGAAAGCTTGCGAGCTTATCCTCTATTCTACTTCGTCTTAGCTTCTAATCTCTTTCTTCTCTCCGCAAGTTCGACGCCACTTGTATCTTTCTTCTCAATGGATAAATGAAAAGCTGGTTTAGGTGTTTTAAGTGTCATTTTAAGTTATCAAAGTTATGTTATGTCTTTCTATTTAAGTGTTGTATGTTCTTAGTATAAGGGAAATCTTTTTATGTGGTTGAAGTCTCTTTTTTTTAGGTCTTTAAAGTGTTGTGGAGACCTAATTTTTTTATTTTAGTATGCTTGCAAAAATTAGGGTCTTCCTAATTTTTTTCTTGCATCATATACCCAACAACAAGGTTAAATTTATCAGTATTTTAGAGATGGTGATGATTTCGGATGTTAATTGACGATGACAATGGTGGTTGTCATCGACAATAGCTAGTGGTGGTCATCGGAGGTTTTGGATGGAAAGTGCAAGAGAGCTCTCTCTAGTTTTCTCTATTCTCCCCTTCCCAAGTGGAGAATAAGCTCTATTTATCGGTTTTTTTTTATAAGCATTTCGGTAATTTGAATCATAATCCAAAGCACTCAAGTGTAAGATTCATATCGATTCTATTGACCATGAAGTGTTCTTTTCAACCTTTAAGTGCTATAATGATGTCAGAATTAAGTGATCTTTGGCTCGTTGGATTCGTCTCATTGAGCCACATGATTTGCCTATAAGCATTTCTAATTTTGAGATCATTTGACCATTCAATTAATGCTTGAAGTTTTTAATTGTACTTCAAGTTTGATTTGAGCTCAGATTAGATCACCTTTGGGACCGTTCGGTTCATCTCATTTAAACTTTCAGTTTGATTATAAATTTGTTGAATTTGGAGTTCGTATGATTTGAATTAATTATAGAAATTTTAAATTTTTATTTTGCCTTGAGATTCGTGCCAAATTATGCAGATTTTTTTGTAGATATATCACCAATAAAATTTCTTTAAAATAAATTGAATTCACCACCCTAACGATGGCATAATAATTTTATAAAAATGATATAAACATTATTTTCTAAATAAACATTAACATACAAATAAAAAGCTAAAATAATGAAAAGCTCTATATTTTAAATTTCTTCAATTTTAAATAATCTAACTAATAGTATTTTTATTCCCTAATAATATTAAGGGAAATTTACATACATACCACTTTTTTTTATGCTATTTATATATATAACACCCAAAATTTTAATATTATATTTATATTACTCATTTAAAATTTAAATATTAAATATATTATTTATATATTTCATTATTACCATCCATACCACTCTACAAACTTTAATATTTTATTTCATGTATCCATTTTTATTCTATGGATAATAGATATGTACTATTAAAATTTTAGATATTAGATATGTAAATAGCATAAAATAAAGTGGTATGTATATAAAGGTGAGCAAAAATTTATTATAATTTATTATTTATTTCCTTTCTAATAAATTTCCTCGTGGAGTAGAGTGGGTAAAGTTACCAAGATGACCTAACTTTGCAAGTCGAACATGCCGGATATCTTTTCACGATGAGGGGCATTGCAGGTATAAGAAAACCACAAAGGGGTATTAAGGTAAATACGTTACCCTGATTCAATTCTGCTGACGTCTCCCTTTTTCCCATACCCAACCCCATCTTATCGTCGCGCCCCCTCCGCCCCATTCTTCCTTCCGTCGCTTCGCTTACCTTCCCGAACTTCCCCCGACGCTTCCTCTCTCTATCTCCTCCTCCGCCTCTCTCTCTCTCTCGCTACCCTTTCTTCTTTATAGTTGCTCGTTATTGCGTTACTTTGAGCAAATCTTGTTTCTCTCAAGTAACCCTAATCCTCCGACGCCTCTTTCGATGGATCACGTGGATACTGACGGCGGCGCAGCCACCGAAGGCGTTTACTACCCTGAAAACGAGAACATCTCAATGCCTTCCGCCGTCCGTGTAGGATTGAAGCGCGAGCTTGCCTTCGCGCTAAAGTCTCAGGCCGAGCTCTTAGAAACCCTCGGTCGCAGTCGACCCCGCAAACCACCTTCCTCTTCCTTCCCCGCCGCTACACAGCCCGCATCCACTCCGGATATGAAGAAGAGGGGCAGGAAAAAGTCGGGCGAGTTCTTCTCACCCGATGTCAGAATCTTGAAAACGAATCCTATGGCGGCACTGGAGAAATCCACAGAAACGGTTCCGGTTCTTCCTCATCAAGCCTCTGCTCGTCCAGGCTTTTCGGCTGAGATTCCCATTGTGCTTGATGATGTTGATACTGGTGGACGGGCCACGGACAATGTGGCCATGGGAAGAGGAGCGGAGTCTAGTTCCACGTCTGTGCATGTCAGCGATGTGACTGTTCCTGGTTGGCTGGAGCAACAGGTGAGCAGGATTACACGGGCTGGTAGCAAGTATGTGATGCAGGGAATGGAGGCGGCTGTTTTTGATGGTTCTGATGATGGCACCGCCAATTTTGATTCCGGCAATGCGAACACAAGCGCCAGGTTTGCTCTTTTTGAACTTAATTTTTATGTTTTGCGATTTCATCTCATATAAAAAAATGCATTAGTTTTCTAACTCTATTTACGAATTATATGCGAGCGGTCTGAACTCCCTTCTCTGCAGCCGCGGTTCTGTACTTCTGTTAATGTAAATGTTTCACTAATTCGAAGGTTTACCCATATTTATATTTTGGGCATTGTTTTCCGTAAATATATCCGGGTAATTATTTTGGGCAATGCTTTCCGTAAATATATCCGGGTAATTTATGTTGAAACATCCCCCCCCCCCCCAAAAAAAAAAAAAAAAAACACGCACACACAAAAAAAAACAGAGTGGCGTACGACAAGAGGGTGGCCATATCAAATCTTATCTTCATGATGCGCTTACGCTGGCAAGATATAGTTTATTGATGTTATATTTGGAAATTGTTTATTATTTAATATTTACCATTTACTTGGTATTATTTCGATCGAATGTTAACGTGGTTATGAAGGCAGTTTTATTATGAACGGTACGAGGGGCTTGTGTATGTGAAAATGGTATTACTTGATAATGTTTATGCTGAAACTTGCGAAGCTGCTGCTAAATTACTATTCTTCTATGTTTGTTATATCAGGTGGTGATGATAAGGAAGAAGGAAAAGAGTTCCCCCCCCGGCCCCCCCTCCCCCCCCCCCCTCTCTCTCTCTCTCTCTCTCTCTCTCTCTCTCTCTCTCTATATATATATATATATATATATATATATATATATATATATATATATATATATATATATATATATATATATATTTCAAATCCTCTTTTGAAATAGAGGATTTTCGCATGAAAATTTCAACGAGTGATGAATACAAAATTTGCAATTAAGCTTCCTCTTAAGTCTCCTCTCCCTCTAGATGATCAATCCTTTTCTTCTTTTCTCTCTCTCTCTCTCTCTCTCTCTCTATATATATATATATATATATATATATATATATATATATATATATATATATTCTCTTTCAGCCTCTCTCTCCTCTCGGTCAATTCTTCCTCTTCCTTTGGAGAGCATTTAATACAGGCCTTCCTTTCCTTATATTAATGAAGTTGTTCTAGTGCAGGCATTATCCATATCAATTTTTATCAAAGCTCTCATCTCATCCTTCCAGGGTCAGCTAAGTTTTCTTGGTTTTCTCCTTTTGACCCAATTCTACATTTCTAATACCTCTCTAATTACTCATAAATTTTTTATTCTATGTTATCATAGCTAAAATCTATAAAAGTTTTATGTTCAACACTAATGCTCTTTCACCCCCCCCCCCCCCCCCCCCCCCCCAAACTCTTAATTCCCCATAAAACTTTTATGGTCAACACTTTGATCTTTTAGAGGACATATACTCCTCCCCCAAACTCTAATTCCCCATAAAACTTTTATGGTCAACACTTTGATCTTTTAGAGGACATATACTTTAAAGTTTTGTAGAATATGATGGTTACAACATTTTTTTTCTCCCCCCCGCCACCAACACCCCGGTCAACCACCGCCTTCAAATGAATTGAATTTGCCACTCTAATGATGGCATAATTATTTTATAAAATTGATATAAACATAATTTTTTGGGTAAATATTAGCATGAAGATGAAAAACTAAAATCATGAAAAGCTATATATTTTGAATTTATTAAATTTTAAATAATCTACTTATTAGTATTTTTATTCCCTAATAATATTCATTGTTGACCAAAACTATATTTTATATATAACATTTTCTATTTTCCTTTTTAATAAATTGTCTTGTGGGGTAGAGTGGGTAAGATTACGAAGCTGACCTAACCTTGTACTTGGTCAGCAGATAACTTTTCACGATGAAGGGCATTTTCGATATAAGAAAATAAATAAGGGATATTAAGGTAAATATGTTACCCTGATTCAATTCTGCAATCCTCCCCCTTCTTCCCATACCCAACCCTGTCTTATCATTGCGCCCTTCGCCCCATTCTTCCTTCTGTCGCTTCCATTCCCAAACTCCCTCTGACCCTTCCTCTCTCTATCTGTTTCTCCACATCTCTCATTCTCTCCCCTTTCTTCTTTGTAGTTGCTCGTCCCCCTCCCCCCTAAGAGAGAGAGATGTGGTGAGAGAAAGTGAGAGAAGTCCTTCCCCACATGGAGGAGGTGGCCTATATATCTAATGTTTTTTCTACTTTGAACATATCAAGGAAAAACCTATATTGCCTATTTGTTTGATTCTTTGTTCTTAATCATCTCCAATGACTTACGATTTCAAAAACTCATCATCGGATTATCTGCCTTGACCCTTATTCAAAAATGATAGATAAATTCTCTTTCTTATTCATGACTCATCATTGTATAAAAATTAACAAAACAAGACACTTTAAAACTATTTGAATTAAAAACAACAAAATAAAATATGAATTGATGCTTGAATCAAACCAACTTAGAGAGAAATAAATAAATGAAACTTAATTGTGAGACACTAAGATATAGGGGAAAAGAAATCCTAACAAAAAAGGAAAAATAAAAGGAAGGCATTGATGGTTTTACAATTGTAAGAATCAGGGAGGGAAAGGGGATTGCCTCTTGCCTACAATTTTGGGAGAACATAGAAGTAAGGGATTGTTGTCCTATGGTGAAACAAAGAAAGACTATGGAGTAAAGGCACATCGTTGAGGAGGAGGGGGAACGAGTGAACATAGGGATGAAGGGGGAACTTAGGAAAGTGGAAATGATAGTAATTCGAAAGCGGGGTTTCAAAATTTTTAACAAATTTAGGTATTTTAATTATTATGTTTTAAGATTAATTTTATACTATCTAATAAAAAAATGAATGGTTATATCAAACATAATTTTGATTAAGAAATGAATTAGGTGGTTCAACAATATCACAAATGGTTTACTAGATCTATGATCCACTCTTCAGTTCTTGATTCTTAACTAAGATGGTTCTAGCAAATGATTCAATTGCCTAGGGAACTAGTTCACATTCAAACCGGTTGATTTAACTCAATTTTTAAAATTTTTGATATAGAAAAATGATTTCCCTCGAAAATTAGTAATTATTTACATGTACATCACTTGAAGGAATTGATGCCCAACCAAGTACACAAGATTGAGCAAGTGAATTTTTATTAAGCCAAAAGTCCTTTTTTCTTGGCTAACATATATTTAGTAGCATCAAAACCTGAATTCTGCTACCCCAATGTCCAATCACAATTCAAATCCATAGTTTAGTTTAGGGGACTTAGAAACATAACAAATATGCACAAATTCTAGTCTTCTCCAAATAATCACGACAATGATCTTATGTCATACACAAAACATTGCAAATCTAAAATTGACTCAAATGTTGCAAGGCACTATAGGAGAAAAAATTGGAAGATATTGTTTTGCACTACAATAACTAAATTGCTTCAAGAATCAATGATGCAAGATTGTTGCTATAGTTCCTCATCACTTTTTATTTTGTGATAGATTTGTGTGTGATGAGTTATGAATGAATTTTGTAGGAATGCCAAAATTTATATTATGACTAGCTTGATGATTATTAAATATTAAACTTTTGAGCCTAATTTATTCAAGTTAGGTAGTCTATTCGAATTTGATGAAAATATCAAGAAAAATGGATATGAACCCATTTATTTTAGTTTTATTTTATTTTGTAGTTTTTAACTTTAGGCATTTTGGATATAGTAGGATGAATGCCTATAAGAATGAAATGCGATCTTTTATTTTAATTATTGAATTTTTTGACTTACCTCCTAGTTTGCATGGCTTTATTGTTCGCTAATTTTTAATGATTTGATTTTCTCCTTGATTTCTTTGAACTCGTTTCATCATCATTTTGGTTTAATTTATCATATTTTGAGGATCACACTTAAAGATGCCAAAATTTTGTGTAGTAGTGGCATGGATTTTCAATTGTGCAATTAGAGTCATACCGTAGTGCAAGTAAAAAAAACAATTGAGATATATGCCTCAATGGGGGTGAGGCATGCCTAGACGCAATTTTGAAGAAACATACGCCTAAAAAATTAGGGTTTAATTCATTTTCAAATTCTAATTTATAAATTTTACATAATTAATGAAACATTTATTATACCTAGGCCAAATCAAACTTGGCTAGAATTGCAATACCTCAAACTCTTAATTGTACACTGCAAGACCCTCATGCTTGCACTCAATCTTGTTGCGCAACTGCTTCTCCTTCAGCACCTCTCCTCTTGTTGTTGGTAACCAAGCTCCTTTTTTTTAGTTTGAGGGGGGAGATAAAATAATTAACTACAATGATTATTCTAATGAAGATCCTCTAATCGATGAAAATGGGTCAGACTTTTTGAATTCATAAACTATGATTGTAGATTATTTGTTTATGTTGAATTGGAAGTGTGAGAGACTTTTTATTTAATGTTGTTTATAGCCTTATATGTCTTTTAATGATTTATTTTAACTTTTAATGATTTTCCTTTGACATCTTATTTTAATGTTAGTATATTAATTATTATTTCATTTTTTTTAATTAATTTAATGGTTCAATTCTAAGGCTTATACCTCCCTATGCATTAAGGCATACATCTTGTCTCTTGGAAAGAAAATGCTTCTTCAATACTCATTTGTATGTTTTCAAATTTTGTTTAGTGGTGTTTAATTCTACTAATTCCTATTTCTTTTGTGCGATCTATATTCTTACATGGAAACCATAGACTTCTTAGCAGCCTTTAGTAGCATCTGTCATAAGATTATTTTTACCACTGACAAACTGCTGCTGCTGTCTATGATAATTTACATTCTGCAGTTTTGAAATGTCTTTTTCGATTTATCTTTGCAGCTATTTTTTGTACTTAACTGATATTTGTTACATCAAAAAATGTTTTTTTATATTATTTATAGTGCTTTGCATTAATAGGTTAAGTAGCCCAGAATCAGTATTGGATTCGATTGAGAGCACTTCTAGGGACATATCACGTGGGAAAAAAGTTGGAAAGATAACCCGAAAGTATGTGAACTGAAATCTTCCTTTTGATATTTTATTGGAGTTTCGTTTAGTTATGGTTAACTAATTTTGCTGGTATTTTTCTTCCAAGGGACGTGAGACTCCATAAATTGGTTTTCATGGAAGACATCTTGCCTGAGGGAACCATGTTGCGATATGTAGTGAATGGAAATGTAAGAAAAAATGTTGTTGTTTCAGTTCCTTCGATTTTCGTTGACATTTTAACTTTCTTTTTCTTGTATGGCTAAACTTTTTCTTAACAGCCTCAACTTGTTGGTTATGCCAAAGACTCCGGTATATACTGTACCTGCTGCAATGAGGTGGTATGTTTCAAACCCCTTCTGTTGATTATATTTAGAAATTTTATTAGTATTTGCATAAATTTTGACATTTAATGAACAGGTTAGTCCTTCACAATTTGAAGCTCATGCTGGCCACGCACAGCGTCGCAAACCGTATGCTACTTAGTGAATGTTTTGAATCTTTCTTTTGTCTTATGGCCATTATTAATTTCTATACCTTTTTTGCTTTACCTTTTTAGGTATAATTACATTTATACTTCCAATGGAGTGTCACTTCATGAGCTCTCTGTTACACTTTCCAAGCGCCGCAAGTTGTTGGACAATGAAAATGATGATCTGTGTAGTATTTGCAAAGATGCTGGTGAACTGGTACTATGTGACCTTTGTCCTAGGGCTTTCCATCAAGGTATACATCTTGTTTTTGTTAAAGAAATTCTTTAGATGCTAAAATTAATGCACTGGAATAAGAAAATTTTGGAGAATGGACCCCTCAACTATCTTTTGTGAATTGGTCCAAACAGTCTAGGGGACTTTTTTGGGAGGAGGAGCAGTCTCATGTTTAAAATTGGCCATTTATGCATGTCCTGCAGTAACCGTTTTATTATGTTATTCATTATTTAAAATAATTGCATTCACATAATTTAGTTGAGCAATTGATTGGATGCTTTTGTTGATTTTCTAGAGTTATTCTCTTAATTTGTATGAAATGGAATGATGTTTGTTGGCTGCAATAACAAACACGTCTTCCTTGGATCCAAAGCTTATGCCCTTAAGGGAAGCCATACGTAGTTTGCAGCATGTATATGCCTGAGCGTTACCATTAGTGCGATATGGTATTGCATTATTTTTTGTCATATCTGGTATTCATCATAAGTTCTTGTCATTATTGTTGGGAATTGATCCATGGCATTGCATTTCTTTGGTCATATCTGGTATTCATCATAAGTTCTTGTCATTATTGTTGGGAAGTGATCCAAACAAAAACTGAAATTAGGATAGATGCATAAATGGTTAATTCTACTTGCAACCTAAAAATGTATGCTTATGGATGGGGTATTTTTACTTTAATTTATTTTTAGTTATCTATGTGGGTGATGGTTCACTAGGTCGGTTCTTTAATTTGAAAAGTGATCATCTTAGAAAGAGATTATTTGATATTCTCATAATTGGGCATATTTTAGATAGTGATTATTTGATATTTTTAATTATTTATGTTTCATCCACATGCTTTGAAGCAAAATGACTCAAGGTTAAGTTGCCAATGCAACTAATTTGATTCTTATTGATTTTATCCAAAAAAAATTAGGGATTTATAAAGCACAATTAATACTAGATATTTTCTTTAAATGTAAACACGTAATACTATAATTAAAACCCAGCGAAAATGAAGATCAAAATAATATGAGAAATCCAATGTGAGAAATAAAAAACACATAAAATTAGCGAACAAAGCGAATATACTTTTCACAAATTAGATTTTTGGCATGTCAAATTTTTATCAAGATAAAGAGCTATAAAAAATCAATATCAAGTTATATAGATGAAATAAAATAAGGAATGGAAATATCAAAGTAAGAGAAACCATGTCACAAGCCTGTGCAAGAGAGGATGCCTCTCAAAATTAGGTGGGCACATTTGTATTGCACTCGTAGAAATTATGCATCCAACTTGTACTCAAAAGATTAAAACTAAAAAAATGAAATTTAATTCAAGTTAAAATTAGAATTTACATTGCTCAGAAAAATTATTTATAGACTCCCCTCCCTTAGGTCACTTGATGCGATTGGCATAAGATCATTTTAATTCATATTCAATTTAATGCCAAAAATTGAAAGTCATTTTAATTAACTTTAAATCCAACTTCCTTTTTTGAGTTGTTCCAAGCCCCGCCAATTTAAAATCCTGCTATTGCACACCTTTCATAACAACCCTACATGCACATACTATAAACAATGAACCACCCCCACAACACTTGCATGCTATGAAAATCATGTAACTTCATTGGGTCCTAGCTGAAAGAAGTTTGCTGCAACATCGCACAAAGCTTACTCTAAATAGCCAACAACTCCGCCCAAAGTCACTTTGATAGTGCAACACATAAGGCTTTCCAAATAACTAATAGCATGACACAAAACAAACTCTGGGTAGAGACAAGGCTCTAAGGCCAAAAGGAGAAGACTAGAATCGGAAGTAACAAATAGATAATGAGGCCACGCTCAAGTCCAAATTGTAGCCAGAGAGAAACATCAACGTCATTAAAAACACAACCAAACCACCTACTATGAGATTAACCTAAAACTAAATCAAGATCAAAACTATGTCAAACCATATGATTCAATCTAAAGCTAGGAAATAAAATGGAATAATCTCTCGATCATAATCATTGGCATATTCTTAATTATATAAATTACCAAAAAATATAGACCAATTGATTAAATAAATAAATAAATTGCTCACAAATCATTGCTTATTATTGTGCCTTAAAGAATAAGGATGAAGATTTATCAAATTTGCATGGGCTTGGAAAATTTTGGCTTCGAAACATTCATATTTGATATTCATCAAACAAATTAGAAAAGATTATGTGTCTCTTGTAAAGTAACTCAAGAATCATTACATGCATGTCAATTTAACAATAATATCAAGCCTTTATCCCACTACGTGGGGTCGGCTATATGAATTCTTTTTCTCCATTGTGTCCTATTAAAAGTCAAATTCTCATTTAAATCTAATAAAGAAAGATCATTTCTAATATTTTTTAACCAAGTCTTTTTAGGTCTACCTCTACCTTTCTTAACATAAGTCAAATCTAATACCTCTACTTTCCTAATCGGGTCATCGGAAGGCCGCCGTTTTATGTGACCAAACCATCTAAGGCGACTCTCTCTAATCTTATCTTCTATTAGAGCTACTCCAACCTTTTCACGTATATGCTCATTTCGTATCATATCTCTAAGGGTAAAGCCACTCATCCACCTGAGCATCCTCATCTCTGCAACACTTTAACTTAGTACTATGCTTCTCTTTTAATGGCCAACATTCGGCACCATAAAGCATTGCAGGTCTCACCACCATCTTATAGAATTTTCCCTTAAGTTTGAGGGGGACTTTTCTATCACACAACAAGCCCGATGCATTCCTCCACTTCAACCATCCAACTTGAATTCTGCTGATAATATCCCCATGTATTTCACCATCACTTTGAACAATATCCAAGATATCTAAAACGTGTACTCTTATTAATGACTTGATCGCCCAAAGTCACAATCCCCTCACTAGGTCTATTACTATTAAAATTATACTTCATATATTCTATTTTAGATCTACTCAAGCGAAAACCTTTAGACTCTAAAGTTGACCTCCATAATTCAAGTTTACCTTCAACTCCCTCTCTAGTCTTATCAACAAGAAGAATATCATCAGCAAAAAGCATACACCAAGGTACATCGTCTTGCAAATGTCTAGTGAGAACATCCATGACTAAAGCAAAAAAGATATGGGCTTAAGGATGATCCTTGATGTAAACCAACAGAAATAGGGAAATACATGGTCAAACCACCATGTGTTTGAACACATGCATGTCAATCTTGCTAATAAAAAAATATCTTTAGTATCCACCATCAATAATAGATGCAATCTCATAATCTAAAATGGCCTCAAGAATAAGTTTTATAAAAGCATTTTACAAAGGATTGGATGTAGACTTACAAAAAAAGAGGTGAAAAGTGAGTATCAATGTGATAGTAGGTTCATGAAAAAAAGTCAAATTAAACACACTAACAATTGAATTTAATTGGAAATTTTAAGAAATTTTCAATTTATAGGCGCATTAATTCCAATGTCTTTTAAAATTTTCAATGATCCTATCTTCTTTGCATTTTAAAATTTTAAAAGTTCCTGGTGAAAGCTTTTCCTTAGATGCATCATAACTTTATCATCTAGCTTAAATTTCACGTATCTCCTGTTCACATCATCATATAGCTTGTAATTGTCATAATAAGTAGTCTTTTTTTTGTGAATCTCAAGCAAATCATGCATGTATTGTGGAAATCATTATGCAAATACTCTAAGCTTGTATTCTATGGGAAGGTTTACAAGAGACTTTTAAGATTGATATCCTATGATAATGTCAAATGGAGTCATGCCATTACTATTAACATTTGAATTATAAGCAAGCTGACATAGGTATATCAATTTCCACCCAAATACATGGGTCTTTTATCAAAGCATAATAGATCTCCCAAGGTTTTATTAATAATTTCTGTTTGGCCATGATAAGCAGCTGAAAATTTAAGTTATGCTACTATTTTCTTCTAATATTATTTTTAGATGTAACTCAGGAATTTTTAATCTCAATGGAAAATAATTTTTTTAGATAAATTATGTAATTTAATAGTGTCATTAAAATACATTTATAGTTTTATGACAGTTTGAAAATGCTCACTATGAAAGTTGTCATTCTTAGTCTTTCTGCTTCAGTACTTGCATATATCTCTTTACAATATTAATATGGAATTGGTACAGGTGCATACAACCCTGTTTAATATTTTCTACCCTTAGTAGATTGATGAGTTGTACATTGTGAAACATTACATATATTTCTTTTTATACTCAACCAGTAAAATTCATCCTAAGTCATTGCAATAGTTTTATTTTTTACCATTGTATTTAACAACACCCACAATGTGTAAGTATGAAGTAAAAAAAAAATCTCTTAGTGATGAATGGGGAATACGAAACCAAGTACTTTTGAATCAATATCCATCCTTAATCATGTAGTATTTGCTAAGCAATGAAAAATAATTATCTAAGTTTTGGTAAATCTTATCAAAATACTTATTAAGTGACGTATTCCTTCTTTAAATGTTCAAAATCAATCAATCATCTTTCCCTGTGTTGTGTAGAAGGATAAAATCTTTTTTAAAATATTAATAGATTTATTACTCGATTCAACGCAATGCTTAGGTATAAAAGAATATTCTTATAGAAACTCAACTCACTTGGCATGTTTATGTCTTAATTGCTTTCAAGAATTAAATCACCTTAACCTCTCCCACAACTACCACTCCTTCAAGATTATTTGTCATGCTATCTATGAAGGATATGATCGATTGGTTTCCTGTGGTGCTATCGCAACAATTTCATTCATATGCTCTCAATTTTAGTTTTAGGTGCCTCTTCCCATAAACCATATGATAGAAAATCACAATATTTTCTTTTTTTCTCCTTATGAACTCCCTTTTGTGATTGTGGCTACGGGATTTTCTTCTCTCATCTTTGGCCTAGGTGTTATGAATTTTAAAAAAGTTTCTCTTTCTCTCTCTCTCTCTCTCTTATATTTTATGTCTCATAGCTTTCTATAAATTTATTATCTTTTAATTCATCTTACTAAGACTCATAATTGTCATGCAGTCTTGATGCAAGCAAAAATTTGGAGAAGGGTCCAAATTTTTGCTTACAAATATTTCAACTCTTACATATTTTTGAATACATAAAAATATAAGAAAATACTAGAAATTAAACAAAACTTCACCTTTATAATAAAAGACACGACACTTACAAACTTTGACACAATACTAGAAATTAAACACCTAAAGTTGCATTCCATCCATAGAGAAGAAGGATACAGTTGGAGTGGACACTTGCGTAGAGAAGAAGGGGTTAGAAGCCGAGAAGAAAGGAGGAGAAGCTCGCAAGCTTTCCTAGAAGAGGAGAAGGAGAATGGAACAAGCTCGCAAGCTTTTCCAAGAAACCCGCAGGTTTACAATTTTCAAAAATCACATTATCACACTACTCGCTTTCTATTACAAAACACCTTATTTTTATAGGCAAAAGAAAGGAATCCAAACAGCCCCAAAACTCTTCAAATTCCAATGAAAAGAGGGGAAAACGAATGCCAAAAGTCTCCAATAGCAGCCCCATTATTTGGTATAGGAACCCAAGAGACATCACCACAAAAGCCACGGCAAACCTCCCCCAAACAGCCATGGGAAAACCTCCCAGCCAAGAATCCAAAGAGGCAGCCCAAAAAACAAGACACCCAGCTAATGAAACCATCCAGCAAGTCACGGGAAAACCCACCAACAGAAGGACCCGAAGAGGCAACAAGGGGAAACCAACCAGCAAAGCATGGGGAGAGCAAACAGCCACCAAAACCGAGAGGGTAAAGGAGAAACCGAGAAGACATAAGGGAAGGGAAAGAGACACAAGCCACTCCACCTTTTTCCTTTAATGAGCTTCACAACTTTTTGCCTTTTTGAATTAATGAGCTAAACTTTAGCTCATCCAAACCATCACTCCAAAACAAGCTCAAAACCGAGAACAACCCAAGACCAAACCGACAGCAGCAGCAGCCCAAAGAACCCCTAATAAGTGTGATGTGGAGACCCCCCCTTTGCCTACATCAAGTCTTCTATCTCTCTCATCTATTTTTCATGATCTCAACATGAGTAAGGGAATTGGTGGAAATGTTGAAGCTTGTGGAGTCTACTACTACAACAACAACAACAACAACATCAAGCCTTTATCTCACTACATGGGGTCGGCTACATGAATCTTTTTTCTCCATTGTGTTCTGTTAAAAGTCAAATTCTCATTTAAATCTAATAAAGAAATATCATTTCTAATATTTTCTAGCCACATCTTTTTAGGTCTACCTCTACCTTTCTTAACATAAGTCAAATCTAAAACCTCTACTTTCCTAACCGGGTCATCGGGAGGCCGCCGTTTTATGGCGACTCTCTCTAATCTTATCTTGCACTGGAGCTACTCCAACCTTTTCACGAATATGCTCATTTTGTATCCTATCTCTAAGGGTAAAGCCGCTCATCCACCTAAGCATCCTCATCTCTGCAACACTTAACTTAGAATTATGCTTCTCTTTTAATGGCCAACATTCAGCACCATAAAGCATTGCAGGTCTCACCACCATCTTATAGAATTTTCCCTTAAGTTTGAGGGGTACTTTTCTATCACACAGTAAGCCCGATGCATTCCTCCACTTCAACCATCCAACTTGGATTCTGCTAATAATATCCCCATCTATTTCACCATCACTATGAACAATAGATCCAAGATATCTAAAACGTGTACTCTTATTAATGACTTGATCGCCCAAAATCACAATCCCCTCACTAGGTCTATTATTACTAAAATTACACTCCATATATTCCGTTTTAGATCTACTCATGCAAAAATCTTTAGACTCTAAGGTTGACCTCCACAATTCTAGTTTACCTTCAACTCCCTCTCTAGTCTTATCAACAAGAAGAATATCATCAGCAAAAAGCATACACCAAGGTACATCCTCTTGCAAATGTCTAGTGAGAACATCCATGACTAAAGCAAGAAGATATAGGCTTAAGGCTGATCCTTGATGTAATCCAACCGAAATAGGGAAATACTTGGTCAAACAACCTTGTGTTTGAACACAAGTAATAGCTCCTGCATACATATCTTTAATGATTTGAATATAAGCGTTATTAACTCCTTTCTTTTCAAGAACTCTCCATAGCACTTCTCTTGGAATTTTATCATATGCTTTTTCTAAATCAATAAATATCATATGTAAATCCTCCTTATTCTCTCTATATTTCTCGATCAAACCTCTTAATAAATGTATGGCTTCCATAGTAGACCTACCCGGCATGAATCCAAATTGATTTTGAGAAACATTAGTATCACGCCGCAACCTATGCTCCATAACTCGTTCCCATAGTTTTAAAGTATGACACATCAACTTAATTCCTTTATAATTCGCACAATCTTGTGCATCACCTTTATTCTTAAAAATAGGGATTAACACACTCATTCTCCACTCATCTGGCATCTTTTTAGTCTTCAAAACAATATTAAAAAGATTAGTAAGCCAAGAAATTTCTTCATCTCCTAAGTATTTCCACACCTCTATTGGAATATCATCAGGTCCAACATCTTTTTCACTCTTCATTTTCTTTAATGCCTCTCTAACTTTGGTTTTACTAATACGCCGATAAAAACAGAAATCTTTATTTTCATTTAGGGTGCTAAGGTCACTACAGTCAATTTTATTTTCACATTCTTCATTAAAAAGTTTAGCAAAATATCTCATCCACTTTTGTTGAATATCATTTTCTAAAAAAAGTACTCTTTGATCTTCATCCTTAATACACTTCACTTGAACTAAATCCTTACTACTCCTATCTCTTTGTTTGGCTAACTTATACATATATCTTTCTCCCTCCTTAGTATCTAATCTATTATATAAATCACTAAAAGCTAAACTCTTTGCATCGCATATTGCTTTCTTAGATTCCTTACGTGCCTCTTTATATATTTTTTAATTGTCAGAATTTTTACAATTAAACAAATTTTTATAACAAATCTTTTTATTTTTAATTTTTTCTTGCACATTTGGATTCCACCACCAACTATTTTTACTATTTGGAGCTTTTCCCTTTGAAACTCCAAGCACATCTATTGCAATATTCTTAATATCACTAGCCACTTTTTCCCACATAACATTAGCATCCTCATGCACAGATAAAATCTTAAGATCTAAAATCTTACTCTCAAAAATATTTTTGTTAATATTCTTGAGGAGTCTACTACCTAACAATAAATATTTCTTCAGCCCATTCCTCCGTTGTTACTTCATTTTTACTATCATTGTTGACTAGGTCATCCTCTTCCCAACATACTTCTAAATTTTATTAATGCTTCTTCGTTTTTACTCAAATTTGATTGTCATGTCTGTGAGCTAGGTAAACACTATCATGTCCTTTTTATCTCTCACCACTAGTTATCGTTCTCAACCTTTTAAGTTAATTCGCTTGAACATTTGGTGTTCTAGCCTTGCTCTTACTCATTTGGGCTTCTGCAATTTTATCATATTCATTGATATGATTAGTGATAGGTTCTTTTGATTTATTTTAGTCAAATATTGCTTAGAGCTCTTTCATGTATTTTTGTCAAGAAATAAAGTTAAATTTTTAACTCTAATCAAAATCTTATCCAAGGCCCTAAAATTCATCTAATCTCAGTTTCATATACTATGTCAATGATACTATTTCATAAAACTTTTGCCCTTATACTTCCTAAGATAATTGTATTACTAGATGCAAAAATAACCATATCCTTGTTTTGTCAGTACTTTTGATGTTTTGCATGATTGTCCCTCGGTAATTCTTGGTGGATGATATTTTGATTGCATGCTATCTCATTAATCTTATCCCTTCCCTTTTTATCTACTTTTCACCCATCTCCACTAATTATCTTGGTCAAGTTGTTTTTCTCCTTACATTGCTGATTTTTTGTGTACCTTCTTCTTGCATGTGTTGGGCTTGCAAGGAACCATCTCCTCGTGCTATTTATGACAACTATATTCTTTCGTCGATGCAACATTTTATGAGATTACATCATTTTTCTCTCCCTCATCCCTTAAACCATCCTCCATTGGTTCCTCTTCATCTAATTGCCTTTGTACATATCTCTACACCAATACAAGGATACTTTCAATATCCTCATTCTCCTTCCATGACAGCACCTTTAACCACATTGTGAGATTCAATTGAGTGTCCACAAGATAATAAGCCATCTAACCGTATTCACTAAACCTTAAACCTAAATTTGATGGACTTAAACCACATCTCACCTATCTCTATCTCATAATGATATTATCAAGTTCTCCAAATGGCAAATTTTTTATTATGCTATTCTCTTTCGGTTGTTTAATAGTCTCGAACCTCCTATTACCTCCACAATTATGCTTTATGAGACTGCCAAGGCAATGCAGGATTATCTCTGCCAATTTATTTAATATCTCTAGGATATATACTCTATACTATGGCCGATTTTCTCTGCAATAAAGTGATTTCTTCATCCAAGATTACTGTAGTAACATGTGGGGTAACTGGGATGAGTTAGTTATGTAAAATGAGAGTACTATAGTAACATGTGGGAATGATAACTTTTATCATCGATCTAAACATTTGGCATCAACAAAATGAAGAGTTCCTAGTCGCTAAATTTTACTCTGACCGCCATCCATCTCTTCAGCATTTGCAATCTCTTATGATGGTTGATTCTATAGTTCCTAATATTGCAACAGCTCTCTCCTATGCTCTTCAGCTCATCAGGCAATTGTCTCCTCAATCAACCATTGATCAGATTGTTCTTGCGATGGGGCATAGTGATGGTCATGGAGGCTGCAGTTATGGAGTTCTGATACCTCTTGTGGAGTAAAAAAAAACTGAAGTTGGGCTCGGTGTATCAATTATCAAATTCATTTTCAATCTAAAACTTAAACTTATACCGGAGGACTAACCATTTGATATTTCTATATCAATATAATTTTCAACTGTTTGACGTAGCATTAAACCCAAAACTTTGTTGGCCTTAAAAATTCACTTCATAATACTTATTGATAATACTTACCTATTTTGTGTATAACAACCTGTTGAACATTTATGCTGAGTATGTTAATCAGGAATCTGAATACCAGCCGACTTAATTGCGTCCCATGCTAAATGGGTCTACTTGATTGAAACACTCATCTAGATCATATTCAGCAAAACACGCTTCATAACTAGTACTGTAGCACAGCTTAAGTTTGAGTAAAGCGTCTGTAGTTATCTTGTGCTTACATTTGAATAAAATTTTCATTTATTTATGTTTTTTAGGGGAAATTATGTCTATTCTTGTGACATTTAATTACTTTTTATTATAGCATGTGCGGGGTTGACAAGTGTTCCAGAGGGGGATTGGCATTGCCGGTATTGTCAAACCATGCATCAAAGAGAAAATTATGTGGCATATAACGATAATGCTCGTGCTGCTGGGAGGGTTCCAGGAGTTGATGCCATCGATCAGATTCTGAAGAGGTGCATTCTTATTGTTAAACTTCCAGATTCTAGGGTCGGTGGATGTGCTTTGTGCAGGTAACAACTGTATGAGCGTGAAGGATTGTCTTTACTTTTCCATAAATGTTGTTGATTTGGCTTTCCTATTCTTTGTATTTTTTTTTTAACCTCTTTGTTTTTTATTTGAATATGATATTTCATTCCATTTTCACTTCTACTGTAACATTTTACTTCCTTTAATCATAGCATCTATAAAAGTTTCCTTCGGTTGTTCTTACTGTAATTCAGATCTAAGGATTATACCAAGTCAGGATTCGGCCCACGTACAGTTCTAATCTGTGACCAGGTATGTGTTTGTTCTAGTCCTTTGAACTTAATTAACTTAATTGTGTAATCTCTTACTTTAAGTGTGATCCTGAGACATTATGATACTGTTCTTTTAGTGTGAGAAGGAATATCATGTTGGCTGCTTGAAGAATCATGGATGGGATGAATTAAAGGTAGTGGATCATTGTTTATATTTTTTATTTTCATTATTATTATTATTATTGCAACTTAGCCAATCATGATTTGTCTGGTAGTTGTAATAAAGTAATCTTGTCCTAACAGGAAAAACCACTAGGAGACTGGTTTTGTTGTGCCGATTGCATTACAATCCATGCTGCTTTGCAAGATGTGCTCAGTCGTGGAGCTCAAGATCTCCCTGATATGGTTTTAGATGTTATTAAGCGGAACGATGGCAAGGAAAGATCAATCAGGGATGCTATTGTCAATCTCAAATGGAGGCTATTTAGGGGCAAAACAGCTTCTGCGAATGATAAGTTGTTTCTTTCCAGAGCGGTCTCTGTTTTGCACGTAAGTGTTAAGTTATTCATGTAATTATCAACTAAGAATTTTTCTATTGTATATCCTATTAGATAGCTCAAGTTAAATATTTGGAGAATCTAGAATAATATTCTTATTGAATTTTCCAGCATGCTTTGTTTTAAATATTTATGCTAAACCAGCTTATTTGTCATCAGGAAGCATGCGTTGGCATGGGATTGAAGTATGACATTCACAAATATGAAAAATTTATCATATTCTTGTGTTTACTATGAAGGTGCAATGAGGATATAGCAGCATAGTTGTGGATATTATAGTTTCTTAGATCATTGATTACTTTCAACATAGATTTCAATCATCATGCACGTTTAGTAGTTGAGGTGAGATTATTTCCGAGCAATGCTTAATCATAGTGCATTTTTCAAGTCATAGGTATGGTGAAATTATATAATCAGTTATACTTTGATATGATCATCAACAGTAGCATTTGTGGATGAATGAAAATTAAGTGGATATTATTTGAGAAGGGCGTAGGTTTCTGAGATATAAAAGATGCATTCATTTTGGTTCACTTTTTTCTAATCTCTTCAGTACTCACTTTGAACTGTTCCCTAAACTGAAATTTCAAACTTCATATGGATCATTTTTGGCTAATGATGTTAACTTTTTCAGTAGATTGACTCGTACTACACATCATGGCTGAAATTTGAATGTCTTCGGTTTTGTTTTTTAAATTTACTGAACTACTCTTTAGAACGTGTTTTTACAAGATCTATTGTGCAATTACCAGCTCTTTTTAAATTGAACTAACGTGTTGCTAGATCTCTCCCTTTTTCCTCTTCTACACGTGAGTTGCGCACAAGCACAAGAATTACTGCTCACTTGTATTTTTCCTTCGAAAGGAGACCATTGGTCACCAACAGGGACTCAAATTATTGCTAAATCTCCCATCTTTTCCTCTTCTACTCGTGAGATGTGCACAAGCGGAGGAATGGCTGTTGCTCGCCCTTGTATTTTTCTTCTGGAAGAGAAAATTGTTTCCGTTATCAAACTTCATTTCTGCCGGCAGCTAAAAAACAACTGAATAAATAGAGAATACATAAATAGATGAAGGAATGAGGAAGATGAAAGCATTAGCGGAGGAATGAAATTCCAGACCTTTTATTTAAGAAATTTAGATGAACGTAAAGCTCCACTTGTACCTCAGGGATTTACCTTGTAATTTAACTCTATTTGAGAACTGATTATTGAAATTTCAGGTTTTCATCTGTGTAGAGCATCACGCAAGCTTTGTCATTCTATGAGAGTCGTATTTTTTTATGCTTCTCTGACTCAGGCTGAAGGGAAAATGTAGAGAAATAAATGATTTATAGGGGAAATATGTGGTGTCTTTCATCAGTGCACCAATATTTGACCATCTGACAAGCATATTAGAAGCTTTCCATCTTATAGTAGAGTATGAATTATGATTCATTGGTCTGCTCTTTAATGAATAGCAGCTTGCTGGATAATGATTGGTTTTCTTTGATTTGTATTTGGCCGCTATGTTTTTTTTTTTTGAACTTGCAATTATCGGTCACTCATTTTGGTCGTATCCACTTCTCCTATTTCAGTTTTATTTAACTATTATAACCATTTATTTGATTATTTTTTTTCAAATCCAATTATCTTACCTTCTTAATGTATTTTTCTGATTTATTTTCTGAATATTCCCATTCTCTTCATTAACAGGAGTCATTTGATCCTATAATTGGTGGAAAAAAGGGTGCAGAGCTTGTCACACAGATGGTTTTTGGGTAAGTGAGACTTAACCAAACTACTGAGCCTTCCCTCCTGTCCTTCATGCACGCAAACAATTACATGGCAACAACTCACCCAACGACCCATTAGAAACTCCTTTGATGTCCTAAATTCTCCGAGAGAGTAGTTGCTATATGTGAAGCGATCCTGTTGTCAAATCATTTCTTACTTCTCATTCTTTTTTTTTTATGCTTTGCAGAAGATGGTGGGACCAAATGGATTTCGAAGGAATGTACTGTGCAATTCTCACTGTGGAGTAAGATCTATTTGCATTTGAATTTTCACGCTTGGGCTCTAGTGCAACTTTTTTTGACCTGATATGGATTGATCATTGCAGTTCATCTGTTGTGTCGGTTAGCATCTTAAGAATTTTGGGTTCTGATGCTGCTGAACTTCCATTGGTTGCCACTAAGAAGGAATTCCAAGGACAGGTGAATTTTTTTTGCTTGTATTCCCTTAAATAGTGATCGTGGTACTTTGTATTTCCACTTCAGGGCAATGTTAGATGCTTTAAGTTTGATTTGTATGCGGGATATATGATCAAAACTCTCAATTAGCTTGGATCGCAAATGTTCTAGACCCGAATGTATACTTATTTTGCGGGCTGCTAGCAATCTCATGTCCTGAGTATTGGAGAGGTTTAGCTCTATCTAAAGGCTTACCTGATGTTGCTTGTGTTTAAGCAAATTTATCACATTATTTAGATGTTAAAGTAATTCTCCACTCTCCATCCTGGGCTTCTGTTGTTGATTAATTGTCTCTTCATTTTGCGCGCACATGTAAAATAGAGTAGAATTCTATTATTTCCCTTTTCTTTGTATGGACAACAGTTTCATCTCTTCTATGATCGTGGTTTGTGCAAATACATGAGTTTGATAGTGATTTTTTGGGTGGATGTTAAATTTGTAAATACATATGATTTTAATGGCAATACATTTGATTTTCCCTTGTTTTTTTATTGTGAAAAAGAAAATTTCCACTAGCGAATATTATGCTATGCCATGGTCTCACTCATAGGAAAAATTATTAGGTGCGGACACCGGACGTAGCTCTACGTCCGGACTCCACTAGAACGGCGCCACGTATTTAGCACGTGTTATGACAACTTCCGCTCGGTCCGACGACCCGACCCGGATTGGACGCGAAAAATTAAAAAAACCTGCCCTTTTTTGACTAATTCCTAGGTAATACCGAGTATTTTTTCGGTAATACCAAGTAATACCGAGTAATTTTTGGTAATACCGAGTAATTCCTAGGTAATACCGAGTAATTCTTCGGTAATACCTAGTAATTCCTAGGTAATACCGAGTAATACCGGAGTAATTCTTCAGTAATACCGCACGTGCATCATTTGAACTTCTCGGCGAAACGGGTCGCCGGGTCTTCGGGTCGCTACGTGGCGCTATTCTAGTGGAGTCCGGACGTAGAGCTACGTCCGGTGTCCGCACCTAATAATTTTTCCACTCATAGACGGGGATTATTGGAGGCAACTATGACTAGTAGCAAACAGCCTATAATGCTTCATTTCATAATTCTTTCCATTGTGTACTTTGAGCTATGTTAATACCACCAATTTGATTGCCGTCAATAGCCCTTTAATCTTTTGATCGAAACAACAATTCAACAAAGTTAAATACTGTTGTGTAGAGGTAAACTTGCGTTACTGCATGGAATTCCTTTGCGTGATTGCAAGGCCTAACTACTTAATATCTACAGGGCTATTTTGGGGCACTGTTTGCCTGCATAGGGAATCTCTTGGCTTCTTTGAATGTGAAGCATTTGGTGCTCCCCGCTACAGATGAAGCTGAACCAATGTGGACGCAGAGATATGGTTTCACAAAGATAACAATGGATCAGGTAGGTTTCAAATCACCATGCTAAGCTCTTATTTCTTTTGAAATATTTTGAGATTATGAGTTGAAACTTATGCATGTTTACTGCAGTTGCATGCGTTGGCCCAGGGCATTAAGATTGTGGACTTCGAAGGGACAACATTGCTACATAGGACTGTTTCTGACCTAGTACTTACTGCTGTTGGAAACCAAGGAAGCTGAGAGCCTGAGAATAAATCAATTTTGCTGTTTTTGCTGCAGGCACCTGTAAAGCCATTTTTGGAAGAGGTTTTGCGTTGGGAAAGTTCTTTTTGGGTGAAACTTTTGGAGCAAGTTTGGATCTTGATGTATGGCTAATTGCTGTGTTGTGCTCCTGATGGAGATTGTTGGGGGAGCTGGCTGGCTGGCGTTTTTGGGCACCTTAAAAAAGTCTTTTAACCCTTTACTACTCTTGATTGAGAAATGTATATGTCATAGAAACTTCATAGGGAATTTATGATAGAAAATCCAATTGCAACTTCAGCATATGACGAACGTTGTGAAGCAGCAGCAGCAGCAGCAGCATAGGGGTAGTTCTGCTCCATGGCTTGTTGACGTTATTGTTTCAAAATATTTATGATGTTATGGTGTACATGCGCCATTGCTCTGACGCTATTTGAAGTAATTGAAAACTTTTACAAGTTAATGATGGAAAATAAATGCACTTGTCAACTGCTCTATTTCAAAATTAAGGATGAATTTTTGATCAATTAAGATTTCATTTGGGATGATTTTTTTATTACTTTTTAAAATAATTTTTTAATATAAAAAATTTTATTTTTTACTAAAAAAATTGTTTTAAGCAGTAAGAAAGTCGCCCTAAATTAAGCTTAAATTTGTTTGAGATGAATGCAAATATGATTAAACAATTAACTTATATATCGCATCACCTGAAATTAAATTTAATAGATATGAAATCATTATGAATAAATTAGATAAACTGTGAGGATGTTTTGGCTATTTTTCTACGCTAATATTTATTTGTTATCAGCATGAACCGATTGAAAGATAATAAAAAGAAAAATCAAAGCAAAGCCTAAATAAATATCAGTTCGACTATAAAAGTAACATATATAAAAACATCAGTTGGACTATCGATATCTAGAATCGTGTAATCATACCATTTCATCTTACAAGTCGTGAATATACTTAGCATATAATAATTTTTTAGCTCTTTGATTTACAATTTTATTGGATAATCAATCAATTAAAAAATTAATCTATTCATATATAACTCTTCAAATCATATGCTAAAACAAATAATTTATCAGAAAGGATTTGGTAGACATGACATCTTTTTTTGTTGATTGGAACATCCTGATTCGGTAGTTTGTCAGGTTTTCCGTATGTATTTACATAAATGCTACACTTCAAACAAATCTCAGGTCTATGCTCTCTGCACATGTTACAGCTCAATATTTGTGTACCATACCTCTTTACATATTTATGTCGGAATTGTGAAATCCTTAACAGCGAAAAGCAATTTAGCCTATGGTTTTAACCCTACAACGCTCTACTAACAACATATGGTGACTTATATCTAAAAAGCTATGAACCATTATTTCTTCAATCAATCTCTGCATGCACATAATCAACAAATACAAAGTTTTTTTGAAGCTCGTGCAATAAATAAGCTAAAGCAGCACTCAGTAGAGTAGAACCTGCAAGCAGAAGCCGCAGTTGCATCTCGGAAGGAATTCCAACAGAGGCACAAAGAATAACTGTTGCAGCAACAAGTAATTTCTGCCATTTGCGGAAGCCCTCGTAAGCACCTTTGCATGATGAACACTTCAGAGTATGTTGGTCGTAACGGTTCAGCATCTGTAAAATGGATAAAGTAAGTCCTTTATGAACCATTATATATGAAAAGTACATAGGTAAAGTTTTGTTCCAAAACTAGAAATATAAATAAAGATTTGGTGGGAGGACTTAAACAGAAATTTATGCATGCAGGAGTATGTAGCATTGTAAGCACTTCTACTGCCTCGCAGGCACAGGGCAGTAAAGTATGGTCTGTAAAATATTTTAAAAAATTAAAAGAAAGCATAGTCTATAGCAATAGAACAATGGATAAAACACGAAAAGAACAGAAGAAGATTCATCATCTGTGGGGAGAAAGAAAGAGAGAACAAAAAGGACTGAAGCAATGTGGTATTAGAAATATTAGGGTGATCACATAATCACATGGGAAGGTGCCCATTTTTAAGAATTTTTAAGTAAAGAAGTTTTGTATTAATTAAATTTTCTTTGCCAATGCTCGCTTTTATGTTATTCACTCTTTGGTTTGGTTTGAAAGATTTGGAGCTTCTCTCTTCTAGTTATTATGGGTATTGGGATTGGAGAAGAGTGTTTCTTGTACCTAATCAATTTGTACACATGTGACTTCCTTATAACATATTAGATCCCCCAATGCAAGCTATTATTTTAGTAGAGCCACATAAATCTCGGTTTCTTCTTCTGGTGCTTGAGCTCTTAGGTGTTACTTTTTGTGTTCATCATATTCACTACTTGGTTGAAAAATCCATATCAAAGTTAGATGTTTTACCTTACAACTTCTATCAGAAAGAAATGCAAAATTTTATGCCTATTAATTATAAGCACACGAAATTTGATGGCTCAAATAGTTTTGAAATTTGAATAACTAAGATACTAGACTATGAATATGCCATGAAGAAGCTAGAGATGGTTGAAAAAGCTCTCTTAGTGATCCAATTATAATTACAAATACTAGTGTTGCAAATTGATAAGGAGCAAATCTAAGTGATGTTTTTTTTAATGATTGTTGGAGACAAATGCAAAACTGGTGGATTTTATATTGTTAGTTTAACAGCAATATGCTAGTGGATATCTTATATGGGAAATAATGCATCAAACAAAACAATTAGTTTTGACAATGTAATGAGAAATCTTGTATCATCTTGTGCCATTAGTGTAACACAGTGCAAGTTTTTAGGATATGTTTAAGTCCTTGAGGTTTTCATCAATTTTTTGGTTGTTGAGAACAATAGGGTTGATGAACTCCATATGTTGTAGGATGCAATTTTGAGAGGAGCTACTTCAATGTTATCATTCATGTTGAAGCATCCTTATTTGGGAAAACAAAAGAAAGTTAGCTTCTAAGTTGCAAGGATCTAAGACAAAGAAAGATAAAATTTCATAGGAATACTGTTTAACAAGTGGATCAATCTCACGTCGCACATGTAGAAATTGTTTAGAGAGAAATTCAAATTCTATTCTACTCTTGGAATCATTACATATATATACATTATAGGAGAATAAATAGAAAAAGAAAAGACATTTAATCTAATTAATTATAATAAACATATCACACGGATCTCCAACTACAGCCCTTTGATTGCTTCCCACGAATCTCTGACTACAACCCTTAGATTGCTGCCCACGGATCTCCAACTGCAGCCCTCAGATTGCTGACGTGACCTCCTCTGAGCTGCGTGATTCAACACTCCCCTTCAAGTTGGGTTGTACAAGTCGTACAATCCTAACTTGTAAACAAAATTATCAAGTAAAGAGCCCGGTAGTGCCTTTGTTAGAACATCGGCAAGTTGTTCATGAGTTGGGATATATACTATTTCAATTTTTGAGTTCTCTATTTTCTCAAATATAAAATGTATGTCAATAGTAACGCATTTGTTTTGTCATGATGTACTGGATCTTTGGCCATACTGATTGCGGCTTGATTGTCACATTTCAACTTATCGTACCTTCAATCTTTATTCCTAGTTTAATCAATACTTGTGATGCGGACATTCGATCATGAAGATTATCAGAGGAGGAGACGACGATCGACGGCCGAGATCATTCCACCTTATCTTAATTTGTTATTTGTAATTTTTATTTTTATTATGAATTTTTTATTTTTACCCTTACTTAAGGGAGTTGTCTTATGTAAGCCCAAGGGGCAATGTTGTCTTTTGTTTTGTTCCTTTTATCTTTAGGCCTATATATAGAGGCCCTTGTTCTTGTATGAGGTAATGATGGATTATTAATAAAATTTTGTATTTGCACTTGTGTTCTTTGGAGAGAACGTTATTGAGATTCCTATGGGAGGGAATCAGAGTTTCCACCAGCCGCAGGATGGGTCCGGGCTCGTGGCTTGAAGTCCCTTGGAGAAGGGCAACGTAATACCCGTCAGCTGCAGGATGTGTCCGGGTTTACGGTTGTATCTTTCTTTCCCTAAATCATTTTCTCCTCCTCTCTTGACTGCCAGTCAAAACCCCGCACTTGCCACTGGCCGATTTTCTCACAAGCCCCTCCAAAGTCACAAACCACCTTCATTTTATCCATATCAACCGCCGGCCATAAACCCCACCACCTCCATAGTCGGCCGACCACCTCACCCCTAGCCTCTCTCCACCTAAAGTCGTCGGACATATCCTTCTCCACCACCATAACCCCGACCACATAATTCTCTCCAAACTTTTGAATTCAAATCCACCATAAATGCTTTCCTTATTTAGCCCCACTAATTTAGGAAGAGAATTAAATTCAAATTCAAAATATTTGAATTTCAAATTCTTCTTAAATTCCCCTCCTTTAATTTAGGAAAACCTCAAATTAACTTAAATCTAAATTAATTTCAGATTTAATTACCCCATCACATTCAATGTTATGGTCCACATACATCGAATCTGGACATCTTTCCTCCCTCCTCCTTGGTCGGCCCCTCTCTCCCCTCTATCCTAATTATTTTTGACCTAATTAAAGGCCCCAATTAAGGAGACAATTAACCCCGTCTTCCCTCCCTTTTCCACTTAATTTGAAATTTAAATTTCAAATTACCCCACCCCCCCTTCGTTCTATATCAACTTGTCTAATCCAAATACCTTCACAAATAGTAACTACTAATGCTCTCAGTTCAAATTTTGCACTGCTTCTGGAAACAACAAATTATTTCTTGCTCCTCCATGTCACTAGGTTCCCCCACACAAATGAACAATATCCCAAGGTTGTGAAAACTGGACCGGACAATGAACCGGTAGGAGTGGTTCACGGTTCGACCGGTCAAACCGGGGTCGAACCGGATGACATAATAAATAAAATTTAGATGACATAAAAATCATATAATAATATAAGTTTTATATTAAAAAATAAATTAAATTTACACATTACTAATATCTTATGTAATTTTAAATTTAAACGTATTCAATTTTAAATTTAATTCAAATTTAACAAAAATTTAACTTACATATCAATTAATAAGTTTAATATAAATTATTATTAATTTATGCTATATATTTATATATAATTTATATTTATAATTTATATATTAAATTCATATTATTATTTTACATTTATAAATTATTGAGGTTAGTTTAGATCATTTATTATAAATAAATAATTAATTAATTTTTATAGTACATAAAAAAAATAAATGAAGAATATAATTTATTTAATATTATTAATTAAAAATAAATATTATTTACATCATAAAAAGTTTATTTAAAAAATCTATTTTAAAATGGATAGTGTGTGTTGTAAACTTAAGAGTTAAGAAGTAAGAAATAGGAGCTTTAACTTTTTTAGTCCCACATCACTTGGGAGACTTTCTCTTGGTAATACTTTTACTTTATATTGGCTTTTGAGCTAGAATGAAGTAGTACATCATGTAAAGTGATAAAACTTTGTGAAATACTTAGTTGAAATTTTTAATTTAAAATTAAGCATTTCAAATTTAAAAATGAATTATAAATATTACTAAATATTTTAAAATAATTAATTTAAATGTTCAAAAAATACAAAAGTTGAACTGGCCGGTTCAAGAGAACTGTGACCAGTTCAACGGTTTTTGGTTGAACCAGCGGTTTTGTTCGGTTCTGGCCGGTTTGATGCAGAAATGGTTCTTAGAATGAACCGGACCGGCCATAAGACCGGTTCACGGTTGAACCGATCGGACCGGCTGGTTCGGTCCGATTTTTAAAACAATGCAATATCCTATGATTGATCGATTGTCAACCTGGCTTCCTGCCCAATCTGCATCAGAATAAAGGATCAATTTTCTATCTTCATTTTTCTTGAATAATAGCCCCTTTCCAGGAGTGTTCTTGAGATATCTCAAGATTTGATATACTACCTCCATGTGCTCCTTCATAGGATTACTCATACATTGGCTTACCATGCTCACAACAAACCTAATATTTGGACAGGTGTGGGTGATGTAGAACGGAGGGGTGAACTTAAAATTTTCAAATTAATTGAAAAAGAGAAGGAAGGGGTTTCTTAATTAATCCCTTAAATGGTGTGAAGGAATTAATTAAAATAAAGAAGGGAGGAGAATAAGGGGGCCGGCCAAGAGAGAGAGAGAGAAAGGGGATTAAGAAATCTGAAATTAACTTCAAATTTCCTAAAAGGAGGGAGAGAATAATTTGAAATTCAAACTACCCTTAATGGAGGGGGGGGGGGGAGGGGCTAATGGGAGGTATTAATGGGATTTAATTAGGAGATATGGGTTTAATTGGAGAGAGAAAAGGAAGGGAAGGGGGGCCGGCCAATGGAGGGAAGAGGGGAGTATCTACATTCAACGTATGTGGATCTTTGCATTGATTATTGATTGATGACTTCAAATCTGAATTAATTTCAGATTTGCATCAATTGGGGATGCTTCCTAAAATAGTTGTATTAATTAGGAAAATATTTGAAATTCAAATTAATTTGAATTCAAATAAATTAACTTTCCATATTAATAATAGGCTAAATTAGGAATGTATTGAAGATGAAATTTTAATTTTGAAATCAAGGGAATTGTGGAGGAAGTGGGCCGGCGGCTAAGGGGGGAAAGGAAAAGCCGTCGGGATTAGGTGGTGGGGAAGAGTCGGCCGGCTATAGAGGTGGAGGGGTTTATGGCCGGCGGTTGATATGGATAAAGTGGAGGAGGCTTGTGGCTTTGGAGGGGTTTGTGGGAGAATCGACGGGTGGCAAGTGGGGGATTTTGGCCGGCGGTCAAGGGAGGAGGAGAAAAGGATTTAGGGAAAGAAAGATACAACCGTGAGCCCAGACACAGCTTGCAGCTGATGGGTATTACGTTGCCCTTCTCCAAGAGACTTCAAACCATGAGCCCAGACTCATCCTGCGGCTGGTGGAAACTCCGATTCCCTCCCATAGGAATCTCACTAACGTTCACTCCAAAAAAAATAAGTGCAAACACAAAATTTTATTAATAATCCATCATACCTAATACAAGAGCAAAGTCCTCTATATATAGGCCTTAAAATAAAAAAAACTAAAAAGACAACTTTGCCCCTTGGGCTTACATAAGACAAGACTCTTAAATAAGGGTAAAAACAGAAAATGCATAATTAAAATAAAAAATGCAATTAATAAACTAAAAAAATGGAGTGATCTCGGCCGTCGATCTTCGTCTCTTCCTTTGATTAACGTCCACCATCAGATGTCCGCATCAGTGGGAGAGGTATATAAGCTTTCCTACCAGAAGTTGATATCTTCCTTTGTCTACTGGAACTCCCTCCTTTTCTATCCCAAGTTTCTTCTTAGGATCCATAGGTGCATTGGTTAGCCTGCATTCCAGCATGCCAGTCTCCTTCAATAGATCTAAGGCATACTTGCGTTGAGAAACAAATATACATTTGCTAGATCGAGCTACCTCCATACCAAGGAAGTATCTAAGTGATCCTAGATCTTTAACTTAAAACTCCTTAGACAAAGCCTGCTTGATCTTTATTATTTCCTCTATATCATTTCCAGTAAAGATGATGTAATCCACATATACAATCAATATTGCTACCTTGTCTCTTTCTAATTGCTTCACAAACTAGGTATGATCTGTCTGGCATTGTCTAAAACGATAGTCTTTTACATACTTGAGAATCTTCCAAACCATGCTCATAAGGAATTCAACAGTTTACACACTTTCTCCCTTCCATAAGACTTCTAAATCCCCATTGGAATCTCCATGTAAACTTCTTCTTTCAGGTTCCCATTCAAGAATTCATTCTTGATATCTAGTTGATGTATGGGTCAATCTAAATTTGCTGCTAAGGAAAGAAGAATCCTGATAGTGTTGAGCTTTGTAATAGGAGCAAAAATTTTCTGATAGTCTATTCCATAAGACTGACTGAATCCTCTTGCAACCAGTCTAGCTTTCAGCCTCTCAACACTACCATCCACCTTATGCTTTACAGTGAACACTCATTTGCAAGTCACAACTTTCTTTTCTGGTGGGAGATTCCTAATCACCCATGTTTGATTTTTTTTCAAGGCCATAATTTCTTCTTTAACAGCCTGTCTCCATCCTGGGTGATTCAAAGCTTCATGAATATTGGCTTGAATATGTATATCATCCAACTTGGAAAGGAAAACTTGATAAGTGTCTGATAATCTGCTATAGGAGAGAAAGTTTTCGATTGGATGCTTGGTGCATAATTCTTTTTGGCCATTTGATGACTCTCTCTTTTTGAACTTTCTCATTTTTATCCTCTGTATGAATTTCTACAGTTGCTGGATCCATTGAAGGAGAGTTGACAGATATAAGATGTATCTCACTGCTTGGCATAGGTTGATTTTTCTTTCTTTATCTTGAGTATACATATTGTTGTTTTTTAATTGATGCTCTTTGGTGGGATTGATTAGGACTTATGGGTGGAGGTAATAGGTCTGATGGTGGAGTTTGAGACATAGGAGATATACCTTGGGAAATACTCGTGGTTTGAATTTCTTGTGATATTTGCTGATTTTGACTGGATTCTATTTGGTTGTATAATAAGAAATTTCACTCCCAAGTTTGAAATTCTCCTTCACTCTCCCCCTAAATTTCAAAACTAGTGAAGTATGAGTTGTTTTCAAAGAAGGTGACATCCATGATTTTAAATACTTTCCTAGAAATAGGGCAAAAGCATCTGTAACCTCTTTTTGTTGGGGAATAGCCAATAAAGACACATTTTTTTTAGCTTGGGTCAAGCTTGCTTCTATCTTGTAGATAGATATGAACAAAGGCAGAGCACCCAAAAACTTTAGGTGGAAGGTTTGATGATATGAACCGAGCATGAGAATAGGCTTTGAGTAGAGTTTGTCTAAGTGTTTCAAATTTTAGTATCCGAGTAGGTAACCTATTTATTAGGTATGCAGCAGTAAGAATGGCTTCCCACCATAGATATTTTGGTACTTTTGTGAATAGCATAATAGATCTGGCGACTTCCAGGAGTTACCTATTTTTCCTTTCAGCTACCCCATTTTGTTGAGACATATACGCACATGAACTCACTTGGATATCCCTTCGCTTAATAGGTATTCTCTCATGATAAAACCTCCCATTGTCTGATTTTAAGATTTGAATTTTTGTATCAAACTGATTTTGAATCATCAGTTGAAATGATTTGAATATCCTTTCAACTTCAGATTTTTCCTTCATTAAATAAACCCAAGTGAGTCTAGTATGATCATAAAAAATATCACAAACCACCTTGCTCCACTTATATTTTTAACCCGTAAGGGTCCCAAAATATCACTATGGATCAAGGCAAAGGGTCTAGAAGGTTGGTAAGGAACAATTGGGTAAAATGATCTGGTATGTCTAGCCAATTGGCAAGTTTCACATTTGAACAAACTTGAATTTTTATTAATAAATTAATGAGGAAAAAGCTTTTCAAGATATATGAAATTTGAATGACCTAACTTATAATGCCACATGATAATCTCTCTATCTTGATTGATTCTAGAATGACTCTTAACAAACTGACTTACAATAGGATGATTCTTAGGAGCTGTCATTAAGGTTTGTATGGATTTCGGTGTCTTGATGTAATATAACCCAGAATACATCTTAGCACTGTCAATCTTCTTCTCCGAATCCAGTTCCTGAAAAATATATGCATTATTGGAGAAAATTGTTAAGCAATTACTATCACGAGTCAATTTACTAATGGAAATCAGATTGCACTCAAAAACACCGATTTAAGGGCGATAGCTTCATTGAAAAAAGCATAACAAGTTCCCAAAATTTTGGATGTTGAGCCATCAGCAACCTTAACTATTCGATTTGAATGATAAGGTTAATAGTCATGAAGAAGTGTAATGTCTCATATCATGTGATCTGATGCTCCTGAATCAATAACCCAAAATTTTGACTGTTTTATACCTAAGAGAGCATGTAGGCTGGTAGCAGGTTCTGGAGACTATTGGTTCGTGATGTTAAGCAGCAACTTCAGCATCTCTAAATACTCCGTAGTGAAAGGAATGGCTTCAGCTTTGATGGATTGATCTTGCGTGGTGTTGACAGAGTTCGCCTTATTTTCTTATGCTTATTTATTTGCCTTCCAATCAGCTGGTATTCTATGAATCTTCCAGCATGTCTCATTTGTATGTCCTAGTTTGGCAAAGTGATCACACCATGGTCTTCCTCCCTTCTTTTGATGTTGATTTTCAACATGTGAGGGGTTTCGATTGTTGCGGACAGCAAGAGTATTTCCTTCTACAACCTTTGGAGATCCTTTTAGGCCTCCCAACATGACCTTCTTTCTGCTCTCTTCCCTTCGAACTTCAGAAAAAGCCTCCTGAAAATTTGGAAGAGGTTTGGTTCCCATGATCCATCCTTTAACACCATTCAAGTTCTTGTTCAAACCCATCAAGAATTTGAATATTTTTTTTGTCTCAACAATCTTCCGGTGAAGTGCGTAATCTTCCGAGCATTTCCATTGATATTGTTCAAACATATCTAATTGTTGCCAATAATGGGTTAGAGTATTAAAATATTGAGTTGCCGTCAGGTCCTCTTGTCGGCAGTCGTGAAGAATGGTTTCAATTGCGAAAAGCTCGGAAGTGTTGTCGAAATTGGAGTAGGTCTCTTTAACAGCCTCCCATATTTTTTGGGCCGTCTCATAAAGAAGAAAGTTCTCATTGATTTCTACATTCATGGAGCTAATGAGCCAAGACATGATCTGATGATTCTCTGCTTTCCATTTTTTGTAGAGAGGATCGGTTTGTGGTGATATAGGGGCTTCACCAATGAGATAGTCTTCTTTTCCTCTCCCACAAATAAACAGTCTCACCAATTGAAACCATTGAAAAAAAATTTGCCCATTAAATCAGTGGTTTGTGATGAGAGGAGGAAGAGGAGTAGAGTTGTCTACAGATCCAAAGTTTTCGGTGTTTAAACTGATAATATTTGGGTAGGAGGATGAGATCTCACTATCTATGAACATGGTTGGGTTTTCTCAGTTGAAAGAGAAGATGAATTTTGGGCAAGGGCTATCGATGCTTGAAGAGAGGCTATCGGCAGGATGATGGAGAGTTACCGCCGGCTGAGGGTTTGGAAGAAAGGGAGGAAGGTTTGCCGTAGGCACTCAAAGAAGGCTTAGGATTTTCCTAAGCTCTGATACCATGTAGAAATTGTTTAGAGGGAAATTCAAATTATATTCTAATATATATATATATATATATATATATTAGGAGAATAAACAGAAAAAGGAAAGACATTTAATCTAATTAAATATAATACGCATATCCCATGGATCTTCAATTGCAGCCCTTGAATTGCTTCCCACGAATTTTCAACTACAGCCCTCGCATTGCTGCCCACGGATCTCCAACTACAGCCCTCCGATTGCTGCCCACGGATCTCCATCTGCAGCCCTCGGATTGTAGCCCACAGATTGCTAACATGGCCTCCCCTTGACTACGTGATTCAATAGCACACATTGTCTTAGTGTCAATTCACACCACTATAATATTTAGAGCAAAAAGGCAATCAACTCGAGGGCACAAAATTTAGTGGTAGATGCACTTTCAATATCAGTGGATCCACTTTGCAACATAAGTGCTCCAAAAATTTCTTGCAGGCATTAAGTTTAAATGTCATCTAAGCTTGTTGAGGCAGTATGGTGCTCAACTCATTGGAGCTTTGGGAGATTCAAGGGCTCATTTAGAGAGAAGCATAGATATCAAAAATTGTGACCAAATTAGCAAGTCAAGAGGGGGTTTTGTAAAAAAAGAAAAAAAGAGGGACTTTTGTTAGAATTTTGACTTTATAATTTTATCAAGTCAAGCTAAATTTTTAAATATTTATTACAAAATGATTGATTTAAAGTGCTTGAGTTGATCATTACACATCATGTTCCTAGCTTTAAAACAGCTAGGAGATAAATTTACCAAATTTTTGGGTCCACTTAAGTTTTCTAAATTATGTAAAAAACTAGAACTAACTGATGTATAACTTAGGGAAAATTGATAGCATTAATCTTTTTTAAGAAAAATTTCTGTTTTTATACTAAGTGAACCATTTAATTGGGTGTCTTTTAGAATATTGTATTCATTTTTTATTATAAATAAGAAGCCCTTCTACTAAATAAAATATAGATACCCTTTTCCTCAACAAGGTGTTTTAGGGTCTGCTTGATTGAGGCTTATGTTAAGAAAAGCTAAGCAAAGCCAAATAAAGGTAGGTTTGTCACATGTGGTGTTTTTGGTTGATGAAAAACATAATATGGTATAAGCTAAGATAAGCTGAGATTCTTTTTGAAGAATTCTTATGTAGAGAATTCCTAATATTAGCTAAATTTTCGTTGTTTGCTCTCTCTCACTTGCGCTTTTCACTCTTTTAGTAAGTTCAATAGATTTGGTGATTGCCTTTCTTGAGATTATGTTCAATTGGATTTAAGAAATAATATTTACATATGCCTCTTTTATTTGTACACTTATATGGCTTCTCTATAATAAATCAGATTCTCTTCTGTTCCATGAACATAAGATATTATTTCTGCTGAACCACACAAAAATTTATGTAGTCTTATGGTGTGTCATCACTATCATATTATTTAGCTAGTTCGTTAAATTCACTCTTAATCGTTAATTCAAAAAACTTAGGTGATATTCCTACTAATGAGACTAAAATTGTGTTGAATTAATGCGTAAAGAGTATTTCTCATAGTTAATAATGCCTCAACACAACTTCCAAATGCACAATGCTATCAACTTCTACAATACATTATAAATGCCAGCACAATAACAAGATGTTGATAGAGATAGCCAAACTGTCATAATCCAAACATTAACTTTATACATAAAACTTAAAGCATAAAACTGTACGAGAGTACCCAAGCATAAGAGGAGTGTCTGAATGCCTCGTATGCATCATAAATAAATTCTACATCAGCTGAAGGATTACGGGTCGCAATTCAACAAACTTCAGAAACAAGATCATACCTCACGTTTAGATAGAACAGTGGATGGTAGAGATTGTTGGTTCACAAAGCCAAACCATTCGGGCTGGCCATTACCATAGCGCCTCAACCAATTCCGAAATGCTAAAACCAGACGATCTGCCTGTGTTGGGGTGAATGTAATTTTTGAATATTGCTGGTTAACATCAACAGAAGCCTCCAGGGACTTTGAAAGAAAAATTTTCTCCTGTCCTTGTAGCACAATCATATCACCATCATAAACTTTGTTTGAAGTCCAATGCTCATGCCAGCGTGGTACTAACTGCATGATAAAGCAGAGAATGCAAATTTTCAGCAAGAGTAGCCTCAAGCTAAAGTGAAGGGACGAGATTCCAGCTTCCCATAATTAGAAGTAAAGCCAAAAAACCAGTTATAAGGCTTACAAGAGAAAAAGAGTCAGAACTGATGCTCAACACAAAGAACAACACTGCAAAAATATCAGATGATGCCGTTTTGGTGAATGGACAATAGAGGATTGGGAATGTGCACTTTCTGAAAAAGGTATGGGCCCTCAGCATATGCTGGGGGTGAAGACATCAATAAGGTCATTTCTAGTGAAGTTCTTGATGTCAAGGCTCATTTCTAAGAGAGAAATACTATCATCAACATTGTCATCATCAACCTAATCCCAATTATTTGGGGTTGACATCATGAATAATCATTTTTACTTTGTTCAAGTTTATTGTTTCTGAAGTGTTTAACATATTTTTTGTAAGTCATTTTGAACAACATTTATCCATGTAACTTTAGATCTACCACTTTTCTTTCATGATCTTCTAGCACTAATATTATCAACTTGTATAATGAAAAATTCTTTTATCATTCATTCTACATAAACCACCCAAGTTTATTCAGTCATTTTATCTTCAACAAATGTCATTGCTTTCCTCTGATAAAATTATTCCTTAATTTATCCTTCGTAGTTTTGTCACGGATTCATCTTCTATCCTTCGTAGTTTTGTCACAGATTCATCTTATATTCTCATTATTGCCACAATCAACTTAAATATCAATGATTTTTTACATTTACCTTCAAGTCTCCATGATATCCATTTATTAAACAAAGTGACAAAACTCCCAAAGTACAATTCCATATTACCCATCCAACTTTAACTATAGATGTTATATCCTAATATGCATTTCATTCTTCTATATAATAAATCCAAGATATTTAAGCCTATCAAGCCAAAATATTATCATATTTTTTATAATATTGAATGATAATTATTAACTAAAATGATTATAAATCATATACTTGGACTTTATTACACTAATTCTAAGGTCTTTTATCTTTTAAATATTTCTTCAATTGTTCTTAATTTCACTTATTTTAGTGAATATCTTAGCAATTAAAATTATATCATCTATAAAAAACATGTACCAAAGTATCAGGCATCAGGCATCATGCTTTGAGTATTATTTGCAAGCATCTATATAACCAATGCAAAAAAGGTATAGACTCAAATCTTGATCCTTAATGTAGACCCATAGTAAATGGAAACTCTTAGGTCATTCCACAACTGTTAATACTAGTCAACACTCCATCATATATATATATATATATATATCAACATACATTTGACACATTTGCATCTTAAAGCACTCCAAATCACTTATGATGTACTCGAATATATGCCTTTATAAGATCAATAAACATCACATGAAGATCCTTTTTTTCTATATACTTCTCCATCAATTGTCTTCACATAAAGATTGCTTCCTAGTTGATCTTATAGCATAAAACCAAATGGATTTTCATTTTGATGTAATTTTCCTAAGCCTATTCCATCACTCCATCACATAACTTCATTATAAGACTTGTAAGTTTGATTCTTTTATAATAAGCATAATCTTGAACTTCATCTTTATTATTAATTATTAGTACCAAAATACTTGTTCTCCAAAATTTGACATTTTTTAGTATATAAAATTCTATTGAAATAATTTATTAATTAAATCAATACAATATTCCTTCACAACTCTCCAAATCTTAAAAGGCATCTCATTTGGACCTAAAGTCTTACATTTATGAATTATGCATTTTTCTCATAGCTAATTTCAATTTCCTTTTTTGGATCAATCTATAATATATCTCAAAATGTTGTTCGTCAGCTCTTCCAAGCCTATTATATAAATAATCAAAAGCTAAAGTTTTTTGTTTACTCATTACTGACGTAGTCCATTTGCCAGCTCCCCTAGCCAGCTCACTATTCCTCGTCCACTAGTACACTAGGCTCTGTGTTTTTCCTTTTCTCCCTTCTGATATAGCACGTTCTTTACTATGGCTTTGCTACCTTTTTATCTTATTATAGTATAGTTAGTTATATGATATATCAGCTCGTATGCTGGAGAGACACAGATGAATATACTTTACTTGAAGGTTACTGTTGCATTGCTTACCCTATTTTTCCTTACCTGCTCTGGTTCTTTCTTCGGTTTCTACACCATTCTGGTATCAGAGCCATGGCTGAAGGAAGTTCTCGGCGAATTCTCGACGGCGATCAAAACTCGGCAACTCGAAGCCCTAACTGCGAAGTTTGTTCACTTCTCCACAGAGTTGCGTAATGACATGGCGCAGCTGAAAAGATGGTAGGCATAACCCATGCTGACCGACCTCCTGTGCCGGCAACCTTACCGATACATCAACCTCCTGTTGGTGCGGTTCGTGGACTTCTACGTCCCATAAAACCGTTTTACTGTTCCTAGGATATCCGATTTGTTGGATAAATTGGAAGGGGTTGTTGTGTTTTCCAAACTTGTTCTGAGGAGCGGATATCACCAGATTTGTATTAGGCCTGGAGACGAATGGAAGACAGCTTTTAAGACCAGAGAAGGGCTCTATGAATGGAAAGTAATGCCTTTCGGCTTGTGCAATGCCCCCGCCACGTTCTTGAGGCTAATGAACGAGGTTCTCAAACCTTACTTGGGAAAATTTTGTGTATCTTACTTTGATGATATTCTGGTATTCAGCCCCTCTCTTGAGACCCACATTCATCATCTAACCCAAATTTTCCAAACGCTCCACCTCCATGTCATTACTTTAAAACTATGGGAACGAGTTATGGAGCATAGGTTGCGGCGTGATACTAATGTTTCTCAAAATCAATTTGGATTTATGCCGGGTAGGTCTACTATGGAAGCCATACATTTATTAAGAGGTTTGATGGAGAAATATAGAGAGAATAAGGAGGATTTACATATGATATTTATTGATTTAGAAAAAGCATATGATAAAGTTCCAAGAGAAGTGCTATGGAGAGTTCTTGAAAAGAAAGAAGTTAATAACGCTTATATTCAAATCATTAAAGATATGTATGCAGGAGCTATTACTTGTGTTCAAACACAAGGTGGTTTGACCAAGTATTTTCCTATTTCGGTTGGATTACACCAAGGATCAGCCTTAAGCCCATATCTTTTTGCTTTAGTCATCGATGTTCTCACTAGACATTTGCAAGAGGATGTACCTTGGTGTATGCTTTTTGCTGATGATATTCTTCTTGTTGATAAGACTAGAGAGGGAGTTGAAGGTAAACTAGAATTGTGGAGGTCAACCTTAGAGTCTAAAGGTTTTCGCTTGAGTAGATCTAAAACGGAATATATGGAGTGTAATTTTAGTAATAATAGACCTAGTGAGGGCATTGTGACTTTGGCCGATCAAGTCATTAATAAGAGTACACGTTTTAGATATCTTGGATCTATTGTTCAGAGTGATGGTGATATAGATGGGGATATTATCAGCAGAATCCAAGTTGGATGGTTGAAGTGGAGGAATGCATCGGACTTATTGTGTGATAGAAAAGTACCCCTCAAACTTAAGGGAAAATTCTATAAGATGGTGGTGAGACCTGCAATGCTTTATGGTGCTGAATGTTGGCCATTAAAAGAGAAGCATAATTCTAAGTTAAGTGTTGCAGAGATGAGGATGCTCAGGTGGATGAGTGGCTTTACCCTTAGAGATAGGATACGAAATAAGCATATTCGTGAAAAGGTTGGAGTAGCTCCAGTGGAAGATAAGATTAGAGAGAGTCGCCTTAGATGGTTTGGTCACGTAAAACGGCGGCCTCCCGATGACCCGGTTAGGAAAGTAGAGGTCTTAGATTTGACTTATGTTAAGAAAGGTAGAGGTAGACCTAAAAAGACTTGGTTAGAAAATATTAGAAATGATCTTTCTTTATTAGATTTAAACGAGAATTTGACTTTTAATAGGACACAATGGAGAAAAAGGATTCATGTAGCCGACCCCACATAGTGGGATAAAGGCTTGATGTTGTTGTTGTTGTTGCTCCACCTCCATAAACTGCACCTAAATATTTCCAAGTGCGAAGATGTCTACAAGGTGGCTTTCTTGGGCTTCATCATTTCTAAAGAGGGGGTTCAAATGGATCCCAGAAAGGTTTCGACCATCATTGAGTGGCCCGTCCCGAAGTTCCTTTTTGAGGTTCGAAGTTTTCACGGGTTGGCCAACTTCTACTGCAAGTTCATCCGAGGTTTTAGCGTCATTATGGCGCCAATTACTAAATGTTTGAAATCACCCACCTTTCAGTGGTCACCAAGTCAACAAGGCAGTTTTGACACCATTAAGTTAGCCATAAGCTCGGCTTCTATCCTAGCCTTACCAAACTTCGACAAGCCCTTCGCTGTCGATACTGATGCATCTTCTATCGAAATAGGTGCTGTTTTATCGCAAGACGATCGCCCCATTGAATTCTTTAATGAAAAACTCAGTTCACCCCACCAAAAATGGTCCGCTTACGAACAAGAGTTATATTGATGAGGACATCAGTCAGAAATTTCGACACGTGTACCATCGACAGAGATGTAGATCGACGGCCACGATTTGTAGTCTTTACTTTTGATGTATTTTGCATTTTATTTATTTATGTATTTTCAGTTTCCCAGTTTACCCCAAGGAGTAGTGAGTCTCTATTGTAGCCCCGTGGGCATAGATGTCTTTTATTGTGCTTAGTCTTGAGGCCTATATATGAAGGTCTCCATGCATTGTATTTGGTTAATGAATATTTGAATGAAAATTTTCACTTATTGTCTTGATCTCTTAGTGAGTTCATGATAGGAGAAGGATCTCTTTGTGAGTTCCAAGATTCCAAGGTCTCTTTGTGAGTTCTTGAGGAGGAAACACTTAAGGTTGGTAGCTTCTTTGATTCCCCAAGTCCTCTTTTTTTTTCTGAATTGAGTTTTTCCCCCTCCCCAATTTCCCTTGCCGCCGCCTCCTTGGGCCGCCCAAGGCTACAGCCACCGCCCATCCTCCTCTCCCCTCCCCACCCCTTGGCCTCCCACACCCCTACCCGCCGGCCTTCCCTTTTCCCCCCTCTCTTGGGATCAAAATTTGAAATTCAAATCTCCCAAGAGACATTGATATCTTTCCTAAAATAAGCCCAAGATTTTAGGCAATCTTCATAATTGAAATTCAATTCCAATTTGAAATTCAAAAGATTGTCAATTACTTGCACTTAAATTAGGAAACTTCCCTTTTATAAAAATCTGAAATTTATTCCAGATTTTGTTTCAAATCTTGGATTAATTGAGAGGGTCTCACCTAATTACCACCTACCCCCTCTCTCCTCCTCATATGGCCGGCCCCCTTATGGGGCTTCTATCTCTCCCAAATTAAATCTAAAACTCCACCAAATCAGCCCCTAATTGCCTCCCTAAACCGCCACCCCTCCCATCCTTATTTGGATTAATTTGTAATTCAAATTAATTCCCCCCTTCCCTCCAAATTTCCTCAAATCTGAATTAATTTCAGATTTCTGAAATTCTCTAATTCTCCCCTCTCTAGCCGCCCCCTCCCTCAAGGACCACGAAGCCGCCATCCTCTCTTCCTCTTTGTACTTGTCTTCTTCCTCACCTCAAGGCAAGTATGAATGGCCGATCCGGACGTTGATCACGGATTCGTTGAAGACTCTCAAGGGAGAATCGACATCCTACGTTCAACGTTCTTTGATCTCATTCCGGACTTTGACAACTCGGTGGAAGAATACGTGGATCGCATCTTGTTCCAATTAGCACTCTCAACGGAAGGGCACATCCTCCCGGGGCGTTGGTATATCGTCAACCATCCAACCACTTCTCCTACTCCGATCACCTCTCCGACTACTAATACCTTACGCAACACGTGTCTCCTTGTGGCATCCCTAAGTTTGCTTGCAACGTTCTTCCGCTAATCCCCACCCTCAAGAGTTTGAGTGAGGGATATCTAGGTGATGTTTCTAAATTTTAAACGTTGGGCTTTGTTAATGTGCCATTTGCATTTACTTTAATTTTGGCTAGTAAGTTTGCAAGACTTGTTAATCTCAAATTGTCACTATTTGCTAGTACTTAATCTCCTCACTAAGAATTTCTAAAAGTCTAACTTGAGCATGCAATAAGTTTATTAATGACAAAGCGAAGTTCTTCAATGTTTTAATTCCTTAATGGCAATTCTTATTTCATCGCATATATTTCACATCATATATGCCATGGTTAGAGCGCTCAAACAGTGTGAACATTATCTTCTTCACCAATATTTTGTCTTGTGCATCGATAATCAGGCCCTACAGTACCTTTAAACCCAAAAATATGTTAACCGTATGCATGCTAGATGGGTCGTCTTCCTTCAGAAATTCAGTTTTGTTTTGCACCACAATGCCGGTAAGCTAAACCGTGTAGCAGATGCTCTTAGTTGAAGGGCTGCTTTGCTTACTCAGCTTCAAACGGAGATCACAGGTCTTCAGGAGATGATCACTTTATACAAAACTGATCCAGACTTTGCTGTTCCATGGGAACGTTGTTCTGAAGGCTGCCCTGTTAATGACTTCTCCATAAGGCATGGCTTCTTGTTCAAGGGCCATTGTTTGTGCATTCCCCAATCCTCTTGGAACCAATTTCTGATCAAAGAACTACACTCCGGTGGGTTGGCAGCTCACATAGGTAGAGATGAAACTTTTTCACAGCTTCAATTTCGTTTCTTTTGGCCTCATATGAGATGGGATGTTGCACGTTTCGTTGAACGTTGCGCCGTGTGCCAAATGTATAAGAGTAATGCTCAGCCTGCTGGTTTATATATACCCCTACCAATTCCGGATTCCAACGTCAGTATTGATTTCGTCCTTGGCCTTTCGCGGACTAAGCAAGGTTGGGATTCTATCATGGTAGTAGTGGATAGATTTTCAAAAATGGCTCATTTTGTTCCATGTAAAAAAAACATTTGATGCACTTAACATTTCCCACCTCTTTTTCAAAGAAATTGTGCGCCTCCATGGTTTACCATGCAGCATTACCTCCGACCGAGATGTGAAGTTCGTTAGTCACTTGTGGTGTGAACTTTGGAAGAGATTCCAAACTGATTTAAAATTGAGTTCTGCTTATCACCCACAAACTGACGGCCAAACTGAAGTCGTCAATCGCACTTTAGGTAGCATGCTACGCTGTCTTGTTCAAAAGCACCCTAAACAGTAGGCGAAATCACTCGGCCAGGCCGAATTCGCCTTTAATTCGATGCCCAACCGCTCCACTGGTAAGTGCCCATTCAGCATTGTATACACTAAGATGCCTAATCATCTTTTAGATCTTGCAGTACTGCCAAAATGCCGCAGCACAACCGCTGCCCAAGCAGCTTCAGAATTTTCAGATATCATCACTGAAGTTAAACACACGTTGGAAGAATCGAATGCTCAGTATAAACAAGCAGCAAATGTTCGACAACGACATAAGGTGTTTCGACCAGGGGATCTTGTCATGATCCGCATGCGCAAGGAGCGATTTCCGCCTGGCACCTATTCCAAACTCAGTCCTAAGAAGTTGGGTCCGTTCCCGATCGCTCGATGCATCAACGACAATGCTTATATTATCGATCTTCCTACTTATGTTCAGACATCCCACACCTTCAACGTCTCCGATATTTATGCTTACGACTCGCCCGACAACATCTCCACCACTTTAACCGGATCCAAGACGAGCTCCTATGAAGCGGGGGAGACCTGACATAGTCCATGTGCCAGCTCCGCTAGCCAGCTCGCTATTCCTCGTCCACTAGTCCACTAGGCTCTGTGTTTTGCCTTTTCTCCCTTCTGATATAGCACGTTCTTTACTATGGCTTTGCTACCTTTTTTATCTTATTATAGTATAGTTAGTTATATGATATACCAGCTCGTATGCTGGAGAGACACAGATGAGTATACTTTACTTGAAGGTTACTGTTGCATTGCTTACCCTATTTTTCCTTACCTGCTCGGGTTCTTTCTTCAGTTTCCACACCAATTACTCTCTTTGCAAGTTTTAACATTCTTATAATCATTATAAATCTCAATAGTATTCAATTTTTATCACATTTTAAAAGTGTTTCTTTTCTTTGATAACCCTTTGCACCTCCTCACTGCATCATCAAATCTCCTAATCAATGAATGGTTTATTTCTAACCCCTTGAAACTTCTACAATAATTTTTTAAATGAAACTAGCCATCTCATCCCACATCAGGTTTGACTCAACTAAAATTTGTTAACTTGCCTCCCCTAAAAACATATCTTAAAAGTTTAATAATTTCTCATCTTTCAAATTCCAACATTTCATCCTAGGACCATAATTTCTTTTGATTGTTTTTATTAAATTCTTAAGATATACATTTATAATTACTACAATAAGTTGTGTGGTTAAGTTTTCTATTGAAATAATTTTATTTCTTTCCAAGTAAGAAGAAATCTATCTGTGATTTAGTGATACTTGTATAAGTAATCATTTTTTTTTTTCATTTGTTAAAGTTGTTCACTATTGCAAGTTCATAAACTACTCTAAAATAAAGTATAACTTTTTGTATTGCAGTTCTATCTCCTATTTATAACCATCATGAATTCTCTCATAGCTCATCCCACTTAAACCTATATGCCTATTTAAATCATCTCCAATAACTATCATTTCTTTAACAAGTATAAGTATATGCTTTTGCAGTTCATACATTTATTCCAAAAATTAATATTTTAAACTATCATCAAATCCAACGTTAAAAAAAAATGCTAGGCCATGTAAAATCAGGAGCAGTTAAATGCATCGGGCAATAGAAGAATGTTCAATGGAAATAAGATGATTCTATTGTGTATCTTCAACTTCTCTTTATGCTGTTAAAACAAGAGCAGATTTTGAAAGAGCAAAAACTTTTGTCATACAAAGTCTAAATCGGACAAGTGATAATAAGCAAAAATACTTGGGCTCTGGAAGAAACAAGAAAATTCTGAGAACACAACAGCCCCAATATTCATAAACTTTTTGCAATATTTGGACAATCAGCTACATTTGCAATGAAAATTCAAAATTAGTTTAATAAAACAATAATTAATAATGCCGGAAAAGTAAAAGGCTAAACGTAATATGGTACAAGTTCCATTAAAAGATTTATAGGAACTAGAGATAACAATACATGCAGCACATTTGGAATGAAAATTCAATCAGCTAAATTTGAAATGAAAATTCAAAATTAATAGTTGGTCAGTCAGCAACATTTTCAATGAAAATTCAAAATTAGCGAAGTCTACTTAAGCAAAATTAATAATGACAAACAAGGAAAAGGCTTAAGGGAACATGCTACAGGTTCCAATAAAAGATTTACATGAACTTAAGATAACAATCCTTGCAGCAATCATCAAGGCCAAATAAAAAAGAAACAATCATAAAGCAGGCTAGATATGATATCCATGAATCAAGTAATAAATAAGAAAAAATTTCTCAAATCAAAAAGGTGCCATTTACCCAAAACAAAGGCTTCTTTCATAAGGGCACACCCATACAGTTATTAAATCTTGGACAACAATACAAGATTGTCTCAGACTGAATAGTAAATATAAAAATATTAGCCAACCCCGAAGTAGTTGGCATAAGACTAATGATGATAATGATCTCAGACAGAAGAGTTACAATGAGTGCCAAACGCATGTAAAAGGAATTGGTATTAAAAATCTAGCCATTGAAATATACCTGCCACCATGCTGAACCTGGCATTGTAAACCGGAAAAAGTTTCTGGCACTACACACAATGGAACGTGTCTTCCCCGGCGCCATGGGTATGTTGAAGGAACAAATCCAAATGACCCACTTTTGATCTCCAAATATAGGTACTTTGGTGTCAATCTCTATCCTAAAAAAATAGGAATGAAAGGTTAAATATGGCACCTTTTATTGAATTTGTGCAGAAATTGGGAATAATTGACCAATTGGGGTTTAAATAATATTGCATATGAATAAACAATTATTATAAATACAAACTCACTTATTCATGTAATAGCAAGGGGCTACAAATTTAGCGCTTATACGAGGATTTCCAGAATCAGCTCCAGCAAATCCCAAGGCGCCACTATGTTCCAATTTAAATGGTAGAGGCTTAGCTCTATCCCTTCTTCCAGTAACCTGACAAAATAAAGATATTAAAGTTAAAAATTATATGCATGCAATATAAAAGCTTCACTAGAATGCCATCATAAACTGTTGAAGCATCAAAGAAAAATAAAATTAACTGCTGACATCATAAACTGCTAGAATGACTTGTACCAAAGCCATTCTTAATATTATTCACACAAAATAAAAATTCAAAAATTGCTAACTTTTAAAATGCAATCATACTTAATATCAATTCAAGATGATTAGAATGTTCGACTACTTCTATCTCCCTCACATTGTCAATGGTTGTGACAAAGTTGTGGCAAGCGGCTTATCTCATGAATGTAGGTGCTCATAGCTGGACTGTTGCTGATGTGGGTGGTCAAAGATGGCTGGTGGTAACAGAGTAGGGGAAAATTAGGGGGCCGGGGGCCACCTACAAGGCAATGATGATTGGATGTAGCAGGTTGGTGAAAATAAGATACGTGCAATTTGGTGACAATGACAACAAGCCATTGGCAAGAAAGCTGCACCAGGTTACTAGCAAGGGAGGCGAGTTGATGTGATGGTGGTGGACAACCAATGGAGGCAATAATGGTGGGAAGCCAGCTGCATTTAATGGTGCGAGGATAATAGTGGAGGTAGGCAATGGAGAGTAGGCAAGAACTGGCAACAGAACGATGTGGATGTGGTGGCTGGTGGCAACATTGCAGCCATTGCAAGAAGTGGTCTCCAATGGCTGTGCGATAGCAAAGGCCCGTAGCATTTTGAGGGCAACAAAGGAAATTAGTTATGGTCTGATGTATAAATTTATGCCATAAAACCATTGTTATGACTTAACTAACAATGCTAAGCTAAGAGGCTCATCAGGCTTATAGAATGGTACATTCATAAAAGATCCAAGTCCCTTAAAAGCCATAACGCAATCTTGCTTCCTAAATAACAATAAGAATTACATCAAGGCTATCTCTAGGAGCTTTGTAGCTCCAATTGCAACATACTCCTACAATGTTTACATACAACACACATTAGGACCAACATACGAAGGTGGACCACTATTGTACTATTTTTTTTATAAATAGTGGAGGCTGCTTGATTTAGCAAGACCCTATGATTTATCCCTTGATTCCCTTCAAGGGGCTTTCAATGAAAAAAGACTTATAATATCACGTTCCTTGATTGTTTATGCATGCGAGATCAAAAAATGCTAGGGGTGGTTTTATCCTCAATCTACCCATGTGTATGAAATTAAAAAAATAAAAGTCTAAGGCTATCAAGATTGTTCCTAAGTCTATCAACTCGATTTCCCTCATGCAGCACTCCTAAAGTTTTCAAGGAAAAACAAAAAACATTGAGGTCAACATAAGTGAGAACACAAAATTTAAGCGTTAGTTCCCAGGAATAAAATGCTCAATGTAAAGTATTGATGTAAACGATGTAGCAAATAAAAAGTACATATCAAAATGGTTTTATTGAAACTGTAGAAGGGCTACAAACCAAAGTAAAGCTATAAGAACAATATTTTTGTATAAGATAACAAGAATCAAGATAAATGAAAGATTGAATGGTTTTACTTCATAACCTTAGAATCACACTACTTTAAATTTCTCCACACCTCTATAATCTATATCTGACAACGCTTGACAGACAATCCAGTAAGAATAGACACATTCTCTTAACCTCAAGTACTAGGAACTTATTTGTTGTGATTCACTGAAGAGTTGGACTTGGAAAACAAGCTCTACAGATTAAACAATTAGCAAAAGCAGAAATAACAAACACAAAATCAAAAGTAATTTGACTTTGAGATATACCCATCAAAAGTTTCCTTAAAAATATACCTTGTGGTGAGCAAAATCAATATGTGAAGGATCAGAAACATTTTCCATCAGCGTATCATAGCCATAAAACAAGTCCCTTTGGATTGTCACCGTAGAAAAATCCGGACTCTCGAATTCAGCCGGCAACCTTAACAAAAAAGACAAAAAGCCGCTTCATCAGATACATTTTCAAGAACGAAAAATAAATTTCCTCCTCCGAACAAACCTTGGAGTCTCGGAAGCCATGGCCTTCTCCCAACCGTGCTCATCTGGCCACACGAAGAGCAATCCCTGAGAAACCCTCGTTGGAAGTCTAGTCACGCATGCCTTCGGCGACTGCACGGCCCGAGCCTCCGGCCCCTCGGGCATCGCCTGCGGAATTCGCACACACGAGCCCTTCCGATCGAACGACCATCCATGGTACGAGCACTGCAAGCAACCATCCTCATCGATCCTCCCTTCCTACAAGAATCCCCAATCAAATCAGGCAACGAAACCCACCGGTTAGTTAGTAATCCTACAAAGCACCGAGTATACTTATCGTTGATTACCGAAAGGGGTGCGAGACGGTGGGGGCAAAGATCGTCAAAGGCGATCCAATCGCCAGATTTAGGATCCTTCCAGAGGACTATGTCGCGGTTTAGGAGCTGAAAGGGAGTAGGCTTGCGGGGATCAAGATCCTCAATGAGGGAGACAGGGTACCAGTGATCTCTCCATGAGAAGGTATCGGAAGAAGATGACGATAAAGAAGAGGAGGAAGTTGCTTCGAGTTCTGGGAATTCGAGACTACTCTCTTCGGTGGGAGCCGGTGGGTATGAGGGTGTGGCGACGCTAAGAATTGTCCGCGAGCAGCGACGGACCTTAAGAGATCGGCCACGAGAAAGAGGCGGCGAGAAGGTGTTAAGAGATTTGGAGGAGTAGGTATTAAGGAGATTGAACGGCTGAGCGGACGGAGCGAGAGAGTGGGAGCAGAGAACCGCCATTTGCCGCAAGCAAGCTGATCGAGCTCTTGGAAGCAGAATTTATCGCGGTGGAATTCTCCCTTACATAAAAAGGGCGGCAGTCTTAATCCAAGTAATTAGAGCTTAATTATATCAGTAATACTCTTCAAAGACCCATTTGGTTTTTTGCACAAAATATTTTAGATAATAATAATTTTATTTTTAATCTTTTTTTTCTTAAACATTTAAAAATGTTTATTAATTATATTTATATATATATATATATATATTAATTTTTAATCAAATACTAAATATAAAAATATATTATTTGACCTAAACAATTAAATGAGGGTGATAAAAGTCTATAATTTTACGGTGTTTTTTTTTATTTATATAATAAATTAGGAGGTGGCTACAATAGCTGGCACGTGTCAATGTGAAACGTAGACGGAATTATAACTTATTAAAAAAAAGGACAATATTGAAGGCAAAATCAAAGCAAATGAACAACTACGAGTGTTCACAAGCAAAACCTTGGGCTTTCTCAAAATGAAGGAGAAACTTGGCATAACAACCTGGCCCACTCCATAGGCTATCAATCAATTTTTAATAATTGTGTTAAAATTCATAATAAAATTTTAACATATATATTTTTATTAATTTTTAATGATTTTCTTAGTGAATAAATTCAATATTATTTTTTAATGAATTGATTTTTAGCAAATTCGATATTTTTTAGAAATATAAATCAAATCTGGCGAAGTCGTTATTTTTCGGTGAGCGTCACTGTTGTTGATAGGTGTGGCTAACGTAAGATTACGATGGGAAGGGATCAAGGCTTGCTTAAGGAGATGGGACTAGCAGCAAATGAAGGTGAGAGGCATTCGCAACAAGAGCTTGCTTGGGGATGGTGTTGATAAGGCCAATATGGGGGTAAAAGGTGTTTACAACGGGAGCTCATTATAGAAGTCGTAGACTATATAGCACCTTACAAAGAAGAAAAAAATATTCAATGCTCTCTTGAACTCATTTCGAATCTTGTTTTAATAATATTCGAACGAGTTCTAGGCTTATTTTGGTTTGATACATGTTCAAATTTGAGTTCGAAATAGGTTTGAATGTAGATTCAAATAAAGTTTGAACTCAAACATGTTTGACTAATTCCAAATAATTTAACTTCAAAAAAATTGTGCACGAATACGAGGGGTTATCGTTCATTGTAATTACTATGTTCCAAAATAAACTTTTATGTTTTTTTTTCAAAAAATAAACGGTGGGCATATTTATCAAATTTATGCTATTACGAGCTATATAAAGTCAATTTTCTCTTTTACAATAAATTTTAAAATTACGAATATATGTAATTTATAAATTTAAAGTATCAATAGAAATACTAAGAAAATGTAATTGATACGTTATTGAAAATAACCTTAACTGGGCTTGAATCCTGATACATATTTTAATTGTAAACTTCAAAATGAAATTATGAATCATTCAAATTCTGATTTCAGTAAACTTATAGTTGAAATGAACGTCTCAATGATAAAAACCTAATGATAATAAAAATTGTTTAATTTGAGTCGAAGATCAAACACTTGAAGTGTAATTAAAAACTTTTGAATATCAATTAAATGATCAAATAATCTTCAAATCTTATATGCTTATAATAAAATCAAGTGTCTTGACAAGAAAAATTCAATTAGCCCGAGATTGCTTAATTTTAACGTTATTAGGCCTTTTAATTAACCTCCCATGCATGGCATGGGTCTCTTCCAACTTCAAACACGCAGTATGGTCCATACATTGTATATTTAATGCATTGAATTAATGCATTTTTGCGAGGGAGAGAATTATTTGTAACCAATAACAAACAATAGATGAATAATTTTAATTGGGCCAAACCTCATGATTTTTTTTCCTTTTGTAGATTTTTCACATAAAAAGCGACGACGTCTCTTATAATTTCTGCATTAAGATCTTATCTTTTGTGGGTTGAATATTGGTACAAATCCTACAAATGATAAGATAACAAGCTCTCTTTGTCTTTATCGCAGCCGCAAATATTCTGACACTCAATAATTATATTAAATCTCTCTCTCCATGATATTTTGTGAGACGTGCTTGAATTATGATATAAACTAAAATTAAAATTATTTTTTTTTATTTTTATTTAGAAGAGGAAAACTAATCTAATTAGTGCGATCAAATTTCATCCAACTCAATCAATGCCGATACTTAAACCCTAGCCTAGTGAGTATCGGTCAACATTGATTGACCATGTCAAGTTGTTTAAGGTGCTTTCTTGATCACCATTTTCTTTTTCTTTTTTTTCCGGAAAATATTATAAGCACCAAAACTCAAAGGCCCAATGGTTTATATCTAAAAAAAATTAGGCTTTATTTGAGATAGTTTACTTACTGTTTTCTAAAACAACTTTTAAATAAAAAAAAATTGAGATTTCATTTGAAATAGCTTTCTTACTGCTTTTTAAAACAACTTTCTAAAATTTTTATAAAAAAATTGCTATAAGAAGCAGAGAAAAAGCCGTCCCAAACGGAGACTTCATTGGCCCAAATAGCTTTCTAACGATTCAATCAACGGAGATGTAACCCACACTCATGAGGACAATCACCCGAGCACTGGCAGCAACGGGCTTCAAACTATGGGCATAAAAAGCCGTTGGAATGATTAGAAATTTACTTATAAGCTCGTTCGAATGATTAAGTAAACTAGTTAATTTTTTTTTATATGTTTAACTTATTTATTTACGCTACGGAACCCATCTAAGCTCTTAACTAGCATCAAATAATATATATAACTTGCAAAATTATTGAATTTACATATATATCACTGAATTTTTAGATATTTACAAATTTAATATTTATTTTTTATATTTATTCATATCATCATTTTAATGTCTAAATTATTCATAAATTTCGAATGACTTTATAGAATTTAAGTTCTTGTTATTTTTAACTACATTCAATACAATAAAATGAAGAAAATTCATTGTCACTGGAATATATATATATATATATATATATAATTTCAAGCAACCAAATGAGCCTTTTTAACGAGCAAAATTATTATGTGCGGTCATGGGACACTGTTTGGAGGCCAATCAAGACACGTCATATCACCAATACGTTGTGTACTTGTTGCGGGCTAGAATATACGCGGTGATAGAGTTATAATCCTACATCTTAATGTTGGACGGATATCGAGCTCACACACAGAAAACACAAGATTTTTTACGTGAAAAATCCTGAAAAGGGAAAAAATTATGGGGTTTGGCCCAGTTGAAAATGATTCCACTAGAATTTGAATAGATTACAGTAGGCTGACTCGCCCTCGAGGGCGATTAGATTACAAATGTCAATCGTATGGTTGAAGTCAGGGGTTAAATGAAAGTTCGACGTCACTTGGTGGTCCGACGGAAGTCCGACGTCACTTGGTGGTCTTGCGGATGTTCGGGGTCACTTGGAAGTTCTGGCATCAGTTGGCAGTCCGGCGGTGGTTTGACAAAACTCCGGCTTCCATCGGTGGTTCGGCAAAACTCCAACGTCAGACGGTGGTTGGCAGTGGTCCGGCAAAACTCCGGCATCATGTGGTGGTCCGATGGAAATCCATGCGGTGGTTAAGGAGGAGCAAAGGGGGCAAGAGCGAGATCTTCAATCTCTCTCTTGTTTCCTTTGGCTTGAGGTCCCTTTTCATGAGAAAGCGGGGCTCTATTTATATATTTTCTAGAGTGGTATGGCCCGTAAATAGGAGGAAGATCAAGGATATTTTGGGTTGTGGTTTGTATGGATGATCGATGCTGATTCCCTTAATCATGAACCGTTTGATGGATATTTGAATGTCTTAGTGATATTGGAATTCAGTGTTCTTGGGCTCGTTGGATTCATCTCGTCGAGCCACTCGATTCGATTATAAACATTTCATGTTTAGAAACCGTTTGGTAATCCAAATTATGATTTGAACCTTCCAACAGCGCTTCGAGACCTTAATTTGGACTCAGATTGACTCGAATTTGGTGTCGTTGGGTTCATATTTTTGAGATGTTCAGTTTGACTATAATTTTGCTGAAATCGGAGTTCGGATGGTCCCAGTTTTAATTTTGAAAGTTTCCAACTTGATTTTGCCTCAAGATTCGTGCCCAATCACGATACTTTTTTGATGCTATACCGTTACTATGTACCGCTGTGTATCAGATGACGTGATGTGTCCTGATTAGTCTTTAGACGATCTGATGATCGCACATAATAATATCTCCTTTAACGAAGATTGATCATCAACCATATATGGTGGAAGAAAAATGATGGTTGTTCTTTCTTCTGTCATTTTCTTTTTTTCCTTCGATTTCCCTTTACTAATATGTACAGAAAGCTGAAAATAATCATGTCAGATATTTCCAAATTCCAACTAAGAAGAAAATATTCACAGTTTGCTGGCAGAGATTGATCATCATTGAGAGAGAGAAGAACTATTCAACAGCTCATTCACCATTATTAACGAGCTGCATTAATTAGCAAAGGCTCCAAGCATAAGAAGGATAGAAGAAAAATAATTATATTTGATACCTCATGAACATGTTCTTGATCGGATATGATTCTTAATTTATATTTGAATTAAATATTTTTAAAATTAAATTTAAGATCATTCGAAATCTGAAACAGAACGAGATGCTATTCAACGCTTAAAGTTGCCATCCAAGTTACTAAGAGACTGCTTGGTTGGCTGTAAAAAGAATACTTTGATATTATTTGCATGGGTATAAAATAAATATATGTGAATATTTATTTTTATTTGATTTATAAAATGAATGTAAAGTTAAAAATTGGTGGCAGCGATGGGCGACAGTGCTTGGAGGCAATCAGCGCCGGGTGTTGGCGGTAGCTGGCGACAATGATAGTTGATGTCGTGGCCAACGGGTGAGGCCGATAAGAGGCGGTGGGTGATGGTGGCCAACAACTTGCGGCGGTAGTAGCCAGCGACCAACAATGGGCGGTGTTGTGACCAGCGGCGAGAGGTGGCAAGAAATTGCTTGCGGTGAAAATAGTTTTCACTCAATATTGTCTCATTTAATTTGCCTAAAAAACGAACTAAATGAACTAAAACACTTTACACACATTCATTTTTTACTTTACTTTGTTTGCTCTTTAATCCAATCAAATATCAATATATTTAAAACTCATATAAATGATTTACTGTACATTACTTCAAACCAACCAAAAGTTGTAGTAATTATAAACAGTTAATGGTGGCCGATTCTTTTCAAAAGTATGTATTGTATATTTGTATTAGAAGAATGTGATTGAAACCTTAACGAATAGAAAGACTAAGCAGAAAGCGATCTTTTAATAGGCAGGAAGTGATCTTTAATTTAAGGCAATTTTGGATTAATTCATGCAGGAATGGGTACTTAAAGAAAATATTTGTATGATTTACCTTCGCTTCTTTTGTAAACTGTGCTTTAATTGTGAAATCCAACAATTATGATTTGTGTGAGCTCATAAAGTGTTTGGCGGGTTCAATATATAGAGTAAATTCTGAAAATTCCCCCCCCCCCCCCCAAAAAAAAGTAAATTTTGACTTTTGTCTAGTTCAATGCACCTTCGATGACTCTAATGAATTAGTGTGAATCACGAAAGATCATGATTTTTGTTCATCTTATTCTTCGAGGTCACTAGACCTCTAAGATGAAGTGATTAGAGGCTTCATTCAGAATGACTTTTTTTACTATTTCTTAAAGCATTTTTTGTTCAAAAATTTTAATTTGTGTACTAGAAAGCTGCTGTAAGGAGAGTAAGGCTTCGTTTGGGATGACTTTTTTATTGCTTTTTTAAAATGGGGTTTTAGTTAAAAAATTAGTTTTTTAACTAAAACTCAATTTTAATGAGCAATAAAAAAGCCGTTCCAAACGGAGCCTAAGAAAGCCGGACCAAATGAAACAGGAATCAGATCTATTAAATATTAAGTATACAAGATCCAGAAAGATAAATATTATTATATGATAGTTGTGTTCTAAGTTAAGTAGTTTTAGGTTGCATCTACTTCTATGAATCATTTTGACATTATTAGTTTAGGCCAAAACAATGAAGTTGTTTTAGGATATATGTTTAAGGCTTCATTTGGGCCGACGGCTTTCTTACTGTTTCTTTAAGTAACTTTGTAGAATAAAAAATTAAAAATTTTGTATTAAAAAGCTGCTTTATGAAGCAATAAAAAAGTCATCCAAACTTTTGCCCATTATTTTTTTGTGTTTTTCAATAAATTTCTATGCTAAATAATGATGTAAAAAACAGTAAGAAAGCTATCATAAAAAAAGCCTTAAATTAGAAAAGGTGGAACATTATTCATTTTGAAGAAGTGATTTCTGACTTCATTTTCAATTTTATTATATGCGAGCCAACAATCGAGAATTTAAAAAGTTTTGTTTTTCTTTTTGCTTAGCAAAAGACCGACCTTACGCCTCGTTTGGGACAGCTTTCTTACTGCTTCTCAAAATAATTTTTCAGTATAAAAATTAAAAATTTTATACTAAAAAATTATTTTAAAAAACAATAAAAAAAATGTCCCAAATAAAACCTTAATATAAAGATCAGAGAAAAGGGCAGTGAGAATACTTTGCATCCGGGTCACTTTTATAGTTAAAAAATAAATTGGGGCCATTTTTGCTGTGGGCGAATAATTTACTATGATTTTTTTATTATTATTTTACAATTGAAGCTTTGCGCTTAGTTCGTTTTCAACATAGATACACATTAACAATAAATGACTTTGACGTTCTTTTGGGTTGGCAAAGGACGCACTTTGTTGAATGGAAGTTAAGAATTCTTTTACGCCATTATTTTGTTGACAGCCCATCGCTTTAAAGGCTTTGAATTTTACAACTGGAAAGCAATTTTTGATAAATAAAAACAAGTTTATCATATGTTGTTCAATTTCATTGTCTTGCACCTCAACTTTTTGCATTGAAATTTTTTTATCTTTTATTATTAGTAAGCAAACCTACAAATTATATTGTATGCAATATCGATTATACAATTTTTTTTTTCGATGACGAGGAATCGTCCGCTGTCACGTCTGACTTTGCCAGGCGCGCTTGGCAGTCCGTAAATCCCGGCCGACCTACCAGGTCACCCACGCCACTGTACCCGCAGCCTGCACTTTGGGGCCCCCACTGAAGGGGCACTGCCGCTCGAGGGGAATTGAACCTGAGGTGGGGGGTTCCCATCCATGCTCGCCCACCTACTAAGCTAAGCATTGGTGGGTATTATAATATAATAATTTAAAAATATGTTAAGCATATTAACGAAGCTCATCTTGATATGTCGAATGGGAGCTTTGTCTATCAATCAGAGGTCTTGAGTTCGTAGCTTACTCATGTAATATATGTGTAAATTTATCTCAATTGGCCTAAATATCCAATAAAAACTTAAATAAAATTATCATTATCAACAAACTCACTAAAACTTTAATTTCTTTCTAAGATTTTTTTTTGCAACAACTTCTCAATTGTTTTCGTATAAGAAAAATAGTCGGTAAAAAAATTTGTTTGAAAGACACTTTCATAACCCCTATTTTAAATTTATAATTTTAAAAAAATATTGTTACAATTGTAGTTAAAAGTCTGTTTTAGGCTTCGTTTGTGACGGCTTTCTTATTGCTTATTAAGGCTTCGTTTGGGACGGCTTTTTTACTGTTTCTTAAACTAATTTTTTAGTATAAAAAATTTAATTTTTGTATTAAAAAGCTGATTTAAGAAGCAGTAAAAAAGTCGTCCTAAAAGAAGCCTAAAGCAACTTTTTAGTACAAAAAATTTAACTTTTGTACTAAAAAATTGCTTTAAAAAACAATAAGGAAAATAAACTCTAAACCCTAAACCCTAAAGCTGCCCCAAACAAAGCTTTAGATAAATATAGCTTTTTGTAAAGTTGATAGTAAAATTATTATAGAGAAAATAATTTTTTATATGTTGCTATAAGAAACAACTTTCAAGCACATAAATTTCTTGAAAGTAATTAAAATGTAGTTAGAAAGAAGCAAAATTATGATTACGATCTGAAAAATAAAGTAATAAAAAATTATTCCTAACAGATTTTAAATCTTTTTTGGAACAGTATTTTTACTATTTTTTAAAGCAGTTTTCTAGTACAAAATTTTTTAATTCAAAAAATTTTTATACGAAAAATATTTTAGAAAGCAGTAAAAAAACTGCCGGAAGCCTAATTCTATAATTGGCTTAAAATCAGATCTAATTAGCTAACCTCATATGAACATGAATCAAATTTGGTTTGACCCGAATCTGATCCAGAAACTATTTGGATCGGATCTGAGTATAGATAGACCGAATCTGAACCCGACCCGTGAGCTGTATAAAGAAATAAAAAGAAATATCCAAACGGCCAAGGAGAACGGACGTGGAGGCGGAGAAATGGCGTGGGGGCGGAGAGAGAGAGGGAGGCGCCACGGAGAAAAGGAAAAGCGTCCAAATGTCACCTTCTTCTTCTTCTCCCTCTCCACTGGAAAGAATAGATGCCGATGCTTTGCTTTTGTTTCCTCCCTCCCTCTTAATTGCTCAAGCCCTCTCATAGATTTATTGTGCAATTCGCCCTGTGCAATTCTCTTCATGCTTTCGCTTTCCCCTTACAACTTATCTGCCCTATCACCAGCAGCATCCAGGAGGAAGGCGATAAGTTGAGGGTGAAAAGGAGGTGGTTTTTGCTTTTTGAACCCGGAGATTGATGGGTTCGCCTACCGGACAGGGAAGCAGTTACGACTATTCTTTCAAGATCCTTCTCATCGGCGATTCAGGAGTGGGAAAGAGCAGTCTGCTTGTCACCTTCATCTCCCACTATGTCGAGGATCTAACGCCCACCATCGGTGCTTACTGCTGTGACGAAGTGAATTCAATTTTGTTTTTGTTGGGACAATTTTTCTATATATCTATCCGCTATGATATTTATGGGTATTATCTTGGTTGATGTATGTCTTGTTCATTAGGAATGGTGTAAGTTGATGGTGGGTGCCTTTTGCCAAAGGTGAAGGGGTTTTGCCCGGGAAAAAAAGCTACTGTAGCTCGGGCATGAGTAGTCTCTGGGTATGTTGATGACCTCTTGAACAAGTTGTTTGACAGTTGTCATCGAACAGTTATTTAGGTTCTGTTCGCTTCAAGGAATTACAAGAAAAAATATGAAAAAGGAAATGATAATGAAAAGATCGTAGGAATTTAATTTGAGGATAAATTTAGTGAAAATTTATTTTTGGCCCTTTCTTGTTTGGTTAAGCAGAATTTGAATTTTTGTTGCTCGTGTATACGTGGTATGTGAGTTAGAGCAATGGCCCAATGATTTTTCTTCTCATTTTGATCTAGGGTTTGATAAGGAATTGTGAATGTAAACGTACATTTGTTCAAATCCTTAGGTAAAGCAAGTCACATGTCGATTACATTGGAACCAAAAACCAAATAATAAATTGTAAAAGTCTATTTTTCTTTCATTTTCCACGATTCCTCCTAACCAAACAAAGGCTTACTTAGTACATATGGTTGATGAAATATTGGAGATAAAAAATACTTGCAGTTGATGAAATATTTTAGAGAATTCCTGAGAAGAAGATGTTATGGTGATGTTATTTTGTTGTTGGGCGTTGAAGTGGGGGGAATTACGGGAGTGTTTTAGACAAGGATGCTTAATTGCGTAAGTAGCTGTTAGATGCAGGAGATGGAGGGAACTTCAAATTTTCCTTATCTTAGTTCTCTATATTATGCAATTTACTTGGATTCAGATGTATGTTTTTATGTTATATATTTCAACCTGGCAGTCGAATGGCTTTAGAAGAACCCCAACTGTAGTCCTAGAAACACTTTTCATGTGTCAGTTTGCTAAACAATCAACTGGCTACTCAAATAGAAGAACACAAATATCTATTATCAAATCACAGGACTAAAAATGTTGGCCGGAGAATTTTAGTTAGGAGAAAGAATAGATGCAAAAGCGAGAGGCTGCCCATTCTCTTCAGCAATCTGAAATTCATTATGAAAGAATTAAAGAGATCATTATCCCTTTATGGAAGTTAGCATAAAAGTATATAGTTCAAAAGAATTGTATTGTTATACAACCATTTAAATTTAATTAAGCTCTAAAGTATTGTTTATTTATTGTGTCTACTGGGTATGTTATTATTTTAGAATTATCTTTACAGATTAATTATTATTCTTTTCTAGCAATGGATTATTCTTTCAGAATATGTTTTGAGAACGCTGTTTTTAATTTATCATGAACTGTTATTAATTTCTTATTCAAGCAGATGAATTAGTGAAGAATAATTTCAGCGTTGTGATACCAGGCTGTGTGGGTAACGATGATCTAGGATATAAGGGAAGATTAGTTTAATTAAGATGAAGGATTAGGAGATGACATCTATTTGGAAACTTAAATCTAGAATGTATTACGAAGTTGTTGGACAAAATCAAGCAGAATATATTGTTGTAGCATATAAGTTCAGAGAATATGCATGAAATCAAGATTCGGTTGGGTTTGTATTAAAATGATCCAATGAGTTAAGTAGCTTTGTACGGTTTTATCACCACCCATTTAAAAGCTTATAAATGGGCAAACCTCATGAATTTTTTGTTTATTACATGATTAATATGCAGCATTCTAAACATATCAACTTGAACACATCAAAATTCCTATGTGATACATGGACCAGGAAATGAATTGATTGCTTTATAATCTAGTTCTGAAAATTAAAACTTAAATAATTTCCTTCTTCTTAAGTTCACGTTAAAATTTTCTTAGAGTTCTTAAAGATATATGACAGTGCATTGACCAATTGATAAGTGGCTAGAGTTTTTTTAAATCCCATAAGGGCTATATGAATAATCTAAGTCAAATACTTTTTTTTTTTTTTGTATCAGTTATAAAGATACTTCCGAAAGTTATTCAAGGTGAGAAATGTTATTTGCTATTTGCAAATGATATAGTTCTAATAAGTGTCTTCTTCTGAAGTAAATAAACAATAGAATAAAGAGGAATTTATTTGAAATAGGAGACTTATAATTAATGGTGGAAGATATGCAATTTTAAATGATCTGCAGTTGATAACTATCTAATGAAAATTTTGAATGGTCAAGAAATGCACAATATAATGGGCTAGATGATAACAGTTCTTCTAAAGCTAATGTTGGGTGGGTAAAAGAGTGATGCACCTTAAGATAATTTCATAGGGATTGACTATGTTGTATGGTTTTTTGTGTTGCACAATACATAACTCATTAATGATAAAGTTACGTACGGTGGAAATTTTTTAAGATGACTGTTTAGTAAAATTGATAATTATATGATCATATCAAAGGGGTGTTTGGAATTATGCTTACTAAAAATAATATAATAGAAAGTAGGCATAGGTGGTTTGATAATATAGAATGAAGAGGGTAGGAGTGCGGGCTTCAAAAGTTCATGCCCTGCCTTTGGTGGGAGAGTTTAGCTATTTTTCGGGTTAAATGTTTTTTAAATTTTTTGTTTCTTATGTTTTCTTTCCTCTATTTTTTTTTCCTGCTTTCTCTCGTCCTAGAGATAGGAATATGAGTATAAACGTACATTGTGGTGTCTCCAGCTTGCATTCCTGTTATACTGCTATGTATTGTAGTTTTATTTTATATTTTAGATATAAAATAAAATTCTTGTCACTAACTATCCTGGTGTTTGATTATGGCTGGTAGTATATGTTTTCTGGAATTAATCATTTTAGAATTTTTTATTTTGTGCACTTAGATCTCACTATCCAAAATTCTTCCTTATTTCAGGTGTAGATTTCAAAATTAAGCATCTTATGGTTGGTGGGAAGAAACTGAAGCTTACTATATGGGACACTGGTTAGTTCACTGTTGAAATCTCAGTATAATTTTTAGACGTTAAAGTTTTTGAGTATTTGAGCTCAGAACATGCGCCACTGCAATTCCAATTAAACCTTTAACCTTCAACCTTGTGGCAGCTGGGCAGGAGAGATTTAGGACGATAACAAGTTCCTACTATAGAAATGCTCAAGGAATCTTTCTAGGTATGCAATATGCTTAACAAGCTGTGTTTAATGCTCAATTAAATAAAAATAATTTAGTGTTATATTTTATCTGTTGTTTCTAGATATTCTATAGTTGATTCATTCATCACCGTTTAGATTATTTACGGATACCTCGTCATTTAGGTTATTTACATCACATTTTTTATTCTGGCAAAATTTATCGTAAACATTACAAAGGGAGAGAGAAACACAGTGCAACTGATTGGTGCAGACATAGAGAGGGGTTTGCAAATACCATGGCTGACTCTCGGTGGAGTTACACGTGTCTTGGATTGTGAGATAGAGCATAACAAGGGAATGTTAATGGCCAAGTTGATACCCGACTTCTATTCAAAATTTTAATCATATTTTTTGAAAAAAAAGAAACCTTAAGTGAAAAGGGTGGCGGAGGCCAATGAGATCCATATAGGCTGAATGAAAGGTGCAAGCCTGCAAGGCTCTTAGGCAAGCAAGTGTTCCTTTGAGGAGCCGGACACAGGTTATGCTGTTTATTGAGTCACAAGAAACGCAGTAGCATTTGAGTGCTATACCATGACCTTGATACCACTTGATGAGATGTTGGCTGCTTTAAATTGTCAGGCCAATTAACTTAAGCTAATTCAAATGGCAATCCCTCCAAAGATACTATGACACAAAATTTTTTTGCTTCTCCATTGTTATTCACTGAATCATGCAACCTACTTAATGAGCTCAATCCTTGTACATGGAAGGATAAGTTTGAAAGCCAATATGATATTGACAAGATGAGTAGTTGGGAAAAAGTAATAACTAATAAGTGCTATCAATTGCTCATTAAAAAAGTCACACTCAACTTGCAATAAGAGAATGTCTTCAGAACAAAAGAATATTTTGTAAAACTATAATTAGATCATCCATGCTATATGAGTCAGATAGTTGTGGGCAATAAAATATTTAGTAAGAACCAAGTTTATTATGGCAAATATATATATATATATATATGTATATATATATATGTATATGTATGTATGTATATGTATGATGAAGTTAGGAATGATGGAGTATTTAAGAGATGGTGAGAGCAATATTATTGAAGAAAAAAATATTGAGAATAGATTTATGTGTTTTAAGAATGTCCAACCAAGGCAGACAGCACCAATTAGATGGATTAATAGAATTAATGCAAAAGAGAATTGGAAGGAAGATGTATGGAAGAAAGGAAACAAAGCAAGAGGTGTGAAAAATTATTAAAAATTACAATTAAAACCTCTTGTAGCACCTCATGAATGGATAAAGTAAGATTTATAAAGCAGCTCCCAAATTGTCGGGATAAGGATAATGATGAAATTAATACAAATGAAATTGGAAGGAAAAGATGTAATTGAAACGAAGCATGATAAGAAGTGTGAAAAACTTTCTTAAACTAAGAAATGTGAAAAACTTAAACTAAGAAATGTGGGAGTATTCATAAATTAGAGATTTGGGGCATACTGATTCATCAATTTTTAGAGGTTTCATTACTGAAAAATGGTTGGCACATTATGCTTAACCCTTCCCACAAGTGTTATATGGTTGTCTCATTGACCTTCTTTTGCTTCTCTAAATTCTTTTATATGGAAATTGAACTGCTTTACGTTTTCTTATTTGTTCTATTATGAGAAGAGATATTAGAATGATAGAATCCCCAAATATACATATAGTCCACCAAATCTTTCTCTTCTACTTCATCTATGTACCATTTCCATGAAATTCTTCTGACATTCTAGCTATTTACCAGCAAAGAATGATAATCTCTCTCTTCCTAGGCCATTGCACTTGAGTCTCTCTCTCTTTCAACCTCCCTCCGATTCTCTCATCCCCACATCCCCACGGCACACACAGACCACATACACAAACGCCCCCCTTCATCTTCTCTATGTTACACTATAAAACTCTCACTCTTGGCTGATGACCATGCTGCATTTGATACGATCCTTTGTCTTTACTTGCTGCATGCATTTCCCTACATTCCTCAGTTTTTGAGAGTTGGCAAGTTGAGTTTCAATGATCATGCACTTGAAATAACCATGGGATATGAACTAAATCTAGGGATGCAAACATGTAGGGTTGGGTGGACAATTCCCCAAAGTGGGAAACATCTTTCTTTTTAAGGGTCTATAATGCTAGATGCCGAGGCATTAGCCAAATCATCATTTGGTTTTGAGCTCCTTGACTAAACCAAGAAAATTAGGTCACGATCAGATCTAATGAGAACAAGCAGTCCGTTTATTTTATTATTTATATCATATGGGTCAAATTATATCGATGTAAATAAGGGATCCTGTGAACAGGTGTATGTAGAATTCTTTTGTGTTTTTTTATTGTTTACTCCTCTTCAATGTGTATGCATTCTCTTTCAATAAAGTGCTCGATTGGCACATTACCTTATTTATTTATTTATTTGTTTATTTTACAATCACATTCATGTTGCCGACCCCACGTAGTGGGACAAAGGCTTGATGTTGTTGTTGTTGTTTATTTTACAATCACCATTGACCCTCAAGGTCATTGTTCCAACTGACTTGTTCAATCTACAAAAGATCAAATTTATTACTTGACTTTTTTCTTTTTATTTTTAATATTGGATAAAAGCAAGGCACTTCGCTTCCTTAATGAGAAACAGCTTGCTTGCATCGCCTTTTCTATTGCCCCATGCTGCTTTAATATGTTCCTGCAATTTTCTTCTATGTTTTGATGTAGTTCTAAATGCATAGAGTGATAACTATTTATACTTCATTTCAGTCTATGATGTTACCCGAAGAGAAACTTTTACAAACCTATCAGAAATATGGGCCAAAGAAATAGAACTGTATTCTACGAATCAGGATTGCATCAAAATGCTTGTTGGAAATAAAGTTGATAAGGTATGTATTTTCTCACCCTCTAGTGATGCTAAGATTTCCATAGATTATATTCTAGGCTTATTAAGTGGTACTTAGATGTTTGGAACATACACACGAACATGAAACTTTCTATGAAAAGCTCTATTCTCTTTCATTTTGGATGTGTGGCCTTATTACATGTAGAGCTCTAAATTTCTCTTGCGATTGATAGGATGCTTAGTAATTCTCCCTTTGGTTTCTCAATTTCCATAATCTAAGTGGGATGAGCCTTATGAGGATGATGACGACGATGAATGATGTGCAAATATGTGATATTTAACACTCATAATATTGTGAACCTAACTGTTTTGATTAAATTTATCAGGAGAGTGACAGAGTGGTAACGAGAGAAGAAGGAATTGCTTTTGCACAGGAATACGGATGTTTGTTTCTTGAATGTAGTGCAAAAACGAGGGCAAATGTGGAGAAATGTTTTGAAGAGCTTGCGGAAAAGGTACGTTTGAAGAGAGGACATAGTAAATAGGTCCTGTATGAATTATTTTGAAATTCTGATTGATATTTTGACTTTTCATTCATGAAAATCGACTTAAAAACTGGTCTGCTAGCATTACTTTCTTATTATTGGGAATCATTGTGAAGTATAGTTTGATTATCATAGGGATATGATATACAAAAGAGTAAAGATAAAGTGAAATAAAAATTATAAGCTTGTCACTATTAATATTAATAATTGAAAATATCTGTCATGAGTTTTTTTTTTTACTTTAATCTTTTACCCTGACATTTTGAGGCGGATGGAAAACCAATTGTATAGGAAAATGCACATGAGGACCGTCACTTTTGGGTCAATATCATAACTTTCATCGTTTTAATAATCTTATCTATAGGATACGGAAAGCGTAAATGCATCAGCTTGTTCTTTAATTTTACAACCAGAGAGATTTGGCACGTCAGAAACAGTATTCTTAAAGAAGAAAAAAAAAAGAAATAATCACCATGTATCTTTTGTTTTGTTTTGTTTTGTTTTGTTTTAGGGGTTTAACGTCATCTATTAAAGAATAAATGGTCATTCGCTAATAACAAGAGATTGTTTACATATTCTTGTTTCAGTTTTCACATTTTATGGTTTCAGTTTTCACATTTGTTCATTTGGCTACAAGTAAAATTTATATAATGGTGAAAAAAAATCAATTGCCCATTGATTTTTTGTTCACGTGATTTTTTTTTCAAATAAATTCATCATTGTCTCATCATTTGGTTTCCGTTTTCACATATTTTGAGTTTTACACCTACAAAAAATAATATTTAAAATTAGTAGCCTTTCATCTGTGAATCCTAATTTTTTTTATATGATCTATAGCTATTGCATCATCCTAATTATATTAGGAATCCTAAATCATGCTACATCAACACTATTTGACTAATACTTTATCTTGATGACTGAAAAAAACAACAATTAGAAAATAGGATTGACATTAGTAGCCTTTCATCTCTGAAAAAAAACAACAATTTTGCACCCTGCGGTGATAGGGTGTAAAATATGTGAAAACTGAAACCAACAACAACAACATTAAACTTTTATCCCACTACGTGGGGTCGGCTACATGAATCCTTTTTCTCCATTGTGTTCTATTAAGAGTCAAATTCTCATTTAGATCTAATAAAGAAATGTCATTTCTAATATTTCTAACTAAGTCTTTTTAGATCTACCTATACCCTTCTTAACATAGGTTAAATTTAATATATTTACTCTCCTAAGCGGGTTATGGGAAGGCCACTGAAACCAAATGAACAAAAAATCATGTGAACAAAAAATCAATGGGCAATTCTGTCATGGCTACAGCATACTTGCACTACCATCGAAATCCCACATCCAACGGAATTTGAAATTTTATTCAAGAAAGTCCGTTTTTACATTCCTCGGAATTTACTATTTATAAGACATCAAAACCCTAAGATTGACAACTTCTGAAATATCCTCGGAACATTGGATGAGTATTTGTGGATAGGAACGGTAGATACCCAAAAAATATTAGCATATGAAGTTCCATAACTCATGGTCAACTAATATAGAATCAGCGGCAGTGTATACCAGAACAGGATCATAGCGCGAGTTGTGCATCCGCACAAGAAAAACGACGGCAGGGCAGAACAAGTAACAGCGCGAATTATCCAAATTTTGAACCAACTGTTGAACCCATATAGCAAGACCTTCCAAGCCAATAGCCAATCAATCCTAACTGCAGAACCTGCAAACCTTCAATTGACACTGGAAATTTCAGCAGCTTGAATCAACCGAACCGAACAAGGAGAACCCAGGAAATTAATGATGCATATGGCTCTTATAGATAGCATTATCATAAACATATGATCTTAGCAAAACTAAAAATTTAATTACAAAAGAAAACAAAGCAGTAGACAAATGATCAAATTATCAATTTTTGCATCGTAGCACGTCCCAGATTTGCACTCCTGACAAGTATAAACTATAACATCTGCAGGTGTCACCAAAACATCTTAATTTGTATAAATCTTAGTTTTTTTATGATGCATGCAATTGTGTGTATGCTACTTGATGCTGCTCGGGAATGGATGTTTACTTTTGGCCATTAATTGTCAAAGAACACTTTTTTAGGGCTTTTTTATTAGATTATTCTTTTCTATTTCATGGGTGGAACCAGGAGGAGCTCATAGAAAAATAGGCAATTGTCTGCCAAAAAATATTTTTTTTCTTAGAAAAATAAATATTTTAACTATTTTTCTCATCTTCAATAGATGTAGTTGCTCATATTCTACAGAAAAGGTTTATTTTCTATTTCATATATAAGATTATGCATTTCACAATCCTATTTTGCCCACGCTCAAAAGAGAGACTAATTTCGCCCCTGGACTGCCCATGAGTTTATCTTGTTTTATTATGTAATTGATGACTTAGTTTGATATTTTAGAGCATCTTATTAGGAGGAGAGTTTGTTTCACTAATTTAATATTGTGATTGGTTGTAAAAAATTAGATTTTGGAGGTGCCCAGTCTACTTGAAGAAGGTTCTGCAATTGGAAAGAAGAACATTTTGAAACAACGGCAGGAAAGCCAAAAAAATATGGGCAGCAGTGGCAGTGATTGTTGCTTTTAACTACCTGAGGGTCCCTAAATTGGAAGAACCCACTTGAAGATTGACTGGTAATCTTTGGCCCATCGACTATACATTCTTGATCCATAATTTATATACATGAATTTACATTTGTTTACTCATTGATGTGAATATCAATTCATGTGTGAGGCTGAGGAGAGGGAATTCCTCTTAGTGACTGTATATTAATCTTTCTAATTGTTTAATGTGTTTGAGGTTTGATTTTCATCTTATTTTCTGCCTTTTTTTATGAGATAGAGAGTGGATATTTCTCTTGCTTTGATTTATTTTCTGTATTTATTGTATTGAGGACTAAGAGATTCCAACTGAACTTCCTCCTCTCTTGCAATAGATTTTAGACCAATGAAGGTTTTGTTTGGGACGGCTTTCTTACTACTTCTAGTAAGAAAGCCGTCCCAAACAAAGCCGAAATCGAACTTCTTAGTATTAATAATTTCTTTAAATCTCATCTTTGCTAGTGACAGGTGTTCTTCTGCAACTGATTGCTTTAATGACATTTGGTTGCATCAAAGTCCATGAATTTTTTAGATTCCATCATATCATATGCAGCTCGTCTTGATCTGCTGGTTAGATGTTTTGGCTATTAATCAACAGGTCTTGGATTTGAGTCTTGTGTATGTGATATATATGTGAATTTATCTTAATTGACTTAAATATCTCAAAAAAATAATGATGCCATTAAAATTTAATTTTAATTTAAAGTATCCAATCAATTTCAAAATCTTTGATATGATGATGATTCAACCGATTGCTTAAATGGTGGATTTCATGATAAATTTTTTAGATTCAGTCATTCAGTTCGATATTATATGCCCTCTAATATTACATTTTTATCACTCATATAAAATTTTAATATCAAATATATCACTCTTATATTTCATTTTTACCACTTATATCACTCTATAAACTTTAATATTTCATTATATGTACTCATATTTATTTTATAAGTGGTAGGCATGTAATATTAAATATATTAAAGTTGTAGATGTTAGTATGTAAATAGCATGAAATAAAGTGGTATATATGTAAATCCTCCTATTAAATAATGTAAGTAAATGTTTAATAATTTATTTGTATTATTTACAAATTTAGATATTCTAATTAATAATTTAATTGTTTTATTCAGTAATTTAGTTAGTATTTTTGTTCCACTAATGGCAAGTATTCAAAGGGCTCTCAACAGCATTAGATAAACTCCCATATTCATAGCCGAACACGCAGTCATCTATCAATAAATCGATACATCCATAAGCAAAAATAGGAAAGCAATATGCCATATAAAGAAAATATATTATTAAATATTTAGTGTAGAACATTATTTCGTTACTTTCTTCCTCCCATGCATTGAAAACCTTCCAATCCAATAACCTAAATAATTTACTTTAAAAGCCAACGCTCTTGCTATGCAATACCTTGCCCTCTTTTCTTCTATTCTTTAATGGAAAGGAAGCCATAGCCACTCCTTCAATCAAGTTCTAATTATCTCAATTCTCCTCCATGGCAACAACAACACAAGCTCTTCTTCTCCTTGTTCTTCTTGCCTCTCTAATTCTTCTTCTTCTTCAAGGTCGGTATATTTACTTCTCTTTTCGTCCTAATTTGATTAAATTATGTTAAAAGTTTAATTCATTAATAAAGGCTAATAAAGATGACATAAAATGTTTTGCTAATGTTGTACATTATTGTTATTTGTTGTTTGTTGTGTTAAGTGAAATTAAACAAAAAAAAAAAATCAATTGGCACACAAATTTAGAGTTCTTGGATATGAAAAGAAGTTGGATCGAGAACAATAAATCAAAATATAATAGTAAATTATATAAATTTTTTTGGAATAAGAGTTATATTTTTATTTTATTTTTTTTATCATAAAATGTTGATCATGCTTTTGATGTTTATTATTTTCTTCTTTTTTAATCCTATAATATAATTGAAAAAAAAATAAATTTAATAATTTTATTATATATTTTTGATTAAATATTTATATTTTAATCTCTTCTCAAAATTAAATTTATAAATTGAAAACTTATTTTAATCAATTATTTGTTATAATATAATATAAGTTGCAATATAGTATCCTCATTTGATTGCTTCATGAAAATTTATGTGTCCTTGAATGCTAACATTTTTTTTAATTTTCACAAAAAAATTTAAAAAAAATTCCTAAAATAATGATTCCATCATTCTTGCACAAAAAATTTAAATTTAATTACTTGAGTGTAAGTTTACTTCTTCAAATTTCAATTCTTTGCTACTAATTATAAGCAGGTGGCAATGCCATCACCTTCACAATAACAAACAACTGCGAGTTCACCATCTGGCCGGCCACCCTCACCGGCGGCGGCCACCCGCCACTCGAAAACACCGGCTTTACCCTCGACCCCGGCTCCACCGTCTACCTCCCAGCCCCAACTGCGTGGTCCGGCCGCATCTGGGCCCGCACCCACTGCTCCACCGACCCCACAGGCAAGTTCTCGTGCCTCTCCGGCGACTGCTCCTCCGGCTCCATCTCCTGCTCCGGCGCCGGCGGCATCCCTCCCGCCACCCTAGCCGAGTTCACTCTTGACGGCGCCGACGGAAACGACTTCTACGACACCAGCCTCGTCGACGGCTTCAACTTACCACTATCGATCGTTCCAGACGTTGCCGGCTGCAGTGCCACCGGCTGCGCCAGTGATGTTAACCAGCTGTGTCCGGTGGTGCTGCAACAGACAGCGGATGACGGCGAAGTGATAGGCTGCAAAAGCCCCTGCTTGGTCTTTCAAACGGACCAGTACTGCTGCACGGGGGAGTACAGTGATCCGCACACCTGTACTGCTACGGACTACTCGAGGGTGTTTAAGGATGCTTGTCCGCGTGCTTATAGCTACCCTTATGACGATGCGACGAGCACTTTTACGTGCGTTGGGGCTAATTATCTGATCACTTTTTGTCCCGTTGACGGAATAGTATCATAGTAGCGATAAATGTTTGGGAAAAAGATTTGTATCAGAGTTCTGTTCTTCTGTTTTTTTTGTTCTTCTATATACAAAATACTCTCTGGATTCTGAGTCATAAATGATCATGGGAAATTTTTCTCTAAGAATATATGACGAAAGAAGATTTCAGTCGAGATGATCCTCTAATTGTTTCTGACTCATAAACGATTGTAATAGTTATATGGATTATCAATGATTTCCATCCTCATCATTGAGGAAGATATTTATATAACATAATAGATATGAAATATGAATGATGAATTCTATGATGTAAGTTGAACGAGTCTTGAGACAATAGAGTTGTCTTCAATATATGATTTATAATATGTTCGGTCGTTCTTCTTTGATAGAAGAGTATAGACAAAATAATAATAATAATAATATAAATTTTTGTATGGATGTTGAGAGCCTGAATTGGTGTTAATGACATATATCAATCTTATTGATGATAGCATGCATTGACATTCTTGGAGATGCATGGCAGCAGATGAAGTTTCACACAATCACCTGCACGGTTGATGCACATACTTGACGCAAGCACTGATGCTTGATAATCTTTGTGTACATTATAGCTAATAATATACATGCATGCTACTTCGTTGCATACCATTACCAACAATATTGATGCATGTTATAGCCAATAAAGTTGATGCACACAATTAACACAAACCTAAACTATTAAATGTCAGCATAATTATTTATATTGGGTTTGTTTATCTCTTTTTTCCCTCCCCTCGAAGAAAAATGATTGAACATATCCCAAATAATCATTTGAAAACAACTCAAATGCCTCAAGACACCTTAACTTCCATCATTAAACTCATATTTGCAATTCATATATATTATATTATATGAATATCTTACCCAATTGCATGGAACACCATTATTTGTAATATAAAATAAACACTTATGGAATTGTTTTAGTTGGGCTAGCTAGACCAAGCTATGTTTCCTTTTTTTTGTTTTTTCAATAAACATCGAATTATCTCTTACAGTATTTATTTATGTGTGTGATGGACTGTTGTATAAAATTAACACTACAAGAAATTTAATTATTTTTGGTGGACATATTCGCCGGAAAACTTTGAAAATCCACTGGAAATAAAATATTTCCGAAGGAAAATCGAGAGTCGGAAATAAACTAGCGACGAAAGATTTCCTTAAAAATGTATTTCAGTGGATTTACGACGGAATTTGGAATGGAAAAAACATATTCTTTTTGGAGAATACCAAGTGTAATTTTCAGCAGTTATTTCGGGCGAAAAATTCTGCCAGAAATAACCAATGGAAAATTAAGCCGGATTTCTGCAAAAATTTCTGAGGAAATTTTCTGTCACTATCTCAATACAAAATCCGTCGCATCAATCTTCTGGCAAAAAATTCATGGAAAACCTATAGCACAAATAAAAAAAACACGCAACTTTTCTGTCAATTATTCTACAATATAACATAATTAAAACTAGTAGTAAATAGTTAAAACAATTTAGTTAGGCTAATATTTCAACATTATCACAAAAATATTAATTACACTGTGTTGAATATTGTGTCTCCTTGTTCAATGGCTCTTTTGTTGAAATTGTGACCCAGTTGCATCATAAGCCAAGTCTTTGTACATCCAAATATTTTCTTTCTCAACTATATTAGAACTTATTTACAGACCGCATTAAGAGTCAAAATGCGGCTCGTATTATCAGGCCCGATGATCTACAATGGAAGAATTTTTATTTACTCTTTTTCTTTTCCATTTCTATATTTTCTTTATTTCAATTCAATAATCAACACTACACATTACTAGCGGAATTTTCAGGCGGCATTCCGGCGGTAAATTTTTCGGTGGTTTCTTTCCGGCGTAATTTTTCGAAGAATTTTCCGACGGCTTTTCCAGCTTTTTGGAGGATTTAAAATAACATAACTAAAATAATTAAAAATTTAACTATTTGAATGGTTTAACAAAAATGATTAAAAATAATATTAACTAATTTAAGTTAACTATTTCCTTAATTTAAGTAAAATTTTAAATTTAAAATTATTATTTAATTTTTAATTTATTTTAAAATTTTATATTCAGTAATTAGTAATTTTAATAGTATTTTAATTAATTATTAAGGTAATAATTTGTTTCAATTAAATTTTAATTATAATACTTTATTTTAATTCATTTTCATTTTTAAATTAATTAGTAATTATTTATTTTTATTTTTAAATTAATTGTTAATTATAATTTTCATAATTAAATTAATTAGTAAATCGAATTCAGTTTTTAACTTGATCATTAATTTTACATAATCATATAGTTTAAATATAAAAAAGTGACAATTAAAAAATATTTTCCTATGTAGCAATGTGTGGTTGGGTGTTTGGAAAATTTCCTAACCCACCAGAGTTCGAATCTCATGGCATGCGGGAGGGCAGACGAGCAGCTCGAGCCGGGGCAGGAATTTGGGGGGCTAGCAGCTGGGCAAAGTGGAAATAGTTTTTTTTAATTACTTTTTTTTTAATTTTCTAGCGGCCTAATTCTGTTTGATAGCCTTTGAAATTATTTTCCATCGGAAAAATTTTTTCCTATGCGGATTTTACCGGCTAAAATTTTTCTGTCAAAACCGCTGATAAATTCTAAATCCACTGGAAAATGATCAATTTTCCGTCGGTAATAGGCGATTTTCTTATAGTGCAATACACATTTATTTGCAACTAGATCATTTAACATTCAAAATTGAATAATTGCATTACATAGTATTGATATATCATCAGAAAATTATCTTGTTCGGACACGAATCTCGAGGCAAAAATCATGTTGGAAACTTCAAAAATTAATTCAGAGATCATCTGAACTCACATTTCAGCAAACTTACAGTCGAACTAAACGTCTCGGAAATACGAACCCAACGACACCAAATTCAACTCAATTCGAGCCCAAATGAGTCCAAATCAAAGACCCAAAGCATGTTTAGAATGTTCAATCCATAATTCAGATTACCAAACAGTCTCTAAACTTGACATGTTTATCGTCGAATCAAGCGGCTCGACGAGACGAATCCAACGAGCCCAAGATCGTCAAATTCTGATATCATTAAGGCCTTTGAATGCCCAATAAATGATCCATGATCAAAGGATTCAACATCGGCCGTCCATTCAAAGCACTCCCGATTTACCCTTGATCTTCCCCTTATTTACTAGTCATGCCACTCTCAGAAAACTATAAATATACCCCTCATTTCTCTTGAGAGGGGACCCAAGCAAGAAGAAGAAGAAAGGTGAAGAAGAGAAGAGAAGGAAAAGACTCATCCTCGACCATCGCCGGACTTCCGTCCGGCCACCAAGTGACGTTAGACTCCTGTCCGGCCACCGACGAACTCCAGAATTTCGCCCGGCCTCCAAGTGACGCTAGATTTCTGCCTGACTTCCACACGACATCAGAATTCTATTCGATGTCGAACTTCTGCCCATTGTCGGACATTCATCGGACTTTTGCATGGCCTCCAATTGATTCCAGACCTTCATCGCCCTCCGACAACGAACTTTCTGACCACTGCCGTGCGCCGACTATGGTCCTTTCTACCTCTATCGCCAGACAACGGTCTTTATGGCCTCCGTCGCCCATCGACACAGTCCTTCTGACTTATATCGCCCACCGACTACGGCCCTTCCGACCAAGCAAACACATCAACAGTGATTCTCTGTATTCCCACCATATATTGTACTTCAAATGATGTACATCAAGTCAAGGCCTTCCCCCCAAGGAAGGGCCTCATTTGTAATCAACTACAAATACTAGTAGATTCATTCAAACTGGGCTAGGCCCCGTAATTTTTCCCCTTTTTCAAGGGGTTTCCACGTAAAAATATTGGTGTCCCTTATTAATACTGCATCCTCTATTTTATCTGATTACGTGCTGGATCTTCGTACAAAGCTAAGACGTTAAACTTTATATTTCTCTACCGTCGCGAATACTCCAGGACGCAATAGTTTGGCACCGTCTGTGGGAACATCTTTCCTCACTGGGGGGCAAATATTGCTCCAATCTCAAAAGTGGTTTATATCAATATATTGACATCAACCAATTCTCCCTTAAATTCATGAGAATCAGATGTGGATTGGGGGGCAACATTGACTACAACCATAGTCAAGAAGATTCCTCCAACTCTTTCAATATCCAAGACGATACCTTGAGAACATAAAAGCTTCTAGCAAATACAATAATGCTTTCAATAAATTTCAAGCTTCATATAGTCCCTAGCTGGACTTCTACTCCTTGGGCAAGGTCTTAATCTCGACCTCAAAAAGACAGTAACGGTCTAAATATAGACCATTTTCACCTTTGATTTGGGATATAGGCGGTAGTCGCCCCCTCCCAATCAAGGCAAAATCAATCCCAGGAGGATTCGATTTGACCTCTTCCACATAGGTTAACGTTATTGAGCAAAAGCTCTGACATACAACCTCGGATATGTCCTATATCTTTAGTGGATTCTCTCGACCTCTTCCACATAGGTTAACGTCATCGAGCAAAAGCTCTGACATACAACCTCGGACATGTCATACATCCTTAGTGGATTATGTTGACCTCTTCCACATAGGTTAACGTCATCGAGCAAAAGCTCTGACATACAACCTCAGATAGGTTCTACATCTTTGGTGGATTCTTTCGACTTCTTCCATATAGGTTAATGTCATCGAGTAGGGCTCTGACATACAACCTCGGATATGTCATACATCCTTGGTAGATTCTCTCGACCTCTTCCATATAGGTTAACGTCATCGAGCAGGGCTTTGACATACAACCTCAGATAGGTCATACATCCTTGGTGGATTCTCTAGACCTTTTTCATATAGGTTAACGTCATTGAGCAGCGCTCTAAGATACAACCTCAGATAAGTCAAACATCCTAGGAGGATGTCTAGTATCTCAATCATTGGAAGATCAATCCTAGTGGGATTTGATCTAACCTCTTCTATACATATTAACATCATTAAGCAAAAGCTTTGACTAACAATCTCAGATATGTTAAACATCTTAGGAGGATATCTTTCACATTCACTCAGACTAAAAATGCCTCAAAAAGTATGGGGGGCAATATATCAAAGCATATCTCAAAGATGCAATAACAATTCAGCTTCCTCCAGGGGACAAGTTCTCAACTTCATATACAATATCAATGGAGTTATATAAATTCAGATTCAGGTGTATATTTATTCTCACTAGAAGTTAAAATTTAAAAGTATATTGGCATCATCCGTATAAACTACTATCATCAAGTAGCAACAAGCAACTTTAAAATAATCAAATATCCTTGGTGGATTTAAGTGACTTCTCCTCTACTGTACACAAGCATCTCCTACAACTTCTTCTTCAAAGAAAGGACATAACCTGATCATCTTCAGGCCTCAACTCAGTTAACAGTGTTAGTGTGTTGCCAGAATGTTGGCATAACACACTACTTTGGCCCCTTTACTCAAGGATATCTGACGTCGACACACTTCAGTATGGATGCATATTGCCTTAGCAAAAAGCCACTGGACACTCGCCATCATCGACCCTTCATCGAATATTTGTCGACGGTCTTTTACTTCATATCAGCTATCATTGGCTTCTCGCTTGACTACTGATAGTGGCACACCCTCCAACTCTCTCCTTCAGCTCTCCACTCAGTCGTTGACTGCCAATGAATTTCCACTTGATTGTTCATCGTTGAAGGACTTCTGCTCAAACAGCGTCGAAATTCTCCCCGTCTACTAATCACTTCTGGTTCTCCTTCCGGATACTATTATCGTCAGATCTTCTCAAATCACCCTCGCATGCAAGAAGCATTTGATCGTCTTCTATCAAGGACAATTTAGTGGGAGAGTAAGCTCTCATCGTAACTTCTTCTACACAAAAGTGGGGCACTGAAGCTTGATAGGGGATGCCACCTATTTCCAACACTAGAATGCCTCAAATGCAAGAAGAAGACTAGAGTAGAAGAAAAATGAGAGGAAGGAAAAAATTCTAACTTTTACACAAGGAGAGGGGCACTGATTTTGTGTAGGAAAAGTCACCTACAAAAATAGTGGAATGCCTCAACTGTAAGAAAGATAGAACGAGGGAGGAGAAAGAAAAGGAACGATTCCAAAATTTTCAATTTCTACACTAAAGAGGGGAACTAATTTGGTGTAGGAAAAATCACCTATAAAAAATAGTGGAATGCCTCAAAAGTAAGAAAAAATGGGGGAGGAAGAAAGGGAAAATTTTTAACTTCTACACAAGGAGAGGGACCCTGATTTTGTGTAGGAAAAGTCACCTACAAAAAATAGGGGAATGCCTCAACTGTAAGAAAGTTAGAGGGAAGAGAAAGGAGAAGAAATGGTGCATTTCCTCCCCTCCCCTAAGGGGGGTATTTATAGGAAAAAAAAGAGAGCAAAAGGAAGGAAAACGGTTCAAAATTTGGGGGGAAATTTGCCTCCAAATTATTTAAATGGTTTTGAAAAGTTTCTAGAAATTTTTTTTAAATTTTTGGGCCCCAATTGAAGAATTTTTGGGATTTAAAAAAAATGTAGGCCCCACATTAAAAAAAAATTATTATTAAGGGGCTGGCAGACCCGCCCCCGCCTCTCCTCAAGAGCCGCCTTAGGCAGCTCTCCAAAAAAAAAAAAAACCTATCCTAACTACCGCTCACCCAAGGGGCGCGCCCCTTCGCCCGCGCGCCAGCACGAGCCGCCGGCCATTTCGGTCGCCTACACGTGTCCAAAATCGGACAATTTTGGGGTCCCTGTCACGTTTTTCGACGTTTCGGACTCAATTTTGACACTTTTGAAGCTCAACGAGGCCTCTACGATCGAGTTTGAGCAAACTTATATTTTTTTTAACATAATTTTTTATAGTTCATTTAATTTAAAGTGTCGTGGCATATATTTTTGGACTCTATAGGCTTCGACGTCTGAAAATAGATGGGCAACTAATATATCATCAGAAAATTATCTTGTTCGGACACGAATCTCGAGGAAAAATCATGTTGGAAACTTCAAAAATTAATTCAGAGAGCATCTGAACTCAGATTTTAGTCAACTTATAATCAAACTAAACATCTCGGAAATATGAACCCAATGACACTAAATTCAACTCAATCTGAGCCCAAATGAGTCCAAATCAAAGACCCAAAGCACGTTTGAAAGGTTCTATCCATAATTCAGATTACCAAACAGTCTCCAAACTTGACATGCTTATAGTCAAATCGAGCGGCTTGACGAGACAAATCCAACGAGCCTAAGATCATTGAATTTTGATATCATTAAGGCCTTTGAATGTACAATAAATGGTCCATGATCAAGGGATTCAACATCGGCCGTCCATTCAAACCACTCCCGATTTACCCTTGATCATCCCCTTATTTACTGGTCATGCCACTCTCAGAAAACTATAAATAGACCCCTCATTTCTCTTGCGAGGGGACCCAAGCAAGAAGAAGAAGAAAGGAGAAGAAGAGAAGAGAGGGAAAAGACTCCTCCTCGACCACCGCCGGACTTCCGTCCAACCACCAAGTGATGTCGGACTCCTGTCTGGCCACCGAAGAACTCCAGAATTTTGCCCGGCCTCCAAGTGACGTCGGATTTCTGCCCGACTTCCACACGACATCAGAATTCTATTCGATGTCAAACTTCTACCCGTTTCCGGACATTCATCGGTCTTTTGCATGGCCTCCAATTGATTTCGGACCTTCATCGCCCTCTGATAACGATCTTTTTGACTACTGCCATCCGCCAACTATGGTCCTTTCTACCTCTATTGCCAGACAACGGTCTTTATGACCTCCGTCGCCCATCGACACAGTCCTTCCGACTTATGTCACCCACCGACTACGGCTCTTCTGACCAAGCAAACACATCAACAGTGATTCTCTATATTCCCACCATATATTGTACTTCAAATTATGTACATCAAGTCAAGGCCTTCCCCCCAAGGAAGGGCCTCATTTGTAATCAACTGCAAACACTAGTGGATTCATTCAAACTGGGCTATGCCCCATGGTTTTTCCCCTTTTTCAAGGGTTTTCCATTTAAAATCTTGGTGTCACTTATTAATACCTCATCCTCTCTTTTATCTGATTGTGTGCTGGATCTTCGTACAAAGCTAATACGTTAAACTTTATATTTCTCTACCGCCGCGAATACTCCAGGCGCAACAAGTATAAATAACCACAAAAACATCATTTGCATTATTTTAGTAATTAATATTTATATTTTGTCTTCAAAGTCCAAAATAATATACATAATAGTTACACTAGCTACAAAAGAATAAATAAACCAAAGTTGTGAAATAAAAACTACACTAACATCATTGCATATATAGCCTCAAGTTAGAGGCTCATTGCCTGAAATCATTTAAACCACATAATAAGCATAAAAGCCCGGTAAGTAATAAAAATGTTCAACTAAAATTAATGCAAGACAAAAGAGAAATAATATACTTGTGATCAACTAGTTCAATATAGTAGGAATGAATCAGTAAATGGTGAGTCAGTATAGTGATAATAATAGTAAAATCAGTAGCAATAACATCAACAATAGTATCAATAGAGTCAGTGATAGTTACAGAAAAATATTAAATTAATAGTAAGTAGTAAAGTAGTGAAATACTACAATGGCAGTAACTAGTAATAGTAATTCATATCAGCAACAATAATCATAATCAGTAATAAAATTAATAATCAGTATCAATGTCAGCTATAATATGAATGATAATAACCAATCTTAGCAATAATAAAAGTATTAGTGACAGTATTAATATTAGTAATCATATCAACAATAAGTAATTAGTAATAATAGTCAGTATCAGTATAGTGTAAGCAACAACATCAGTAACAGTAATAAGTAATCAATAACAGTAATCAATATCAATACATTATTTAGATATTCAAAAAAAGGTATCTTGATCTTGCTTTTGCCCTTATAACTCCCGATTACTCATCATTTATGACTTCCACTTAATAAACTCCTTATAACTCTAAATCAGTCTCCAGCTTCTTATGACTCTCAATCAATCTCTAACTTCTTATGACTCTCATCCATTAATGTCACGACCCGGCTCGGTGAGCTCATGTAGACGAGGCGAGAACATATATTGGACATTCAGAACATGAAACTTTCTTAACACATGCATTTAAGCAATCTAAAACACTTTAAAAGGAAACTAAAAGCGCCTCTAAACAATCTCCAAATATACAAAATAAATTCATATCATTGTATATTACTTCACATGTACAAAGGTGGTTACAAAACTTAATAAATATGCTAAACCACCCAAAAATATAAAAACTACAACTAAGAAAATAAAAGAGGAACCTGTCAGCTGGCCCTCTATGACTGTAGGTGAACCAAGGGTGGTCAGCCATTCTTTGCAGCTAGTTCTCTTGAAAAGTATCCCAACACGAGGGAGTGAGCTAACGCTCAATAGGAGCTCTAACCCTAACATCTTTACATGTCCTTGTATTAAAAGAAAATTTACATGAATGTTAGAAGTGAAAAGTCTTGATTTTTTTTGCTACACATTCGAGTTCATGTATGTCATATGCCTTATGTATGTCATATATCTTATGTATGCCATATATTTTATGTATGTCATATACTTATTTATGCTTATTCTTATACAACCATATCAGAGTACTATGAGTGTACTGATCAGGTACACAAACATCTTTTTGGTCATTCTTTTCGTTTCCTCTTTTGCCCCAAAGGGCCCTTTTTTATTCCATATTCCATATTTGGTACTCCGTATTCAACATACGCAACCATTCAATTTCATTCTTTTCCATAGGAACATATATAGGTAATGTAACATTTTCATATCCAGCATATGTATTGAGCATGAGGTAAAATTACATGAAAAAGGCTTTTATGCGTTTCTTACTATCATATCACATAATGAGAACCTTAACATGCTTGAAAACATAAACATTTAATATGAACATTTCATATGCATATAAATAAATGAAACATTTCAAAACAGAAAATAAAGGAATATAAATTTGTAGGGTAAGATATTCATACCTCAATTGTTGCCCTTTGCAAGTGTCTTATCTTCACCAACGTTTCCTTAATTCCTCCTTTCAAACCCTAAGAGAAAATTACAACATAAGCCTTTTATGTCAATTTAAATTCCCTATACCTCATATACTCTTAACCTAATATATCTCTAGATTACTTTCTCTAACATCTATCATTAATAACCCTAATTATTTTTTAGATTAAAATAATATAGAAATTAGGAAAAAATATTTTCATTTCCACATTCTTATTTTCTCATCATTAGAGACTTCCTAAGTCTCATAGGAACAAGATTTGTTAACAATTTAGCTTAAAATCACAAAATTAAAAAATACCCTAATTTTGAAATGACAAAAATCTTTAGGGAAAAATCAATTTATTGCTTAATCATGCTTCTAAACCCTTCCTAACAACATTCCTAAACAAAATTAAATATTATATGAAACCCTAATTTTTAGAACCTAAAGTTGTCTTTGAGAAAAAATCATTTTTATGGTTTAGAATCATGCTCACATACCATCCCTATCACTCTTCTATGAAAGCCCCATCAATTTAGCAAAACCCTAAATTTAAAACCTAAAGACATTTAAAGAAAACTTGAATTTCTTTGTAAAAGAAATCTCCCATCTTCTTCCTACACACTTTTCCTAAACAAAACTCATGAATTTCAAAAAACCCTAAATTTCTAATCATGAAAATCCTGGAGAAAAAGAAAGTTTCTAGGTTCAAATCTTACTTTTTTTCTCTTCCTTAAGCTTTTCCTTCAGTTTCCCCTAAATTCGGCCACCGGAAACCGCCCTACCGTGGGCTTTGCCAAGCTCCTGCCGCCCCTCCTCCTCTCTCTCGCGTGCGGCCGAAGGAAATGAATAAGGGACCGAATGAATCGGTCCCTAGGCGGATGAGGGAGTTAAGGGAAAGCTTGTAACGCCAGAAGACGCATGTGCCCCTCTTCCTAAAATGTTTCTATTATTTCATGAAGGGCAAAATAGGTAAACAAGGTAAAATGTTACTTAAACATCTGCGGCGATTTTTAATTTCCAAATCGATCGAAATTTTGCGTAGAATTTTATAAAATTTATTTCATCGAATTCTGACGACTTTGAAATTTCACCTAAATTTGTTGCAGCGCATCGAAATGCATGCGACGCATCCGAACGATAGTTTTCGGGTTTTATAACTAACTCCTGTTAATGGATCATGTGAATCTTAAAGGTATCACATGAGAGTATCATATTATATGTATCTCATTCTATCACATCATCAGTACAATACAATATATAAGTATTACATTCCAGTATGTAACAATCTTATCAATATCACTTTTCAAATTCTGTCAATCATTTTAACACGTCTTATAATTCAGTTCATCCTACTAATCACAATATATCGCTTTTCACTTCATTTTCATTATATATTTTCTCTACTCATTTTACTCAGAAATTTTAATACACATATTTAACCGATGAAAATATAATAAAATTATGTGAAATTTACATACATACCACTTTATAACAACCTATTTACATATCTAACATTTAAAACTTTAATATTACATGCATACCACCCAATATTATTTTAATATCAAATATACCACTTATATTTCTTTCCTACCACTCATATTTGATATGAAAATAAACTAAGTGTGGTATGTATGTAATATTAAAGTTTCAAGTGTTAAATATGTAAATAGAATAGTATAAGATGATATGTATGTAAATCTCCCTAAAATTATATCATATTGTTCAAAATGATCAAATCTAATATATTAAAAGTTACATGGTGAAAGCTTATAAAATCAGCAGATAATACATTTTTTTCACATTTAAGAGAGATAAAATTCATATAAATCAAAATCATCGAAAATAAAAGTAAGAGATTAGTCACTTACAACAAATAAAATATTTTTTGTAAAAGAAATGACAAAAGAAGATGATCACAAACAGGCTTTCTATCTCCTCCTTTCCTCCTCTCCCTCTCTTGTCCTTTCCTTCTCGGCATTAAACACAAAATACATAAAATTATTAAAATCAGTAATAGGATAATTATTTCTTACAATGAGATGACCAAATTTTTCAACATGGTCGATTGATAAAAATTGTTCCACGACCTCTAAATCCAAGATTTCTTTTTATCTCTCCTCACATTTCTCTCTTATTTTCCCTTACAGGTTTATGGATTGGAAAAATGAAGAAACGAAATGCTTAAGAGGAATCTTATAATGGAGTTAGATATTTAATAATAAAATAATGATATAATATAAATATAATTATATAATTATATAATTTATTCAATTTTCTGTATAAAATTTTATATAAATCTTTTTCAGGATTTTAAAATTATAAAAAATATTCATAAAATAACTCATTTTATTTAAAATATTTTGGTGAAATTGGTTTGCAAAATGGACACCTGTCGATCATAAAATTCTCACAAATATCGATATGTGTTAATTTTTTAAGGATTTACACAAGTACCAAAAAATTATAGAAAGATTATTATAATTTAAACACAATAATATATATCTTATGGCGAAGTTGATTTGTGATTTGAACTTATAATGACTCCTAAAAAAATTATTTATCTGGATTAAAATATAGACTATTACATTAACGGTGTGAGGTACGCTTGGTTTTGTACTTTAAACAAGGACAATGAAAGTTCAAATCTGATATAAAGGAAGGTAGTTGACAGATAGCCTTGATAAAAAAAATTTACTCTGTTAATGAAATTCATTTGTTAATATCTTGCGTCATGCAACAATCGATTATACATACAATATCTTTGATTTTGAATATCCATATCAAACAAGCTGTAAAGTCCTACACATAAATATTGGGTTGCAATTACGATAAAATATTAATAAAACAAAATATGTTTAAATTCTTTTCATTCTTCTCCGCTCCTCTATTTCTCTCTCCATCATTATTTCTCAACTACTCCTTAAAAACTCAATTAACTTATGTCTCCACGCAATTAAACTTCTTATACTAACTTAAATAACCATTATTCTAATAATACTAAGATTGTTGAAATTTTGGTAGGAACCTCATACTTAAGTGTATTAATGCTAGAGAACATCTAGACTGATCTCATATGAGAGATTGCCGACTCTAAGAACCTATTGTGTATGTGTTTATTTTGATTAAACATGCATTTGAGAGAGTGAATATGCAAAAAGGCATGATCTAGGCTTCATTGGCTATTTATTTGAATAATGCAGTGCCTAATATTTTGACTTAGTTTGATTATGTAATATGTGCCGACTGATTTTAATGATATTATTCCTAATGAATTAAAACCATTGAGAGATATATAATTTGCTATTGGCTTAGTTCTTAAATCATCATTGCTTAATTTGTCTTATTACTAGAAGAATCTACTAGAACATGTTGATGTTATTGGGTATGTTGATGAGTTGCTTAAAAAAAGATTTACAAGGGACAATATGAATATTTGCATTATACTCAAAGCTGCATTGATCGTAAATGCCCACAAAAACTAAAAACCGACGGAGACTTAACGAGAAGATTAAGTGGAGGAATGCAATGCCAACAGACAGAGCAATGATCTTGACAGAGCTACATCGAACGACCAAGATCTCAATGAAGGCCGAGCAATCACAACACGAACGAATGGGAATGTTAAGGGATGGAGGGGCACAGTGCATGGTCTGTTTTGCATGAGAATATATGAAAAGGCCAATTTTGTACGAATTGATGGAAGAAGGGACGAAATAGTGGAAATAGAGCATTTACTGGCAGAATTTCCGACAAAAATTTCCACTGGAAACTCCTTCAATGAAAACTAGCAACTAAACCGCTGGTATTTTCGTCAGTATTTGCGATGAGCAATATTCCGCCAGAAAATATGCCAGAAATAGCAATATTTCATATAGTGTAAGATTTAATTTTCTTAAAATACTATCATGAATATTCTAACACGTAATAATATTATATAGAATTAATAGTCCCAAATTAGCTCGAAATTTAAATAAAAAATAATCACTTTTAACTTAACTTGAACTTGGCTCGACTGAGAAAATAAAAATAAACAATTTTAAGTGAAGGTTGACATATCACCCATTATAGTAATTATTTTTTTGTTAATGAAATATTTAAAATTTCAATTCAATTATAATCTATGGATAATTAGACAATTGTAAATTATTAAAGATGAGCAACTAGGGTTTTAAACGACTTTGTATGTAGAGGAAACTTTTGACCATCCCTTTAAAGTTTTTTTTTTTGGGGCTAAAATACAAAAATATTAAATCTTGAGGTGTTTAATTCAATAAATTATTGAGTCAGATGGATGCTAAATCTTGTGAAATACAAGAAAAAAGTTTTGGCTATATATTTCAGAATTTAAGAATTTAAATAATTACAATATTCTATTATATTCACTTATCATATATAAATTTCAATTAAATTAATTAAATTATAATAATATAAAATAATAATAAATAAATTATTATTTAGTCATTTATTAAGCTAATTAAACAATAATTTATATTAATCTAAATTAAAAAGAAAATTTATTTAAGTTAACATTTTTAATTTATTAATATTAATAATGCTGATTTAATTTTATCAATTAATGTATTTATATCTGATTTATTTGATTACATACTAACAATCTAATTAATAATTTTTTTATCAATTATGATTGCACTAATTAAATCATAATTTGAATAATGTAATATTTTTAATTTATTAATAGCTAATTTATAAAAGTAATTAACAAAAATATTTTTCATTAATCAAATTAAATCATAAATATATTTACTTAAGTTAATATATTTTGCTTAGTTAATATTAATTATTACAGCTAAAACCCTTGACGAAGAGGAAGCGAGCTCGTCTTTTGCGTCCCCTTCCCCCCGACGGTGTTTGCCTGAAACCCTCGACGAAAAAGGAGAAAGACAACTGCAAACATTTAATATAATTTATTAAATTCTTTAGATTTAAATTTAATAAATCCTACTAAAATTAAATCCTGAGAACTGGATGAGTTTATAAAAAATTCAAATTTTAATTTTAATTGAAATGATCTTTAATAAATTACAATAACAAATAAAATAATTTAAAGGCTAGTTTAACAATTAAATAATTAAATTAATAATATAAATATTATTTAGAATATTAATTATCTAACTTAACTAGTAATATAACTTAGTGATATTAATAGTTTAATTATCTAATTATTATTATAAACATTAATAACTAAATTAATTTATATAACTACTATTATTATTCTGAATTGTTATCTAATTATTATGTAGAATATTAATTATATAATAAATTATTTAATTATTATTTATATAATTAATTATTTAATTGATTTTAATTTTTAATATATATTAATAAAATTACTTAAATTAATTTCTAATTAATTAGAGACGATTTGCTCTTTCTCTTTCTTCTTCTCTTCTGCGTTCTTCGTTGCTTTGGACTGCGTGCTCCCGTGAGGTAGGGTTTTGGACGAATCGCTAAAGCCTTCTTCGCCTCCTTCGATTCCTTCCTGTCGAATCGGAAGTCAAGAAAGTTCGCCGTTCTTCCTGTTGGATCGGACGTGGCGAAGGGAGCTCGCTCGCTGTGAAGGTCATTATCGTTCTCCCTTTCGCGCGCTTCTTCAGCTAAATCCCGTAAATCCACCGAGCTCCAGGATTTAGTAAATCCGGGATTTACGGAAAAAAGAGGGAAACAGAGGATTTATTCCGCCGTGAGATCTACCGGCTGCTTAAATTTTGACAGGATTTAGCATAAATCCTGTTCAAACCCTGCATAAATCCTGTTGCCAACCATCCCCTCAGGAAGTCGGTTTGCCAGTTCGTTTACCCTCCAGCCGAGGAGAGATGAAGGTGAAGATCATATCTCGTTCCACGGACGATTTCACCCGCGAACGGAGCCAGGACCTCCAGGTGATCTTCCATTTTCCCAAGAGCCTTCGCGTTTACTTTTGCGAGGAAGAGAGAAAAGATTGTTCTTTTTCTTTCACTCCACTAGCCTTTTTTTTCATGTTTTGTTCGCAATGATGTACTCGGGTAGAGAATTCGGTGATGCTCTTCTTCCCTCATCTATGGCATTCAAAATATCGCCGTGATCCAGCATGTAAAGACTCATTTCAAATAAGAGTTTTTTTTTGTCTTGTTTCCATGCTATTGGCTCTACTATGCTAACTACTGACTAAATATATGGGACTTTGAAGAACTCACTCTTTTACTTGTTAGAGTGTTAGATTTGTGTTCTCTTTAGCTTGTGTATTGGACTTATTCGTTCTCCTTTTAATCTGTGAGTTATTATGCTAGGAGTTGCAAGAAGATTTCTATTAGGTGGAGAGCAATACATTGTTGTTCGCTTTATTTCACTGTAGTTATTGCGATTACAAAAGCCACTTTTTTTTTGGTTTTTTGGCATGGGTTGAGTTCAAAGGTTTTAAGACAAAAATTTGTTTTGAGCCAAATCAGTGTGAGAGAATGTATGTTCAAGAGGGAGAACCGGATGAGACAACTACTAGTAGAGTGATTTGATAGATTATTTTTATTATGTTTTATTTATTAATATGGCTTCCTTCTGGGCAGCTTTTTTATTGCTTTTTTTGTAGGAAATCGTCCAATAAAAACATTTGTTCATTTGGATGACAGCTGTTTTTTTTCAAAAAATTGCTTTAGGAAAGCTGCCTTTGGGAAGGCATAATAGAATTTATGGTAAGGAAAATAGCTTTTAACTGCAAAAGCATAAAAGCATAAAAGCATAAAAGCGTAAGCTACTTCAAACTAAAGCCTATTATCATTATTGAGTTGCGCAACATAGTTGTTGCTTATGTACCTGAAAGTCTAATATCATTATTGAGTTGCACAACATAGTTGTTGCTTACGTACCTGTAGGGATCAAACTCAATGTGATTGTTTTAGCATGTGGTTTATTATTAGTTTTGTTTTTAATATTTAGACCCTAATTGTTGGTTTGTAAGATGCATAATGAATGTCCTTGATTACAGATCTTTCATCTCTAGGTTTGACATATAATTATATTGAGCTTATTTATTTATATTTTTTGAGAGTTTAATCAACCTTTTGATTAACTATAAGACTAGCAGTCTTATGTTTAGATTAATTATCATTTTATAAATATGGTAGTCATCATATATGTGCATACACAGGCAGAAGTTAGCTATTATATATAAAATATAAAATTGCCCACTAATTTTTAGATTTAATTCACATATTTGTAAGTCAAGAGCGATGTGTTATGCTTACGCCGGCCCAGGAGGGGCCGGCTGGACCGGTCCTGGTCTATTCCAGGCGCCGAACACAGTAGGGGGGCGGGGGGGGGGGGGGGGGGCGACAAGGTGGGCCCCACTTGGGGCTGATTTGATTGTATGGGAGGGAAAAATTTGAATGCAAAGGGCTGTTTAGGTATTTTGGAGGAATCCTTTATTGTTAATTAGGGGGGATTAGGAGGGAGAGGGGGATATCTTGAATTTGAAAGTATTTTTGAGATCTAGGGTTTCTTGCTTGGGCTCTTGGCATTGCCGGAGATTAGGAGAGTTGTTCTTCCTCTCGAATTGAAGAACATTGTATCTTTGCTTTGTTTCAATCATCTACTAGTGGAATACAATTTGTTTGCTTGATTTTCTCTTCAATTCCCTCAAGTTTTCTCTGTTTTTGGGCTGTTCCTGTACAAAAACAGCAGCAAACCTGCTGTTTTTGCTCTCTTTTGGCGATAGGTTTGCTTGCGAACTCAAGTATTTCCTATCAAATTGGTATCAGAGCATCGTCGTGGGACCTTTGGGGGCTGAAAAACAGAAATTCCAGCGGGTTTTTTTGGGGCTTTCGAAGGAAGTTTTCTGGTTTTTTCGTGGAGGGAAAGATGGCCGGAAAGAAGGTGAAAGTTTTGGAAGGCGAATTCAGACAACTGAAATCAGATCTGGAGGGAAAGTTCCTTGAAATCTCCACCAACAATGAAAGGTTGGAAGGGAGGTTTTCTGCTATGGAGGAGATGATGAAGAAATTACTGGAAATGAAGACCAATCCGACGACATCGGAAGTAAGAGAGACCACCGACGGCCATGGCATAGGAGGAAATCCGAACCCGTCCCGGGGGAGGAGGATGCCGGAGGTGGAGATCCTTAAGGGGGAGAACGACATGCCTCCTCTAGAACCGCTTTCTAGAGAAGAGATGAGCATGGGATATGACAGAAGGGGTGCTGATTTTGGTGGGAGAAGGGAGGAATTTCATCGCCGAGATGCTGACTTTGAAGGGAGAAGGGGGGAATTCCATCGACGAGGCGCTGATTTTGAAGGTAGAAGAGAGGACTACGATGAAGGATTCAGGTATAATCGCCGGAGGGATGATTGAGACACTTGGGGAGCACCTCCTCGAGGAATGGGAGGATACGGAGGATACCGAGGATATGGGGGAGATTCCAAGGTGAGAAAACTGAAGATGCCCATCTTTGAGGGAGAGGATGGCCATGGATGGATATACAAGGTGGAACGGTACTTTGCCGTCAACGGGTTGACGGAGGAGGAGAAGTTGACGGCGGCAGGTCTGTGTTTGGAGAGAAAGGCACTGGCATGGTATCAATGGCGGGACAGGAGGGAGCCGATCTGGAACTGGAGAGAGTTCAAAGACTGCTTATTAGAGTGTTTCCGAGCCGATGGGGGAGGAGACTTCTATGAGCAATTCTTTGCCCTGACTCAGGAGGGGACAGTGGCGGATTACCGCGACAGGTTCGAGTTTTTGGCCAGCAGGTTGGTTCATATCTCGGAGTTAGCTTTGGAAGGGAACTTCATGAAAGGGCTGAAACCGGAGATACGATCAGTAGTCAGAGTGTTGGAGCCGAGAAATTTGGGGAAAGCTATGGAACTGGCACAGCTGGTGGAAGATCAGAAGAAGTTAGAAAGGGGAGCTCGGGGGAGTTACACAGGGGGATCGTACAAGATGACTACTACTCTCTTACCGTCAAAAGGGGCAACCTCAGGGAGTTTGAAGGAAGTGCAGAAGGAGAAAATTAGAGGAGGAAATGGAGGACAGTTCAAAAAGCTGACTGAAAAGGAGTTACATGAAAAGAGGGCAAAGGGGGTATGCTTCCGTTGTGATGAGAAGTACATGCTGGGTCATAGGTGTAAAGACCGGACTCTTCAGGTTCTCCTTATTTGTGAAGACGAGGAAGACGAAGAGGGAGGTGGGAGCAGGTCAGAAGAGGAGGAGAAGTTGCACTTGGAGGTGGCAGAAGTCTCTCTGAACTCCGTGGTGGGATTCACTTCGAGTCACGCTATGAAAGTCAAAGGAGTGATAGCTAACCATGAAGTGGTGGTGTTGATAGATAGTGGGGCAACCCACAACTTCATTTGCACTCAAATTGTTGAGCTGCTTGGAATGGAGTTAGTGGATACAGGAGGCTATGGGGTGATGATGGGTACTGGAAAGGTAGAAATGGGTAGAGGAGTTTGTAGGGGAGTGGTGCTCTGACTATTCAGGGGATACAGGTGAGGGAGGATTTTCTTCCCTTAGAATTGGGAAGTACAGATGTGATATTGGGGATGAAATGACTGCAAACGTTGGGGGAGACCAAAGTGAACTGGGGAGAACTGCAGATGGAACTGGTAGTGGGGGGGGGGAGGAGAATGGTGATACAGGGAGATGTCGGCCTGTCTAGGATGGGGGTGTCTCTCAAGTCCATGATCCGAACCATCCAGGAGGTTGGGGGTGGATACTTGGTGGAGCTGCAACGATTGGAGAGAGTCAGTGTGGGGAAAGAGGGAGACATTCCTCTTAAAGTGCAACCGGTCCTACAGCAGTTCAGGGAGGTTTTTTAACCTCCCCAGGGTTTGCCATCTCAGAGGGAGCTGGAGCACGCCATTACTTTGAAGGAAGGGGAGACACCGATCAGCGTTCGCCCTTACCGCTACCCTCAGATCCAAAAAGATGAGATAGAGAGGCTGATTCGGGAGATGTTGGAGGCTGGGATCATAAGACCAAATGTAAGCCCTTTTTCTAGTCCAGTCCTCCTGGTCAAGAAGAAGGATGGGAGTTGGAGATTCTGTGTGGATTACAGGGCTCTGAATAAGGGCACTGTACCCGACAAGTTCCCAATTCCAGTGATTGATGAACTATTGGATGAGCTATTTGGGGCAGTGGTATTTTCCAAGCTGGACTTAAAGTCCGGGTACCACCAGATCAGAATGAAGGAGGCAGATGTTCCCAAGACAGCTTTCAGAACACATGAAGGGCATTATGAGTTTCTGGTAATGCCCTTTGGTTTGACTAACACTACTGCTACTATTCAGTCTTTGATGAACATGATCTTCAAGCAGTACCTCAGGAAGTTCGTACTGGTGTTCTTTGATGACATTTTGGTGTATAGCAAGACGGAGGGGAACACTTAGAACACTTGAAGGTGGTTTTGGGAGTACTATAGGAACATCAGTTACAAGCCAACCTGAAGAAGCGCAGCTTTGCCCAGGCCAGTGTAGAGTACTTGGGACACGTGGTATCATAAGAAGGAGTGGCAGCTCAGAGTAAAATAGAAGCAATGCAGAATTGGCCAATGCCTAGGAATCTAAAGGAGCTAAGGGGGTTCTTGGGGTTGACTGGATACTACAGGAGATTTGTGAAGGGGTATAGTGCTATCGCATGGCCTTTGACTGAACAACTGAAGAAGGATGGGTTTTTATGGGGGGAGGCAGCGACCCGGGCTTTTGAGAAATTAAAGAAAGCTATGACTACAGTGCCAGTATTAGCGCTTCCAGATTTTAGTCAGATCTTTGTAATGGAAACTGATGCGTCGGGATATGGGCTGGGGGCAGTGCTGATGTAGAACCACAGGCCAATTGCATACTTCAGTCAAGTGCTGTCAGCCAGGGCTAGATTGAAGTCAGTATATGAGAGGGAGAGCTAATGGCCATTGTCTTGGCTATTCAGAAGTGGCGGCCTTATCTGTTGGGAAGGCATTTTATTGTAAGAACTGATCAGAGAAGTTTAAAATATCTGCTAGAGCAAAGGATGGTGATCGAGGAACATCAGAGGTGGTTATCCAAATTACTAGGCTATGATTTTGAGATCCAATACAAGCCTGGTTTGAAAAATAAAGCAGCCGACGCATTATCCAGACGTGTTGGGGAGCTTCAGGAATTGGCTGTGTCAATTCCATTGATGGTAGATTGGGGGGCCATCAAGGAAGAAAGTAAGCTGAGCGAAGAGTTGAGGAAGATCAGGGAGGATCTAGGGAAGGACAAGAGTAGTCATCCGGGCTACTGCATTGAGGGGGAGAGACTTTTGTATCAGGGGAGGTTTGTGATGCCACGGACTTCCATACACATTCCCCACTTGTTGCAGGAGTTTCATGGCAGCGCAGTTGGAGGACATTCAGGAGTTCAGAAGACATACAGGAGGTTAGCGTCCGAGCTCTATTGGAAGGGGATGCATAAAGATGTGGAGGAGATGGTGGCAAGGTGTGAAGTGTGCCAGAGAAATAAGTACATGGCTATGGCTCCGGGAGGATTACTATAACCATTGACACTTCCAAATAGAGTTTGGGAGGAAGTGTCCATGAACTTCATTGATGGCTTACCAAGATCGGAGGGGTTCACAGTCATCATGGTGGTGGTTGACAGACTTAGTAAGTATGCGCATTTCATCCTCTTAAGACATCCATACACCGCAGTGTCAGTAGCTGCAGCTTTTATCAGGGAGGTGGTGAGACTACATGGGGTTTCTGAAGCGATTGTGTCTGATAGAGACAAAGTGTTCCTCAGCCAGTTCTGGAGGGAGCTGTTCAGAATGCAGGGCACGGTTTTAAAGAGAAGTACCGCCTATCACCCACAGACAGACGGACAAACGGAGGTGGTAAACTGAAGTTTGGAGACCTATTTGAGGTGTTTTGTCTCTGAAACCCCACGGATGTGGGCAAAATGGCTGCCTTGGGCTGAGTATTGGTACAATACCTCATACCATTCCGCTTCACAGATGACACCGTTCAAAGTACTATATGGAAGGGACCCTCCACACCTAGTGCACTACGGGAGAGGTAGTACACCAGTATCGTCAGTAGAACAATACCCAGAGAAAAGGGACAAGATGCTGGAGGAACTGAAGAAACATCTGATGAGGGCACAACAGATCATGAAGAGGCAGGCAGACTCACACAGGAGAGACATGCAGTTTGAAGTGGGGGAGAAGGTGTTCCTGAAACTACGACCCTATAGACAGAGGACAGTGGCTAGAAGGAGGAATGAGAAACTGGCACCAAGGTACTTTGGCCCCTATGAAGTGTTGGACAGGATTGGAGCAGTGGCATATAGATTGAAGTTACCCCCCTCAGCCACGATACATCCAGTGTTCCATGTATCTCAACTAAGGAGAGCCATAGGAGAGCATGCAGCGAGTGCAGAACTACCAGCCACTATGACGGAGGAACTAGAAGTGGTTTTAGAACCACTAGAGCTTGCGGGAGTCCGATCAGATAAAAAAGGCAACAAAGAAGTGCTGATCAAATGGAGAGGCCTCCCTGATTTTGACGCCACTTGGGAGCCGTTTGAAAGAGTGAAAGAACAATTTCCCTCTTTTCACCTTGAGGATAAGGTGAGTTTTTGGGAGGGGAGTAATGTTATGCTTACGCTGGCCCAGGAGGGGCCGGCTGGACCGGTCCAGGCTGGACCGGTCCTGGTCTATTCCAGGCGCCAAACATAGCAGGGGGGGCGGACAAGGTGGGCCCCACTTGGGGCTGATTTGATTGTATGAGAGGGAAAAATTTGAATGCAAAGGGCTGTTTAGGTATTTTGGAGGAATCCTTTATTATTAATTAGGGGGGATTAGGAGGGAGAGGGGGATATCTTGAATTTGAAAGTATTTTTGAGATCTAGGGTTTCTTGCTTGGGCTCTTGGCGTTGCCGGAGATTAGGAGAGTTGTTCTTCCTCTCGAATTGAAGAACATTGTATCTTTGCTTTGTTTCAATCATCTACTAGTGGAATACAATTTGCTTGCTTGATTTTCTCTTCAATTCCCTCAAGTTTTCTCTGTTTTTGGGCTGTTCCTGTACAAAAACAGCAGCAAACCTGCTGTTTTTGCTCTCTTTTGGCGATAGGTTTGCTTGCGAACTCAAGTATTACCTTAGGGTTACTTGCGAACTCAAGTATTTCCTATCACGATGTTTCCTTATGCATCATGCATGGGCTTTCACGAGGCCAAACATTGGCTTTTGTTGAGCAAGATCACCTAGCTAGGCTCAACATCATGCACGAACAAATGTTAGTTTTATTCTATGATGCACCGACACTTCTCCTCAAAGAGGGGTGCAGTTTCCAACACGTATCCGACATGGAACGCGTCCTACATGCATTCGACACGTGTCGGACACGGCGAAAACGTATCCGATTAAAAAAATATTAAATACAAATTGGACACGCGTGTCTTATATATTTTATGATTTTTTTAAAATATAATTTCTTGTATTTAAATTTTTTATTTATTTAAAATATAAAAACTAAATTACTTATCTTCTATTCGCAACACCAAATCAATCGCTCGCACTCAATACCTCATTCATCGAATATTCTCATTTTCATTTCTCTTTGGCGGGTTGCGACTTTTGTTTCACAACAATGCTCGATGTCATCTCAACATTAACGTTTGATGTCGTTACAATATCGACATTTCAAAACCATCTCAACATCAAAGTCTGACACTGTTTTGACGTTGATGCTCGGCACTCGCAATTTTTACACTTACAACTTGACAGCTCATCTTTGTTCGACATCGTCTTAACATCGACAACTAACACCCTCTCAACATCGATGACAGAAGCCCTGTTAACATCGATGCCCGATACTTACATAACATCTATGCCCGACTCTCGACAACATTGTTGTCTCCTCTCTCGATGCTTGTTACACGGCATCGATGTCCGAATATTGACATTCTAGTTAAATGACTTATTATTTCTAAATTATTTTTAATATTATACTTATTCAATTTTTGTACACTATTTTTAAAATATAAAAATTATAATACCGTGTCCAACCCGTGTCCGTGTCCAATATTTTCAATAATTGACGCGTCCTGTGTCCGTGTCATGTTGTGTCCGTGTCGCCGTATCCGTGTCTGTGAATCATAGGTTTATTAGTAGAGTGAAAGCTTGGGTTTTAAGTGAGCTAGATCTTCCATCGATCTATTGCCAAGTGTGAGCTATATTGATACAAGTCATGTAGTGGTTGTGTTATGAATTGCAAAGTATTTATGATTAAACAGTTTTTTTAGAGTGGAGATTGTTGGAGTTGTAGAAGGTACTGTGAATGCTTTAGGTCCCACTTCTCTGACATTTTCTCCCGTACGTCATTCAATATTTGTATCAGTGATGAGGGAAGAGGTCGCAGGCGATGAGAGCGACTTTGCAGGCTAGGAGACGAATGTCTCTCGTAAGGAGATCACATTTTGGCTTGGTTGTTTTATTCGGTGAGATCAATGATGATCATTGTAGATGGACAGATAAGATCTATTCAATTACATTTTGGCCAGGTTGTTTTCTTCTCCTCATTCCGCCTCGTCCGTACTTTATATGATTCAAGTTTTCATAAGAAATTGTTAAAGAAAAACACATTAAGATCAATGGATGGTTATTTGTATAGATGGACTGTAATTAAATTGTGTGAAGAGAGCCTTATGAAGTCTGTTTCCTCCAGTTTTTATTAGAATATGCTGCTTCTTCTCCAGTTGATTGATATCGAGGCTAATGGAGCTCTACTTTAGTCAAGAATTGTTTTGCTCATTTATAGTAAGTTCAATGGTGATTAAATGGTTTTCTATTTCCAGTGGAGGGTTTAATTAGTGTAGTCAATAGACAATTTAATTTAGGAACTGAAGAGTCAAGATTAGATTAATTTGCTAGTCGTACTCGTTAAGCCAGGCCGAGCTTGCTGACTTTGAGCCCAACCATATTAAATTAGATGCCAGACGCTTGCTCATCTTCTACAGATGTGGAGATTTCAGGGGTTAACCTAAGGGCTATTTCCATGGTTTGTTTTACTGTTTAGACTGAAGCTTTTATAGTGTGCTTATTACGGCTGTTGCAGATGGTGAACTTTGTTTTGCTGATTTTAACAGAAAGTTTTTCGAAATTATGATCCCAATCTACGGTCTCAAGAAAGAGGTGTTGAATATGCTAGGGCTTTAAATGCTGCTAAGTTGGAGAAGGTAATTCTCTATAAGTTGATTTTTCTTTAAGAAATGGTTTCTTAAATCCATTTTCTTTCTGATGGATTTTAATTTATTGTTTCCCAGATCTTTGCTAGGCCTTTCGTTGGAGCAATGGATGGGCACATAGATGCTGTATCTTGCATGGCAAAAAATCCAAATCATTTAAAAGGAATATTTTCTGGCTCAATGGATGGAGGTGTTCTCTCTTGGCATTTCCAGCCACTTATCTTTTTTTAGTATTATGAAATCTAGATTTCTTAGTCGATGTTCTCTCCAGTATTTGAAATTTACCTTTATTTTGTCTCATATGGTCTGACTTACATTTGGATCAAGGTGTTGTTTCATCAATGTGCTTTGATATCTTATGACCTGTTGATTATCATTTCACACATAAATTCTTTTCTAATGTCTGCTCACCAATTTTATTTTTTTGGCTTCTTATTGTAATGAAACCTAAACTTTTCTCTTAATTTTAATTCTTTCAAGCTCGTGCTACTCTTCATTTTGCTTTCCACTTACTTTCATCCAAATTATGCCTATTTACTTAAAAGTTTCAAGCCTTCCGCTCTTGCTTCCCTAGGAAAGATTTTGGGTTTCTTTCTTTGTTTTTGTTTCTCTTGAGCCTGACCAAGCTTACTAATTTGGATGTCTCATTAGAGAAATATATGCTGATTTCAGCAGGACATGTTAATTTATAATAATTAATATTGTTCATGACAGCTTTTGTTGTCCAAATTTTCAACTAAACGTGCTAGCATCTTAAGATAGAACCATTAGTTTCTAAGTAGTTTCAGTGTGGCATATTAAATATCTAGAGTAGCAGGGAGAATGCCTTATTACTGGAATTCCATGCTTGTAAAAATAAGTAAGGTACAAAATTGGCATGCTACTGACTTATTGCTTTGTTCTGAAGGACTTTATGGTGAACTTGATGATCCCTCTCCTCACAGAATCTATTTTACCAGTTTGCAAATTTAGCTATTGATGAAGTTGGCAAATAACTTTTAAAGTAGTCCATGAAGAACTAATTTTATTGCATGTTTTTATTTTTTAAGTCATTTTAAAATTTTCTTAGTGCGATCAAATGATATTAAAGTTGCTTAGAATTTTACAAGAAAAAAACGCAACAATGTGGGGGCTAATAAGTTATATCTTAGAGCTTGATACAGGCACGTTATAAAATAAAAGTTTAAACGGGCATTTAAGTCATTCTTATCGTTGATTTTGGAATGCATCCATAACCCATATTGCAAAGTCATAAAACTACTAATTTCTGTTTTATTTTATTTTTTTTCATTTGTTTGTCTCTGTTTCTTTTTAAAAAATTATGAAATAATTTTGTAAAATATTTACATATAAATAAATTTATAGAAAAAATTACAAGTATATAATCTTAAATTTGAAAGTTGGAATCTGTGTTACACCTTTGATATCAAAAGTTAAATATGTCAACAAATGGAAAAATGATTTAAAAAGAAAGAATGGTATTTCCAAGAATTTAAAAGATTTAAAATCTTAATGTTACTCTCTTAAAAATGAATTGAAAAAACTGTTTATTCGACTTTTTGAAAAGAGAGGGAAAGCATTTCATCTTAGAGTTTTAAATTTTGAAATTCTTGGATGAGATATTTTCCTTTTTTTTCCTAAAATTTTAAATCTAAAATATACGAGAGAACACAATTTTAAAATGTAGTTTTTTTATGACCCATCCATTTTTTCATATTCTCTCGTTTCTACTTTTCTTTCCTCTATAGTATATTGATAAATAAATTTGAAAAGATTTTATCTGATTCAATTTTGTGTGAAAAAAGAGGGAAAACATTTTATCAAGAATTTTTTATTTTAAAATTCTTGAATGAGATGTTCTTTGTCTTTCTAAAGTTTAAAATCTAAATAATACAAAAAAAATCATTTCAAAATGAAACTTTTTCATGGTCCATTCACTTTTCATTTTCTCTCTCCTATGTTTTCCTTTACTATCTAGTATATGATATACAGAAGTCTATATGATTCTTAATTTTTGTACAGTTGCTTTGAAATTTTTTGGATCAGATGATTTTAGATCCACTAGTATTTATAAGTATTAGCCGACTATTCCTATATAAAAGAATTAATTATTAGATCATCTCTATTCTTTAACTAAACAAATGATATAAGTATCTTGATGGCTCGCCGGGCTCAGTTGCGTGAGCTTGTTACCCAAGCGGGGGCTTTAAGGTTGTTGGGAAAGTTGTTTACGAGAACATAATTTCGAGAGAGGCCAAAAGCTTACAATGAGCGTTCAGCAAACTAATGCAAAACTTTCTAAGTTTTATGTGCCTTCATTAGAATTGTGAGCTTGTTCAATTTGAACAACAAATTAAAAAAAAAAAGTATCTTGATGGCATATCTATATACGTAACTTTAGAATTTTGTAAATTATAGCTCTATGCATTTGTTTTTCATACAATGCCGAAATTATTTAGTGTTTTTACCAAAGTGTGACGAGATGGAACTTTCAAATGGCTTGCCTAATGACCTTGTAATGTGGTTAGGTAGTTCATTAATATGCTGCAGCTAAGTGACCGCATCTGCATATTGTTGCTATTTTACTAAAAAAGACCTTTTTCTAATTTAAAGCAAAAATATATTAAACCTTCCTTTTCGTTTATGTATGCTGGTTTGCATATAATTATTTCTTGGTATACTATTTTTCATTTTTTGATTGATTTATTGTAGTTTAGGTATATTATTGCTCCTTTTGTGGAAGAACAACATTCGATTGTTTGCTTATTTTGTTCTTTTCTGCAGATATTCGTCTTTGGGACTTGGCTAACAGGTACTGTTGCACATACCTGCACTTTATCTTCTCCCTTTCAACAAGGATATCAGTTCAGATGATTAAATAGACTTTAGTTGAATGCAGATATTTTTATTTTTTATTTTTTGTATAGATGATAGTTGGTGGCTAGCTTGTCTCACTTTTACATGATTTATCTACGATTCTGTTTGCTTCACCATTTTTAATATTTTTTGTTTCGTGTGGTTTTCCTATTTATCTTTACCTAATATCTAACTAATTCTTTTTTCCAATTCTGTCAAACAGGAGAACAGTTTGTCAATTTCCCGGTCACCAAGGTGCTGTAAGGGGCTTAACTGTATCTACTGATGGACAGACTCTTGTATCATGTGGCACAGATTGCACGTGGGTCTTGTGCTACTTTAACACCTTTTCTCCATCTTGAAGTAGAACAACACAATATTCTCCATTTTTTTTTAATGAAAGAAAACATATCTGAACACTTTGCTTGATTACATAAACCATTTGGTCTTATTGAGATTTACTTATTGAAAAAATGTTTTATGATGTTTACATATTAGTTTGATGAGGTTTCCATTTTTCAGGAATTATGCACCTGTTGTTTATACTTCTTTATTTATACGCTTTTTTGTTTGCTTTGGTATCACCACTATTGAGATTATGCATTTGTGATGTCATTGAGTTTGTAATTTCCTTTTTCTTTGTTCTGGCTCATCTTGTTTTCTTGATTATTTTACATATGCATGTCTCATGGACTAGTGCTGCATGCTTGTTCAAATGAATTTTAATTTGAATGAATCATGTTTAGTTATTACGTATCGAAGCATTTGAAGTACTTATGACTAGTTCTACTTTTATATTGTGATGACACCTGGGTAGTTTGTCCTGAATGCTAATAGTAACCATTTGCTACCTAATCTAAAAAATGTACCACTCTTAGGTGTTTAACTGTGTAAATGCTGTAAGACACCATCTAGCTTTTTAAGATGCTTATTTTATTATCATTTCTGCCATCTAAAGCCACGTGTGATTGCTCTATCTTTTTTACCATAAATAGCATTACCTTAGTGGTAGTCTTTTGTTGATTTTTTACTTGTTGCTCTTACATTACTTTTTTCTAGTATCACATACCACTAAGCCACTTTGTTAGTTTCTATTAACCATCTCATTATTGGCAGTGTAAGGCTTTGGAATGTCCCTGACTACAGAAACAAGAGTTCAAGTGACTCCGTTGGGAATGCTGCAGTGGTCTGTATGTTTGTTTTTTTTTTAAGCAACGAATTTACGTTTCTAGTTTACGTATTATTCTTGTAGTCTGATGGCATATTCTTTTTCTGTATTTCTGTATTTCAGCCAATAGCAGTCTATGTATGGAAACATGCCTTCTGGTAAAGGTTCCTGTTGTGCTTTCTTAATATTTATTTTGGCTACAAGGAATTTCCCCTTGTAAATAGTCGATGCATGGAAATTTATTCGATTATAAGCTATTTAATTCCCATTTGAATATAGAAAAGTGTCATCCATGCTTTTTTCCCCTTTTTTTTAATCAGGGGTGTTGATCACCAGTGGGGTGGGAATCTCTTTGCAACAGTTGGTGCACAAGTGGATATATGGGATCATGACAGGTTTGTTTCTCTTTTAGTATTAAATCCAGAAATATTCTTTTGTCCAATAATAAGACTAACTTCTTTCCAAAAGGTCAGAGCCAGTGAATACCTTCAAGTGGGGAAATGATACGGTAATGGCAGTGCGATTTAATCCTGGTGAACCAGATCTATTTGCAACCTCTTCTAGGTATGCAGAATGCTTTTCTCAGCAGCCTTCTATTTAGATGTACAACAATAACAACATCAAGCCTTCTATTTAGATGGTTTGCCAATATTTGTGTTCTGTTTTAGATTTTTGCATATTTGTGCTTCACAATACTTGCATTTTGCGGGCACTTTAGACAATTTCATCATCACCATTTAGGGTTTTTAGTTCAGGCTTTAGCTAATTACATGTACCCTTAGGGATGACGGGCTGAAGACTCAGAGCTAGGGGAAGGATTCTACCTGCCATTATAAAATTTGATTAGTGAACCAACAACTATGCTTTTAATATTCACGGATCATGTTGTAAGGTAACGTAGACATGAATGATCTCTAAATAATTTGTACTTTTAAATGCCATAGTGATGCAAATTTAGAAACTGCATTCCCAGTACTGTATCACTTCTATGCCTTGTGTTTTTTCCTGGGATTGGAACAATCAATGGCTTCCTTTGCGGTTCCAAGATTTTAGCAATCAATGGCTACATTTTTCCAAGTTGTAGCTCCTTCAACCGTTCTTGATTCATAGGATTGTATCTACATTGTTCTAAGATTGTAGCTCCTTCAACGATTCTTGATTCGGAGGATTGTAGCATCGAGCTACAACTTCATACTGTGGCTCTTTTCCTCTTTGGTTTCTTCAGGCCAACACGTCATTTCTTGTATATTTTGGATAATTGAGATCTAGTTAATTTGAAAATGTGCAATTTTTTATTGGGTTTTTATAGTTTCTGAAAAATTATTGTATTTGGATTATTTCAAGTTAGAAATAAGATACTTACGGCATGTAATATGCATTTATTGATTCAATACGATTTCAGATTTACTTTAAATACTTCTGTGTGCTGTTGGATGTGGATTTTTTAGTTCTTTGTAGGCCTTGACGGCTATGTCCTAGGGTGTGTTTTTGTAGTGGCACGATGTTTTGATCTTCTATTTAACGATTTCCATTTTTGCTTCGACCATTAATTTATTTAGTGATTGGTGTGTGTGATTGAAGTTTTGTTAATCTTGGTACGTTTAGGTTCCTTTTTGTATTATAAATTTTAATTGTTTCTGAAATTTATATTTGCTCGCCATTTTTTGTGGGATATCATATTTTGGTGGCTCTTGAATTATGTTTGGTATGAAGTAAGCTTGTTTGTTGTTTTCACATTAATGGTGGATAACTTTTGCTAATGTTGGGAGTTGGTAACTTGAAGATGGTGTTTTTTGTTGTTGTGCTTTTAGTGTGCACCTCATCCTAAGTTGTATTATTGAACCCTATATCTTAAGCGTCCTACACCAAATTAGTATTTGAGCTTATAATTGCAATATCATGTCACTGTAATAATGATGTAATACTTGTGTCATTAAAAAGAATTAATGAAAGCTGCAACTTAACAAAATTGATTCAGTAATTTTCTCTAAATAAACATGATGTACTGTCATGAGCATTGAAATAACATTCTTATATTTTGTGTGAAGGATAATTTTGAATAATTTTTTGGTTGGATCAATAAGTTGAAATAATTTTTTGAAGATTACGGTTTTTTTTTATTATGCACGACTTGAATGTTTTGAATGAATCAAAACGATTGGTCCATCCTCAGTCATTGTGGCAAAATAATGTAAGTAAAACCAGACCCACATGGTTGAATTAAACCATAGAAACTTTAAAGTAATATCTGTAATTCATTGAATATATGGATAAACAGCATGAATAATTTAAACATTATAAATAAAATGAAAATGATGTTTATGAATACTATGATAGGCATATAAATCATATTCAAGCATCATTTTCTTAGATTCTATTTTATTTCTATTGTGTGTTTCATTAAAGGTGTTAGGTTTAGAGATAGAGTGAATTAAGTTATAAATCGCAAAAAATCCTAAGTGAGATTTTATCCATATTTTGGATGTTGATGTATATTATGAATGTTCTATTAGGACTGCTTAAGCTGTAATTAAAGTCCTTAAAGATAAATTATTACTTTTTTCTTGCAAGCATGATGCCAAAATGATTAAAAGTGGGGTTCAACATTAGGGTTAACTAAAGAATTACCGAAGGGGTGAGATTTTGATCAATTGCATAACCAAATGGAACAATTTCAGACAAAAAATGTACCAAATGATCAATAAGTTAAAGCAAGTTAAACTCATTATAGATAAATAATTATCTTCTTTTCTCAAGCATGCCAAACATACAATGACAAAAGAATCTTGTGTAGTTAATTTTGATTTTTTTTTAAGGAAATCATTGTTTACGTATATATTTTTCAAGATGAACTGCTTGATTATTACAGTTATAAATAAGTGGGTTCTTTTAATGTTGTGGAGTTTAAATTTACCTCTACTTTAGCGTATAAATTGAAGCTGCATTTGAACAAGAGTTGAAGCATATATATGTGAAATTGAGTTTAAGTTTGAGCCTACACTAGAACGTAAACTTGAGATTGAAAATGGACCTGTACCTGAAGGAGAATTATATTCTGAGCTTGAAATTATACTTTAATAGAAGATCGATACAAATTCTATGGTTCAAATTGAAACTACATTTTCAATTGAAATTGAACCTACAATTCTATATGAATCTAAATTAGAACTTGAATCTGATCTAAATTTCCAATAAAAATTGAGTTTATCTTGATGGTGAAATAAACTTCTAATATAAATTCCCGAATTTGAAACCTAAGCTTCTAATAGAGATTGAATCCATTCTTAACCTCCACTATTAATGTGAATAAGAGGTACATGGTTTGAATCTTGAAAGGTTTTCTATGAGATTATTGCGAAATTAACTGCAAGAGAGCTAGGGCTACATAAAATCAAACAATGTATTAGGATACTTATGAAATAAAATTTTTGGAAAGCTTTCGTACCATTCAACACTTCAATATATCTAATTTAATTTTATTTCATGAACCTACCGGTCCATTCTTGCCGGTCCTTTTCTGGACTGGCTCTTGGGGGCTAATTTGGAGGGTGTTAGTTAAGAAATATTTCCTAATTGAAGAAGGCAGATTTGGGGGATGTCTTGTTTGCTGAATTTAGTTTATTCTTTACCTTATTTGGGCTCTAGCTGACGGCTAGGGATTTGGGAGAGCCGGATCTACCTCTCCAATTGAAGATCCAATTGTATTTTGCATTTCTTTTTATAGTTCTTTCAATAAAAATTATTTTTGGGCATTCTTCTTCCCACTTTTTCGTGTTTCATCTGATGATTTGGTGAAAAGAGCATCTACTTTCTATCAAATTGGTATCAGAGCAGTTTCCTGGGCTGAAATAGAAGTCTTCCTCGTTGATTTTGGCTGCATTTCCTCTTCAATCTTGTTATTTTTTTGCTGTTTGGAGGTCAGATTCGTATCAAAGTTGTAGTTTTTTGCTAGTGGAGCCTAATCCGAGTACCTATGGCAGGAAGAAAGGTAGAAGTATTGGTATGTGTGATCGGACAATTGAAATATAAAATTTTCGATATCCAAATTCAACTTTCAGGTTTCAAAAGTCAAGTTTCAATCGTCTATGAGAAGATTGATGGGAAATTTTTTATCTTTGAGATGTCGAAGAAGTTGCTTGAGGGTCAACCCAAAATGGCACCATCGGAGGCTAGGGAAGTGATGTAGAATTATATATGCAAGTGATGTTGATTTGGAAATGATGCGTGCTTGAGCAGAGCTTGACAATTTGTAACTCACAGTGAACTTAAGAAATGACTTCAGTATGCAAGGGCGAAGTCGTTGGCTGCCTATGTGGAAAGGACAGCAATACGAACCCTCTTGCACGCCCGTACAACACTCTAACGTCTCTGAAATTCTGGACAACAACTATGTGGGCGCCAAATCCTGGAACAACTGGTAGTGGGCTGGAAAATGGGTTGATCCTGCATTTCAGCAGCAGGCGACTGTCTTTGGGATGATTTGAGAGGAAAACAACAAGCTCCTGACGTGACACGGGGGGGTGGGGGTGGGGGCGGCAAGCACTAAATGATTAGGGGGCTGAATAGGGGCCTTAGTGGAGTTGCCAACTATAGCTTGCTAGTTAAGGAAAAAGGAATTAAATCAAATTTTCAAATAATACTCAGATTTGCTGATGGGGATATCCTTCCAAACATAGCCTAATAATTTAGGAAAGAAATTCAAGGCTTGTAGGAGAATTCGAATTTGAATTCAAATTCCCAAAATTAACACTAGGCTAATTTAGGAAGGGGAATTAATTGGGATATCCAATTAATATTCAAATTGATTGATTGGGATATCTTTTCAAACATAACACAACAATTTGAGAAAGAATTTCAAGGCTTTAGGAGATTTCGAATTTGAATTTCAGATTTTTCAAAATTAACATTAGGCTAATTTAGGAAGGAGAATTAGTTGGGATCTCCAATTAATATTCAAATTGATTGGTTGGGATATATTTCCAAACATAACCCAACAATTTGGGAAAGGATTTCAAGGCTTTAGGAGATTTCGAATTTGAATTTCAGATTTTTCAAAATTAACACTAGGCTAATTTTGGAAGGGGAATTAATTGGGGTATCCAATTAAGATTCAAATTGATTGATTAGGATATCTTTCCAACATAACCCGATAATTTGGAAAAGGATTTTAAGGCTTTAGGATATTTCAAATTTGAATTTCAGATTTTTTTTCGAAATTAACGCTAGGCTAATTTAGGAAAATGTTAGATCATCAATTTGAAATTTTGGGGGAAAAGGGAAGAGGGGGTCATGATGGTTTTGGCCAAGGGAACAAGGAGGTGGTCGGCGGCTATGAAGAGGGGGGAAAGGAGAGGCTGTGCATGGTCAAGGCTAGGAGGAGAAAGGAGGTGGTCGGTTGGAGCTTTGGAAGGAGATGAGGGTGGCGGCAAGCTTAATGGGGGTGGAGGCGGAGATAAACCGTGAGCCCGGACGCTTCCTGCAGCTGATGGGTCTTACTTTGCCCTCATCTAGGAACTTCACATAAGCTCTCACAAGAACTCTCAAGGCTCTCAAATACACCTAGACACAAAGTGCAGAAATTTTCATTCATAATAATCATCATCCCTCCTAAGGAGGAGGTGAGGCCTATAAATAGACAAAATACAATAAAATATCAAACGATAAAAGTGCCCCCTAGGGTCACATAAACCTACTCTCTCAAGTGAGGGTAAAAAAGAAAAATTATACATAATAAATCAAATACAAATAATTGCTCAGAAATGGAGCAATTCGATCCTAGCCGTAGATCTCCGACCCTTCCTCTGATAAATTTGATCCTAGCCGTAGATCTCCAGCCCTTCCTCTGATAAATTCGATCCTAGCCGTAGATCTTCGGCCCTTCCTCTAATAAACTTTCCACAGCCGGATATCCTCATCAGGAAGCCACCGACAACCAAGGAAGTGGGGAAAACCCAATCCGATAAGACGAAGGGAAGATCAAGATGTGAATATTTTGGGGGGAGATGAGAGGATCCCTTCCCTAGAGCCTATTCCTCGGGAGGAGCTGAGTAGAGGGTATGAGGAGAGGTGTGAGGAGGTCAGGCATGAAAGAGGGGCAGAATTTGAAAGAGGAGGGGCTAATTATCATAAAATAGGTGCTGAATTTGAAAGGAGAGAGGCTGATTATGGTCGAATGGGCGCTGAATTTGAAAGGAGAAGGGTTGATTATGATTGAAGGGGTGCTGAATTTGAAAGGAGAATGTAAGAATTTAATGAAAGGTTTGGGTACGAGTGTAGAAGGGATGATTGGGACACTTGGGGGAAACCACCTTCTTGGGGAATGGGAAATTATAGAGGAAACAAGGAGAACATAGGAGGTCTGAGGGTGAGGAAGCTAAAGATACCTATTTTTGAGGGAGAGGATGCACATGGGTGAGTATATAGGGTGAAAATGTACTTTACCTTTAATAGATTGACGGAGGAGCAGAGATTGCTGACGGCAGGGATGTGCTTGGAGTGGAAAGCATTGACATGGTACTAGTGGAGGGATACGAGGCGACCCATATGAACCTAGTGGGAGTTTCAGGACTGCTTGTTTGAACGTTTCTGAACTAGTAGGGGAGGAGATTTTTATGAGCAGTTCTTCGCTTTGACGCAGGAGGGGACAGTGGTGGAGTACCGTGAGCAGTTTGAGTACCTGACCAGCCGACTGGACTGGCTTTCGGAGATTGTACTGGAGGGGAATTTTATGAAAGTATTCAAACCAGAGATTTGGGCAGCAGTTAGAGTGATGTGGCCTCATGATTTGGAAGAGGCTATGGAGCTAGCCCAGTTAGTGGAGATCAGAGGCACCTGGAGAGAGAGGCTAGGCAAGGAGGTTCATACATGATGACCACAATCTTTTTGACATCCAAGGAGCCGACACCGAGTATTCTTAGGGAGACTCTGAAGGAGAAGACTGTAAGAGGAAGTCCTGGGAAAAACTTTAAGAAACTCACATAAACGGTGCTACAGGAGAAGTTTTTCCACCTTGAGGACAATGTGGGTCTTTGGGAGAGGGTATTGTTAGACCCGATCCCTCCTGGACCGGTCCTACCAGTCTTATCCTGGATCGGCTCTTGGGAGCTAATTTGGAGGGAATTAATTAAGAAATATTTCCTAATTGAAGAAGACAGATTTGGGGGATGTCTTGTTTGCTGAATTTAGTTTATTCTTAGGTTATTTGGGCTCTAGCCGGTGGCTAGGAATTTGAGAGAGCCGGATCTTCCTCTCCAATTGAAGATCCAATTGTATCATGCATTTCTCTTTATAGTGTTTCTAAAAAGAGGATCCACTTTCTATCAACCCACCACTACTAATGCGGCTTCTTCTCTTTTCCAATCTCCTTGTGAATTGACATCTAAGCACTTTGTCAAATATATTTGCTTTTCTTATTGCATAAGCTATCTTATATGTTAGGATTTATATCCACTGTAATGGGTGGATATAAGAGGTTTCTTATTTATTGGGATGACAAGTTTATGGGATAATTCTTAGGTTACCTTGCAATAAGCATAACAAATTGTCCAATTTTGCATGACAAATATCTAGTAATTAATTTGTCGATGTTGAATTTTCTTAAGTCTGGTGAAATGATGCAAACTGGAATCTGCATTATGAAAATTGTGGTACTTTCTTTCTACATTCTTCATTTTTCTTGTGATAGTAGCTTCTTCAACGGATCTTGATTTGTGGGATTGTGGCATCGAGTGAAACCTTTCTTTTGCGGCACTTTCCCTCTTTTGGTTTCTTTGGTCCAACATTGACCCTCATGATTTGTTGCATCTTTTGGGAAATTGAGAACTATTTTTACCTGAGAAAATTTTGAAACCGGTACTTTTGGATTAGATCTTGATGGATTTTAAATAAAATTACTGTAATTGGTTTGTTTTGGATTATAAAGAGGATCTTTGATACATGCAGTATTTGTTTAAAGTTTTAATAACATTTTATATTTCCTCTCAATACTTGCATACTATTGGACGGTGGATTTTCTGAGCATTTTGCAGGTCTTGATGACTACATTTGGAGGTGAGTCTCCTTGTATTGGCATGAAGCATGGATCTTATATTTTCTGATTTCTTTCTTTGCTCTTTTTATAAACATGTTTTGTAATTGGTATGTGTGCATGATTGAAGTTTTCAAACTTGATTTTTGTCGGTTTTCTTTTTATATTTTGAATCTTGATTGTTGCTGAAATTTATATCTGTTCACTATTTTTTTGCGTTGTTAAATTATTATTAAGTCTTGATTGTTAAATCATTGTATATAGATCATGATTCAATTTTGCTGACGTTGCAAGTTGTTAACTTGCTGATTGTGATTTTTTTAAGTATTTTTTGTGCATCTTATTCTAAATTGCATTAGTGGATTGGAGCATCCTACATCACGTACCTAATGTGCTACAACATAGTTTTGTTGGGAATAAAGCAGTGCACCCCAAAAATATGAAGATGGATATTGATAGTTTATTATAATGGAGGTGAGGTGGGGTTGAGAAGTTTTCTTGTAACGGGCACCCACAGATTTTCCTCAAACCGATAAGTTAATCTTGTTTCAATTTCTCCCGGTCTGTTTGTTTTATCTTGTTCTGTTAGTTTCTTATATTTTGATGTTCAACAAATTTATTTATTATTTGTGGATGTTCTTTACATGAAAGTAGTTTTCATCTCAACTTCTCGTTATTCAGTCATGTGCTTAATATGCAAGAATATGCATATTCATCTTACTGGGAGTAATGCAATGATCTGAACTATTTCCTCTTGAATTCTATTTACTGTAGTTTTAACTGGTTAATTATATATATATTCTGTTTTGCAGTGATCGTAGCATAATTTTGTTTGATTTACGTATGTCTTCACCGGCCAGGAAATTAATTATGAAGGTATTACTAAGTTATAACCGTATGAATTCAGTATTTGCATGATTTCCTTAAGCCAAAGCCTTTTATAAGTATTTAATTTATGTAAACCTATCTGTCTCTTGTAAAAACTAACTTTTTGTCTTCCATTCATTTTGGTACTTTTAGATGCATTTCTTTCTAGAAAGATGTAAACTGTGGCAACTTGATTGAAATCCTTTGCTAGATTCTGCAAAATTTCCATCTTTACAGGCCGATTAATGTTAGACGTAAATTTGAACGGGATAAGCAAGACATATTGCGAATTTATTGAAGTTTTCAAGTAGAATAATGGTTATGGTTACTTTTGTTACTTGTCATCACATCCAATACTTCTGAGTCCCTTATCAATGGTAATCTAAACTGTACTGTTTTCTACCATCCTATGATTTCCTTTAGTTTTTAGTCATTACGATTTACTTGTTTTAGTTTTAATCACTCTCGTAGTCTGAGATTTCTGTTGTATATCTGAACTTTTAGTCCAATCGACCTTGGGAGGGGAGAAAATTTCCTCTATTTTTTGTCCAATGTCTATCATTTAGGGCAAATTTTCCTCTATTTTTGGTATTTCACTTCTTACCTTTGAGTTGATTTTGTAATGTTTAGAAGTGTTGTTCTACTTGCCTTTTGGAGAATGGTGATCAACAAACTTCTATTATTTTGGTTGCACATGTTGGTTTCTGGTGGTGGGTTAGTGTGTGGCTGAAAGGCTAACCATTGGATAGTAGTGAATAAGCCATTACAACTACTCTGTTCTAGTTATTTGGATGCTGATTATTTCTATATCTGCTCCTGTTGGTGTCCCTGATTAAGCTAAAAAAGAAGAGTTACTATTGTTCAGAAAAGAAATAAGATTGTTACTTTATAGTAGAATTGCTTTTCCTATTTTGATATAGTTCACACATTATAGATTGAAAGAGTTTTGTAAAAGAGAGACAAATTTGCTATGGCAGGTGTAAGGTGTTGAAGTAGAGAAACCAATGGTCTAGAATAATAGTTTCCTCCCCAAGTCAACGAATTCATGATTTAATATGAACAAGAGATAAGACAGAAATCAACATTCTACTTCTTTTCCTAATATCGTAGTTATGATTCTCTTAATAACCTTGGAGATTGAACTCACATTGGAGGGCGCAAGTGCTTCATAAAGGCCTTGGACCTATTACCTATTATTCAGTGTTATACCTATAGGAATTTCTTTGGTAACTTCACTCTTTGTAAATTGTCTTGATCATTTATGAGATATATCATTCACCACTATGTATATGGGGTTTGTTCTAGTGTATAAGAAGAAATGGTTTTAGTCATGAATTTGTTGGAGTCTATATGCATGTTTATGATATTTGATAGGAAGCCTTCACACGTTTTATGTATGATTCTTTTTCATGTTATGTGATAACAAATTTTCACGTCATGATTAGTAAACTTTACATGTTTTATGTGTGGTAGTACCCGATGTTAATTCTCCCACCCATGTTAGGAATTTTTTTTTTGCATTGCCTTAAGTTCTAATAGTGATGTATATATATTTGATAAATTCAAATGCCAAGTTGCTTGCTAGTTAGACTTTCATTTAATTGCATTTTTTTTTAAAAGGTGCCTAAATTTCATTATGTGAACTCGGCTATATCGTAAAAAAAAGAATAATTTTGTATATATTAATTCCTTGTGTGAAAGCCTTTCTTCAGTGGGGAGTTAAGTGTTTTGTGAAGTATGCGAAAATGTTATGCATAGATTTTTATAAGCGATCTTTCATGTTTTATCCATTATACAAAGTAATCGGAGAGTATCGTAAATTATCATAGTGGTTTTATGGTTTAATTGAAAATAGAGGTTTTGCTTGACGATATTTATCCCAAAGGTTGTATACATATATTCGAGGAGAAAGTGAATGAATTTGTCTCTTTTAAATTAAAGTTTTTATACAATAATTTTAACTTGAATTACCTCCTTTAAATGAGAAGTTTCTATTACATGTTTGAGGCCATGTGATGTAGAATCTATATCCATGTTAGTAAGTTTTCATGAATTTCATATATGTATAAGTAGGCTTTTATATGTCTTGTGTAAGTTTCCCTCCTGCATTTTGTGATATTAAATTTTAATGTTCTATATTGGTAGACATTCATACGATTCATGTATAGCTTTTTTTCATATTCCATGTTAGAAAGCTTTTACATTGCTCTATATCTCAATATTGACATGCATGTATTTGTTAAATTCAGATGTGAAATTATTTATTAGTTAGATTCTTATATTCTTCCTTTTGTTTTGAACAATGCCTACTCTCACCCTATGTTTGCTTTTTTGTTGCTTGCGAGGTACAATATGTCCTGTATATGCGTTGGTCAGTGGTTCGTTTGTATGAGACCTTTTGAATGGGCACGCCATGGTTAGATATACCTTGATAGTCATGTAGAGACTTCTAATTGTATGCCGAATGAAAAGCACAATAGCACACACTCTGTGGATTGTCTTTTACTTTCCCGCCCAAATATACTTGCTAGGATGTTTAATTAGTTAGCCATAGGTTAGTTCACTGACGATGATTTGGCCTTGTGGGCCAAAGCTTGGCCCCCTTGCCATAAAACCTAGAGATCCTTAGGGTCATTTTAGGCCTGTAGTGTAGACCACCTATTTGTGTCATATGCATCGCTTTTCTCACATGAAATGGGCACCGCTAGGATGATTTTCTTCATGTTTAAAAATGATTAACTAACTTTAAAAGACTATTTCTTAATGATTTTTGAGCCTTTAAATTTGTCTTTCATAAATATGCTAAAAAAAGTGTATCAAAAATAAAATAAAAATATGAGCTCTAGTATGTTAAGTAGTTTCTTTTTGTTTGCTTCATGATTACCTTGTCCCTTAACAATTAGTATATTTAGTTATTACTTGAGCCTAATGTAGAACCCATGCAACGATGTTCATTTTCTCCAAATAATATAAAGAACTCTTAAAACTCACAAAACAAATTAAAAAAAATACACGACTAATGAACTTTTAACTTATCTTAAAATTTATAATTAATCAATCCTAATGATAATTACTCTTGAAAATTTACTAAGTAACAAATATAAACATAATAACAAAGATGATTACCTGGTAACCCGAGCCTACGAGGCTATTAACTTAGCTCCAAGGAGGGTGAAATAAATCTCATGGCTCTGGTTTAACAATGGTAGTCATTGCATAACCTAAATAACTAGTAATAAGCTCTCAATAAATTAAATTTTGCAACCTATATCTTAATCAATTCGAAAATATAAGAAGTGCATATCAAATTTAAATATTAGATACTAAAAGTAACTAATAAAGTGTAACAAATATACAAATATCTAATTAAATTTATAAACCTATACAACTCCTAAAATCATTTTAATTAATTCAAACTCCTAAAATCCTTTAATTAAACTACAACCTTTAAAACTCTCCTAACCAATATGAAATTTTAATAAGCGTTAATTAATCAAGTAAAATCTTAAAACATATAAAATACACATCTTATCAACTCAGAATCTAATCATAAATAATAATATACGTTAATTAAGATGAAATTAAAAAAAAATTATTAAAATCCTCTCAACCAACTCTCTAATGTTTAATAAAGAGCTAAGACACTAACATCTGAATTTAAACTAAAATTTTATTAACCTCATGTAAATCAAAACAAACTTATTATTTAAAGGAGCAAATGAACTTCAAGTCATACTTTAGTGCCTTAATCTATATCGAGTTTATATTTATCTTTATATGTTTTCTTTAATATGCATAACGTATATAGGCTGTACTACCTCGAGCTGCAGGGCTAAGTGTCCTAAGGAGGCATCGTCCTCGTGCCCGTTGTGAGAACGCCACGTACCTTATGCTTTAAGGGATAAATGTTTAAAGACATACATAAATTGTCTCTTTTAAAATTTAAAGTCACCCTTAGTAACCTAAGCCAATTTCTTTAACCACCCAATTATTAAACCTTAAGTCAGGTAGAACTTATACACATATATAGGTAGGAAATCTTTCTATTCTCATGTTATTCTTTAAAAATAAATTTACCTTAGACATAGGAAGCTTAGAATTTTCATTTTATGGTGGGCAATAGGTTCATCTTAGTGGTGTCACCTATCAGCCTTACCTCGAGTCTTAGATTATCAAGGGAGGATTAACTGACCCTTGCCACCTTACAATCATTTCGGCCTTGATTAGGGGTAGGATTGAGGATGCGCCATTTGCTCCTCAATTCTTTATAACTTTAGTATAGGGTAGGACCCGAGTCTTTGGGCTCTTAAGAATTTCATAATTAAGATTTCAATCCTAAAACTAAGCTTTAATTAATTCATCCTAAATAGATAAGTATTTAAAGAGAAGTTTGAAGATTAATAAATTAAATAATAAAAATTTGATCTTGAAATTTGAATATTTCACCTAATTTTAGGATAGTTTGGTATATTTTTTGCACACACTTAGGTGCTGGATATGACATTTTTTCATAGGTATCTTAGGGTAGGGTGTAGCTAGGATAATATTTTATATTTTCTTTTTTTTTATATTTTGCATGTGTAATGATATGGTGGTTGTTTTTGGCTTGGATTATTCTATGATTGTTTTCTTTTCTTTTTGATTGATGAGTGGGCATTTACTTTTAAGTGATTGAAAATTTTTAGAGATATTTTTTGCAGGTGACCATTTTTTCAAAGGGCAATAAAAAAAATGCTCAAATCATTATTATAAATGCGCTCTTTAATAGGTATCGCAAGGAATGCTAAAAAAGCCCTTAGGAATATAGCCCTGAGGACTAGGCTGTGGATTATTAATTTATTGTTATAATTATAAATTGTGATAATTTGTATTTTTTGTAGGGGCTTAATGTAATTTTTTTCTTTTAAAAGTGTAATTTGATTCAAGAGTTGTGAAAATTCAAAAAAATGCATTTTTAAAATACTAGGGATCCAAAGAGATATGGACTTTTTTTTCATTTAGATATCTTATTGGAGGGCGTATCATGAGAAGATTGAAAGAAGGAGATTCATAGAAAAATCAAGAGATGAAGATCAAGATTAAAATACCTTATTTTTGAGATTTGAGTCATTTCCTAAGAGTAGAACTCAGATTATTATCGGTGGAGCCTTGTCACCTTTACTTTTGTACACTTTGGGTTGTATAATAAGTGCCACTTGCTATGGACTTTGAACACTTTGGTTAATATTTTTGATGTGATGTGTTTACTCTGCTTGCGGATTAGAACTTCATGCTTTTTTCCTAGGTTTTTTACTCTGTTACTCTGTTTTGCTTTGGGGTGGCTCGGACATAGTCTTTACATTAGGCTCTTTAGAATGTTAAATTTTCTATAAAGCTAAAAGTTGTTTAAACAAGATAAAAATAAACATAAGATTAAAATCAACTAATTTTTCAAAATTAATGCATGACTCCTTTAAAGGGTCACCTTTTAAAATGATAATGAATAAACCCTATTCACTTAACAGTGATTACTGGCTAGTCCTGATTGGCCCTACTTATATCATGCACAACCTTGAGTCCAAGCATATAGATTTTCTTTTATAACATAGAGGGATAGTTAATTTTGCATAAAATGTAATACCACTCATGGTCGGGCTTAGTGCCCTTTTCTTTCTGTGCCTCCCACCACTCTTGCATTTGCATAAGACTGGATATCATGGATTAGATACGCTAGGTGGAGTTTAGCTGGTAACCTTTTTCGAGCAAGGTGGTGACTCCAGGTCGGGGCTGCTTAGATCCCTAGTGGGGTTTAAGTTATAAGTCTCCTCGCCGTGTCTTGCATTAGCTAGGTTGTGGGTGTTAGTACCGAGTGTATGATGCATCTCTTGTAGATCTAGGATCAAAGGCTGACGATATTAGTATACTGTTCCATGCCTTTTCGGTAGGTAAGCTCTCCATTCTTTTGAAGCTATAAATCCTACCCATTTGCGTCACTTTGATGGCACCGCTTCCATCATTCTCTCATGCATGTGGTATGAAGTGATTTCTTTTCTAGTTTTTTTATTTTGATCGGCCGAGTGCTTGTGTGATCCATGTCTTAAAATAACCAATTGAGCCTATCTTCCTTTAGATTAGGAGAGCCTAAAAATTCTTTTATGCACCAAATCCTTTTTAGAGAATAATATAGCGTTCTTAATTAAGAGTTTTTTTAGGCCAAGACCTAAGATGTAATTAACCACGGGGGCTCATGCTCGTGGGAAATCTATCCCCACATCAAATAAACCCCATTCGAGCTGATGTATCGTATGGGGAAATCTCGTGACTTTGATCAGGTTATATATATTATTACCCATCGAGGTATGTAGGTGAAAGTCGCTATCCTCCATGGTTAATCATATATATAATCTCATCTGCTTTTTCATTAACCTGCTTGCATAAAGTGTAAAAGCCTACGATCGTTTTGTCCTACGGGATAGTGCGGTCATACCCTTTGTATTCTGTTCCCCGAAAAGCTGAATCATTTCAAAGATCCACAGATTTCTGGCGACCACGGTGGGACAAGTTTCTCTCGTCATATTTAGATTTTATATTATTCTCTCTTGTTTGTATTCTAGTTTCGGTGTTCCTTTGTTAGGGTTTTTCTTTTCTTAGCCTTTTAGGCTATTCCATCCTCTTTTCTCTTGTTCCTTCTCATGGTTTTTTCTTGTGATAATTGGTTTAGTTTTTAGCAGACATTTTCATGGCTTACTTTAGTCATTTTATTACTTTTTCCTTCGGCATGGATTCACAGGTGGCACTTTCAAAGTCCCCGCTGCCGAGTCTTTCTTAGGGGGGATCACTTTTGGTTTCTTTATAGATTCGGCCTACGTCACTCTTGGCGGTCTGACCCACTCCGAGGCTGCCGTCTTTGCTCCCCCACAGAGGAGAGGTTGTGCAGCCATGCGTCCTTTTGGACGCCCAGCTACTCAGCGAGGAAGAGGGGTGCCAGACCGAGCTTTCTTTACCTTCTTTTACTCACTGGGTTTCTGATTTTGCCCGGCTTTCTCACCCTGAGATTGTTGGGCAGACCCTGACACTCTCCCTTCCAATAGCTCCCGTCTCTCCTGTTCAGTCAGTTGGTCTTGATGTAGTATCTTCCTCCACCTCCGACCATGGGAGAAGGGCCTGGATGAATAGGAATAGGAGGTTACGCTTAGCAGCGTCTCAGGCGGCAGTACAGCAGATGCAGATTCTGTAGCTCGTCAGGAGCCGGTTCAGCAGAGGATGGTTCCCTTGCAACAGGAGCACGCCGACCTACAGTCATTTAGGTTCCTGATGTTTTGGTCACACCTAAGATCGACGTCATCTAGGGAGGACGCTTCTCCCCATTAGTACATAGTGGTGATGAGGAGGATGTTGTTCGCTTTGCGGCGGCCCCTCCTATTACCACTACTCTTCCGCATGCCAGAGTCCCTAGGGACAGTGCTACTATAGCCTTCACTAAGAGGATTAGGAGCATTGTCCGTTCGGCAGGTAAAGGTCGTATTAGTGAGGATAGGTTACTCTTAGATCTCTCAGGTGCACGTCTAGCTTCAGAGACAATCTCTTAGACAAAGTTATCGGTGGCAGAGAGGACAGCCACCATGACAACAGACTAGAGCAGTTCTGACAGTCAGACCCCAGACAGGTGTCCCTGCTGTTGGTCGACGCTTACGTCGTCATAGACGTCGCCCGCAATTGGAGCCTGTCTGGCCGCAGCTTAGTTCCGTTGTTGTTGTCCCCCCTATGTAGTCGGATGTTCATGTTGGATTCCATCATAGTAGATAGGTATGGAGACGTCGACAGGTAGACCGATTTGTCGAGATCGAGCAGACAGTTAGGACGGTTCAGCAGGTTGACACAGTTGTTCCCTGGGGATCAGTAGCAGTGCCGATGGTGTGTGATAAGTTAGCAGATGTTGAGGAGGTTATCCCTTTTGATAGTTCCCCGGCTCGAGTGGAGCCAGTTCTTGTTCCTAGTTCCATAGGATATTCTCTTCTATGGGTCCGTATATTGATGCCCTTTGTTAGACCTTCTCCGGGGATGATTTACTTGGAGGAGAGTCACACGAGGACATCCCTGCCCATCGTGTTTGTGTGGTTATGAGGTGGGGCGCATCATATGATCAGAGAGATTTGGATAATGGCATAGAGGAGCAAGGGGAGGCTGACGTGCCTTCCACCTCAGCACAGGGTGGACCTCCTTAGTCTGTGAACATAGATGCCACAATTTTGCAGTTGCAGACTTAGATGGTTGAGATGGCCAGAGTTATGGCGGCGATGACCTCCCAGTTGATGGCGTTAGGGGCTATACCCCAGGTTATGGATGTAGATACTCCTACTACATCCAGAGATGAGCCAACAGTGCCACAGATGATATTATAAAGCTTGTGAGGTGAACAAGGGCCAGAGGGCAGTTTCAGTAGCGCCCATGACGGTGACTTCTAATGTTTCGATACAGGATCAGCTAGTACAGTTGTCCCCCAGACAGATCCAGGATATGATTTCACAGAGGATTGAGCAGGTTATTTCCTCCAGAAGGTCTGGAGATGCAGTTAGTAGAGGCCGTCCCTGTCCGATAGAGTATGAGCTGTAGCCTTACCATACTGGTTTTGTCCTTCCACGCTTTCGACTATTTGATGGGTTGGAAAATCCAAGGCAATATGTGGCTCAGTATCAGGTCATATGTTGCAATATTAAAGAGAATGATGCACTGATGTTGAGGTTGTTTGTTAGTAGTTTGATTGGAGTGTCATTTGAGTGGTATGTCGATCTTCCTAATGATTCAGTGTGCACCTTTGCTGAGTTTGAACAGTTATTTGTTCAAAGGTTCATCAGTACAGAGCATAGGGTGACAGTTGGTGAGTTGGTAGTGACCAGATAGCGTCTCCACGAGTCCTTGCCTAACTATATCATTAGGTGTAGTAATCTTAGCCTTCAGTGTGAGCCTCAGTTGCAGGAGCAGCATACAATTGAGATTTTATTGAAGAGTATTGATGGTCCTATCGTTTCATACTTGAAAGGTTTTAGTATTAAAACCTTTTAAAAGTTGACTAAGGTTACTAGTGTACAGGATGCTGTACCCGCCGTAGTTCCTTCTAAGTTTGAGAGTCAACCCCCGTGTAGACCTCAAAGGCAGGAGTCTTTAGGGGCACCACCTCCTAGGAAGGTGGAGGTGCACAATACTTTTGAGTCTCATGATAGGGGTAAGAGGCCCATGGTCAATTCAGTACCACAGCAACTGCCACCACCACGACCATCGATGTCACTACAGACACCAACACAATCACCAGGGTAGTTTCAGTCTCAGCCACAGACTCAGCAGCAGTTTAGACCCTCCCATAGGACTCCAGAGAATCAACAGTATTTATGGGAGAAGCTTAGCAAAGAATATCTCTTTATGAGGAAAAGTGTATGGAAGATATTCAAATTTCTTGTTAAGAAGAACATTTTGGCATTTTCGCCTAATAAGAAAGTAGGAGAAGGTCAGAGGGATCATTCGTTATACTGTCCATACTATCGACATATTGGGCATGTCCTTGAAGATTGTTATGTATTCAAAGATAGGGTAGAGAGTCTTATGGCTAGTGGAGAGATTCACTTGCATGACAGTAATTTATTACAGTCTCAAGGCAAAGTTGCTCAGATTGTTCAGATGATTATAGACTCCAATCAGTGTGACAGTCAGTGTGATGGTCAGAGTAGCGATAGTTGAGTACCCCTTCGTTCTGAGGGAGAGTGGCAGCTCGCACTCTCTCTCAAGATAAGGGGTATTATCAGTAGTCTTGAGAGAGAGTGCACTACTGACTTGTCTTGCGAGAGAGTGCGAGCTATCACTCTCCCTTAGAACGAAGGGGTGCTCTACTGTCACTGTTCTGACCATCACACTGATTGAAGTATGTAATCATCTGAACAATTTGAGTAACTTTGCCTTGATGCTATGCTAAAACTGTCCTGCAAGTGATCTCTCCACTATTCATAAGGCTCTTCACCTTATTTTTGAATACGTAACAATCTTCAAGGATATGCCCAATATGTCGGTGATATGAAAAATACAATGGATGATCAGTCTGACCCTCCTCTCCTACTTTCTTATTAGGCGAAAATGCCAAAATGTTCTTTTTAACAAAAAATTTGAATATCTTCCGTACACTTTTCCGCATAAAGGGATATTTCTTATTAAGTTTCTCCCGTAAATATTGTTGATTCTCTGGAGTCCTATCAGAGGGTCTAAACTGCTGCTGAGTCTATGACTGAGACTGAAACTGCCCTGGTGATTGTGCCGGTGTCTGTATAGACATAGGTCATCGTGGCTGAAACTGTGGTGGTGGTCGCTGTGGTACTGAACTGACCATGGGCCTCTTACCTCTATCATGAGACTCAAAAGTACTGTGCACCTCCACCTTCCTAGGAGATGATGCCCCTGAAGACTCCTGCCTTTGAGGTCTACACGAGGGTTGACTCTCAAACTTAGGAGGGACTGCGGCCGGTACGGTATCCTGTAGAATAGTAACCTTAGTCAACTTCTGAAAGGTTTTAATACTGAAACCTTTCAGGTATGAAACGATATAACCATCAATATTTTTCAATAAAATCTCAATTGCATGCTGCTCCTACAACTGAGACTCACACTTAAGACTAAGATTCCTCCACTTAACGATATAGTTAGGCAATGACTCGTGGGGATGCTGTTTGGTCACTACCAACTAACCAACTGTTACTCTACGTCTGCACTGATGAACATCTCACCAAATAACTGCTCAAGCTCAGTAAAGGTGCGCACTGAATCATTGGGGAGATCAGCATACCACTCAAATGCCACTTCAATCAAATTGCTAATAAACAACCTCAACATCAGTGCATCGTTCCCTCAAATATTGCAACATATGACTCGATACTGAGCCACATGCTGCCTTGGGTTCCCCAACCCATCAAATAGTTGAAAGCGTGGAGGGACAAAACCAGTGGGGTATGACTCCCGCTCATACTCTATCGGATAGGGACGACCTCTACTAACTGCATCTCCAGATCTTCTGGAGGAAATAGTCTGCTCAACCCTTCGTGAAATCATATCCTGGATCTGTCTGGGGGACAACTATACTAGCTGATCCTGTATCGGAATACTAGAAGTCACCACCGGGGGCGCTACTGAAATTGCCTTCTGGACACTGTCCACTCTCACAGGCTCTATCACTATCACCTGTAGTACTGCTGGCTCATCTCTGGATGTAGTAGGAGTACCTACATCCATAACCTGGAGTGTAGCCCCCAACGCCGTCAATTGGGCGGTCATCACCGCCACAACTCTGGCCATCTCAGCCATCTGAGTCTGCAACTGCAAAACTATCGCATTTGTGTCCACATACCAGGGAGGTTCACCCTGTGCTGAGATGGAAGGCACGTCAGCCTCCACTTGCTCCTCTATGTCATCATCCAGATCTCTCTGATCATTTGATGCACCCCGTCTTGTAACCACACAAACACGATAGACAGGTATGTCCTCGTTTGACTACCTCCAAGTAAATCATCTCCGGAGAAGGTCTGACAAATGACATCAATGTACGGACTCATAGGAGAGATCCTATGGGGACTAGGAACAGGAACTAGCTCCACTCGAGCCGGGGAACTATCCAAAGGGATAACCTTCTCAACATCTACTAACTCATCACACACCATCGACACTGCTGTTAATCCCGAAGGAACAACTATGTTAACCCGCTGAACCGTCCCAACTGTCTACTTTGTTTCGATAGGTCAGTCTACTTGCCGACGCCTCCATACCCATATACTATGATGGTATCCAACATGAACATTCGACTGCATAGGGGGGACAATAATAACGGAACTAAGCTGCGGTTGGACAGGCTCCAACTGAGGGCGATGTCCATGACTACGTGGGCGTCGTCCAACAACAGGGACACCTGTCCAGGGTCTGACTGTCAGAATTGTTCTAGTCTGCTATCGTGGTGGCTGTCCTCTTTGTCACCGATAACTCTGTCTAAAAGACTGCCTCTGAAATTGGGCGTGCATCTGAGAGATCTGATAGAGTAACCTCTCCTTGCTAATATAGCCTCTATCCCGCGCTGAATGGATAATGCTCCTAATCCTCTGAGTGAGGGTTCTAGTAGCATTGTCCTTAGGGACTCTGGCGCGCAGAAGAGTAGTAGTAATAGGAGGGGCCGCCGTAATGCGAACAACGTCCTCATCACCACTATATACTAGTGGGGGAAAGTATCCTCCCTGGACGACGTCGATCTCAGGTGTGACAATAACATCAGGAACCTGAGTGACTGTAGGTCGGCGTGGCTCTTGCTGTAAGGGAAACCCTCTGCTGAATAGGCTCCTGACGAGCTACAGAATCTGCCATATGTTGTACCGCCGCCTCAGACGCTGCTAAGTGTAATCTCCTATTCCTATTCTTTCGGGCCCTTCTCCCAAGACTGGAGGTGGAGGAAGATGCTACATCAAGACCAACTGATTTAACAGGAGGAACGGGAGCTAGTGGAGAGGGGAGTGCCGGTGTCTGCCCAGCTGTCTCAGGGTGAGAAAGCCGGGCAAAAACAGAAACCCGACGAGTGGAAGAAGGTAAAGGAAGCTCGTCTGGGCACCCCTCTTCCTCGAAGGAAGAGGGAAAACCCGAGCGCGAGCAGCCTCCACCGGGGTAACAATAAAAGGAACTATCAGCTGCCAGCACTGAGGGGTCGGAGCCATCCGAACAATAGGTACTTAAGGCGCTGGCTGCCTGACCATTGGTCTAGGAAATTGAACAGGTAGTGGCTTAGGCACTGGCTGCCTAGCGACAGGGCGCATTGGCTGCGCGCGGACTGAAATGAGGCGAACAGGCTACCGGACAGAACGCTGAGTAGCTGGGCGTCCAAAGGGGCGCATGACTGCACGGCCTCTCCTCTGTGGGGGAGCAAAGGCTAAAAAAAGAAAAATCGTACTAAGGAGCACCGAATCTAGAGTACACACAAGAGAGAATAATATAGAATCCAAAGATGGAGAGAGAAATCTATCTCACCGTGGTAGTCAGAAATCTGTGGATCTCCAAAAGGATTTTGCTCGCGGGGAACATAATGCAAAGGGTACGACCGCACTATCCCGTAGGATAAAATGATCGTAGGCCTTTACACATTATGCAAGCAGGCCAATGAAAGAGTAGTTGAGATTATATATACGATTAACGATGGAGGATAACGCTCGATTAAGCACACTATATTATTCTCTCTAAGGGATTTGGCGCATAAAAGAATTTCTAGGCTCTGCTAACCCAAAGGAAGATAGGCTCAATTGGTTATTTTAACACACATGGATCACACAAGCACTCGACCAATCAAAATAAGAGAAACTAGAAAAAAAATCACTTCACTACATGCATGAGAGAAGGATGGAAGCGGCGTCATCAAAGTGACTTAGATGGATATGATTTATAGCTTCTGAAGAATGGAGAGCTTACCCATCGATAAGACATGCAACAGTATACTAATATCACCAGCCTTTGATCCTATATCTACAAGGGATGTATCGTACACTCGGTACTAACACCCACGACCTAGCTAGTACAAGACACGACGGGGGGACTTATAACTTAAACCCCATCAGGGATTTAAGCAGCCCCGACCTGGAGTCACCACCCTGCTCGGAAAGGGGTACCAGCTAAACTCCACATAACGTATCAAATTCATGATATCCAATTTTATGCAAATGCAAGAGTGGTGGGAGGCATAGAAAGGAAATGAGTACTAAGCTCGACCATGAGTGGTATTATGCTTTATGTAAAATTAACTATTCCTCTTGTTATAAAAGAAAATATATGCTTGGACTCAAGGCTGTGCATGATATAGGTAGAGCCAACCAGGACTAGCCAGTAGTCACTGTTAAGTGAACAGGTTTATTCATTATCATTTTAAAAGGTGACCCTTTAAAGGAGTCATGCATTAATTTTAAAAAATTAGTTGATTTTAATCCTATGTTCATTTTTATCTTATTTAAACAAAATTTAGTTTTAGAAAAAATTTAAAATCCTAAAGAGCCTAACGTAAAGACTCCGTTCGAGTCACCCCAAAGCAAAACAGAGTAAGAAACTTAGGAAAAAACATGCAATTCTAATGCGCAAGCAGAGTAAACACATCATCACATCAAAAATATTAATCAAAGTGTTCAAAGTCTGTGACAAGTGCCACTTATTATACAACCCAAAGTGCACAAAAGTAAAAGTGGCGAGGCTCCACCGACAATAACCTGGGTTCTACTTCTAGGGAATGATGCAAATTTAAAAAAATAAGTCATTTTAATCTTGATCTTCATCTCTTGATTCTTCTATGAGTCTCCTTCCTTCAATCTTCTCGTGATACACCCTCCAATATGATATCCAAATGAAAAGAAAGTTCCTGTCTCTTTGGATCCCTAGTATTTTAAAAATGCCTTATTTTGGATTTTCACAACTCTTGAATCAAATTACACTTTTAAAAGAAGAAAATTATATTAAGCTCCTACAAAAAATACATATTAGCATAGTTTATAATCATAACAATAAATCAATTATCCACAGCCTAGTCCTCAGGGTCATATTCTTAAGGACTTTTTTAGCATTCCTCGCAATTCCTGCTAAGGAGTGCATTTATAATTATGATTTGAGCATTTTTTATTGCCCTTTGGGAAAATGACCACCTGTAGAAAATATCTCTAAAAATTTCTAACCACTTAAGGGAAAATGCCCACTCATCAATCAAAAAGAAAAGAAAGCAATCTTAGAACAATCCAAGCCAAAAACAACCACCATATCATCACACATATAAAAGATCAAAGAAAACAATTGTAAAATGTTATCCAAGTTACACCCGACCTTAGGATGCCTATAAAAAAGTGTCATATCTAGCATCTAAGTGTGTGCAAAAAGTGTACATAACTATTCAAAAATTAGGTGGAAGGTTCAAATTTTAAGATTAAGTTTTTATTGTTTAATTTATTAACTCTCAAATTTCTCTTTAAATGCTTAGTCATTTTGAATGAATGAATTAAAGCTTAGTTTTATGATTGAAACCTTAATTATGAAATTCCTAAGAGCCCAAAGACTTGGGCCATACCCTATATTAAAGTTATAAAGAATTGAGGGGCAAATGGCCCATCCTCAATCCTACCCCTAATCAAGGTCGAAATGATTGTAAGGTGGCAAGGGTCGGTTAATCCTCTCTTGGTAATCTAAGATTCGAGGTAAGGCTGATAGGTGACACTACTAAGATGAGCCTATTGCCCACCATAAAAAAAAATCTAAGTTTCTTATGTCTAAGATAGATTTATTTTTAAAGGATGACATGAGAATAGAAAGATTCCCTACCTATAGATGTGTATATGTTCTACCTGATTTAAGGTTTAACAATTGGGTGGTTAAGAAAATTGGCTTAGGTTACTAAGAATGGCTTTAAGTTTTAAAAGAGATAATTTATGTATGTCTTTAAATATTTATCCCTTAAAACATAAGGTACGTGGCGTTGTCATAACGGGCACGAGGACGATGCTTCCTTAGGACACTGAGCCTCACAGCTCGAGATAGTCTAGTCTATATACCTTATGTATATTAAAGAAAAATATATAAACATAAACATAAACTCGATATAGGTTAAGGCATTAAAGTATGACTTGAAGTTTATTTGTTCATTTAAATAATAAGTTCGTTTTGATTTACATGAGGTTAATAAAATTTTGGTTTAAGTTCAGATGTTAGTGTCTTAGTGTTTTATTAAACATTGGAGAGTTGGTTGAGAGAATTTTATTAATTTTTATTTAGTTTCATCTTAGTTAATGTATATTTATTATTTATGATTAGATTGTGAGTTGATAAGATGTGTATTTTATATGTTTTAAGATTTTACTTGATTAGTTAATACTTGTTAAAGTTTCATGTTGGTTATGAGAGTTTTAAGAGTTATAGTTTAATTAAAGGATTTTAGGAGTTTGGATTAATTAAAAGGATTTTAGGAGTTGTATAGGCTTATTAATTCAATTAGATATTTGTATGTTTGTTACATTTTATTAGCCACTTTTAGTATCTAATGTTTAGGTTTGATATGCAGTTCTTATATTTTCGAATTGATTATGATATATGTTACAAAATTTAATTTGTTGAGAGCTTATTACTAGTTATTTAGGTTATGCAATGACTGCCCTTGTTAAATCAAGGCCATGAGGTTTATTTCACAATCCTTTGGGCTAAGTTAATAGCCTCATAGGCTTGGGTTACCGGGCAATCATCTTTGTTATTATGTTTATGTTTGTTGCCTAGTAAATTTTAAAGAGTGATTATCATCAGGATTTGTTAATTATAAATTTGAAGGCAGGTTAAAAGTTCATTAGTCGTGTATTTTTTTTAATTTGTTTTGTGAGTTTTAAGAGTTCTTTATATTGTTTGGAGCAAATGAACATCATGATATAGGTTCTACATTAGGCTCAAGTAATAACTAAATACATTAATTGCTAAGGGACATGGTAATCATAAAACTAACAAAAAAAAACTATCTAATATACTAGAGCTTATATTTTTATTTTATGTTTGATACTCTTTTTTTTAGCATTTTTATGAAAGAAAAATTTAGAGGCTAAAAAATATTAAGAAATAATCTTTTAGAGTTATTTGACCATTTTAAAACATGAAGAAAATCATACTAGCAGTGCCCACTTCGTGTGGGAAAAGCGATGCAATGACACAAATAGATTGCCTATACTGTAGGCCTAAAATGACCCTAAGAGTCTCGAGGTTTATGACAAGGGGGACAAGCTTTGGCCCACAAGGCCAAATCTTTGTCAGTGAATTAACCTATGGCCAACGAACTAAACATCCTAGCAAATATATTTGGGAGGGAAAGTAAAAGACAATCCACAGAGTGTGTGCTATTGTGTTTTTTATTTGGCATACAATTAGAAGTCTCTAAAGGTCTATCAATGTATACTTGACCATGATGTGCTCACTCAAAAGGTCTCATACAAACGACCCACTGACCAACGCATATGCATGACACATTATACCTCGCAAGCAACAAAAAGAAATCAAACATAGGGTGAGGGTAGGCATTGTTCAAAATAAAAGCAAGTATATAAGAATCTAATTAATAAAAAATTCCACATCTGAATTTAACAAATACATGCATGCCAATATTGAGATATAGAGCAATATAAAAGTTTTCTAACATGGAACATGAAAAGAAGCTGTACATGAATCGTATGAATGTCTACCAATATAGAACATAATGATTTGATATCATAGAATGCATGAGGGAAACATACACAAGACATATAAAGCCTACTTATACATACATGAAATTCATGGAAACTTACTAACATGGATACAGATTCTACATCACATGGCCTCAAACATGTATAAGAAACTTCTTATTTAAATGAGGCAATTCTATTTAAAATTGTTGTATAGAAACTTTCATTTAAAAGAGAAATTTATTCACTTACTCCTTGAATATATGTATATAACCTTTAAAATAAATATCATTAAGCAAAATCTCTATTTTCAATTAAACCATAAAACCACTACGATAATTTAGGATATTATCTCCGATAATTTTGCATAATATATAAAACATAAAAGATTGCTTATAGAAATCTACGCATAATATTTTCGCATTCTTCACAAAGCACTTAACTCCCCACTGAAGAAAGGTTTTCACACAAGGAATCAATATATACAAAATCATTCTTTTTTTTTTTTACAATATAGCCGAGTTCACATAATAAAATTTAGGCACCTTTCAAAAGAAAATGTAATTAAATGGAAGTCTAACTAGCAAGCAACTTGACATTTGAATTTATCAAATATAAAACCTTTGCATGCCTTAAACATGTTTAAACACTAAGAGCAAGAAAATATATATATATATATATATATATATATATTTAGATGGATTCAAAAATATGTCATACTTTTACTTCAGATTTTTTTTTAATAAACCTCTAAATAATGCGTTGAGGGAAGATTTTCGCATGAGCAAGATCATCACATCAAACTTCAATGCAAACATAAAACTTCAATGCAAGTGAAACACCTTTAGTGATGTTTCATCGAACAACTAATGTGCAATATTCGCAAAACTCCTTAAAACAAATCGACATGAAAGTCAATGTCTTAAAATAATACATTCTCATGAAATCTTTGAACATACACTTAATTGAAAGCGTTACAAAAGAACACGTTTAAAAATTCATCAAGATTTATCACAAGCCAAGCATCGACCACATGAGGGACTCATAAGATTATTTGAAGTAAATCAACATAAGAACTAATATTTTCACAATCCCCATCCTCATGAAAGCTTTAGATATACACTTAGCTGAGAAACATTGCTTAAAATTCATCAAAAACTTATCATAAGGAAAGCATCAAATTTGTTTGCATATGCTAAAGGAAGAAATTCATGAAAGGTGCCCATAAGCCATTACATCTCAACAAGCAATTTTGGTTAATAAACATCTAGCCAAAGCATTTAGGGAAATCTCCATATGAACAAGGTTATATAAAATTTTAATACAAACAAAACGATCATGACTTTCTTTCAATGACATTCCATCAAATAACTAATGTGCAATAGACATAACATCATTTAAAACAAATCAACATGGAAGTTCATATTTTTACAATCACATATTCCCATAAAAAAAACTCTAAGAATACACTTAGTTGGAATCATTACAAAAGAATTTGCTCAAAGTTCATCAAAATCTTATGATAAGTAAAATATCAATTACATGAGGGAAATGGAAGGGGGAGGTAAAGGAGGTAAAGGAAAGAAGAAGAAGGAAAAGAAAAGGAGGGGGGGGGGGAGAGAAATAAGGAAAGAGGGAGAAGAAGAAGTAAAAAAGTAGAAGAAAACTCAAGAAGAATCAAAAAGAGAAGGAAGCATAAGTCACCTGCTTGCAAAAGGGGAGTCCAACGGCGGCGGCATAGGAGGCGATGGATGGGGGGCTTCGGTCCGCCTGGGCTTTGGGTGCCTCACGAACAGAGAAGAAACGGTAGAGGAAGAGGGGTCCGAACTAGGGAGCTAGGGCAGGCGAACCAAGAGACGGGAGATAGGGGCGAAATGCTGGAGCTTTGCGAATGGGAGAGCCAGAGTCGAGAGGTCCGAATGGGAAGAATCGCTCGCCTGGGAGCCTTCATCTTGAGTAAATACACGTCAATGCCAAAAAAGGAAGTTCGCTCTTTCTCGCCATCTTGCTTCAGTCTTTCAAAAGCACCTCAAACGGCCATGTTCGCTGCTCGATGGTTGTCCGAGTCGCAGAAATCTTCTGAACAACAGGATTTCGGCTGCATTGCAGATCTCGTTTGATCGTAGCCGTCAAGGCGATTTCTAGATTTAGGAAACTTATTTAAATTAAGCTAAAAGTCAATTAACATTTTATTTGAATCAAATGAGCTGATTTGACTAAAATTTGGCTCAAACCAAACTTGAATTTGAGTCGGATTGGGTCAATTTGGGTTTGAGCCGACCCGACTTAGCTAATTTGGCAAAATCACACTCAAATTAACGCCAATTCAAGTCGAATTAGGCTCGACGAGGCTCATACGAATTGATTTAATATGCTCGAGGGAAAAACAGATAAAAACGAGGTCAACATCCATGGAATCCAATCACTTGCTTGTTGCCATCCTTAGGTTTGGGATGACATGTAGAGGTAACTTTACCATCGTACATTGTATTTTTTTTAAAACTAATTTTTGCCCCCTACCTTCATGCCATCTTGGCCTTTCATTATTTTGTCTTTTCTTCATACAATCACAATCAGCACCATAAAGCGGAATTTTATAAATTCTATGGGGTTGCTGATTTCACCTTAGGGCATTGGTTGCTTGTAGATGAGAAACATATTTTGCAAATAATTATATCAATTTTTATTTATTTTGTGTGCAAAATCCAAATCATGTCATTTGAGGAGGATTTGAGAGAGTTGCGAAGTTCAAAATTACTATCGATTTCTAACTACATGCAATTGATTGATGAATTATTAATTTTCATTATTTTAAAATTTGGTTTTCTAACTTCTATCCACCAATTGAGCCTTTATGAGAATAGTTCACAGTGTGAGAGGCAACTAAGATCGATGAAGAATTAAGCTCACTTCTCAAGAATGATTTTTTTTTTGTGAAGGTGATAGATTCTTCGAAAATTAAGTATTTAGTACCTAAGAATGCTAGGATGATGCTTAAGTCTAATTTGATGAGCTACTCTAAGCTTACCTTAATGCTAGGTTGTACCATTATAACATTTAGTGTGAGTGGGCAATTGCTTTAGGGGTTATAGACCAGTAGCTGGTGCGATGGATCATAGATGTCAATGGCGCAAAATAGCGCGCGCCATGGCGCACGGCGCGGCGCACCTACGGCGCCATGTGTACGGCGCGGCGCAAATGTTTAAAATGGCGCGCGCTATTTGCGCCACATACGCGCCATGGCGCACGGCGCAAAATAGCGCGCCATTTTAATTATGAATATTTTTATATATATTTTTTATTTTTAACCACTTCTCTCTTCTTCTTCTTCCTCTTCTCATTTCTCTTCTTCTACCTTCTTCTATGTCCAATGTATAAAAAAAAAACAGTTGCAATATCATTATTAAACAATATCATGATTGGGAGAGAGGTCGAGAAAATAGGGAATTTTGCCAAATGATAAAAAGGAATTCATTCAAAAACAATCTAATATTATGGAATACTTGTGCAATACGTTGAACATGCATGCAGTTTCAGGAAGTCTAGATTTATCATAAATAAAGCTATTTATAAATCAAAGGTGCATTTTTCACAAAAAAAAAAGTATCACTGTTAGAATCAATGTGGAGTTTAAACTACCGCATTTCAAATTTCAACAAAAAAAAAAAACAGTATACGCCTTGGCTTGGTTCCATGTCTTAGTTTGGAGAGGAATATCAAAAAAAAAAAAAACTTGTATGCATACATGCTTATTATTTTATAATTCTTGTATAGTTTGCGCCATGTTCAAAATAGCGCGCGCCGCGCCGTGCGCTATGCGCCATGGCTCTAAAGGGACCTTTGCGCCGCGGTGCGCTATTCGCCGTTAACAAGTATGCGATGGATCCACTTTTATGTGCAACATATTTCTTCAAAGACATTTAACGAATGTTAAGCATAAGCATCATTGGTGCTTAGTAAGATGATCAGCCCTTCAGGGCTTGCAGACAACAAGGAGTATGATTTATATAATAGAAGTACGAAGGAAATCAAAAGTCATATTATAATGTTATTAAGTCATGGAAAAGATTTGTTAGGATTTTTACTCAATATATTTGTTAAGATAAGCATAAAATTTAAAATAGGAGGTTTAAGGATTAGAAAATGATCTTTTTTATTTTAAATGAAATCTAAATATTTGTTGCATAAGTTGTTTTCTTGGATAGCTCCAAATCAAAATTTAGACTTGATTTATATTTGAAATCCCTAAGTTTACTCTTAAAAATAACAAATAATAGAAGATTCGACTGCATCAACATTGGCTTGGGGCTTGTGGTCGTCTAGAGTTGGAAAATTGAAGTTGTGGGTTATTTGTCTTGAGTGCTTCTACTAAAACTGTAAATGAATTTAGCAGAGTAAAGTAGAGTGCTATTTTGTTCAAACTTTTTCATTTATTTTCTTATCAAGTGCAAGTCAAGCTTGAAAATAATTCGAATTTTAAAATCATATTTAAACTTGTTTATTAATTTTTTTGTTGAAGAATTGTGGGAGTTATAAGTCAACCAATCTTGATAGGGATCATTGATCACACATATTAAGGGTTCTAACCATTGAATTGAATTGATCATCGTATGACCCTTAGATTGCAATTTATGTGCATCCTCTTCCTATTCCAGCTGCCATCCCCTTTTATTTATTTTTTCTTTTTTTAAATAATTTTGATTTATTTCTAATGTAAGTCGTGGAGAAGTCTTTAAATACTTTTACACTTTTAATATAATCTAACTATAAAATTTAAAGTTGTTTTTTCTACTTTTTCACTTATCTACATGATATCAAAGCACGGTTATTGTTTCTGTATTCTAACCTTTGTTTTTTTTTCCCTCCATTTTTGTTGAGATTCTTAGTTCTTTTCTTTATCATTGGTTCTTTGACTTCCCTTCCAAAGAGTTGATTATTACGAATGTTAAAAATCAGCCTAAAGGAGAACTGTAAGGGTTATAAGCCTCATATTCGCATGAATGGGAGAAATTACTGAAATGGTCTGCAATTGTGAAGACCTTTCTAAAAGTAAAAGGAATGATCTGTAATCTTATGGATCTTTCTCCGGGGCTGAAAGACTCAAAATTTATACTTTGGGATGGAGTAGATTCTATGATCATGAAATAGTTATAGAATATCTTGATACTTGAAATCAATGGGTTATAGATGTTCTCTCTACTGCAAAAGAAGTTTGGGATATAATCAAACAAACTTCTCAAAATTGAAGGATGCTGCCCTTATTTATGAGATTAAAATTAAGATTTTAACAACCAAGCAAGGTAGCCTTTTTATTATTGAGTGCTTTAATATAATAATGGTTGCTGGCTTGAACTGGATTATTATCAAGATCTAAAAAAAACACGCTGTTTAGGGAATTTAATTCTTAATCTTAAATTTGCATTTGATGGATGAGCAACTTTCTTTTTATCTCATTATTGATGTCATAAAACACTGAGTTTTCTTTCAAATGAGTAGGTTTCTTTCACTAATGTCATAAAAATGTTTGTAAAATATTGAAATAATTCTACTGGAACAAACTTCCTATTTCATTATTGTTGTAAGAGCATATGCATTAGTTTGCTTTTACAAATTGTATAGCTTTTCAGCTCTTGTGCTGAGTTTGATAATGAAGATCAACCTTAAAATACTCCTGCACTACATTACAACAACATCAAGCCTTTATCCCACTACGTTACTCCTCCACTACATTCCAAAAGAAAAAAAAGTGTGCTATTTTTTCTCTCGATGTTGAAAGGCAAGATGGTTGACATTTTTAGAAATAACGATGGCCATTATGATTACAGTATTTTGCAGATTATTTCTTTATGTGATTTTTTTGGGTTTTATCTTTCTTGTGTAAAAGCCTAAAATTGTTCCTCGAGGCTCCGACTTTTAGTAAATGCTCAATTTAGTCTCAGCCTTTCATAATGACCCAATGTAGTTCCCGACTATTAGAAAACGCCCCAATTTGATTCCGCTACCAAAAATAACAGTTAAAGCTAACTCCAATAGTTAAATGTGAGGACATTTTAGGTATTAGGGTGTGTGTGAGATTATATTATTATTTTATATTTTTTCATTTATAATATTAAAATGAATACAAAAATTATAATGAAAATTAACTAACTAAATAACAAGATTTAATAATTAATAAATAATTAATAAATGTGGTTAACTTCGATTATGATTTTTTGTACTTATTTTAATATGATAAATGAAAAAGTATATGAAAATAATATTATAGTTTCACATACATCCTAAGACCTAAAATGCCCTCACATTTAATTGTTAGTGTTAACTTTAACTATTATTTTTGGCAGTATGACCAAATTGAAATATTTTCTAATTGTTAAGAGACTATGTTGGGGCATAGTAGAGTTTGATAGTGATATTAAATTGAGCATTTACTAATAGTTGGACTATTTTGAGCTTTTATTCTATCTTTCTTGTTATCCTTGAAATTAGTCTATTGCTTATTCCTGCTCCAGTCATATAGATATTGAATCTTGTTAATGCAGCATTTAGTTTGAATGTTCAGCATCCATTGCTGATGGAATATTTGACAGAGGCTTATTTGTGATGGTTTTATACAGACAAGATGTAATTCTTTATCCTGGAATCCCATGGAGCCGATGAATTTCACTGCTGTAAGTATGCCTTTTTAAAAGATTTTGTTTTCTTGCTAGGCAATTTATAGCTCTTTGGGGAATGAGTTTCTTTCTTCACGCTTTTATGATTGTTGTTGTAGTCAGGTTAAATTTTTTATTGCATGACATTATTGAACATTTGAACTTCTTTTTTCTGCAAACTTATGTGGATGACACTCAAAATACCTCTTTAACGTTGAAGGCGAATGAAGATACGAACTGCTATAGTTATGATGCTAGGAAATTGGATGAAGCTAAATGTGTTCATGGTGATCATGTTTCTGCAGTGTGAGTGCTTGAAACAGTTTTTATTTTTTCTCGACTTCTTTGGGTGCCCTAAAATATCTTTATGTTGAAATTGTTGCCTTTAGGATGGATGTTGATTACTCTCCCACCGGTAGGGAGTTTGTAACTGGATCTTATGATAGAACAGTGAGTCATTTTTTTATTTGAAGCATTCATTCCTTTATCAGAAAACAGTATAAAAATTGTGTTGATGCAACTAGACATATTGTACTGTCTTTCACCTTGCAATTCAAATGTTGTAGGTAAGAATATTCAATTACAATGGGGATCATAGCAAGGAAATCTACCATACAAAGAGGATGCAAAGGTTTTCTCTTAGATTTTGATACAACACTATGCTCGACTTCTGATCTCTTTGCCTATTGAAAATCCTTGCTTAATTTTCATCTTTCAAGTTCTACTATTTTGTTGTTTATTGACGAATACAATCAAAATGAAATGTTGCAGGATATTTTCACCGTTTTTCCAAGCAGAGTTTATTTTGGAGTTTTCCAGACTTTCCAATTGTTTCACTAATTTCTTACGTTTTCATGCTTGTTTCACTATATTTTGCTGTGCCATATAGGGTTTTCTGCGTAAAGTACAGTTGTGATGGAACTTACGTTATTTCTGGGAGCGATGATACCAACCTTCGGCTTTGGAAAGCTAAAGCTTCAGAGCAACTGGGAGTTGTAAGTAACACTTGACCTATTGCAGTGCGGTAATGATAAGAGTTGCTGATTTGTATCCCTTCCAGCACTTGCAATTAGTTCTATCAATCGGATATGACTAGCTCATTAACTTCCACGCCACACTCATGAAAGGCTTTATTGGACTCTATGAACTGGTCTAGTCGGTTTAAACAGGCCATTTATAATTGCCCTTTTTTTAAAAAAACGGCTTTAATAACCAGTCTTTCAAACCTATCAGGGACCATTTATACCCACAATTCAAAGTAAACTTTAGATAAATTCATATTTCAACTAAATAAATGTTAAATAAAATAGCCAATATTTTCAAACACTTGAAAAGTCTTAAAATATGCAATGCATGATAAGAAACATCTATTAATTGCTGAATCATGATAAAAATAACGTCCATATGAATTGAAGTTATTTTATGAAATGCATGATTAAAAACTTAAAAAATTACTTTTGGCAATTGTGACTATTTATTGTAATATTTCAAATGTACTATACTAAACTAAAATAATGGCGACATCATCCACGATAGTTCATTTCCAGTTTGTTTCCTAATTGTTTCATCCATCACATTGAATCGAGAAAAAATCATGACACTTAATACAATAAGTCTTTTGTATTTCTCAAATTACATCGCCAAAAAACTTAAGGTTGGAAGAAGACTTGCCACAAAATTATCTGACACCTATGCTCTACTAGTAGTATTCAACTGTTTTTAGAAGTTTTGAAATATATATATATATATATATATAGAAGTTTTGAAATATGTTTGATGAGGATGCCATGGATTTCGCTATACCTGTTATATTTGTAAACATAAATAAAAGTTTTGTTAGTAATTGAGAACTTGAGCATTAATCATGAGTTCTGCCATGACTTGAGATCAACAAAGTAAAACTTAGCAGCCAAAAAAAAAGTTGGGAATAATTAGCAAGTAAAACTTAGGGCGTGAAGGTGAGTGCTACCTGACTCACCTGAATTCTCAAAGCTTTTTGAGCCAGTGCGCAACGCGTTTGAGCACGATCTAGAAAAGGTTAAATTGATAAACTCATAGATGTATCTACAAAAAGTTCTCAAGCATATAACTTTATATGCCTAAGATAAAGAGAACATGATTTCTCCTTTCTTTTTCAATGGGATAGACCATCTGATGAGGACATCTCTACATGGAAAGTGTATCGAAGGCGTGGCCGTCGATCTACGGCCACGATCGAGTCTTTATATTTTTGAGTCTTGTTTGGTCTTTGTTTCTTTCATTAGTTCCTATGTGTTATTTCCCTATTTTACCCTGTATTTGTTTGTAAGCCCAAAGGGCATCGTCGTCTTTATGTTGTGTCTTTGTGTGAGGCTATTTAAAGCCTTCTATGTATTTTCTTTTGGTTAATGAATGAATATTAAAAAATTTTCCTGCACTTGTGTTTGTTGGCTTGAGATTGAGAGCTCTTGAGAAGACTCCCTAGGAGAGGGAGAGTGCGCACTACCCACCAATCTAGACGTGTCGGATTCGTGGTCGCTCTGTGGATCTTCCCCCTTTCCTCTCCAATCCACCGCCGGCCCCTCCTCCTCCTTCCACCTCCCCACGGCAACCCACCCCACCCCTACCACCTCACGGCCAAAGCCCCAAACCCCCCTTCCCAACTCACAGCCCTCCCCTTCCCTCCCTCCACCGCCGGCCATCCCCACGCCGCCACCCTCCCAAAGCCGCCGGCCCCTATCCCTTCCCCCCTCAAGTAATTTCCTAATTTGGTTGGGTGTTGATTAGGAAAGAATGAATTCAAATTTAAATTTGAATTAATCTCCTTTCCTAATTTAGCCTACTTATTTTAGGAAAGTTGCCTAACTTAATTTTATTTGAATATAATTCAAATAGGATTCATTTAAAGCTTTCCTAATTCTTAAATCCTAAATTAGGCAACCCCTAATTAATTCCCCAATCCCCTCTCTCCCTTATTAGCCGCCGGCCCCCCTACTCTTGCCGCCGCCCCTCTCTTCCCTTCTCTCTCCCCAATTTTCCTTCAATCAACACCCCTATTTCCTTTTCTAATTCCCACCCAAATTTCAAAATCTGAAATTAAAATTCAGGTTTGGAAATTCTAAACCATCCTAACCCTAACCCTAGCCCCACAAACAAGCCTCCCTCCCAACTCCCACCTTAGCCGCCACCTCCCCTAGCCTTTCCCACTTGACTTTCAAAGGAAAAGCCCTCATCCTTTGGAAGGAACCTTCAAGGACAGCAATACTACATCAAGCGCAACACCCCTACTCCTTGAGAAGTATGAATGGAGGTCCGCCCATGGGATTCGGGCTTAGTGCTTGACGATCAAGACAATATCGACGTACTCCGCTCCCCCTTCTTCGACGTAGGATTTGGCTACGAATCTACTGTTGAAGAATACTTGGAGAGGATCCATATTACCTTGGTTGATACTCTTGACGATCAAAGGGTCAAAGGGAAGTGGATTACCGTTGGTCGATTCACACCGGCCCTTCCTCCAACTACTCCGATTTCCTCTTTCAAAGGCTACTTCAATCGTCTTCTACACATCATTGCCGGTACCATTGGTAACTCACAAGAGCTCCTCCGGCGACGATTCCTCTTTAAGTAAGGGTTGACTTTTCTTCCCTTTTCAATTATCTATTTGTTTTCCTAACCTTGTAGGTAGTGACGGAAGCGCAAGGGACCGCTCCACTTAAGTCTTGCTAAAGCCTAGTAAACGTAGGGAAAGAGCTATTGATTTTCTATGTTGCTATTCTCATTGTTAGAGTAGGGATTTTGAATGAATTCTTATCATTTCGCATAATGTTGAATCTCTAATTTATTTTGTTTGTCCTAGTGCTTGGCTAGTGATTTAGCCTAAACATAGGCATCCGTCTCTCGTTTTATGTTTTTGTTTTAAAGGCTAATGATTAAATCTTTAATGCTCTAGAACAAGAAATCGTGCAATAATTTATTTCATTCACTTTAATCACGTAGTCCTACATCATCTGGTATCAGAGCATGGTTTGCTCTAGTTTTGCATGCTAGACATCTTCTTAGGAGTTGTTTTAACTAGTTTAAATGTTGTTGCATGCATATTGTCATTTAAAATAATTTAAATTACATTTTATGTTTGCTGTCCACTACATTCCTGCATGCATTTAGAGGTTGTTAGGCTTGTTATCAAGTGTTTTAGGTGCTGTCCTTAGTCTAACCGCCTCACTAGTGGTCTAGGTTGCTTAACCCCTCTTTGCAATTTGCTGCCCAAGTAAATTCTGCATCGTTTAGTGATAGTTTAGGAAGTTTTCCTTCACATATAAGTGCTGTCCACTTTCTCAATTCAACCCTAAGTGTCACCTAGTGTTTAGGCATGGACCCGGAACAACTTGGAAGGACTTTAGACTTGCTGGTAGGTCAAATGAATAACATTAGCCAGCAGCTCAAAGAAAATCAAGCCGACCTAGCCGAACTTCGTAGGGACACCACTGAACGATTTGATACGCTTGAGCGTGCACGAGAGCATCCTATTCCCTACACCCCGTCTAGACCACCGTCTATGTATGGGGATGACACTTACCCTGATGAGCGGCAGCATCGCGCCAATCATCGCACTCCACACTATGGACATGATCCCCGTCATGATCCTGATATACCACTCATGAAAAATATTAAAGTTGACGCTCCTACCTTTGATGGCACCCTCGATCCCCAGCTCTTCCTGGACTGGGTCAAAGGTATGGATAGCTTCTTTAAGTGGTATAACATCTCCGAAGCAAGGAATGTTAGTTTTGCAGAAATGAAACTCACGGGTAGGGCAAGCCAATTTTGGTCAAACTTAGAGAGTCTTAGAGAGGCTAGGAACGATTACCCCATCAATGATTGGCTATCTATGAAACGTGAACTTAAGCAGAAGTACTTGTCTCCCTCGTACTTCCCTAGGTTATTGGATAAATGGAATAGGCTAACCCATGGAAATAAACCAGTCAAAGAGTACATCGCCTCCTTCGATGATTACTTAATTCGATGCAAAGGGGAGACCTCTACCACCCCCGCGCAGATTTTGTCTATGTTTCGTACTAGGTTGCGAGAGGATCTTCGCAACGAGTTGTTTGCCCGGAACGTCACTACCCTGGAAAACGCCTACAGTTTAGTGTTAGATTTAGAGGAGACCCGTTCCCAGCACCCGAACCGTTCACATGACTCTAGACCCTCCTACAGACCTTCCAGTAGTGCCGCTCCTCACTCTACCACTGCACGACCCACTCCTGGGAACGTGACCCGACCACTTACGGGTCACCCAACCCCCCGACCTGATTTTAGAAACAAGCCTCCCACTCCGGATACCCCTCGGTCCAGTCCCGGGACCAAGTGCTTTCGATGTCAGGGGTATGGGCATATCGCTTCTCAGTGTTCCAATCCCTACAAAGTCTCTATCATTGAGGAAATTACTGAGGAGGATTTTGAGCCCGAGGTTGACCAGGTCCATCAAGTAGAGGAAGAGGGTGACTTCTTCGAGGAGGACAATGACACCACCGCCCTTCACTGCCTTCAGAAGTTGGACACATCTCCCATCTGCGTGGTGAGATGTGCGCTTTCACACCCCATTACATCCGATGACTGGCGTAGGACTTCTATCTTTCATACCTACACCAAAATCAAAGATAAAAATTGTAAAGTCATCGTAGATAGTAGCAGTTGCATAAATGCTGTCTCCTCCAGCATGGTGTCCAAATTAAGTCTTTCTGCTGTTCCTCACCCCAATCCGTATAAGATAGCTTGGGTCAACTCTACTGCCTTGGAGGTGAAGGAACAAAGTCTCGTACCTATCTCCTTTGCCACTTATAAGGAGAATGTGTGGTGTGATGTTCTAATTATGGATGTGGGACAGATTCTGTTAGGACGACCTTGGATTTTTGATAATGATGTCCACATCTACGGGAGTTCAAACACCTGCGTGTTTGAACATGCGGGTAAAAAGATTAAGCTGTTACCTTCGCAGCCCCGGATCAAGGAAGAACCCAAACCCCACCCCCTCAAGTCCAAGAAGGGACTGAACTTAGTCACCGCTAAAGTGCTAAACTCTGAAATTATCCGAGGCGCACCTCTGTACGCATTAGTAGGTCGTGAGATTCCCACCGAATCTGATGACCCTATTCCTCAAGAAGTCCAACCTATTTTAGGGCAGTTTGCTGATGTCTTCCCTGAAGATCTCCCGGATCAATTACCTCCCCTTAGAGACATTCAGCACGTAATAGACTTAGTCCCTGGAGCCTCCCTTCCTAACCTGCCGCACTATCGCATGAACCCCACGGAGCATGCCGAACTTAAGAAGCAGGTCGATGAGTTACTGCAGCGAGGTTTCATTAAGGAGAGTCTTAGCCACTGCGCGGTGCCCGCCCTTCTTACTCCCAAGAAGGACGGATCTTGGAGAATGTGTGTTGATAGCCGTGCTATCAACAAAATCACCGTCAAATATTGTTTCCCTATTCCTAGATTAGATGATATGCTAGATATGATGACGGGTGCCACTCTCTTCTCCAAGATCGATCTCAAGAGTGGATACCACCAGATCCGGATCGGACCCGGTGATGAGTGGAAGACTGCTTTCAAGACCCAGGATGGTCTATACGAGTGGTTGGTCATGCCTTTCGGGTTGAGTAATGCCCCGAGCACTTTTATGAGAATCATGACCCAGGTGTTACGCCCTTTATGGGTAAGTTTGTCGTTGTCTACTTCGACGATATTCTTATCTATAGCCATTCTGTTGAACAACACCTGGACCACCTACAGCAAGTCTGCTCGGTCTTAAGGAAAGAACAATTGTACGCGAATCCTAAGAAGTGTACATTCCTTGTCGATCGAGTCATCTTTTTAGGTTTTATCGTGTCAGCTCAAGGGGTTTCTGCTGACCCTGAAGAAGTGAAAGCCATCATTGAATGGCCTCTCCCTCAGAACATCCGGGAAGTCCGCAGCTTCCACGGATTGGCCACCTTCTATAGGAGATTTATCCGAAATTTCAGCACTATCGTATCTCCTATCACTGACTGTCTTAAGAAGGGTGAGTTTCATTGGACCCCGGCCGCCACCCGAGCTTTCGATGAGATCAAGAAGAAAATGGTGGAAGCCCCAGTGATGAGACTTCCTGATTTCTCCAAGATCTTCGAAGTGACATGCGATGCTTCAGGAGTCGGAATCGGAGGAGTCCTATCCCAGGAAGGTCACCCAGTAGCTTACTTTAGCGAGAAGCTGAATGACATTAGTCAGCGATATTCTACTTACGACAAAGAGTTCTACACGGTGATCCAATCCCTCCGCTATTGGCGACACTACTTGCTCCCGCAAGAGTTCGTCATCTTCTCGGATCACGAAGCTCTGCGTTACATCAACTCTCAAAAGAAATTGAATGCACGCCACGGTCGTTGGGTAGAGTTCCTTCAAGAGTACACTTACACCCTTAGACACAAGGCGGGAGTCGAAAATAAAGCTGCCGATGCTCTCAGTCGTCGTATGATGACTACCACTGAGTTGAAAGCTGAAGTTGTGGGTTTCGACCAAATAAAGAGGGACTATCTGGACTGCCCCGATTTCAAAGAGACCTACTCTCTCTTGTCCACAGGCAGCCCGCGCCTTGTGGATGACTTCCTTCTAGAGGATGGTTACCTTTTTAAAGCTCAAAAGCTTTGCATTCCTGGCACCTCCCTTAGGGAATTTCTCGTCTGGGAACTCTACGCCGGAGGCCTCGCTGGGCACTTCGGACGAGACAAAACTATAGAAGCCGTGGAGCACCGTTTCTTTTGGCCCAGCCTGAAGAGAGACGTTGGTAGGATGGTTAGCCGATGTCACACGTGTCAGTTGGCCAAACAGCGTAAGCAGAACACTGGCCTTTACACTCCTTTGCCTATCCCTAGTTGTCCTTGGCAGGATGTTAGTATGGATTTCATCTTAGGCCTGCCCAAGACAATTCGTAGGAATGATGCCATATATGTCGTAGTTGATCGATTTTCCAAAATGACGCATTTCATACCTTGCTCCAAAACATCTGACGCTTCCCACATTGCCAAGCTTTATTTCAATGAGGTTGTCCGTCTACATGGTCTCCCCAAGACCATCGTATCCGATAGGGATGTTAAATTCACTAGCTATTTTTGGAAAACCCTTTGGATGAAATTAGGCACTAAACTACAATTTTCTACCGCCTTCCATCCACAGACTGATGGCCAGACGGAGGTAGTTAATAGGAGTTTAGGAAATCTGTTACGGTCTCTGGTCGGCGAACATATTAAGGATTGGGATTCTATTTTATCTACTGCTGAGTTTGCATATAATAATTCTGTGAATCGAACCATTGGCCTGAGTCCTTCGGAAATTGTTTATGGGTTCAAACCTAGGCAGCCGTTAGACCTTATACCCATGTGCCCTAGGTACAGGATTTCGGAGTCTGCATCATCATTTGCATCACATATGCATGAACTTCATAAAGAAATTGCACGACAAATTGAAAGGAGCAATACTGATTACAAATTACATGCTGATCTGAAACGAAAATTTAAAACTTTTGATGTTGGTGACTCTGTGATGGTGCGGATTCGTCCGGAACGGTTCCCGCAGGGAACGGTTAAGAAATTGCATGCTAAGAGTGCTGGTCCATTCAAGATAATTAAGAAAATCAACGATAATGCGTATATGGTAGACCTCCCTGCTGAGTTCAACATCAATCCCTCCTTTAACATAGAAGATTTAGTTGCATATGAAGGTCCGGATTTCAATCCGCCAAACCCACTCATACAACAGCCTTGTGTGAACCCACCTTGTGAGATCCCTAACCTACCTCCACTACCAGATATCCCTAAATCACCTATGGCAGAAAAAGTGGACGCGATTCTGAGCGATGAAGTCATTTCTACAAGGGAGGGTGGACGACATAGGTACTTGATCAGGTGGAGAGGTAAGCCCGAATCTGAGGATACTTGGTTGGATCGTGAGGAGCTGCAGCAGGTGGACCCTGATGCATTGGAGATTTATGATAGCACCAGAGCTACTTACTCGACGGAGTCGAGCTTTCTTCCATCCCGGGAGAATGATGAGGACATCTCTACATGGAAAGTGTATCGAAGGCGTGGCCGTCGATCTACGGCCACGATCGAGTCTTTATATTTTTGAGTCTTGTTGGGTCTTTGTTTCTTTCATTAGTTCCTATGTGTTATTTTCCTATTTTACCCTGTATTTGTTTGTAAGCCCAAAGGGCATCGTCGTCTTTATGTTGTGTCTTTGTGTGAGGCTATTTAAAGCCTTCTATGTATTTTCTTTTGGTTAATGAATGAATATTAAAAAATTTTCCTGCACTTGTGTTTGTTGGCTTGAGATTGAGAGCTCTTGAGAAGACTCCCTAGGAGAGGGAGAGTGCGCACTACCCACCAATCTAGACGTGTCGGATTCGTGGTCGCTCTGTGGATCTTCCCCCTTTCCTCTCCAATCCACCGCCGGCCCCTCCTCCTCCTTCCACCTCCCCACGGCAACCCACCCCACCCCTACCACCTCACGGCCAAAGCCCCAAACCCCCCTTCCCAACTCACAGCCCTCCCCTTCCCTCCCTCCACCGCCGGCCATCCCCACGCCGCCACCCTCCCAAAGCCGCCGGCCCCTATCCCTTCCCCCCTCAAGTAATTTCCTAATTTGGTTGGGTGTTGATTAGGAAAGAATGAATTCAAATTTAAATTTGAATTAATTTCCTTTCCTAATTTAGCCTACTTATTTTAGGAAAGTTGCCTAACTTAATTTTATTTGAATATAATTCAAATAGGATTCATTTAAAGCTTTCCTAATTCTTAAATCCTAAATTAGGCAACCCCTAATTAATTCCCCAATCCCCTCTCTCCCTTATTAGCCGCCGGCCCCCCTACTCTTGCCGCCGCCCCTCTCTTCCCTTCTCTCTCCCCAATTTTCCTTCAATCAACACCCCTATTTCCTTTTCTAATTCCCACCCAAATTTCAAAATCTGAAATTAAAATTCAGGTTTGGAAATTCTAAACCATCCTAACCCTAACCCTAGCCCCACAAACAAGCCTCCCTCCCAACTCCCACCTTAGCCGCCACCTCCCCTAGCCTTTCCCACTTGACTTTCAAAGGAAAAGCCCTCATCCTTTGGAAGGAACCTTCAAGGACAACAATACTACATCAAGCGCAACACCCCTACTCCTTGAGAAGTATGAATGGAGGTCCGCCCATGAGATTCGGGCTTAGTGCTTGACGATCAAGACAATATCGACGTACTCCGCTCCCCCTTCTTCGACGTAGGATTTGGCTACGAATCTACTGTTGAAGAATACTTGGAGAGGATCCATATTACCTTGGTTGATACTCTTGACGATCAAAGGGTCAAAGGGAAGTGGATTACCGTTGGTCGATTCACACCGGCCCTTCCTCCAACTACTCCGATTTTCTCTTTCAAAGGCTACTTCAATCGTCTTCTACACATCATTGCCGGTACCATTGGTAACTCACAAGAGCTCCTCCGGCGACGATTCCTCTCTAAGTAAGGGTTGACTTTTCTTCCATTTTCAATTATCTATTTGTTTTCCTAACCTTGTAGGTAGTGACGAAAGCGCAAGGGACCGCTCCACTTAAGTCTTGCTAAAGCCTAGTAAACGTAGGGAAAGAGCTATTGATTTTCTATGTTGCTATTCTCATTGTTAGAGTAGGGATTTTGAATGAATTCTTATCATTTCGCATAATGTTGAATCTCTAATTTATTTTGTTTGTCCTAGTGCTTGGCTAGTGATTTAGCCTAAACATAGGCATCCGTCTCTCGTTTTATGTTTTTGTTTTAACGGCTAATGATTAAATCTTTAATGCTCTAGAACAAGAAATCGTACAATAATTTATTTCATTCACTTTAATCACGTAGTCCTACATCACCATCATAATCATGAAATTATGGTTAATGTTAATAGGTACCCGCTTGGCCTGCGACCACTTACCATCAGCACGTCGCAATCTTTTTTAGTAGAAATTTCTTTCCTTCATTTATGACTCAATACTAATGGGGTCGCTGATGCAGTATATCATATCTATCATGAAGTTGAGCTATTGAATATGATTTGGTAAAGTCAATTGGAACCACCATGCATGGACAATCAATTTTTATCTTTGGCCAATTTTGCATCCGGCCAAAAGGGTAATGATTGGGTTGTAGTATGGTGTTTAACCTTAATTTTTGAATCAAATTGGTGTTGATGATTACCTTAATCTTCTCTTTCTTGATTTGCATCCTCTGGGTGAGCAACACCTCTCTTGTGTTCATGTTGGAGGATGACCCTACTGTTATATGCTTCAGCATTTCCATCAGAGATAAAGACAGTTTGCCGTCCCTATTGGACTCATCACAATTGTCCAACACAATTGCAATAGTTTTTTCTTTCCTAGCTTTTTTCTAATTTTTAGGAAAGAGTTCACGGTGCAGTTGCTATTTTTTTTGCATGGCCAGGTATCTGAGAATACATATAACTTATCACTTGTATTAGTTTTATAAGAGAAAGGATCATCATTGGTCATCTTTTACTTCTTTCCTCTAGATGAAGAAGACCTATCTTTAGATGGTTCTTTGGTCGTCTTCCTTTTGCTTTTGGGTTTGTGCTCTATGGCTATTTCTATCATATTAGTCTTACCGAAATTATTTTCACATTACTTATCAGTTGTATTAGTTTTGTAAGAGAAAGGATCATCATTCGTCTTCTTTTCCTTCTTTCCTCTAGAGAAAGAAGACCTATCTTTGGATGGTTCCTTGGTCATCTTCCTTTTTGCTTTTGAGTTTGCGCTCTATGGCTATTTCCATCGTATTAGTCTGACCGAGATCAATGATTGAGAACAAAAGATGTTCATTTATAATTTGAAAATAAAGTCCTAAGGTGTATTTTACTAATGCCTTGCACCTTCGCAAGACTTATTCCCATTATGACCTCTTGTTGTGGGAACTTTGTTGTGTCCTTCTACATAGATTGACCTTGGCATTGCCTCAAACCGTGCCACTTTTTTCATTGATCTTCTATATACTCTATGAGGTAGAATTCTTAGTGTATCTATTGCATGAACATCTTTCATGTCACCACTTGATGACCATTCATCATTCAACGCGCATTCCACTATTCTAGGGCATTGATGGCTTTCTTCGGTAAGATGAGGCAACTATATAACGATTGCTGTACCCATACATGGTGAGGGAAGTCTCTAATTGGTTGATCTTTGTTTCCAACTTCTTAGCATCAATTGCCCCATTCTAAGTAGAAATCTTCACTTTGATTTTTTTACTTCAAATTGTTGCATTCTTCACGTGTGATTACCATATCCTCATCTTCACTCTCTCCAACCATGTTTGTATTTGGCATGGAAGGAAGAGGAAACTGATTTGCCCCACCAGTCATAGTTGCTGTGAATAAAAGTTCAAAATAGTTCCTCAACTATCAATAAATGTCCAATTTAATCCAAAAGTTTCGCATTGCCCCATTTTAATCCCTCGAATATTGAAAATTGACCCAATTTGATCACAGAGCCTAAAGGAGTTAAAGTTAACTCCAAAAGTTAAATAAGAGGGGTATTTTAGATATTTTAGGTATTATAAGTGGTTATTGAGATAAAATTGCTTACTTTGCTTTATTTTATCATTACTAAAAGAGTGTATTGAGTTAATGGGACTAGTCCCTAAATTACAAGTAATTAAATATACTTGATATATCATTCATTTTCAACCTTCTTTCTTGCTTCTCTCTTTTTCTCCCCCTCTTTTTTCTATTAAGCTCATACATATATACACATATTGAACAATACAATCATAATTAAACTTAACTTTAAATTAATCTTCATGCTTATCAATGGAGAAAATCAATGGAAGAAACCACTCTCCAAAAATATTCGCATTTGTTGTCAATGACACTTGTCGTTAATCACCCTCAATAATTCCAATTGTATTACACTAAATAGAGTTAATCGAAAAATAAATGAACTCCACTGGCAAAAAAAACATAAATATCAAAGGATTCTACAACAATATTAGAAGAAATAAGTGGTTCAGCTATTATTTCTCGATTCCCAATGAAGTCGGGTGGACCTACTAAAAAAATACTTCAATGAGGTCTATTATTGGAGATGAACCATGTAGTAACCATGAACATTTTTAAATGCTTTCCTCTTAAATTTTTTAACAACACCAACACCAACAACATCAAGCTTTATATATTTTAACACTTACATAAAATGTTTAAGAACACAATTCACAAAAAATATTAAAAAATTCTATTATATTGCTCAAATAAGGATAATTTGTCTATAGGACAACTCTCCAACATTTTCTTAGTTGCCCTAAAATAAATAGGATATATCATTTAGTCCTAAGCCACTCATATAAAATTCACAAATTTTTTGTGTGGAACTTAGTGAACAACTCGGCTAGATAGTCATCTAAACAAATTTTTAAAACTATAATATCATTTCATTACACAATGCATGACTTAGGGTGTATGAGATTCAATGCAAATTTAATATCAAATGCGGAAGGTTTGGAAACAAGCTCTTAAATTTTGAAGGTTGTAAATTTTTAAGCTGTAATAAATGGAAAATAGTAAGTATGATAATAACCAATTTTGATTTCATGTAATGGGCTTTTTATGAGAAATATTGATTTGGAAATTCAGGATCAAAGCAAATTATTTGAGTTATATTATATGAAATTTTATAAAAATACTCTATAATCACATAAGAAGGAAAAAATTCACTAAAAGACCTCTTCTTCCCCTGTGAATTTTTTGCACTTCTGAAAAAGCCACCATTCCATTACATTGAATTAAATAGCGGAAAATTGAGGCCAAGAGAAAGGGCAAACCTAGATTTGTCTCGTGGATGTCGCACATTGTTCGTCGTTGCTTGTCTTGCATGCGTTGAAGCATGCCACAGTGCGTCTCGCCCGGCCTGCTCGCTTGTGTTGGCTGCCTCGGTCGCATCGTCTGCCTCGCTTATGTTAACCTGGGCTTTCGTGTCTCCTACATAGAAAGGTCTCTAGGGCGTCTAGCGGGAACGCGTGCAGAGCGTATAGCGAGAAGCATCGAGCATGTATTTTACTTAATTGCCCCCAAAGAAACGAACTTCTCCGGCTCTCCATTAATTTAAAGGCCAGGGACCAAATTAGCTCAATTTCTAATAATTGAGGGATTAAAATGGGGCAATGCAAAACTCTGGGACTAAATTGAACATTTATTGATTGTTGGAGGACTATTTTGAGCTTTTACTCTAATTGCTATTGCTAAATCCTAATTCACTCCATTATGGTCACTATTTATACCATTAGTCTAGCCACTTGGTCAACTCAATTTCGAGGTAGAATTTTTATCAGTCATTGATTGGCTTTATTTCTCTTTTTTTGATTCCTAGCTCTTTTTCGAATTTCGATACATCTCCAAGGCAAGTCAAATTCCTTTGTTTTTGCTATGCACCAAAGAATATTTGCTTTGACACCAATATGATTCGTAGCCTACCATTTTAAATTTTGATGCGTCATAATAGGAGACTCAAATTGATTAAGAAAGGATTTAGAAAATTTTCTTGAGGTTTTCTTTTGATCTATCAATCGATTCAAGGCACATTGACTAGCGATGTTTTGTGTTGTTGATGACTTCCCCTCCTTAATCTTCTTCTTTCTTTTTTAAAATAGCAATAAAGAATTTTTATTTTTGACTCGTTGTTGGAATGAAACAACTTACCTTCATCTTGACATACATCATAATGTAAAGAAGAGAGCTACAGAAATAGAATTTTAAAGGAGGAAGAGGAGAAGAAGAGGAGAACATATTGAGAGGAGAATTTCAATTTTCATTTGAGTTCATTGCAGAAATTAAGGTATTTAATTGGACAATTATAGCATAAGATAAAATCTAATCTATTCCTAAACAAACTTCACTAGAAGAAGGAATCTTTTAATAATAAGAAACTAGATAAGTTCAATATAAAAGATAATTTTAATAGGAATTATCCTAATATTGAATTAAAAATTAAAAAATAAGCTTATCCAAAATAAGCTTAAAACTCATCCTTTTCTTACTATAATATGGGTCTTAATCTAGCATTTCATGTTTCTTGCCTCTTGATATTGATCAAGAAGTCTCCAATTGATGATTCATCTTCGTGGGTGGATTCTGTTAGACCGGTCCAATTGGACCGGTCCAGCCGGGACCGGCCCAGGTGGAACGAGGCGGACATTGTCCGCCTCCCGCTACAGCCGCACGCGAGCCGCAACCTTGCGGGAGCCCAATAGGAAGGATTTTTGAGGGATTTGGGAGGGAAATTTGAATGTAGGGACTGTTTAGGGATTTCCTTTTGATTTGTATGCATTAAATACTTTGTTTTCCTAGGGTTAGGGCATCTTGAATTTGGCTGAAATTTGAGATCTCTTAGGTCTTTTGGGCTCTAGCGGCGTCTAGAGATTTGGGAGAGAAAGATCCTCCTCTCGAATAGAGGATCAATTGTATCTTGCTGTTTTCCATTTCCCTTTCATCAAATAATACAAATTATCTACTGTTTTCGTGATTTGTGTGGACTTTTGTGGAGTTTTCTCGCTGTTTTCTAAAGATTGATCGGAAATACTTGAGATCTTCAAGTGTTTCCTATCAAATTGGTATCAGAGCGTTGTGTTGGGACCATCGGCGGCTGAAATTATAAAATTTTAGCGGTGAAATCTCATCCGGAAGAAGATCTTCTCGTGGTTCTTGGGAAGAAATATGGCCGGGAAGAAGGTTGAAGTTTTGGAAGGAGAAATTGCGCAACTTAAATCAGAGTTAGAGGAAAAATGGTCTGATTTTCAAAATCAGATTTCATCCAATAATAAAAGGATGGAAGAGAAGTTCGCCGTGATGGAAGAGATGTTGAAGAAATTGCTTGAAGCCAAAATCAAACCAGTGACATCGGAAGAAAAGGAAACTATCGGCGGCCATGGAAGAGATGGGAACCCTAACACGTTTAGGGGAAGGGAAAATCCAGAAGTGGAGATCCTGGAGGGAGAAGATGGAATGCCTCCTCTACAACCACTTTCTAGAGAGGAGAGGAGCAGTGACTACGCAAGAAGGGGTGCTGAATTTGAAAGGAGAGGGGATGATTTTGATCGCCGGGGTGCTGATTTTGAAAGAAGAAGAGGGGATTTTGATGAAGGGTTTGGTTATGATCGCCGGAGGGAAGATCGTGACAATTGGGGAGCACCTCCTCTTCAAGGAATGGGAGGTTATGGAGGATTTAGGGGAAATTGGTGTGACCCGAGGGTGAGGAAATTGAAGATGCCAATCTTTGAGGGGGAGGATGCGCACGGGTGGATCTACAAGGTAGAAAGATATTTCGCCGTCAATGGGTTGACAAAAGAGGAGAGATTGACGGCGGCGGGCCTATGTTTGGAAGGGAAGGCATTGTCTTAGTATCAGTGGAGGGACATGCGACGACCCATACGGAGTTGGAGAGAGTTCAAGGATTGTTTGGTAGAACATTTCCGAACTGGCAGGGGAGGAGACTTCTACGAGCAGTTCTTCGCCTTGACACAGGAGGGTTCAGTGACGGAGTACCGGGAGAGATTCGAGTACCTTGCTAGCCGATTGGATCGCCTTACTGAGACAGTGCTCGAGGGAAATTTCATGAAGGGGTTGACACCAGAGATCCGGGCAGCGGTTAGAGTAATGAGACCTCGTGACTTGGGAGAGGCTATGGAACTAGCTCAGTTGGTGGAGGATCAGAGGCACCTGGAGAAAGGGGTGGAAGGCAGCAACTCAAAAGGCACGTACAGGATGGCCACCACCTTTTTGACACCTAAGGAGCCGACACCGGGTACCTTTCGGGAGACTCCGAAGGAGAAGACTGCCGGCGGAAGACCTGGGGACAACTTCAAGAAGCTCACAGAAACAGAAATACATGAGAAGAGGGCGAAGGGGATCTGTTTCAGATGTGATGAGAGGTATACGCCGGGGCACAGATGTAAGGACCGAGCTCTTCAGGTTCTTGTTGTTTGTGATGAAGAAGGATGGGAGGATGGTGTCGTCTTTCCACCTTGCGGACAAGGTGGATCTTTGGGAGGGGAGTATTGTTAGACCGGTCCAATTGGACCGGTCCAGCCGGGACCGGCCCAGGCGGAACGAGGCGGACATTGTCCGCCTCCCGCTACAGCCGCACGCGAGCCGCAACCTTGCGGGAGCCCAATAGGAAGGATTTTTGAGGGATTTGGGAGGGAAATTTGAATGTAGGGACTGTTTAGGGATTTCCTTTTGATTTGTATGCATTAAATACTTTGTTTTCCTAGGGTTAGGGCATCTTGAATTTGGCTGAAATTTGAGATCTCTTAGGTCTTTTGGGCTCTAGCGGCGTCTAGAGATTTGGGAGAGAAAGATCCTCCTCTCGAATAGAGGATCAATTGTATCTTGCTGTTTTCCATTTCCCTTTCATCAAATAATACAAATTATCTACTGTTTTCGTGATTTGTGTGGACTTTTGTGGAGTTTTCTCGCTGTTTTCTAAAGATTGATCGGAAATACTTGAGATCTTCAAGTGTTTCCTATCAGATTCTTAGCAATGCCATATTTGATCTCAATACTATGATCTAAGAATCTCCACCATCATTTTTAATAGCGAAATTAGACCATTAAATTTTCACTGAGTATGATCTCTTTTAGTGTTTTACACCATCTGATGCCCAAATCGTGAGAAAGGCTTCTTATGATGGGTTTCTGTGAAGTGGACGGTTAGATTGAATATCATATTGGTGATCCGATCCCTGAATCTTGTCATAACCTACAAATATAAACAAGGAGCTTCTTAATGTCTAGGGGTGATATTGACTCAACTTGAGCAAGTTCAAGTCCAATCGAGCCTATTAATTTTATAATTTCAAGTTGAATCGAACTAATTTTATGTGAGCCATCCAGAAGTCGGGTTAAATCATTTATTAGTTTGAGTTGATTGAAATTTGAGTGATTATCAAGCTAGTTTTTAGTTTTGGATATAATTTTAATCCCCACTGATGTCTACTTCTTGTTCAAATTTAACTTTAGCATCTTGGGCGTGCGTTTCTATGGACTGAATTCTAAATTTCATCAGCTTTGTTCATATTATTATGACGACCCTCGAAGTTGATATAGCAATAAATTTATGAGATTTAATTGTGAATCTTTTATTGAAGTGCTTGTTTTGAATGCAATTTCATATTTTGTGAGGCTTTCTAATTGTTTTCTAATGTGAAAAAGCTTGCATTTATTATTCCTCTGGGACACTTATACAAACCATATGAAAAGCCAATAGTGGCAACCCTGCTAAAAATTACCACGCAATATTATGCTAGAATTTCCATATTCATGAATCTAGTTTCTCATTTGTGTAAATCAATTAAAATTTCTCTTAATTCTTCTCAATATTACTTTAAGTGTAGTTTTTAGCTCTAAATTCACTTTTCACCGAGTGATTCATGAAGTAAATTATATGAATTGTTCTCAGAGTGTAATGATGGATATGTATTAAAATGAATACTAGTATTTCTCTAATCCTGGTAGATTTTATCAACTTGAATGAATTTGTAAAAAAAATAATTTCTAATCACTCATATTGAGATGATAACATCTAGAGATACTATGAATTAAGCAGATCATAAGGTAAAAAGAGTCGTTATAGATGACATGCATGAACATAAAGTGTTCCTAATAGGTCATTCATTACATGGACCTGTATCAAATATTAAAATTTTAGTGATTTGATGATAGAACTTAAACTTGAGGTGTTGGTTATAAGAGTTGATACATCCTCAAAAAATTATCTTAATCAGGCACGAATCTCGAGGCAAAAACAAGTTGGAAGCTTCCGAAATTAATTTTGGGACCATCCGAACTCCGATTCCAGCAAACTTACAGTCGAACTGAGCGTCTCGGAAATACGAACCCAACGACACCAAATTCAACCCAATCCGAGCCCAGATGGGTCCAAATCAAGGGTCTGAAGCGCTGTTGGAAAGTTCAAACCATAATTTGGATTACCAAACGGTCTCCAAATGTGACATGCTTATAGTCGAATCGAGCGTCTCGACGAGACGAATCCATCGAGCCTAAGATTGCCAAATTCCGACATCATTAAGACCTTCAAATGTCCAGCGAACGGTCTATGATCAAAGGATTCAAGATTGGCCGTCCATTCAAATCACTCCCTAACTACCCCTGATCTTCCACCTATTTACGAGCCATGCCACTCACGAAAATCTATAAATAGAGCCCCCTCTCCTCTTGAAAAAGAGACCTAATCCTAAGGAGAAAAAGAGAGAGCTCTTGCCCCCTTGCTCCTCCTCGACCACCGCCGGACCACCGCCTTGACGTCGTTGCTCCGCCGGACTACCACCTAAAGCCCTGCTCTTCGCCGGACCACCACCTAAGGCCTTGCTCTTCGCCGGACCACCGCCGGACCACCGCCTTGATGCCGTTGCTCCGCCGGACCACCACCTGAGGCCCTGCACTTCGCCGGACCACCACCTGAGGCCCTGCTCTTCGCCGGACCACCACCTGAGGCCCTGCACTCTGCCGGACCACCACCTGAGGTCCTGCTCTTCACCGGACCACCACCTGAGGCCCTGCACTTCGCCGGACCACCACCGGAGGCCCTGCTCTTCGCCGGACCACCGCTCGACGCCGGAGTTCCGCCGGGCCACCATTTACCGTCCTCAACTCTGCCCGACAACTACCTAGGGACCAAAACTCTGCCAGACCACCAGGCGACCCCGAAGTTCTGCCAGAGCGACCTTAGGCCCTCACAAGCCTCTAACTTTCACCCTACGGGTGATATTTGTAATCTGATCACCCTTGAAGGCGAGTCAGTCCCCTGTAATCAGCTCAAGTTCTAGTGGAATCATTTCAACTGGGTCAGGCCCCGTGGTTTTTTCCCTTTTCAGGGTTTTCCACGTAAAAATCTTGTGTTCTCTGTGTGTGAGCTGGATATTCGTGCAACGCTAAGACCTAGAATTCATACTCTACCGCCGCGTATATTCTAGCCCGCAACAAGAGTAAATAATCAAAATAGTTTCTAGACTTTTTTAGGTGTGTTTATTTTACTCTCAAGCTGTTATAGGTGTTTGAGTTAGTCTCTTAATTCACCTTTTGAACTAATTTGGTTATTCCATCAACTTCATCATTCTTGGAAAGTAATAAAAAAGAAGCTTTTCATGAGGGCATTTTTTAAAATTTAATGTCAGTTTTATTACTTTAAGCTAGTATTAAGAAGTGAGATTATCATTAAAAAGTTCAAAATACTCTTATGGAAAGCATTCCTCACTTAATTTCATCCAAAGAGACGAGAAAGTTGTGACAATAAGACCAATTGATTCATATTTAAGTAGTTGATTAAATTGAACACCTGGAAATTTTTCGAATTAAAATGGATATATCTAAAAAATTTAGAGGCCATTTTAATCCTTTACTCTTATTTATAATTTGGTCAGAAAATATTAGAAATGATCTTTCTTTATTAGATTTAAATAAGAATTTAACTTTTAACAGAACATAATGGAGAAAAAAGATTCATGTAGCCGACCCCACGTAGTGGGACAAAGGCTTGATGTTGTTGTTATTGGTGTTGTACTCTTATTTATAATTTGGTAATGATTGCTGCAAAATCGTTATTGATTTGGGTACTTTGCTACTCCCTTGCTCATCTAGTCCTTCTGGTTATGAAATTATTCAGTAATCTTATTGTCCCTTCTTTTCCCTGGAATTCAAGATGCGGTTACTAGGTGTTTTCCTATTGACTTTTTCATCTTTACAGCTTCTTCCGAGGGAGCGCAGGAAGCAAGAATATCTAGATGCTGTTAAAGATAGGTACAAGCACCTTCCTGAGGTGAAGCGCATCGTAAGGTATGTTGTTTGCCCGTTGGAAGTTCGCAAATATTCAAGATGGATGCAAGCCTTAATTTAGGTTACTCCAAAGTTTAAATCTTCTTCAGACAAACCTAAACTATATAGTCTATATTCAAATCTTCATAGAACACACTGAATCGATTCAAACATGATTGAATGTGACAATGCTTCTTTGACAGTCCTAAATGCTGTAGTGGCAGACTTAACGGCAATATTTTATGCTGCAGGCATAGACATTTGCCCAAGCCAATATACAAGGCAGCTACGTTGAGAAGGACCATGATTGAAGCTGAAAGGAGGAAAGACCAAAGAAGGAGAGCTCATAGCGCACCTGGAAGCATGCCTGTAAAACCCTTCAGGAAGAGGAGGATCATCAAAGAAGAAGAATGATTATCTTGATGTCTATTTTATCAGTTTTGCAAGAACAAGGCTTTTTGTTCATCATTTTGTCTAGGAAATAGCTCCTAACTGCGAGAACAGGTCATTGTTTTGTTCTGATCACAAATGTATTAAATTTTCTTTTTTTTTTTTTCAGATTTCAGAAATCAAATCAAGCCCCCTTTTTCTATTTGTATATTAGGATAAATTATTGTGTGGAGTCCAGACGGGAAGAATCGTTAGGACTGTGAGTGTGCACACAGTATGTGTACAAAAATTGATACACATTGTGTATAAATTTATACACAGTATGTACACTCACATGTCCGGAAGATTCTTCCCGTCCGGATTCCGCACAGAATAATTTCTCGTATATTAGTGCGTCAAATCATATACCGTAAACTTTAGTGTTTTTTGGTGTCAATGCATCCTAAGCATTGTCAGAAGCAAAAAATTTTATAAAGAGTAGCAAGGAATATAAAAAATAGTGCTTATTTTCCAAAAAAAAAAAAATAGTGCTTATAATGATTGATATAATAGACCTATAAAATAAGTTGAATAGAGTGGACAAGCAAAAGATGAAAATTATAAAATATTTGTGTAAATTGAATTTTTAAAAAGTGAATATAATTAAATTTTAGTTGATGAAGGTGATATAAATAAATATTTGAATTTTATTTTGAAGTTTATTAAATAAAATAATAAAAATTAATACTTTACCAAATATAATGAAAAGGATAGTAATTCTCAGAGCCTGTTGTTTTATGATAACCAAGGAAGGAATTAGCAAAAATATTAACATCATTGATCTTGCTCTGTTAGGGTTTTGCTTTCTCCTTTTTTCCGCCTCGCTGAAGGTTTTTTGCACTGCTGTTGGAGGGGTCCTATGGATCCCTCCCTCTTCTCCGCTTCCTTTCTCCCTCTTCCCAATTCATCGCTACTCCCACTATTGCTGTCTCCTCTTGCCCCCTTTCTTGGAACCGCATCCTTACGAATCCCCCCTCGGTTGTTTGTGAGTTTCCCATTTCTTCTTTGCCCACCCTAGAGGATATTATTGACTTCCCCACTTGCGATATTGCTGAAGCGGTTGAGGAGTGGATCCTCGCCTTGGTCAGTTACTCCCTCGGTAAAAGACTATTCTATGAGTCTTTGCTCAACGTTGTGAGGAAGCTTTGGGACCTCAAAGGTAATGTTAAACTCATCTCCCTTAGTGATGGATTTTTCCTATTCAAGTTCTCATGTTAGGAAGATTACGAGATGGTATGGACCAGAGGAGCTTGGTTTATTTTTGGTAAGCCTTTCATCTTCTAAAAATGGTCTTCACACTTTAGCCCTAAGAGAGAAGAGTTCTCAAGTGTACCCATTTGGTTCAAGATCCACGATCTACCTCTTTGTTGTTGGACCCCTATGGGGATTTCCAAAATAGCTACAAAAATTGGTCAACCCATGGCTGTTGATGCCCTTACCACCTCCAAATCAAGACTTACCTACACTAGAGTCTGTGTGCAAGTTGATTCCACTGCTACTTTCCCTGATACAGTCCCTATTTCGGTGGAAGGGAAGATTTTCAACCTCAAAATCCAATACGAATGGCCCCAACTCTCTGCTCCATTTGCAAATCCTTGTCTCATCAAGCTAACTCCTGCCCGTCCAACCCAAACCCTACTGTCAACCCTCCTGCTAAGGTCTTCAGAGGTCGAAGCACCAGTCGTCGCCCAAGGATGTTATCCAAAAATCCTAAAGGCATTCTCCCCACACCTACTATCCCACCTCCCCCTCCTCCAGATAATAATAACTCCACCGCTCCAACTGACCGCCTCTTCTCCTCGGAAGATGTTACTCCCTCTGTCCCTCCAGTTCACGAAGCTAACCCAACAATCATCATTCCCCCAGAAACTATTCCCTTGCTTCTTGAACCCACAAATGTGGTTATACCCAACCTGAATTCTCCCACAATACCCGCTTCCTCTTCCTCAGACCCTTTGCCTCTTCTCCACAGCTCCCTTGCCTCGAAAACTTTGTCCCCTAACAGATTTGTTGTTCTGCAAGCGCCCTCGGACTCTAAGGCCTCATCCTCCCACGAACCTGAAACCCATATTAGAGTTTCCAATCCCTCTGCCCCAAACAACTCCTCTCCCCTCTCTTGCTCTCAGCCTTCCAATTCTCAGACCATACCAGCCTCCTAGTCACACAGGAATAACAGGGGGAAGGGCTCCAGGAAATGCCCTAACCAATCTAGTAATTCATGACCCACCCCAACATTGCAGCTTGGAACATCAGGGGTTTCAACAACCCTAATAAGGTCTTCTGTTGTAAGAATTTGGCTCGTGATTACGAGCTAGAAATTTTCTGTCTTTTTGAAAATCGTATCCTCCCCTCCAATCTCCAAGACCCTTGGTTTTTCTCGACCCACAAAATTTTTGAGAATGAGATGAGTTGTAAAAACTTCGACTTAGCTTCTCCGGGTCGAATTTGAATCAAGTGGAATGCAGACAAGATTACTTTCTCTCAAACTTTTACTTCTAAGCAAGTTATTTCTGGGATTGTCACTAATGGTGCCCTCTCCTTTTTTCATTTCGGTGGTATACGCTTCAAATTCTTTTGAGGAGCGCAATACTTTGGGATGAGCTCAGGGATTGTTCCCCCAATAATGTTTTGCCTTGGGTAGTGCTTGGTGATTTCAATTGTTGTCACTTTCCATCCGAGAAATCTGGTGGGAATGATGTTAATGTATCCAGACTGGCTCCTTTTAATTCTCTTATCTTTGATACCAATCTTGTGGACCTCCCTTCCATGGGCAACTTTTATACTTGGTACAATCAAAGAGAAGATAATCATATTCATATCAAACTGGACCGAGTTCTTACAAATGATTCGTGGACCACTGCTTTTCCTAACTCCTTCTACAAAGTGAGTAACAGTATAGTCTCTGACCATACGCCTCTTATTCTGAAAATGAATACTGTTAGGACCAATATAAAGAGATTTATGTTCAAGAATTTTTGGTGCAAAATCCCTGAATTTTGGGATATTCTTATCTCAATTTTTGCCATCCCGACACAAGGCAACCCTATCATTAACTTATATCATAAGCTTAAACTTTTGAAGGAGGAAATCAAAACAAAGAAATGGGAGACTATTAATCATATTGAGACTCAATGTGCAAATCTATCCTCTCTTCAGAAACATCTTCAGTTGCTTTTGGATTCTGACCCCCTCAACGTGAATACTTGTTGCAACCTTAAGAAGGTTAACATGAAACTTGCCTATTTCCACTCCTTATGGGCTGCTTGGACAATTCAAAGGTCTAAAGTTAAGTGGCTAAAAAATGGGGAGGAAGACCTTAAATTCCTTTATTCCAAGATGCATATGAGAAAAGCACATAACAGAAGTATTTTCCATGCCTCTATTTGTGATCCTAAGCAGTCGCCTGCTTCAAGCTTGCATGCAATTATTGAGCACTTCAAGAACCTCTTTAACTCTCCTAAGCTAAATCTCTCTAACTTGGACAACATTCCGGCTGGTTACACCCTCTCTGAAGATGCCAAGCTTTTTCTTTTACATCCTGTCTCAAATGAGGAAATTTTTGATGCCATATCTGCTGGATGCTCTTCTTCGGCCCCTGGCCCTGACGGTTATAACTTTGCTTTCTACAAGAATACTTGGGCTATTACTGGACCTCTGGTCTGCAAAGTTGTCAGATCATTTTTCTCCAAGTGCTATCTCCCTAACTGTGTTAAGGCTACTGCGATTACCCTCATTCCCAAGAATCAGCATGCTGAAAACATTCATGACTTCAGACCCATCTCTCTTTGTAATATTTTTCACAAGATCTTAGCTAAGATCCTAGCCGCTAGAATGAAACCTCTTATGCCAGATATCATTCACAAAAGCCAGGCTGCTTTCATTTCCAATAGGCTTTCTACTGATAATTCTATACTTGCAGCTGAGATACTGGGTTTTTCCTCTAAGAGGCATAAAGACAATTTTTTTGGTGCTAAACTTGACATTAGGAAAGCCTTTGACACCGTTTCGAGGGATTTCTTTTTTTTTCTAGGATGGCCCAAAAGGGATTTCCTCCCACCTTTATCAACTGGGTTAAAGCTTGCATTAATGACACACACTTCTCTATTTGTATCGATGGGGGCCTGGAAGGCTTTTTTAGCTCTAGTTCTGGAGTCAGGCAAGGCTGCCCTCTCAGTCCTTACTTATTTTGCATCATCATGGATGCTTTCTCTTATCTCATAGATGACACCTCTCATCCTGATTGCTTTGAAGGCTTCAAGTATGATACTTTCCACTTGTCCCATCTCTCTTACACTGATGATCTACTTGTCTTCGGGAAAGCCAATGCTAGAAATTGTGAATGCCTTATGAGAATTTTGAACCTCTTTTCTAATTTATCTGGCTTGCACCTTAATCTTCAAAAAAGCTCCCTCATCATGTCCCCTCAGGCCACTAATGCCTCCTTCATCTCTCATACCCTTCACATCCAACACTGCTCTACCAAACTTCCCTACTTGGGTCTTCCTATCTCTTTGGGAAGATCAAAGCTTTCTGACTTCTATCCTTTGATTGGAAAAATTACTAACCTGCTTTCTGGTTGGAAAGCAAAGCTTCTCTCTTTTGCAGGTAGGTTACAATTCATCAAATATACTATCTCGAATTTGGTGGCTTATTGGCTAAGGGGGTCTACTATCCCTAAAACCATCATGAAAACAATTGGCAAGGCTTGCTCCAGATTTCTTTACCATGGCGGCTCTCATCCAAACACCTGCATCTTATCTCTTAGAAGAATACTACCAAACCTTACTCTAAAGGGGGTCTTGGTATTGCTTCTTTTCACGCTCTTTGATCTGTGTTTAACTGTGGTTCCATTATCAGGATGTACAATTATGACTCACCTCTATCCTGCTGGCTGAAATTAAGATATACATCTCCTTGGAAACCAATTCCACACTTCAGGTCTGCTTTCTGGAAGAGCATTTGCTCCACTGCTATACTGTTTAAAAACACATTCTGTTTTCACGTTGCCCCTAACAGCCCCATTGCTATTTTTTGGGACCACTGGTGTTTGAATGATAACTTTTATTCTAGTTTTTCTGATTTACTTCCCAGCCACCTTGGTGATCTTAATGCTCCTCTTCAGAACTGGATTAATGGCAGCGTCTAGTCTCTTCCAGATGCTCTTAGTCAAAATATTAGAAACATCATCCATGCCATTCCGATTTCCACTTGCTGCTCTAGACACGTCACCTGGGATAATGACGAGAACGCAACCTTCAAGGATTTTTATTCTGCATTCTTTGATAATGACCTTAATGTTGACTGGTCTCATTTGGTCTGGCATAAAAATCACTCCCTTAGATATTCAGTCTTTACTTGGATGGCTTTAAGTGATGGTCTCAAAACTTCTGAGGCTCTCTCCAAGAGGAATATTCATGCTAGGGATCTCTTATGCCCTCTTTGTCACAGCCACAATGAAAATACCGCTCACCAAATGTTTGAATTTGAATACTCTTTTCAAGTCATAACAAAGCTCATCCCCCATTTCAAAAACTTCCTTTTAAGACCCAACATTGTTTAAGCTTTACAATTCTTCGATGGCCTCTACATTAACAGCGACATTAAGAATGGGATTCTTCTTATTTTTCATGCTTCAGTCTACTTCATTTGGAATGAGCGAAATAGTCGGAAATTTAAAGTGAGAGCTGCATGTGCTATTACTTTATCCAAGAAGATTTCTAGAGCAGTCTATCTCAAACTTGAGAAATGGAAGTGCGGGAATTTTATAAAAGAGAAGCTCCAACTGAAATACAATTGACTGCTTGGTTTCTGTTTGGCTTGAGGTGGTTTTATTTTATTCATTGTTGGGGCATTTTCTGGCTGCCCAGATCATTTGGAAACTCTTGTTTTAAGATTATTTGGTTGGTACTGTTTGCATAGGTTCGTTGGTGGCATCTTCTATTGCTGCCCGACCTGTTACCGCCTGGTCGTCATTGTTGGTTGCTGCTGTTCTTGCTCAATTACATTCCTGGCAGGTTTTTTGGGCCGTGGACGATGATGGCTCCTGCCTTCTCCTTTTGGATGGTCTTTGGGCAACCAAAGGAGAGTTCGTATTCCTCTTATGATCGTTTCTGCTTGTTCTGAGTCCCGGCCAGACAGGTTTTCTGTCTGATTTTTTTTGATGTCTTATTGATTGGGGTTGTCTTTACAAGGTTTTTTTCTCTTTTGACTTAGCCTCTTTTTTTGGCTGTTGGCTAAGTTTTTAGTTCATTTTTGTACACCTTTTTTCTTTTAATAGAATGGGCCAAGCCCTCAATTTTCCCAAAATAAAAAAAATAAAAAAAAGGATAGCATGATATTATAAATAAAAAGTGAAATACGTTTAAGAAATATTAAAATGAAGAGGTATAAATGATATATGGTTATTTGGCTAATCTTTTTGACCATATAAAGGATAATTAAGACCTCATATTTTTGTGAAAAGTGGAGAAAACTATTCAGGATTTTTTAGATATTTTTTAATTATTTTTGTGATAGAAAATTAATAAATAAAGACAATGTTTGTTTAAAAGTTGATTAATAAAAATTTCACAGTATCTTAAAATTTTATTATAAAAATTTAGTATTTTTTAAATATATTTGAAATTATGTTTAAGAAAATAACATGTCAACAAAAAAGTCTAAGTTTTGTTAAAAAATAATTGTATGATAATATTCTAATTAAATTTAATCATTTAAAAAAATAAATTAAATTTAAGTTAAGTGCAATATAAAAATTAATTAATCATTACATATTACTAATTTTAAAAGGGACTTGCAGTATGCTTTAAAATTCGCTTGGAGGTCAATCAAGATATCTCGTCACAAATATGCCGTGTATTATCACTATGTATCATTGTGTATCGAATGACATGGCGCATCATAATTAGCCTCCGAATTGTCTGGTGACCACACGTAATAAATTTTCTAGAAATTTAGACATTTTTATATCTATTCTCAAAATTTTTAGTTTTACATATATAATAGTCAAATATTTAAATTATATAATTTTTTTAATTTAATTTATTTAAAATTAAATATATATTTTCAGACATGTATTTTAATTAAATTTAGACACTAAATTATTTTATAAAGAATAAATTTTTTTTAATATTAGATATATTATTAAATAAATAAATAAATTATATCCCTATTTTTAAGCAAATACATATTATATATATATATATATATCCCTAATTTAAAAGAAATTTTAAATTTTAAATTTCTTCCTTACAAATGATTTTGGGAGGATATACTGAGCAATTTTATTATTTTTGATGCTCTGCCTGTACGGCGCAGTTAGGTAGCGCGCGAATTCTCTTGCTCGCTGACCTAGCGTGGCAAGTCTTTTATCTCTAAAGCCTTCGGTCGGGTAGAGGGAGACACAAAGAGAATGGCCGTTCCTGCCAGGCCCAACGGGATGGATGAGAACGAGGAGCAGGAGGAAGGCCTTTTCGACGAAGATGGTGAAGCCTGGGACGATCCTGACGACGGTGTACCACTGCACCTCCTCCCTCTCGCTGTCGCAGCCAAGAGCGGTGACGTTGACGCGCTCCGCGTTGCCCTAGGTATCGATATGTTCCCGCCACTTTATCTTCTTCAGTTCTTCTGCACCTTTTCCTCGCATTAGCAATCCTACTGTGCCGATAAATAGGCCATCGCATCTTTCCATTCTTTCTATACGATCTGTTAACTTCTTCATAAAAAGTTTTCTTCCAATTGTAAGGATCTCTACCTCTTGTTTGCTAGAGATTTGAAAGATTTGAAGGTTCTCACCAAAGAAAGCAGGATTATTATATTAAGGCACAAGACTATCTGGGGTTGGGTTTGTGAATAGTCATTTATTCTCAGTGACTGTTGCATGAAGTGTTCTGTGTACATTGTCCGTAATAGTACCTGGCACTAATCATATCTATCCATTTAATGGGTGGATTTTTCTACATGTTGTTATTTGGGATTATGCTTGTAGTGATGATGTCTTTATGAGAGATGTATGTATGCGATATTTGATGAGTTAAACCTATGTATAAGTATACGAAGTGTTGCACTAAGATTTTGAATATGACTCTTAAAGAAAATATGTATTTTAATTTCATAGAGAGGTTTGTTTTGAATGCTCCATTGGTACACATATATATCCATAGGGTCATTTTAAAATATTAATACAATCAATATGAAAAATAGAACCATCAGCAATCTTATGTAGCTCTTTTTTTCTCATTTCATCAATACCAATTAGTAGAATTGATGGATCTAACATATTTCTGAATTAATTATAGGGGGAACATAAGGAATTGGTAGAAGGAGACACCTTCATTAAGTAGTTAATAAATACTCTTAAAAAATCTCAATAAAAGGACAAAGAATTTATGTGCCATATATTCATAGATAGATGAATTAGTATTTAAGAACACAATTATAACCACTCCTTCGAGCTAAAGTTGAAATGGCTTTACTCCAAAATCTTCAATCAAATTTGAAGCCAGCTAAAGGAGTTTGTGTCTGTTAGGCTATTTTATAAGTATCTTAGCGATCATCAATTAACTAAGGAGGAACGATATAGCTTTGGATGATACCCAAGTATCATGATGTTAAGCAATAAGACACCATGACCATTGTTGACCTTATTGTTTCTTATAATTCTATGAATAAAGTCTACTGATAAAGAAAGAGCCCTCAGAACAAGTTCTTCAATTGAAGGTCTATTTAATCATGAGCATAGGGAGGTTGAGGATGAATGAGGAAGTGATGCATGGCAATATGTTTCTTTAGGATTATTTTGATGCTATTTTATTTATAACAATTAGGTTATTTGATTTATTTATATAGGATTAGATTTATCATGATTATCCTGTATTAAGTATTGTTAATGGTTATTCTTCATTAGTTTGCTGGATTATTATTTCAAGTAGCAATGTCTTTAGTTTGCATTGTATTATTGAATGATGAATTGAATTTGAAAGTCTCTCTCTTCTCTTTTTTGATAAAGAATAATATATTAGGAAGGCATACTTTCTTAATTTTTAATGAACCAATTTGAGTAATTATTAAACAATATGATCTATCTGCCTGAGGTGTCAACAATATTTTTGGGCCTACACTTTCTGAAGGAAGCCTTTAGCATAAAGCTCATAAATATGTAGTCTTATTCAACCCTCATATGGTTCTTGCTTTTATTTGATATATTTGATAAGATAGGACAAAAAAATTGTTGACTATTTTGTAGATGTGCACTCTAATTATATAATTCCTTGAGAGTTGGAGAATGTGGAGGGATTGGTAAACTGGTAGCTTTAACTTGTATGAGCTGCCCAAGCTCAAGGTTAGATCTCAAGAAAATTCAAGTGTGAGCTTAGATGTCAGCACAAGTGCACCTTTAAAGGCAACCTTTGATTTAGTTGAAATTCAAGTTTATCTTATATTATCATTGGAAAGAGCTTATGGTATTTTATATCTTTAATATGATTAAGAAATCATCTTGTAAGGGAATTTATGAGATCAAGCACATGTTACATCTCTTGGGGCTTATATATTTATGGAGAGAAAACCTTAGGTGATATTAGGGCAAGTGCTGATTTGACAAGACTAAGGCAATCAATATTGTCCTTAACAATAATATGATATAGTGGATTATGGCATGCTTGAGGCTTAAACTTTGCTAAGGATGTATGAGTGACTTATTAACAAATGTTTTAGATGTACCCCCAAGAGTTTTAAATGTTAGAGTTGATCCTATCTTAGAGAATCAATTTGATGACTATGGTTCATCAAACCTAGCCATAATTTTATTTAATATCACATTTAAAGTTTCTAATCTTTGGTCTAAATACTCTTGCCTTTTTTTAGTTCCATGGTCATGTTGATATGATGAAATTATCTGCATGCAATGAGATAAAACAAATATGCTAGGAATGTAAAGAGGTAACTAGCAAGATGCAAAACATAGATGGGATGATACTTTTATGTTGATAATACTTAAATACATGAAATAATCAAATTTCATTGATATGAACTCAATGCATGTGATTTTGAAGATAATACTAAACTTTTGTTTACACAGTTTGCAACAAATAGATTTTATTCTCATGATGCATCTATTAGACCAATCCAATTTACAGGAGGCGGGTCAAACCATCTCCCATGTTGCCGCTCAAGCCATAGGGGCCCATGCCCCCTATTTGGTTGCCGCCCAAAAGAAGTGGGGTCCACTATTTGAATTAATCTATTTTGGGAGAGGAGGTTTGAATTAATCTATTTTGGGAAAGGAGGTTTGAATTAATCTATTTTGAGAAAGGAGGTTTGGGAAAGGAGGTTTGAATTAATTTATTTGAATTAATCTATTTTGGGAAAGGAGGTGGGTGGCTAAGGAGGTGGGCGGCTAAGGCTATAAATAGGCATAAGAAGGGAGGGTTAGGGTATGCTTGATTAGTATTTTCTCTTGGAGTCTTTGGGGTCTTGGGCTCTAGACTTATGGTCTAGAGATTGGGAGAGAACGATCCTCCTCTCGAATTGAGGATCAATTGTATCTTTTTTTATGTTTGTTTGCTTTGATCTATATAATAAAAATTACTGTTTTGAGTTGATTGCACTAGTATTTTTGTGTATTTTCTCGCTGTTTTACCAATTCAGTGTTAGGGTTGCTTGCGAACTCAAGTATTTCCGATAGGAATACTTGCAAACTCAAGTATTTCCTATCAAATTGGTATCAGAGTAAGTCTTGGGACCGGTGGAGGGTTGTCTTTGGCGAATTCCAGCAGCAGTTTTTGATCCGGAAAAGAGGAAAGTTGCTGTTTTTGGAGACCCAAATTCAGATTTTGTGAATCTACAAACTCCGGATAGAGATGACGGCCGAAAAGGTGGATGCTTTGAAAGAGAGACTTGAAGGGGAGATGAATCAAATCAAGACGACGGTGGAGGAAATGATTTCCTCTATTAAAGGACAAGTAGCCGATCTCCGGGACATGATGAAGAAAATGTTGGAAATCCACAACCAAATGGCGGTGTCCGTGGCAAAAGGGGTGGAAGGGAAAAATACGAATTCTAAAATTCGTAGGGAGGAAGATGATGAGGAGATCGTGGAGGGAGAAAGAATGAAACCCTATCTGGAGCCTTTCCAGAGGGAGGATAGAGAGGTAGGTATGAGGAAAGGCATGGGTATGGAGGGGCGGAGCAAGGAGGTGCTGATTGGGAACGCCGAGAGGGCTATTATGGCCGCCGGGGTGCTGAATTTGAAGGAAGGAGAGGGTAATTCAAAGGGGGTTTGGGTTATGACAGGGCGAGAAAAGATCGGGAGACATGGGGAGGGTCAAGCACTTGGGAAAGTGGAAGCTATGGAGGAATGAAGGGAAATGGGGGAGATCAGAAGGTGAGGAAGCTGAAGATGCCCATATTTGAAGGGGAGAATGCGTATGGGTGGATTTATAAGGTGGAGAGGTACTTCGCCGTTAATGGGCTAACGGAGGAGAAGCTCACAGCGGCAGGCCTGTGCTTGCAAGGGAAGGCGCTGTTCTGGTACCAGTGGAGAGACTAGAGGAGATCTATCAGGAGCTGGAGGGAGTTCAAAGACTGCATAATAAAACGTTTCCCAACCGACCAGGGAGGAGATTTCTATGAGCAGTTCTTTGCTCTGGTGCAGGAGGGATCAGTAGCAGACTACCGGGAGCGGTTTGAGCATCTAGCCAGTAGAGTGGAGACATTATCAGATACTGTCTTGGAGGGGAACTTCATGAAGGGGTTGAAGGCAGAAATTCGAGCGGCAGTGAAGGTGTTGATGCCTCGTGACTTGGGGGAGGCCATGAAGTTGGCCGAGCTAGTTGAAAATCAGAGAAATCTAGAGAGGGGAGCCAGGAGTAGTAGCACAGGAGGCACTTACAGGATGACGACCACCCATCTAGCACCTAAAGGTCTTGCATCAGGAGGATTTCATGAGACCACCAGGGAGAAGCCAGTAGGAGGGAGTGAAGAAAATTTCAAAAGGCTAACAGAGAAGGAGATGCAGGAGAAGAGGGCAAAGGGGTTATGTTTCCGGTGCGATGAGAAGTATACTCCAGGGCACATGTGTAGTGATCGAACTCTTCAGGTTCTTACTGTCTGTGATGACGAGGAAACTGAGGAGGGAGGTGAGAGGGAGATGGATGATAAGTTGCATCTGGATGTGGTGGAGGTCTCCATGAATTTAGTAGTAAGATTCACTTCAAATCATATGATGAAGGTAAAAGGGGAAATAGCAAGCATGGAGGTGGTAGTATTGATTGACTGTGGGGCTACCCATAATTTCATTTCCACTCAGGTCGTCAACCAACTGGGAGTGAAATTGGTGGACACCGATTATTATGGGGTGATGATGGGTGCAGGGAAGGTGGAGAAAGGCCAGGGGATCTGTAGAGGAGTGGTGTTGACCATCCAGGGGATTCAGGTAAGGGAGGATTTTCTCCCACTAGAGTTAGGAAGTGCTGATGTCATCCTGGGGATGAAGTGGTTGCAAACCTTGGGGGATACCAAGGACAATTGGGGAGCACTCACGATGGAATTAATGGTGGATGGGAGAAAGATGGTTATAAGAGGAGATGCAGGGCTATCCAAAGCCATGGTATCACTTAAGACCATGGTTAGGAGCATACAAGAGGTGGGGAATGGTTATCTGATGCAACTATATAGGCTGGAGGGGATCAGATTTGGGGAGGGCAGGGATGTTTCTCTTTCATTGCATCTCTTGATTCAGCAATTTGGTAAGGTTTTTCAGCCACCTTAAGGATGGTCACCTCCACGGGAACATAAGCATATTTTCACCTTGCCGACAAGGTGAATCTTTGGGATGGGAGTATTGTTAGACCGGTCTAATTTACAGGAGGCGGGTCAAACCATCTCCCATGTTGCCGCTCAAGCCATAGGGGCCCATGCCCCCTATTTGGTTGCCGCGCAAAAGAAGTGGGGTCCACTATTTAAATTAATCTATTTTGGGAAAGGAGGTTTGAATTAATTTATTTGAATTAATCTATTTTGGGAAAGGAGGTTTGGGAAAGGAGGTTTGAATTAATTTATTTGAATTAATCTATTTTGGGAAATGAGGTGGGTGGCTAAGGAGGTGGGCGGCTAAGGCTAAAATAGGCATAAGAAGGGAGGGTTAGGGTATGCTTGATTAGTGTTTTCTCTTGGAGTCTTTGGGGTCTTGGGCTCTAGACTTATGGTCTAGAGATTGGGAAAGAACGATCCTCCTCTCGAATTGAGGATCAATTGTATCTTTTCTTTATATTTGTTTGCTTTGATCTATATAATAAAAATTACTGTTTTGAGTTGATTGCAATAGTATTTTTGTGTATTTTCTCGTTGTTTTACCAATTCAGTGTTAGGGTTGCTTGCGAACTCAAGTATTTCCTATCAGCATCTTTCTCTCTCAGCATGAAGAGGAGATAATTCACTCAAGCTTATTAAAGAATTGGTTTGCAATGGATGCTTAACTCATAGATATATGGAGTTTCCTAGGTAGACTTTTTAAGCATGACATGAGATTTGCTAGTCAATATTAGTTTAATCCAAAATTAAAGCTAAGGATTATATCTATCAGAAGCGTCAATCAAAAGTTCTTTTGCTATAATTTTTTCTTGGATGAAGTATTGTTCTACTTGATGATGTGATTGGGAAATCTCCTTAGCTAGAAGTGCTCTAGTGTCCCGACAAACAACTCGATGTCATTTTTTGTTTATTATAGGGATAAAAGAGCTATTGTTCGGGATAAAATTTTCATCCAAAGATAGTTTGATAATGTTATGAATATATCCAAGGGAGTTTTGGTAGCACGTTTTTGCTTGGAGAGGCTATCGATGAGATTTTAGATTTCTAAGGGTTACATTACAATGTCCATCATATGCCTTCATAAGTGAGATCAATTGGACACAGAGAAACACCATTCAAAAATATTACATATGAAAGGAACAAATGCTTATAGGAGTACTAATTGTAAGTTTAGGCTTCCCTTGGACACGATAATTGATGCAGTGGGAGCATAGGCTGTCACTGTAACAAATGTAGTGTAGGGGACTCATTGTTCTCTAATTTTAGTCATGCAAATATTTTTCTAGATCTTTCTAGTGAGTGTTTAGGTAGTTTGGAGTGAATGGAAGCTAAATTTATGGGCTTAATATTGGATATTTTGTAGATTTTTAAAGGGAAGAGAAATATAGCTATGATTGGGGTTTAGGAGAGAAAATGATCATGAATAAAGAGAATGTAATTTGGCAAGATAGTAACAAAAATAAATAAAAATGAAGGGAACAATGGAAAGATATTAAGAAGAAACAACTAGAGAGGAGGGTGATGGTGAGGAGGAGACAACCTATGAAGTGGAGGATTGGCGAAGGAGGAACAGTAGAGGTGGAATTTTACGAAGTGATTGAGGAAAGGGGGGAGGGAGGGAATCTTAGAAAATATGTTGCCTTACTTCTTAGAATTTGGAGAAGGGTGGGAGAGAGGGAGGGAGTATGTCTAGGAACGCATGATTTTCTATAGCTATTTATTGGTTTACTATTATGAAGAATGTGAAAAGTCATAAGAATATCAAATGTGTTTTATAGTGAACCTACTTCATGTTCATTTCAAATCTTCAAGTAAAAACTATATCAACAACAACAACAACAACAACAACAACATCAAGCCTTTATCCTACTATGTGGGGTCGGCTATATGAATCTTTTTTCTCCATTGTGCCCTATTAAAAGTTAAATTCTCATTTAAATCTAATAAGAAAAGTCATTTCTAATATTTTCTAACCAAGTCTTTTTAGATCTACCTCTACCCTTCTTAACATAAGTCAAATCTAATACATCTACTTTCCTAACCGGTTCATCGGAAGACCGCCGTTTTATGTGACCAAACTATCTAATGCGACTCTCTCTAATCTTATCTTCCACTAGAGCTACTCCAACCTTTTCACGTATATGCTCATTTCTTATCCTGTCTCTAAGAGTAAAGCCACTTATCCACCTAAGCATCCTCATCTCTGCAACACTTAACTTAATATTATTCTTCTCTTTTAATGGCCAAGATTTTGCACCATAAAACATTGCAGGTCTAACCACCATCTTATAGAATTTTCCCTTAAGTTTGAGGGGGACATTTCTATCACACAACAAGCCCGATGCATTCCTCCACTTCAACCATCCAACTTGAATTCTACTAATAATATCCCCATCTATTTTACCATCACTCTGAACAATAGACCCAAGATATCTAAAACATGTACTCTGCTTAATTACTTGATCACCCAAAGTCACAATCCCCCCACTAGAACTATTATTACTAAAATTACATTCCCTATATTCAGTTTTAGATCTACTCAAACGAAAGCCTTTAGACTCTAAGGTTGACCTCTATAATTCAAGTTTACTTTCAACTCCCTCTCTAGTCTTATCAACAAGAAGAATATCATCAGCAAAAAGCATACACCAGGGTACAACCTCTTGCAAATGTCTAGTGAGAACATCCATGACTAAAACAAAAAGATAAGGGTTTAAGGCTGATCCTTGATGTAATCCAACAGCAAAAAGTAAAAACTATATCAAGATTCTATAAAATCTTCTATGAGAAGCTACATTAAGACCACTCCCAATCTTCAAAGAGAAGATGCCTCATCATACTCTCACCTTTATGGTCAGTTCTAGCTTGCTTCAATTGTCCATTTTACTCATAAAGAGGCTGGTCCATGTAGAAGTGCATGATTCTCATGCAAAGTGGCTAAAATATGGTGATAAGTTGTTTCAACTTGCATACGACTAGTCTCTCTTTTCTACTCTTATTTTTTTAATGCAAAATCATAAAATTGTAGCAAAATAACATGACCACATAAGAATTAAAATAAAAATTGAACTATATGAGGACCATATTAAATGTAGGAAAATAAAAAAAATACTAATTATGCCACACTTATGGAGGACACCATCCATTTAGCCACATCGAATGCCTTTTATTTTTATTTATTTTTCATTAATCTCATTCTTATGCTGCATCAAAAATAACATTATAATAATTTTAACTATTCATAAAGAAGAATTCAACCCAAGTATGGCCATGATTTAACACATGGTTCATTATCTACTTAATTTGCAAGTGTAAAAAATAAATAAATAAATCTTGCACCACGAGCAGATTTATGAAAGGAAGTTCTCCAAATGTATGAAATGGAAGATTGAATTATAGCAAATACCATATCTGTATCGGATTGAAGCTATTAAAAAATGATGAACGTAATGTTGTAGGTCCTACTCGCTAAAAAAGCTTAATTGTAAGCTCAAGGACTTCACATACATAATGTTAGATTGATTAATTAATCAATTTATGCATGAGTTGAAGGCTATCAATTAGAAAGCAGGTTAGAGAATTTTTTTGTTATATTTAGATAACATCTTAAATGGTCTTTTATTTGCATGTTCAGTAACTTTCAACTTTGTGCTTTTTCTAGAAGAGTGGGGGGAGAATTTTGGATAATTGAAGGAACTTTACTTCTTAGTTTCCTATTTGGATAATATGACATTCGCATAACTATCCAATAATAACCTAATTTTTTGCACTATTGCACTTGAATAGGTTGTAGTCCCGTTGTCTATATTTCATGATATTTGGTTAAGAGGAAGAGGAGTGTTATCAGAGATATATCTCCTTAAATAAGACCTAGAAAGTTTGCTATTAGTAGTAAATCTTTAATTTCTCTGGGGAAGAACCAAATCCATCATAAAAGCAGCCAGCCAGTATTCAGACTTCTAATAACATGTTATTTGGGAACATATGAAGGGAAAAGATGTGAAGTTTATTTGAAGTTCTAAGATTAAATAGAGTATATCTTCATTAGGCTGTGCAAAGTGGATCCATTTCACAAATTTAAATACCTTTTTTGTTTGAAATCGGCATAATAATTAAATTTAAGGACGGGTTTTTACTAAAAACATAGTTGATATATATTTTTTTAAGAATTTAAGAGCCATGAGTCAAAAAGTATCATGCAGGAATCCAATGGTCTAGTCATGAAAGTGTTGAAGAAATATGCATACATGGAGTGCTGAAAGAATTAAATACATGTATAAGCATATAAAGTGTTGAATTAGTAATGTGAATTTTAAGGAAGAGTACACTAAATGAACATTTAGTGTTTTGTTGAGTCAAGATAGTTTCAGACGTATACATAGAAGTGAGATCATTTTGAAATGTCATTAGTCATATTAGAAGTCATCACTTTCTGCCCGTGGACGTATCATATCATATCAATCTGTCTTATTATGCCTCTTTTTATATCATTTAGGATTACATCACAAATTTTATTTTAAAAGAAAGTCTGTTGGCCACCCTCCTATACAGGATAACATGTCTCCAACTAACCTGAATCAGTCAATTATTTCTAGCAAGCCTTTCTTATATAAATACATTTCATATCATATATAATTTAGTAAACAAGTGATATTCTGTTCAATGTTCAGTTCATTGTGTCATTCTAGTGCATATAAATATACATATGAATCATGACTAGTAACATTCCTAAGAATAATTAGTATACTCATTTTCACATGTATATGACCACAATTGATGAATTATAGCAAGTATGTATGTCATATACTGATATTATGAGATTTTGATAATTATTTATATAATTTTTATATTTATATAAATTCCCCAAATTAGGTATTCCCTCAAAATACAAAAATATTAAGTGAAAAATTCAATATATTCATGTCAATATTTACAGAATGATTAAAATTATAACATATTACACGGTGAAAGTTTGCTAAAATTGAGATGTTAAGAAAACATAAAATAAGCAAAATCATTGAAATCAGAGGTCAGGTAACGAGAGCCTGCCTCGAGACTAGCAAGTTTTTCAACTTGACCGACCAACAAAACAGCTCTACGACCCTCAAACCCTATGTTCTCTCTCCTCTCTATTCTTCTAATTTTTCTTATTCTCTTCTATGATTAAAACAAATAAGAAAGGAAAAAAGTCGTATGAAGAGTTCTGTAGTGGAAAGAGATTTTTATAATAAAATATATTAAGGATATAAATATAATGATGCCAATTATTTAATTTTTAGTATAGATTTTTTATAAATTGTTTTATATCTTCAAATTTGGGGATTCAAAAATTATGAAAAAATATTTATAAAATAACCCAACATATCTATAACGATCTGGTGAAATCAGTTTGCAAAACGGACACCTAACGATCTCAGAAAACTCACTTGTACCGACATGACATGTGTTAATTTCTTAAGAAATTTCAATTAAATAAGAAGCTTCTTGTTTTCGTATCCACATTGCCTATAAAATTAGGAAAAAATTATTATAATTAGAGCACATCAATATCTATGATATGACAAAGATGATTTGGAAAATGTACTTATAATGACTCATGAATTATTATTTGACTATTGTAGGTCAAAACATAGCTTATAGAAATTTAAGGGTCATTACACCACCACTGTCGGCCAGCACCCACTGCTACAACTGTTTGCTGGCCAACAGTTACCACCATTGTTAAGCTTTACACTACATTTATTTTTTACTTTAAACAAAAAAAGTAATCACCTGTATTTGTTTTACACTCACCCAAATAATTCAAAACATTTCAAATACATTGCATTCATTTTTCAACAAATCAAACAACCCTTAAGACTAATTCATATCCTTGACTAAAGTGTTACTTCCATGCTTCTCTCTCTTAAACAATTGATTTTTTTTCTCTCCATGTACTAATAAGTAAATATAGTTTACCTATTAGAAGTGTAAATGCTTTGTTTATGAAATGCAGATAACCATATTGGAAGTATCAATGATCCTATAGAAGATGGTGACACTGTTCTGCATTTGTGCTGCTTATATGGCTCCCTCTCTTGCGTCCAGGTAGGAATCTTTGTCATTGTTTTTTTTTGGGTCTTATTTTTAGTAACTTAAGTGTATGAGATGCTAATCAAATTTTGTTCCTAGCTGTTGGTGGAACGAGGAGCTAACTCAGAAGTCAGGGATGAAGAAGGGGCAATCCCCCTTCATGATGCTTGTGCTGGAGGTAAAACTCCGTACTCCCTTTAGAAAAAATAATTTTGTGTTAAAGTGTTATGCAAATAAAAATTGTCTATCAATAGCTAGACTCTTGGTGCGTGTGTGAAGATATGATGTGATGCAGGGCGATTTTGGGTTAATAATTATGGGATATATGGAAATCATATAAGAGAATTTATGATTTGTTGATCTTAAACTATCAAATAATTCAACAATTTATTTTCTTTATATGTAATTAGTAAACATGAGAATGAGAACCCAAACAATAATGTAACAATTGAGTAAATCCAAAGAAATTAGCAAGAAATTTGAAACATTTACAATCAATGAGCAGTTGTAATTTAATCGTCACAAATACAATCTCAATTGTGCCAAATTTGAACAAAATTAAAAGCACTAGCAAGCCAATAACAAATTATGTAGAAAAAATTAGATCAAGGAAATAGTTCACCAAATAAAAAATCCAGATCTAATGAATGTACGAGGAGATGACTTCCTAAGATCACGATAGTCACACTTGCATTGCACTCAAAGGAATCACACATCTAACTTTCCTACACAAGATTGAAACTAGAATAACAAATTTTTATCTAATGAAAAATAAGAATTTATATGCCACAGAACATCTATTTATAACCTTCTCATTTATAGGTTAGTAGATATGATTGGCATAAGATCAGTTAAATTTAAGTTTAAACCTAAAAGATAAGTATTAACTTTTAACTGAGAAATCTTGTGAGCTTTATCTGAAACATCATACTCTTCCTTATAAGCCAAATTGGTAAAAAGCTTAGATGAAAACCACTTGTGAAAATCCTAGATGAAAATCAATTCAATTTAAGTTTAAACCTAAAAAATAAGTATTAACTCTAGTTGAGAAATCTCGTAAGCTTACTCTGTTTACATATGGATCCCTACATCATTACATTCTATTTAGGATTAGGAATAGGCATAATCGGACCCGCTTTTGACATATCTATCATTATTTGGGTACCCTATTCACTTCTTTGAGCTTCTCTTGAATCAAGAAAGAGTTTAATTTTACATCTTTTTGATATATAATTTCATCACTCTTCCTTATAAGCCAAACTTGTAAAAAGTTTAGATGAACAATTCACTACACTTCTATAGCACCTTATTTGGAAATAAGGCGTAAGAGCAACAAAAATGAACGAATAGCATAGCAAACATTGTGTTGGGTTTATCACAAACATTGAGTAAGCATGATACTATTTTTATAGTGGTTGATCGTTGTTCAAGTTTGGCTTAGATGAGAACCCAACACAATGCTTACTCAATTTTAAGTTAAAGCTGAAAGATAAGCATCAATTTCAGCTGAGAAATCTGATAGGAAACATTTGAAGATTTTAAGTAAACCCTATCAATCTTGGAAAAACAGCGAGAAATTTCCTCCAAACTCCAATGAAAATTACTGGAAGAATCAAGTAGAACAGAAAGAAAATTCCAAGATACAGTTGATCCTCAATTTGAGAGGAGGATCTATCTCTCCCATATCAAAAAACATGACACTCGTACCCTATCCGATTGCTGCTTCGCTAAAAACATGTAACACCTTATTCAGAAATCAGTTGTAAGAGCAACCGAAATGGAAGAATATCACACTAGCTAACAAAAAGTGCAAGTACTGTGAAAGCTACATTACTGGGAATAGAGGCAACATTCCCCTGTCAGCATGAATACATGATCATTATCACACTTGGATCTTTTTTGATGTTGATAACTATTTGCAGGCTATGCTGAGATTGTTGAATTTCTAATCAACTCTGCCGGTAACTCTAGTCTTGTGAAGCGCATGCTGGCAACAACTGATGCTGAAGGCGATACGGTCTCTGATTATTCTTTGTGCATTTGGTTGTATGCTTTATGATAACTGAACTTATTTTCAATATTATCAGCCTCTCCATCATGCTGCCAGAGGAGAACATTTGAATGTCGTTCAGTTACTGCTTTCAATGGGGGCATCCCCAGAGGAAATGAATGCATATGGAAAGGTGCTTTATTATCTAATTTTACCACTAGTTTCTAAACATTTAGCTATTTAGCTTCAGTTCAACATTTCTTTTGCTTATCATCTTCAAACTTTACAGACTCCAGCCGAGCTTGCAGATCCAGGGACGGAGGTTAGGAGGATTTTAGAGCAAGCTGTTGGCATTTAATCAATAGCCCCACAACAGTTATTGACATAATTATATAAGCTAGAAACGGCTGCAATCCCATGTTAGGTGGTGATTGACGTTTTGTTAGCACACCACAGTTTGGAATATTAAATTTTGGGTGGATTAAAATTAATCTGAAGTTATGGTTGAACTAGTCTACTAAAGTACAGCTTCTTGTCATTTAGTATTTTAAACAGAAAAGTATTCCTTTCTTGGCCAAAACATTTTTTTCTATCATTTTACATTTCAGTATTCGGCAATGGGAACATTGGAGAATGGCAGTGGGCATGCAAGAACACTGCCAGTCTAAGAAGTCACATTACATTGCGCTTATTAGCTCATGCGTATATTTCTGCAGGATGCTTGCATCATAGGACAGACATTTTGAATGGTCCATAGATAATAGCATAGTAGAAGATTCATGCTTATGATAATTTTTGTTAGCGGATATAAGGATGTAATTTGAATGATGTTGTATTCTGTAGCAAGAAAGATGACATTCTAAATCATGTATAGGAGAATAAAGGTGAATTTTATAACCATGCTTAAGCATGCCCGTGTGGACAACTTACGGGGTGCACATTTTAATAGTTAATATGAATATGGACTATATATTTGTGCGTTAACCAATATTTTCCTTTTTTAACTATGCGCCTTCTCTTACTTTTGATAAGTTTGCATTGTGATTGGTCTTTACAAGCCAGCCTCCGTGATCTGGCACACAACATGCCACATCTATTTTGGATAAAGCCCATGGAACAATTTATTGTTCATCCTTACTTAGAGCATGATTATTTAACAACTGCCATAAAAATTTATGTTTTTTTCTCTTTTAAATGGGGGTTCATTAATCTTTGCTGGAGTGCTTTAAGGTGAAGACTTGGAAGTAATAAGTTTTAAATTTTTTGTAGAAGGAATTTCTGGCAGCTTATAACACTTCAAAACAATGGTTCTATGTTTTAAAGTTTAACACTTCAAAATGCCTATTTGATTTCGCTATCTTTGTTGTCCACTTGAACATGATCATTTGAATTGCATATCTTGATCAAGGCTGAGATTTTGATTGGTAGTTTAGGAGCTTTTTCTTTCTATACTGATTTGGTGCGGGCAGACAAAAAAGGCTTCCTGCTAGTATGTTTAAGAGATATTTAGTAGACCCTTTGGACATAATTTACTTTTGTAGGCCTTATTCTTGATTTGTATTTAGTTAATTCTTATGATAATTTCCCATGTTTAGTACACTCACGTTTGTTCTCATCTCTAAGTTCCTGCTGGAATTCAATGCACAGTAGATGTATTCTTTATAGAGAAAATTCTGGTTATTTTATTATGCATTTTTTTTCAATTTAGCTTAGTTATATTTTCCAAATCTTAATTAGTTATTTTGTACTAAACCTTCCAAAAAATCTTTTTTTTGCGTATCAGGCAGTTTACTCAAATTGAAATTATTATATTCTGGACTTCAAACACTTTTTTGCGCTTAATTCTAAACTTTTCTCAGTTCGTATGGAATCAACTTATTGATGCCGAATTCTGCTGTCCAGTCCACAATTAAGGTGTATTATCTTAAGCTTACCAAGAACCTTTTTGCGCTTGAAGGCATAGCTCTTGTAATTTTTTATCGTATGTATTTTTCCATATATATATTTTTTTGTTTTTTTTTTATTTTATTATTATTTTTTTTATTTTTGATCGTATGTATCCGTCTTTATTATCTGGTTTTAGGGTTCCTTGGAATTTTGAAATTGGTGTACAGGAAACTTCAAGGAAATTTCTAATGTTCTTCGGAATTTGGATGGATAAGACGGTATTTATGAAAAATTAATTAAAAAATTCGAACCTCTTCTAATCATTTTTCTTTACTTCAAGCGAAACTCTTCTCCATCATAAAAGTTGTCAAAATATTTCACATTGATTTATTGGATATTCTAAAATAAAAGAATAATGGTGATAAATGTAACATCGAATCAGTTGAGGAAAAAAATGAGTTTGGATATTTTTATAGGATCTATCTCATACTCGTGTATTTCTTCTGTGATGAGTGTAATATAATAAAATAAAATTAATGACTTTGACATTCGTCTATTTTAAAGATTTATCTAGGATATCATGATTTTTTTTTTCACCACTTGATGCGGTCAGCCAAAGTTTGGTTGGGAGGCATGTCTTATTTCTTGTTTCTTGTGGTCCATAATTTCTGTTATAGGTTCATAATCAATTATTTGCAGGGCTGACATACTCTTATTGTTAGATATTTGGTTTGGTGGTATTCCAGCGCTGCCATCTTGTTCTTTCATCATGGCTGCAACTGTTTTCTTGTGAAGTTCCTGCTTTTTTATTGTAGTACTAAAAAGAGACACACTGGTGATGATATTAATGTTGATGAAAAATGGTCTGTCTTGAGATTTTATTGTTCACAATCTCCATTTAATTTCAATTCAAATTCTTGTTGGTTGACAAGTCGTTATAATCCAGCGGTGCAGACTATGCTATAGAAAGCCACAGCAGTGGGCAGTGTGAGGTTGGATGTAGGATGGCGGCCAGACTCTTAACATGGAAAGTGGGAGTTGGTATGAGGTTACTATCATTCAATTTTTTGTAAAATCTTTATTTTCCTTCTTTCCTTATCTGCCATCAGGTTAAACAGCAAGCAGTATTAGTTTTAACTTCCGACTAGTTCATAGCATACATACACACTGTAGCTGCTGCAGCAGCAACTGCATCTTTCACCCGTTTTCTCTAATTAATAGAAATCCAATTTCATCAACCGGTAAAAAAAATTAGCTCCCTGCATTTGACTAGTTTCGAAATCCAGTTCTTTTTCGCCTCTTTTGTTTCCATATCATGCTACTTTGCTCGCTACAGAGGCCATGATCATCATCGTCATCATCTAAGCCTTATCCTGAATTTAGTGTTGTTTGATGTGGAAATGGGTTTTATTGGAATATCTTTCTTAACTTTTTCTTCATCATCTTTTTTTTTTCCTTAAGATCTTCTAGCCCCTTTACATTAATTTTATTCACTTTGTTTTCATGTGACCTACAAATCTGAGATTTGTTTCTGAAGTCTGCTCCACTGCGGTCTAAAGCAGTTACTTTATTTTTACTGATATTTCCTGCAAATTTACATGCAATGCTTTATTGTAGAGAATGTTGTCCATGAAAAGAGAAACATAAAATTAAGATAAGTGTTGCCGGAGATGAAGATGCTAAGGTTAATGAGTGATTTTACACTTCGGGTTAGAAAGCTAAATGAATATATATGTGAAAATGTTAGTGTAGCTCCAATGACATATAAGATTAAAGGGAGTTGCCTTAGACGGTTTGGTCACATTAAACATTGGCCTTCGGTTGACTCGATTAGGAGAGTAGATGTATTAGAGTCAGCCTATATTAAGAAAGATAGAGGTAGACATAAAAAGACTTGTTTAGAAAGTATTAGAAATTATATTTTTATTAGATTTTAATAAAAATTTGACTTTCAATAGGACACAACGAAAAAAAAAAAAAATTCACGAACAAAAAATTTGTTAGTTGTTGATGTTCTTGCAAATTTAGGTGTCACAGGTTAATGAGCCTTAGCTAGGATTGTTGGGCAACTTACTAGGAATCATGAGCTACCTTGGAAAAAATAGTATTATTATTATATTTTAAAGAAAATTCACTAAAATTATTCTAATTCTTTATGTGGGAGATACATATTGTAATAAATTTTAGTCATGTCTTTCACCTTTTATGATAAATTTTGCTGATTAGGATCTAAAATAACTAATGATCATTGATATCATTTGTTAGATAGTATTCTTGCACTCCAAAGTCCTGTTCTAAAAGATCTGGAGGAAAATTAAATTATATTCTGAACTTTGACCCTTTGGACATTCAAAATCCAAAAAATGCGCTATAAGGATCTTTAATTTAATGATAAACCAAATAAGTAGCTGATATTTTAATACTAATTGTCGGAGCTGTTTGAGCTTGCCCTTTAGGGAGAGGTCAAGTAATGATAAGAGAATGTAATAGACTTGCGACGGTTTTTTATTGTCTTTATGTGCGTAAAAGATCTCCCCAACTCAATCTATCTTTAGGTTATTATGGTTTTTTTTTTAATCTTTTGTTGTGTTTGAGTAGAAATTGTAGTTATTAGTTGGTGATTGTTTACTCTTAAAATTCAAGAGAATTTTGAATAAGGCATTTAATTGTAACCATTTGGTTGAGCCAACTCTTGTGAAGATTTTGAGAAACTTTTGGCGTGAAAATTTTGGATTTATAGGTGCTCTAATGGAATCAACAATTGAGTGCTTTGGTCTTTGGACAAGATTGTGTGAAAGTTCCTGTATCTGTTTGAGGGAGTGAATGAGTTGAGCTTATGGTACTAAGGTCCGTTTGTTATAGATGCAGTTTTTCATAAATGTGATTATAAAGTTATAACGAGAAGAGTAAATTTTTTTAAAGTTATTGTAGAAATAAGCTTCCTAGTATTAAACATCCTGAAAGCTGTGGCCAAATAAAAATTATGATTACGGCCTGAAAAATAAAATAATAAGAAAATTATCTCAAATAAAATTTAAATCTGATAAATTTGCGGGTGTGGATTAAATATTAAGATAGGGCATTTGAATGTTAAATCACATAAAAAAAAGTTTATTATGTTAGAATTTACTCTAAATATTTCTTAAACAATCATTGTCTTTGTGAGATATTTATGATTTTGGGGTTTAGTAATTTAAATGTCTTAGATATTATATTTGAATATTTCATTTTTATTGAATTTCATCGTCATCTGAATTATGTCTTGCAAGTTGCAAGCAAAGTAGCATTTACATCCTCTTATCTCGTTCCATTACATCCAATAAACAAAAGCTTAAACCCACTTTCAACGAAACTGTAGCAGCGACCCTTATTTTTAAAGTTCGCACCTTTTTCCGATATAACAAAACCCCGCCCCATTTGGCTTCCCCAAATCACTCCACACCCAAAACCCTACTTCTCGGCCACCGCCGGTAAAATGCTCCGCTTCCGGAGCAGTCTCCTCATCCACATTCTTCTCCTCCCGTTCGCCCATACCCTCCCCAACCCCAACTCCTCCCACCCCGATCCCGAATCAGTCGCCGGCGACGTCCTTCGCCACATCGAGCTCTCCCGCCGCCGCGCCCTCTCCAACCAACTGCAATGCCTCACTGGAAACCCCATTGACGACTGCTGGCGCTGCTCTACCACCGACTGGCGATCCGATCGCCAGCGCCTTGCGGACTGCGGCATTGGCTTTGGCCGCGACGCGCTTGGCGGGAAGGGAGGCCGGATCTACGTCGTCACCGACTCGTCCGACCACGACCCAGTAAACCCCACCCCTGGTACGCTCCGCCACGCCGCCATCCAGGACGACCCCCTTTGGATCGTCTTCTCCGCCGACATGAACATCCGTCTCGCCGAAGAGCTCCTCGTTAACAGCTTCAAGACTCTTGATGGCCGCGGCGCTGACGTCCACATCTCCGGCGGTGCCTGCATCACCCTCCAATACGTCTCCAACGTCATCATCCACAACCTCCACATCCACGACTGCGTCCCCGCTGGCAACGCCAACGTTCGCTCCTCTCCGACCCACACCGGCTTCCGCAGCCGATCCGACGGCGACGGCATCTCCATCTTCAGCGGTCGCAAGATCTGGATCGACCATTGCTCCCTCTCCAACTGCGCGGACGGCCTTATCGACGCCATCATGGGATCCACCGGCATCACCATTTCGAACAACTACTTCTCCCGACACAACGAGGTGATGCTTCTCGGCCACAGCGACAACTACTCGCCGGATTTAGGCATGCAGGTCACCATCGCCTTCAACCGCTTCGGGGAGAAACTCATCCAGCGAATGCCGCGATGTCGCCTCGGCTACTTCCATATCGTTAACAACGATTTCACGGAGTGGGAAATGTACGCCATCGGCGGAAGCGGTAATCCGACTGTGAATAGTCAGGGGAACCGTTACATTGCTCCGCCTGATCCGAACGCCAAGGAGGTAAGAGAATTATCAGCTCGTCGGTATAATTTGACAATTCGATTTGGGGTTAGAATGGGTGGATTAATGGCCTGCTGCAGGTGACCAAGAGAGTGGACAGTGATGACAGGGATTGGAGCGGGTGGAATTGGAGATCAGAGGGGGATATCATGGTTAACGGGGCTTTCTTCATTCCGTCGGGAGTTGGCTTGGAGGCGATCTATTCTAAGGCTTCCAGCGTTTCGCCGAAGTCCGTCGGGCTCATCGACCAGCTCACTCTCAACGCCGGCGTTCTCGGCGGTTCGAGGTACTTTCACCGCCCCTCGCTTCTCATTTTTGGATTGAGCGCGTAAAATTGACTTAATTCGGGGTGAGGATAGCGGTATTATATAATTTGATTGTGACCTCTGTGGTCTCATTAGTCAAAGCATATAGTGGGCGAATGGGTAAAGCTGTCGCAGAGAACTGACAGGCTTTTGCACCTGGGACTCTTCGACAGATAAACTATATCAGGATATCTAATTCAAATTAAATAAACAGATTTTTTTTTTTTTTTTTTTTGAGAATATTGGGGCAAAGCCCATTTCATTAAAGAAAACTAGTTACATGTGTAGAAGTTAAAGAAAGGAACTAACAAAGAGAATAGCCAACCCAAAATATGAAAGCCCAAAAACTAATTAATAAACAGATTTTTCAAAAATAAATAAATAAGCAGAATATGAGATCTTTGTAACTTCGGTGGGCTTTTTATTGCTTTAAAAAATTTTTGTACTAAAAAAATTATGGTAAAAAACGGTCAGAAAAGTGTTCCAAACGAATCCTATCAAAGTGTAAATTAGTCGAGTCAGTTGAATTCTGGCTACTCTCAATTGAATTTTGTGCTTGACTGATTACAAAGTGTAAAATACTGTTGCTACGGTGCCGAACAATTCTAGGGGGCCTACCAGACGTCAGAATAATTTCTTTACATTGTGAATTTGTTTTCTTCTCTCAGATTTTATTCAGATGCTCGGAATTTCTATTGAATAGTATCGCTTGAGACATTGAGGTGGTTATGAAGAGCTTCTCTCTTCTCTTACTAAGTGTCACTGACACTGTCGGCGAGGGCGACAACTCACCTTCACCTACTGATGCTCCATTCTTCTCGCTTGCATCTACAGTGCCTTTCTGTGATCTTATATTATGTGAAATATTTGGTATAAGTAATTGTGCGAGCTCGAACAGAGTGGATTAGTCTGTTAAGAGGGAAAAATTATTCTATACGGATGTCCGGATAATTGAGCTTGCCGCTCGGTACCGTTTGATACCGCTCGGTACCATGGTACAAGGCTCGGTATTGTTAATATGGCTCATATTCAGACGTAAAATTGTGTTCAATGTCCACACAGAATAATCTCTCGTTGAGAGTAGGCGTGGGTGTATATAGCACATTAACAGGGGGTGTATATATCGCTTTTTAATAAATGGCTATCGTCCGATTCGCGTTGAAACCAACCCGCACAGACATTTTCGGTGTGCCCATTGCCCAACGTTTTATTCTGAAATGGTGGGACAGGCTTACACAAATAGTCAATTTGAGGGTAACATGATTTTTGTACTGAGTATAGCTGGGAGCCCAATTGTTTTTTAAGTTCTGTAGTAGTTAAGTTTTATAGCGACTTTCCCGAATGATAAAAGAAAAAAAAAATTATAGCGAGTACAGAGGGAAAGCGTGCTGCTGCCCTTTGGTCCCATTTGAATCATTTGTGGGATGAAGGGAGCTTTTCCATCAGGATTCGTGAATCGTGATGATAATCTTTTTGCTTCTCGTTTGGAATTAGAAACGATCTTAGTTATTTGCATTTACTTGTTGGATAGCAATCGGCCAATTACAACATACTTAGTCATTCAGAAAGAGAGATGAGTACATCTGAACAATACGTTCCAGTTGATCTTTGCTTGAAGAACCTCTCTAATTAGACTCTGTATAGCATAATCTCGATCCTTAATACTCTTGCTCAGTAATCTTATCCTTATTTTCGCAACTGATTATCTCACTCTAACTAGCTTTGTTATTTACAAACTCAAAACGTCTATTAATCTCAATCATTTCAGCGGTTATGTTGCCCTGTGATCGATCAAAAACAAAAATGAAAACATCAAAGTTCTTTCAGCAAATGTAAGATTAAAAGTTCTTTGTGAAAGTTGATCGGATTGTGCTGCGATACTCTGATTTCATAGTTTAACTTCTTTAAGCGTCATTTTTGAACTTCTTAAACTCTGAATTAACCAACTTATGTTGTCAAACTCATCTCTAGCAGCCTCAAGTAATGATATACTAACTTTTGTCTTTAAATTTCAGTTTTGTTGCTAATATTAGTGTAAAATGGCAGGGATAATGGAGGGCAGAGTGGAGGTAATGGCGGAGCTAATTACGGTGGTGGTGGGGGCGGCGGCGGAGATGTAGCTATGGGCGGCGGTGGCAGTGGCCTTACGGGATATCTGGCCATGGCGTTTGGGAGTGGCGTGCCACCACCTACTTCTCAACCTCGCCCGTTATTGTACTTGCCAATTATTTTTCTCTTCTTTCTCCAATTGTAACGGTTATGTTGGTGAAGGCTTTATTTATTCGATGGTATGAATATGATATTAGAAAAACACATTACATAGATTACCGTAAGGCTTATTGGTTGCTATATATTAAAAAAAAAAAAAAGAAATCATGTTTTTTATTTTCTCTTAGTATAGAGCATTCAAATAAAATTATTAAATAGGATTTTTGTCTTCTTTCCTCAATGGTTATGAGTATTTTGATAAAGTTTTGCTTATAAAGAAAATCAAAATAATTTGATTTATTTTGAGATGACAGATATAAATTATGATTAAAAATTAAATTGCATGTAAACAAATGAACTTAATGTGTTTGCACTCTACAGAGCCAGATTTTGAAATTCTCAAAAGTTAAAACTATTCTAATTTAGGATTCATTTGGGATAATTTTTTTATCACTTTTAAAGTAAATTTTTAATACAAAATTTTAAGTTAAAAAAAATTTTGTACAAAAAAATTGTTTTAAAAAAATAGTAAGAATTTAGTGCCAAAGGAAGCCTTAAATTTTGCCTTGATGGATTTTATCAAGATTGTGAAAATCAGACCGGATAATGAATCGATAGGAGTTGTTCACGGTTCGATTTGTTCGACTGATCAAATCGAATGACATAATAAATAAAAATTAGATGACATAAAAACTATATAATAATATAAATTTTTTATTAAAAAAAAAATTGAATTCACACATTACTAATATCTTATGTAATTTTAAATTTAAACTTATTTAATATTTAAATTAATTTAAATTTAATAAAAATTTAAGTGACATATCAATTAATAAGTTTAATATAAATTATTATTAATTTATATTATATATTTATATATAATTTATATTTATAATTTATATATTAAATTCATATTATTGTTTTACATTTATAAATTAATTAGGTTAGATTAGATCATTTATTATAATTAATTAATTAATTAATTAATTTTTATAGTATATAAAAAATAAATGAAATATATAATTTATTTAATATTATTAATAAAAACAAATATTATTTACATCCTAAAATGTTTATTTAAAAAATTTATTTTAAACTGAATAGTATTTTTTTGTAAACTTAAGAGTTAAGAAGTAAGAAATATGAGCTTTAGCTTTTTTAGTCCCACATCACTTGAGAGATTTTCTGTTGGTAATGCTTTTATTTTATATTGACTTTTGAGCTAGAATGAAATAGTACCTCATGTAAAATGATGAAATATTGTGAAATACTTAGTTAAAAAATTTTAATTTAAAATTAAGCATTTCAAATTAAAATGAAATTATAAATATTACTTAATATTCTAAAATAATTTATTTAAATATTCAAAAAATTCAAAAGTTGAACCGGTTGGTTCAAGAGAACCATGATTGCTTCAACAGTTTTCGGTTGAACTGGTGATTTTGTCCGGCTTGATGCAGTAGCGGTTCTTAGGATGAATCGAACCGGCCATAAGATCGGTTCACGATTGAATTGGTCGGACCGGCCGGTCCGATCTGATTTTTAAAACATTGGATTTTACAACTATTAATCATACAAGTCTTAATTAATTAGTTGCATATTATATACGTCTTCAAATAAATTTAATGACTATAATTTGTCTGAATTTGCTCCAATTATGTACTTCTTTTCTTAATAATTTTGTGCCTTATCATATAAGAATCAAAATTGTAACCCTATCAAACAGCTAAGGATTGAGAGGAGTCTAATATGTGAAAAGAAACCTTGATATGGGACCACTCGTATTAATTAAACCATAGGGAATTAGGGAGGGAGCCTATGGATATGTAATTGTTTTATCTTTGTTTTATGTCAATGTTCCCTTTCTCCCGAAACATCATTATCTAGAGGTTGGAGATGTCTAACTTATTTCTTTGATCTTTTTTAATTAAATGTTTATAAAATGAAAAATTATAGGTGGAGTTATCCATTTAGGTTTCGTTTGGGACAGCTTTAAATCACTATTTTTTTTATTTTTAATAAATTTTTTACTAAAAAATAGCTTTACAAAGCAATAAAAAAGTAATCCCAAACAAAACCTTAAAAAAAATTGACCATTATCTTATTCCACTCATATAATAAAACATAAAGGCTTAATGTTCGTGAGCAACTCGTGTTCAATTTGCTCATTAAGTGAGCTAAATACAACATATTATTTGAGCTGAATTTGTTAATGTGTCGAACATGAATAAACTTATGTTTTAAGTTTGCAATAAATAAATAAATAATATATAGTATGCTTAATTAACTATTAATTTTTAATATATAGTTACTTAAGCATTAATCCATACTGACAATCATTTTAGAAAATAATAAATTTAATTAATTTAGCCTTCTCATTATCAAAGGTTAAAATTATGATGTTTATAAATAATAAATGTAAAGCTTCATTGCTCAACTTAGTTCATTGGGTAGTTTAGCTTGTATTTATGGGCAACTTTTTTATTATTTTTTAAAATAATTTTTTTAGTATAAAATTTCTACCTTAAATTTTTTTATTCTAAAAAATTACTATAGAAAATAGTAAGAAGCTGCTCCAAACAAAATCTTAGTTGTTCATGAAGTTGAATTACATCGGTCTTTATTAAAATTATACTTTCATACTTTAATCTTCTCCAAAAATATTAATTTTAAATAAAATCGAATATTTTTTTTATCACGAAACTTTTTATCAAACATATTTGGCCGTATATATCCTCCTAAATATCGTTCATTGATCATTATTTGTGACTTGATTATTTTTTGCAACTCATAATAATGCGTCGGATGAGCTGTCGTTTTCTATAAAAAAAAAAGCCAAAAAAATAAAAAATAAAAAACAGGTTGTCTTTGAAAAAAATAAATAAATTTTCACAAAAAGTCATTTTCACAAAATTTTGAATAGTGTAAATAGGGCAGGCTTGAACTCCTAATGGGCTTTATGATAGTGTAAATAGGGCAGGCTGGAGCTCCTAATGGGCTTTAGATGGCTTAATAAAATAGTAAAAAAAGAGTTTTGATAAACATGATATGCATTGATGTAATAATAAATTATATAAGCTTAGTGATGGGATGAAGCTTATGTGAGCTCCACCTCACTATTAAGGATTAATAGGTATATATCCCTCATGGTTTTGTGGGCCATTGTTAGTTATATCCTCACAGTTGAGATAAGTTTTAGAAAGCATCACAATTTTATTTTTTATTAAGAAAGTTTTTAATGAAAAGATTAGTTAGTGATGTGTCATCAAAAATTTCATCTCGATCAACTATTTTATATTGAAATTTTTCTGAATTAAATTTAGGATCATCTGAGCTCTTGTTTATGCAACTTTATAGTTAAATTGAACGTCTTCACAATGTGAACCTAAAGACAGCAAAGATAATTAGATCTAGGCTCACATGAGCTAAAATTATGCACATGAAATATGATTAGAAATTTTAAGATATTAATTGAAAGATCAAACAAGTCTAACAAATTTAAAATTATTAAAATTTGAGGTCATTAAGATACTAAAATACTAAATAATCAATCTATGATCAAATGATTCAATATGAGCCATTCAATGGAGTTTTATGAAAATTTGGCTACATTTGCCAACAGGCAAATCCCAAAATACCAGAAACAAACAACCATACACTTGAAATTGGAGAGAGTATGAAAATCTAAAGAATTAAAAGCGTATATCACCTCCACGTGATTCCGCCCCTGACTAAGAACTCTATAAATAAAATCCTTAATGACTAAATTTACCATTCATTATTTTAACCTTTATAAAAAAAAAAAAAACTCGCTTGATTTCTATATATTATCAAAGCATGTAATCTCTAAAGTACTAATCACCCCTTCAAAAAAATAGCCTCATTAGTTGTATAAATCTTGACATAATTCACTTAAGGTACCTAAATTTCCAGCCCAAATCATGCTACTTGGTTCTAACATGATCAAATCTTCATGCCATATTCAACTCCTTATCTGGATCACATAGCCTTCTCCTTATCATCTCAAGATGCATGGCATAAACTCACTCGAATGTTTGTCAATTGATTACAATCACACACTCTTCCAAAAAGACAAACTAACTAGTCCAAACAAGTTGGGGGGCAAAATTTATCATCAACTTCATAAAATCATTTAAAAATCTTATTGATCAACTAGCTCTTACGGGCACTCCATTACAAGAGGATGATCTTATTTATGACTTTTTAAATTTAATTGCATTGAAATTCAAAGAAGCCAGTAGAACACCAATTTCATTAGAAGCATTTCATGACAAACTAGTTGAACATAAAATTTTTTTACAAAAGAACCCCATAAAGATTGTGTTATGAAGAAAAATGATTCGTCAAATATCATTTTGATCCTTATGATTGATTTAGTTTTTCCAAATAGAGTTCCAATGACTAAATCAACAAAAATTTATCTTCCACAAACAATTGTCTCAATTCGCCATTAATTTATCTATTACTAATCTTTTTTAGCCAATCAATTCATTCTTCACATAATGGATATCTCTGTCGGATTTTCTTAGCACTGACAAACTATCTATCATAATTTATAGAGGATCTATTCATATATATATTATAGATATATATATATATATATATATATATATATATATATATATATATATATATATATATATATATATATATATATATATATATATGAATAATTGAATAAGACAATTGAGAAGACCTTCCTCTGCACAACCCACTTTCTTATGGATGGAGATTGAAGCCCGGTTTCCTGAAGCTTTGAATTGATTTAGTATAAGTTTGGATCCATTGTAATTTTTTATAAAGGTGATTATAAAATTGTTATGGAGAAAATAATTTTTTTAAAAATAATTATAGAAAGCAATTTCTAAATATAAAAATTTCTTAAAAGCAACCAGTAAAAAAGTTATTTCAAACGAAGCCTTACATTCAAAAACAAACGTAAGTTGTTTGGGTGTGATCAAATTTATCATTACGAACAAAGGTTGAAACTCGTAGCTTAACACTTAGGTTTCGTTTGGTTTAGCTTTCTTACTGCTTTTTAAAGCAACTTTTTAATAACAAAATTAAAATTTTTGTACCATAAAGCTGCTTTAAGAAGTAGTAAGAAAGCCGTCCCAAACGAGGCCTTACTCTAAATTTTAACTCGCCGCAACTTCGACCTCCATTTTGAAAGCAAAATCGATTTCTAGTTTACTTTCAATTTTGCCTAACTTGCTATACTAATATTCAAAATAAATATTATATTGCCAGTTCACGAGTAGTCTGTTGGATGAGTGGCTCCATTTCTCCAACTCCTATGTGTGCATCCAAGTTTGAAGTTGATACGTATTGCGTGGATATGTATTGAACTTCAATACTGCCCATTCTTTAAATAAAATAAGCATATCATATGACATAATAAATATAATTTATATTCTATGTTAAAGAAAAAGTTCTTACATTCCTCAAATTACTACACAAATAAAATATACTTAAGATTTTTTTTTTCTTAATGAAATGACTTTATTTTTTTAATGAAATTGATATTTCACAAAAATTCGTCTTGATCAGACACAAATCTCGATGTAAATATAAGTCGGAGGCTTCAAAAAATAAAATCGGGACCGTCCAAACTCCGATTTTAGCAAACATATGGTCAAATTGAATAACTCGAGGAGATGACTCCAACGACACCAAATTCGATCCAATCCGAGCCCAAATGGGCCCAAATCAAAAGACCAAAACCTACTTGAAAGCCTCAAAATATTAATTGGATGACCAAATGACATCCAAATATGACAGCTTATAGTTAAATCGAGCGGCTCGACAAGACGAATCCAATGAGCCCAAGATCACTCAATTATGACATTCAGATAAAGTTGATATTAATTGGTTACAACATTCAGCCAAAGGCACATATTGCTTGATCCACAGTCTGAGAAGATAATTATCAATAGAGATTTTTTTTAATGAAGATGGTATGTGGGATTGGAGTGAATTTGAAATTCATGATAAAGGCAAAACATTAATTGAATTTGAGGAGAATCATCAAATTGATATCACAAACTATCAAGAAGTTAGTATCACTAACTATCAAGAAGTTAGTGATGATTTGTCATTTAATTCATCCCTTTCAAGCCTAAGATCAGTAGATTCAAACACATATGAAGAGAGGCATCATAAAAAATGAGATCTTTGTATGAATTATATGATTGTACATTTGCACCTTATAGTTACTGAACCATTATATTATGAAGATGCTTGTGAAAAAGAAGAATTAGAAAATACTATGAAAGAGGAGATTCAAGGTATTAAAAAAATGATACTTGAGAGCTTGTTGATACGTCACAAGGAAAAGATCCAATTGGTGTGAATTGGATTTACAAGGTGAACTATAATTCAGATTGAATTATAAAAAGATACAAAGCAAGGCTTGTTGTAAAAGTTATGCACAAAAATATAGTATTGATTTCTAAGAAACCTTTTCTCCTTTTGTTAGATTTGAACTGTTAAATTATTTCTTGCATTAGCTGCACAAATGAAGTGAAAAGCTTTTCTGTTTGATGTTAAATTTATATTTTTGAATGATAAATTGAAAGAAGATATATACATTGATCAACCACAATGTTTCATTATTAAAGGTAGATAGGAGAAATTTTATAAATTAAAGAAGGCTCTCTATGGGCTTAAACAAGCACCAAGAGTATGATATTGGAGGTTTGATTCATACTTCTTAAAGAAGGAATTTCATAGAAGCGAGAGTGAGCCCACTTTGTTTGTGTTGGCTAAAAATCATGATTTGCTTATTATTTGTATTTTTGTTAATGATATTATCTACTCTGGATTATCCAAAGTGTTAATTGAATAATTTAAGGCTGATATGATAAATGAATTTGATATGACTGATTTGAGGTTGTTGCACTACTTTCTGGGTTTACAAATTATTCAAGCAGAAGATGAGATTTTTATATCCCAGGAAAGATATGAATTGGAGTCACTAAAGAAGTATAATATGTTGACTTACAAAACTTTTTTAACACCCATGAATATAGATGGAAAGCTAGTTCAAAATGATGGTACAACTAAGGCTAATGAGAAAGTATTTAGAGAAATTGTGGGTGGCCTTATGTAGTTGACATATACCATGCCTGATATTATGTATTATGTTAATCTTATTTAAGGTTCATGCATAATCCTTCTATACATCATCTTGGAGTGGCTAAACGCATTCTTCACTACATTTGGGAGCCAAGCAATTAGGAGATTTAGTATAAATCAATTTCTAACTTTAATTTAGTTGGTTTTATTGATACTGATTGGGCAGGTTCTAACGAAGATAGAAAGAGCACAAGTGGATTTATATTCAATCTTGGGTCTGGAGCAATATCCTAGAGCACAAAGAAACAAGTTAGTACTGCATTGTCATCTTCAGAAGCTTAATATATTGCAGCTTCGTCAGCAACATGCCAAGCAATCTAGATGAGGAGAATATTAAAAGATTTTAAGCTACCTCAATTAAAGGTGACCAACATATTTTGTGATAATAAATTCATAATATATTTGAGAAAGAATTTAGTGTTTCATGGTAGATTGTAGCATATAGAACTCCAACATCATTTTGTGAGAGAAATTGTAGCAAAAGGAACTATTGCAATCAAGTGGTGTTCTACTGATGATCAAGTTGCTCATGGATTCATAAAAGCTCTCAATTTTTAAAAATTTGAGAGATTCCGATCAAATCTTAGTGTAGGAATTTTGCATTAAGGGATTGCGAAATTAATGCAAAATAGTTTTTAATTTTTAAGTTTTATTAAATCTAAAATGGTTTTCTATGTGAAAGGGTGTGATGGTTGGTTTTTAGTTTTTTTATTTAAAACCTATGTTGTACATGAAAGTGTTGTTTAGGAAAAAATTGAACCTTTTGTTCTCTGCATTTTACCTTTGCTGTTCGTGGAAGCTTATTAAGAAAAATTTATCAAATTTTTCTCCATTCCCCTAGTCGACTTCTTATTTTGTTTATCTTATTTTTCTAATTACTCAAACATCTTAGTGGTCCCATAATTTTTAGTGTCGTTGGCGCTGAAAATTGTCGAGTACTTTGCTTGGAGAAGGCGACGGGAGGGTGGAAAAGGGATGGTTGAGGACGGATTTGAACGAGCACTATAAGAACTTCAGCCATTTTTGGTGAATTTTTTTGGCCGAAAAATCACCAAAATCCACCGGTAAATAGGTTTACCAATAGAATGTAATCCTTCGGAAAAATCTGCGTTGGAAACAAATTTCCAGCGTAATATTTCTACCGGAAATACTTTCGGAGGATTTCTACTCCAAAAAATGACTTTTTTAAATGGTTTTACATCGGATTACCAGCGGAATTGTCCACACCATTTATGCTTTTGCACCAATGCCACATCTGCCTGTACACCTTCAATTGCTACTTGAGTCCCACCTTCACCTTAATCCCCACAGCCTACATTGCGAAACTTGTGCCCTGGTTAGGTTTTTTATTAATATTATTTTAGTACTTAGATTTATTTTTTGAATTCCCACCAAATATAAAATAATATTCTACATTTCAAATATGTCGTATTTAGACTACATTGTATTTAGAATACATTTGAATTATAAATACTTAAAACCAAATAACTCCTTAGCTATTTTCATTTTCACTTCAAGAACCAATATAATAAGAAGAAAAGAAAGCAATCACATCCCTAAGACTTGGGGTCATATGTTATTTTGAGGTTATAAATTCCAACATCAAACATTATCCAGCAATGAATATAAGATTTATGCGGGATTTGATATATGATTTACATGTGAAAGGAAGAAAGATGGCTACCTTCAGAATGAGCAAGCTCCCATTCTCTTACGTCTGATCTAACAGAGAACGATGAGGTGTGACTTCGAATCCGACATAAACGAACGTCAGCAAAGTAGGCGAAGTCAAAGAGCAGCAACAGCCAGACAGGAAAGACGTTGTCGAAGCAGGTGAAGTTGAAAAACAACGAACAGGAGATTGTCGAAGCTGGTGAAGTCAAAGAGCAACGAACAGACGGAGAAGAGGAAAATCTAATCACAGGCTAAGTTGAAGAGTAACGACAGTAGGGAACGTCGAACCAAACGAAGACAAACAACAATGAACAGCCGGAGAAGAGGAAAAGCAAACCTAAGAAAATGAACGGATGGAAGAATGAAATGATGAATTAAGGCACTTTCTGAAACGGAATATTTAAAACCGTTGAAATTTCTGGCATAAATTTCCGCCGGAAATTCCTCCAAAAATTTCCAGCGCTTTTTCTGCCGGTGATTCCGTTAGCCTTTCTGACGAATAACATTCCGTTGGAAAATATATCGGAAATCCCTATTTTTTTTGTAGTGGAGAATAAGTTAGATTATTACTACTGGATTGTGTGCGTGATTAATATGTTGATTTTTTGTATTTATTTGGTGGTGGCTTGGAGTTATAAGGCATGCAGTGATCAGGTGGGAAGAGTTGGTGTAGAGGAATTGGGAAATGGGAGTGGGTTGGGGACTATGGATATAGTGGAAGAAGAGGGGTTGGCTGAGGAATTTCTGAAACATTAGTTTTGATATATTGATTTGTAAATTAGTTGGGATGTATACATCTGGTAAAGAAACATGCTTTTTAATTGTGAGATATATAAAGCTTTATATATGTGAGGATGATCATTAAGTATGTTTGTGCTGTGAGACTGTAAATAAAACTAATAGGGAGAGAGAGAGAGAGAGAGAGAGAGAGAGAGAGAGAGAGAGAGAGAGAGAGAGAGAGAGAATTATTTGATTGTAATCTTGTATTACTATTAGAATGATTAGAATAAGGTTTTTTTGTGCATTTGTGAATGTAATTTAAATTTATGGAATTATGCGATTCTATTGTCTTGTTTTTTTTGGCTTTCTTTCATTTGGTTTGATTGTGATTATTATTACTGGTTGAACGCAAATTTTTTCAGTAAGTAGTAGGAGAGCTTGATTAGCTTTCAATATTTATAAGAAAAGTTGGATCAATGATATGAAGTTCAATGTTGGAAATAGTTTTATGCCTTGGAGTGGTATGATATATGGAGCTTTTTGTCTAAAAAGGTTTGGTGTGTGTGTATATAGTCTGTATTTTGATTCAAGTAAATAATTTATTTTAGGAGTCATTATAAATTCAAATTATAAACTATTTTTGTCATAACATAGATGTTGTAGTGATTTAATTATGTCAATTTTTTCATAATTTTTGGCATTGGTAGAAATTCTTAAGAAATTGACACTTGTCAGTATAAGTGGAGTTTTGGGGACTGTCACGTGTCCGTTTTACAAACCTGTTTCACTAAAATTTTTAAATAGAATGAACTATTTTATGGATATTTTTCTATAATTTTTGAAGCCCAAAAATATATATATGAATTTTATATTAAAATTTTAATGAATTATACAATTATATTTATATTACATTATTATTTCATTATAAATATCTTAAGACACTTATCTAATTCCTAAAATCGGCCAAGACATTGGTAAGGTGAAATTAGAGAGAAAAGTGAGGAGGAAGAAAATGAAACTCAAGATTTGAAGATAATGGAGCAATTTTCATCTGTTGATCCTGTTAGGAAATTTTCTCGTCTTATTGTAAGGAATCATTACCCTGTTTCTGATTTCAATAATTTAGTATTTTTGATATTTTTGATCAAATTTGTATATCCGTTACTGAAAAATGAGGATAACTTTGTATTGATAAAACTTTCACTGTATAACATTTTATATAATGTTATAGAGATTGAGAATTTGAACATTTTGTGATTTGACTACTGCATGCATATTATTTCTTTGTCGTACATTGAGTTCCGTTGTAGGATTTGGTTGCTTACTGGGCTCTTGAGCTCATTATATGTGGTTAATTGATTTCAGGTCAAAGCAATGGAGCATGAGTGTGAGATTAACCATGATCCTTCAGATTTATTTTTATTATTTTAGCTATTTTTTTATACTCATGAATAGAAAGATGTGTTGCAATTATATGATTCATAAGTATTATATATGATGATTTTAAGAGCAATGATAATATAGATATGTATAGATGTTTTGAATTCAAGAATTTATTTTTGTTGTTTATTACTAATAAACAAAATTAGATACATCTAGTTATTATATAATAAAAGATAAAATAAATAATTTCTTCTAAATTAGATTCTAGAATGTAATATACGGTGTCCAAAGATGTCCATAACGATTAACAAAGAAGATGAAACAGAGATGGATGAAAAGCTCTCTCCATGATTCAAGCTTCGTTTGGATGGCTTCCTTATTGCTTCATAAAGTAGTTTCGTAGTACAAAAATTTTTGAACTAAAAATTTATGTACTGAAAAGCTGCTTTAAAAAGTAATAAAAAGATTGTCTCAAACGAAGCCTTTATCATATTCGACATGTGATATTTTTTTTGAATGCTTTGAGAAAACAACTGTTTTGCTAAAATCTCTAAAATAAATCTTAAGCATGCGAATATATGTTTATTAAATCATATAAATAATTTCAAGTCTGAATGAAATCAGTCGAGTCTGAGTACTACATTATTAACATTTATTTATTTATTTATTGAGTTTTAACTCAATCAAGTTTTATTTTTATTATTATTTTTTAACTCAATCAAGTTTTAATTATTTCTAATATAAATTTCTGGCATAATAATTATACATAATTAAATTTATAAATTTCAACAAAAGATTTATATATATCTACGAATCTATGTAATTTATAAGAAATATGAACTATAAAAAAATTGATATAATAACATATAATATTAAACCATCATTTAATGATTTTTTTATTGTATTTTTAGCGAGCTACTTATTTAACAGCAAATAAGCATCTTTTTTAATACAAATAAATGTATTTCTCTTTTGGATTATAATAAGTGCCATTCTCCATATAACGCAATTTAGTTATAAAATCAAATCACTTACGTCTCGTTTGGAAAAGCTTTTTTTAATTGTTTTTATTGAATTTTTGAAATAAAAAGCTGTTTTAGAAAGCTGACACAAACGAAATCTTAAATTATCAAAGGATTCGATCAAATTATCCTAAGGGGGTCTGAAAAAGAGCAAATCCATATGAGTGCGAATTTGTTGCGTAATTAATGAAAGAAAATATCTAATGGATAGGCTTAGAAATTGTTGGCGTACTTAACAGCCCACGATGCGCATGGGCTCTAGCACATATTCAGGCTCAATTGACGTTGCTCTTTAATTACAGTAGGTTTATGTGGGCCATATGTGGTACGGTCCGTTCTCGCTTTTGCCTGCCACATGAAAGGAGAGGTCAGCCGGAATTGGTGGGCATAACCGCGCTGATCTTGCCGGCCCATGCTACAAACAATGATTTGGGCCTTTTCATTCCTAAGACTTTTAAATTCTCTATGCAACAAGTTTATATATATATATATATATATATATATAGAGATTGTTTTTTTGTTTAAAAAATATATATATTTTTTTTTGAAGGCATACTCCTAAAATATCTAAATTTAAATACAACTCATCAATTTTTTTATAAAATTTATTAGTAAAATACTCTACAAATAAAAATATGAGAGTCTCTTCTTATTTTCATTAGTCCATTGAAAAAATAAATCTTTGATATAATTTTGTGTAGAAGTTATAGACAAAGTATTTTTTAATTATAATTTGAATTGAATAATACAAGAGAGTTTGGTCAATTTTAAGAAAAATAATTATTTTAAAAATAAGAAAATACATGAGAATTGAAAAAATTTTAAAATCAGCCACACCATTGGATTCACTATTTTAAGTTGCAAGATAAATCTTCTTTGATATTTGTGCTTAAAATTTTTATTTTGGCATAAATTATTAAGTAAAAATATTTTCTCGCAATAGTTGGGAAAATTAAAAGATTAATAAAATTTAAAAGTACTATATTAAATATAGAAATTTGTTTTGGTGATATTAAAGTCACGAAGATAATTTTTTTTTAAAAGCCACATCTAATGAACAATGTATCACGACATTATGATATAATACTTCTTTATATATTGAATCAACATTAGTGACGGAGTCAGAAACTTTTTATAGTGGGGGCACACACACATTAATATATATATAGACAAAATTTTAAAAAGAAGTAGATTAATAATTAAAATCAAGTATATGAGCAGAGTCAAATGATAATTTAAAAAGGAACAAAATTAGAATTTCATATCATATGTTTTAAGAAACCGGGAAATTAAATTAGGGTTTGTTGAAACCGGAAAAAATCCTTCCCAATTATCACGCCCAAGTCGCCTGTCTATCTCAAGCCCCACACACTACAGCAACCCTTTCTTATTTTTTTCCTGTTCGGACTCTGTCAGTCTACGTGCATGACTTGTCCACCAGTTTAGCGTACATCTCCACAAGTAAAGCACTAACATGCCCCTAGCATCTCTCGTGCGACATCAGCCTCCTGCTCGATCCCGCACACCTGACAACTTGGAGCAAAATTTGGAGGAAAACAATACTAAAGTTTTATCCAATTTTTCCCACCAATACATCAATTTATAGCATTTATATATACGTATTGACAATGATGTGATATCTTGCAGAATAATTTAACCTAAAATTGAATCAATCCTAACAAACTTATATGTAATGTTATTTATTTTCAGCCTAGTATTACTTGTGAGCAACCAACTAATATCTTCATGAAATCACATCCTCCTCGTTGATTTCATGAACCCTTAGTTAAGCTCAAATTGATCTCTTCTATGGCCCGTTAAATTTATATGATTGTACTATAATCACATGTTTAATCCTTGAATAGTAATGATTCATTATGGTGCCTTAAGAGAATATTTTATATTGTTTCTATTTCATTGGATGCTCCTTATATGTCAACAAACATGCCTTATAATTTTTATATGTTTATAAACAAAAAATGCTAAATTTTCTTACTTTATTTATTTTTTTCATTTAATTACTTTATTATAAAAAAGATGCTATTTATTTAATTTATGATTCAACTGAATATAATTAAATATCAATATTAACTGTGACCTGTCAAACTTTTTTCAAAAATTATTTATATTTTAAAAATAAATAGCTAAATTTATTTTTTATTTTTTATTAGGTCAGTCACTATTTTTTTCTTTTTTTTAAAGAAAATTAATTAAATTTTATATGTAGAAACCTCAAAATCATTCCAACGATAATCTCCGGACCAGTGGGCTCCGCTCAACGGGCTGCGGGACCGTTGCAGCTTCTGTCATTAATATTGTTAAAATGGGCACGTGACCGCCGTCGGTGATTTCCCCGTTTCCCGGTCGAGGAAAACATAACGGAATCCGTTGATGGCGGTTTTAACCTATTGTGCTCCGTTGTAATGGGATAGACGCTTTTAGCCGTCACCGTTTTGCCTTAAATATTTTCCCGAAAAGGCAAAAAAACACCTAAAATCAAAAAAGGGCTATTTTTTTGTATTACAACCTTTACTTTTTATTTTACAAATTCATTAATAATTTAGTGCAAGTTTGGAACAGCTGCAATTTTTTATAAAATAGATTGTGAAGTTACTATAAGGATGCAGCCCGTCTTGGAATATTGGTTGGGAGCTTTGGCTACCAACAAAGAGGTCTTAGGTTTGAGTCTTTCACATGTGATGTGTATGAAATTGACTTAAGTGATTTAAATATCCCAAAAAAAAGTTGCTATAGGAAAAAAAAAAGTTGTAAAAAATAAAATAACTTTCCGCTATAGAAAAAAATTATGAAAATTAGTGAGAAAACATTTAGAAAGTTATAGTTAAACAAAATTATGATTGCTATACAAAAAACAAAGAAGCTATTAAACTGTCTTAAATAAACGAGAAATTATTCTGTGCGGACACCGGACCGTCTGGAGGCGAATCAGAGCGCGCCACGTCACCTGGCACACTACATAGCCGCGGTAGACATCAAAAGGGTGACGTGACGCTCTGATTCGCCTCCAAACAGTGTCCGTATCCGCACAAAATAATTTCACCAAATAGACTCTTAGGAGCTTATGTATATGATATATTCAGTATGTATAAATTCTTATTGTGATTTTAAAATCTTATATTTAACTAATAATAATAATAATATTTACCTGAAATCAAATTCTCAGAATAAACACTCAATGATTAATTAATAATTAAAGAAGCAAAAATTAGAATATATAAATCTATACAAAGCTATCTATCAATGAGTGAGAGACACAAAAAGTTTGAGGATTTACAGCTCTAAATGGCATTAGTGAATGTGTAATTACGATGGAAGTTAAGAAATAAAAGAAAATTTGGATTAACGACATAATTGCAATGATTAGTTAGTTCTAATGGGGTTCCGTGGACAATTATATAAATTAGCTGGATTTTTAGACTTTAGCGCCCAATTAACTGCCCTTTTTTTTTTCTTCCATCTTGATCCCTTTTTCCTCTCTTTATATCTTCGGCGACAGAGGGGGGGAGTGAGAGAGAGAGAGAGAGGGGTGGAAGTGGCGGCAATGGCGAAGTGCTTCAACGGGTTGCCGCTGTTTGCTTTGGGTCTTATTGTGCTGCTCGCAGGCGGACTCGGATCGACTAGCGCCAGCGAGAAGATCTCCACTGCAAGGTGCATTCTCTCTCTCTGTCTCTCTTTACGTGTCTGTCTTCTCTGATTGAATGAGATTTTGGTTTTTTGGTAGAAGAATGGAGTGGCATACAAGGGGTTTCTCTGGGATGCGTTCTTGGATGCCAAAACAGAGGAGGTTAATTTGGTAGTGTTAGGGTTTATATAATTTAGATTTGGCATTTCTGATAAAATTATGCAATCGATCTATGCAATCTGGTGATAAATTGGTTCTGTTCTGTGCAAATTCGAGATGTTTTTTCTTCCATTTCTAATTTTTCTTCAGCTCGTTGTACATTTGGAGAGTTTTAATTATCATCTTCTGAAGAAGAATGCTCGAGAAAGGGAGAACGGATCTGTGAGAACTCGAACTGAAAGAGGCATTGTCTTTTCTTTGCAGGACCATTAATGGAACTGCGAGTAGTAGCTTAACCAAGGCGGTGGCGGCGATAAGAGGCGGATCTCCTTCCTCAGCGAGGTAGTCTAATATAAAAAAAACTCTGTTCAGATCTGCGTTTTTTATTCTCATCTTCGTCGACGGCGAGATTCTGTTCTTGAGATCTGTTCACGCCATTCCCATTGGTGTTCGTTTTGTTTGTTACCTCAGTCTCTCTGCACTCCTTTCGCTTTCTTTAGGACGAAAATATAATAATATAAAGAAAAAGAAAAAAATATGCTTCTATAATGAAATTTAAGACTTTTAGGCTCTTTTAAAGAAGGTTTTTTTATTACTTTTAAAGTAATTTTTTAGTACAAATATTTTAATTTTTATATTAGAAAATTATTTTAAAAAATATTAAAAAGTTGTCCCAAATAAAATCTTAATGTTTTATAAATTTTTTGGGTAAATGTTTATGTGCATGAGAGATTATTCTGTGCGGTGTCCGAATATATCCCGAGATTAATCCGGATGCACTTCATCTTAATCTGGACACCGCACATAATAATTTTTCTATATACAGTTGCTATCGAATAAAAAAAAATCATTTAAATTTTTTTTTATTTGAAAAATAGAGCTATTATTTAAATTCTGTAAAATTCCCTTTTTTATTGTCGGTGAACTTAGAAAAATAATCGAATTAAGATATTTTTTATTAAATTTTGTATGATATGACAAATTTCAAAGTAGTCAACAACAAATTAGTCCTTCTCTCTATGGCCCGCTGGTCAATTTTGCCTCCCTTCCCTCTCTCTCTCTCTCTCTCTCTCTCTCTCTTTACGTTCCAAAAATTGATCAGCTTAGGCAAGTACTCCACAAATTTCTAATTACGACATAGGACTATGATATTTATTTATTTATTTATTCTTCTAAATTTTCAATTTATTTTTATTAGAATTTAGAACATGAATTATGATGGGTTTAAGCCTCAAAATTTAATTTAATTATGAGAATTATTTTGGGATCTATGAATTATGATGAAAGTGAAGGGATTGAACATTTCTGCTATGCGTGTAATTTTTCATCCTTCTATATTTTTATATAAATTTAAATATGATTAATTTGTTTTTTAATATCTATTTTTCAATATTATTCTTATAATTTTTTTCCTTGCAGTTTTGAGCTTCAGCCTGTGATTGGCGCTGTCGATGATCCAGAGATGATTGCTGTTGAGGTTCAAAAGTAATCTTTCTAAGCTCTCTCTTACTCTAGAAATTATTCTGTGCGGTCACCGGACATCATCCGGAGGCGAATTTAGACCTGTCATGTCACTTTTTTGCTGTGTATCGGGGGACGTGGCTCATCCTGATTCGCCTCCGGACCGTTCGATGACCGCACAGAATAATTTCTTCTTTTACTCAGTGTAAACAAAAAGATTTTTTTTTTATTAAACATTTATAACTGTTCATATTTCTTTAACATTACTTCTATTATGAGCTTTTCATTTTTTATATTTTTAACAGCTAATTGTGAAAGCTCTCATTGGTACCTCTATTATTGGTAACGTTATAAGTATGATTAAGAGTATTGTTTTTTTTTAATGACAATACTTAAAAAAAATTTCTTTTTTATTCTTTAAAAGTAGAATAAAAATAGTTCATTTTTATATAGTTTTAAATATAAATATAAATATAATATAATTAAATTCTAATATTTTTGTAGCTGCATTTTCGATTTCATCCAATCAAATAATACAATCTATTTATAAAAAAATATATTTTTAATGTTTAACCATCAAATTTGGTTATAAATAATTTAACCATCAAATTTATAAATCTATTTATAAATAATTGCACAAAAACAGATACATTAATTTTGTAAATATCCGAATGCTATAATCAAATTTATGAAAGTTGTAATAATAAATTTTCCTTTTCATTCAATGAAGAAAAAGAAAAAGTTTACACTTTTTCTGCAGTCCGAAGTCGTTTCTAACGCACTCGTGTCGGGTTCAGCCTACTTAACGCGAGATCAGAGCTTTCCTCTGGTTTTTTTTTTTCAGACCCTTTTAGATCCCAATTTTCTTCCCCCTGTTCCTTTAATCCTTGCTTTTAGCTCTATGAACTGAACTGTCGCTCTCTCTTCATCAATGGCCTGCGGTGGTCGTTGCCTTCCTCCTCCCTCCTCCCTGCCTGTACCCCCTTTCCTACCCACCAATAATGCACCTATTCACATGATAGTTTAGCCCCTTCTCTCTCCTCCATTGATTGCGTCGGTTACCAAAGTTGTTGCCTTCTATTTACTCCCTCTCAACCATAGCGCGCGCGCATTATTGTTACGCTCAGAATTTATTTCTCACATGTACTCCTCTTGGAAGCAGGGCGATCAACGCAACTACGGCAAGGCGCAACCTTGGCTTCCTATCATGCTCCACCGGCAACCCCATCGACGATTGCTGGCGCTGCGATCCCAACTGGCATCTCAACCGCAAGCGGCTAGCGGACTGCGGCATCGGCTTCGGTCGCAACGCCATCGGCGGCCGTGACGGCCGCATCTACGTCGTCAGCGATCCCAGCGATGAGGACGCCGTGACCCCCCGGCCGGGGACTCTCCGCCACGCCGTGATACAAACCGAGCCGCTCTGGATCGTGTTCAAGCGCGATATGGTCATCACGCTTAAACAGGAGCTCATCATGAACAGCTTCAAGACTATCGATGGCCGCGGAGTCAATGTACATATTGCCAACGGAGCTTGTATTACAGCACAATTTGTTACTAATATAATTATTCATGGCTTGCATATCCATGACTGTAAGCCGACGGGTAATGCCATGGTGAGGAGCTCGCCTTCGCATTATGGATGGAGGACGATGGCTGATGGCGACGGTGTCTCCATTTTTGGCGCCAGTCATATTTGGGTGGATCACTGCTCGCTTTCCAGCTGCGCTGATGGGCTCATTGATGCGATCATAGGATCGACAGCAATTACTATCTCCAACAATTACTTCACGCATCACAATGAGGTATGATTAATTAAGCACGGATTGTTGGTTTTGGAGGGGAGAAAAATTATTTTGAAATTAGTGCAGAAAAAACTTCATAAATCTGAATTTACAGGTTTTAGTGAAAAAATCCTACCCGTGCGTAGTCAATGAATGTGTTTTTGGCGTTTCAGGTGATGCTCCTTGGCCACAGCGATTCTTACGATAGGGATAAAGCGATGCAGGTGACCATAGCTTTTAATCATTTTGGGGAGGGTCTTATTCAGCGAATGCCAAGGTAACCGGCCCCTTTTCTTTTTTATCTTCCTCTCAGCAATTTCTTATCAGTTCATAAGCAACTCATCATCAAAAAGAGATTTTTCTGCATTCAATCCAGGTGCAGACATGGCTACTTCCATGTGGTTAACAATGACTACACTCACTGGGAGATGTACGCCATTGGTGGCAGCGCCGATCCCACAATCAACAGCCAAGGCAATAGATACCTTGCTCCCGCTAACCCATTTGCCAAGGAGGTTACGAAGAGGGTCGTTACGGATCAAAAGATTTGGAAGGGCTGGAACTGGAGGTCCGAAGGGGATCTTCTTCTCAACGGCGCTTACTTCACTCCCTCTGGAGCCGGGGCTTCGGCGAGCTATTCAAGGGCGTCTAGCCTTGGTGCCAAGTCCTCTTCCATGGTGGCTTCAATCACCTCCGGCGCCGGAGTCCTTTCTTGCCGCAAGGGAGCTCAGTGCTAGTCAGCTAATTCTACCTGTGCTGCCTATGTCATAAAGTTTTTTCTCTTTTGCTATTTTTCCTCTGCAAGAAAATTCTCAACCTCCCCCCTGCTTTCAATGTAACTCTAGTCGAGAAAGCAGGCGAGGAAGCGTTGCTGGTGTTCATTGCCCATTGCCTTTATTTTGAACCGCTGCATTGCTCCATTGTTTGCTAAAATACTTCTTCTGCCTCTTAATAATTAGAAGACACAGAATCTCATGATACAGGCCTAATAAAATTTGTAATGGGATCATATTAATCATTCTGTAAGATCATTTAAATTTTTAAAATAAAAAGTTTTATATATTAAATGCATCACGTGAGGTGTCGGTTAGTTAATTCCCCAATTAAAAACTCTTATATGTAAAGCTAATGCAATGATACCCACATAGGCTTAGGTGATTGGTGGGAGAGCACGATTGGGAACCCTCCATCCCGGACTCAAATTCACCCCACTACGGCTGCACCTCTTAGGTGGGGATCAATAAAGTGTTGGCCCGGAAGTTTCTGGTGTGGGTATCACCGCTAGGTCGACTGAGAAGATTAGTGGACATCACCAATCGCTTCACAAGCTGAGGAGGCAGCGGGCCGATACTCCCCGTTCCCAACAAAAAAAAGCTAATGCAATGATGTGTTTGTGGCCATCAAAGATGTATTAATAAGCATTTATTTGACAATAATTGCACAGCTCTTAAGAAAAATGCTACTTTTATCGAATAAAGCTGACCATTTCTTTTCTGGGATAAAATAAAAAAAAAGGTAGAATAAGTAGACTTTTAGCCATTTCGTTCGGTCATCCGTTTGTTTGGCAAGAAATGTTTTTCCGTATTTCCTTCCTGTACTGTATGTACTTTTTAGCCTTCCAGCACTAAGTCCCCGTGACATGTCACAATATATTAATACAGCTGTATAAAAAAAAATTTGTGGTTTGAGTTGAGCCAGACTGGCTTAAACTAGGCTTTATAAATAGCTCACGAGTCTAACTCGATTAGTTAATGAGTCAAATTTGATCTAATCTTGAGTCGACTTGTTAGTCATGATCGGATCATTTTAAAGAAATTATTATAAAATATGTTTAAAATATATTAGAATTCAATAATAAAAATATGAAGTTGTTATAAATATTTAAAAAATATATCTTTTTTTTATTTTTATTATTTATCTTTCAATTTTTTGTTTTATTATAATTTATTATAATAATTATTTGATTCATAATCATTTTGACTCATTCGTTATAAAAGAGTTATGAGTTGGCTCAAATCTCTTATAATTAAGCTAGAGCTTGATTAATTAATCAAGCTCAATGTCACGGAGAAACTTTCCTTAGACCTTCCGTGCGGCCTTAGCATCTCGATCCTCATAGTAAGCAGCCTGACTTTAGTAACACTATGAAAGAGCACTTGAAATTGGAGAGTGGAGGTTAAAAGGGAAAGATAACTCTTAACTAAGAAAGCTCTTTGCAAGACTAGAAAACTTGGATGTTATGGAGTGAGTTACAAATGAGGGGGAGGAGTCCTATTTATAGTCCTCCACCAATCCTAAGAACATTCTAGAGTTCACTACATAATACATATGTATGGAGCATCTAGAAGACTCCACACTATTCCCACATACATACTCTTACATTTTAATATTCTAGACAGTTCTGGAGTTTCTCAGAATACTCTCCATAACCCTAGATACATCTAAATTACTCTAGAGACACGTAGAACCTTCATAGTCTTCTGGGAGCTTCTAGTGCTGAACACCGATCTCAAAACAATAATTTTGCATGTCCGGTATGTCTAATCTTGCATACGTCGTAATTCAATCTCAAATTTATCACTAAAAATCTGTTTCTGATGACTGCATATCTGGTATGTCTAATCTTACATCTTTCATAATTCAAGCTGCCTATATATCACAAATGTAAGAATGTTTTGAGATGAACATCGATCTCAAAATAATAACTTTGTATATATGGTATGTCTAATCTTGCATCTCTCGTAAGTCAATCTCAAATTATCATCACTAAAGATCTGTTTGGGATGATTGTAGTATTTTATAAAATTGGTGATAAAATTATTATTTAAGTTGCGAAAAATAAGTTTTCACTAAGAAATTTCTGAAAAACTGTGAGAAAATAGTAACCATACGACATTGTGATTGCTATCTAAAAAGCAAAACAATGAAAAAGATGTCCTAAACGAACCCTAAGAGTTTATTCTGTTCCGAGATTTACAATCGCTTCTTCTTGTAATGGTTAAATTTATGATCGTTATTTGTTAGGGCATTTTGAGATTTGTAAGATGGGTTATGTTATTGCAAGAGATAGTGAGGGGCTCAATTCCATTCTCTCTCTCTCTCTCTCTCTCTCTCTCTCTCTCTCTCTGGTTGCAACACAAAATAGTCCTTTTGCCACAGGACTAAAATGAAACCACTGGATTCAGAAGAGAACTATGGGCTTGTCTTGGAACTTAGCATATATATCTCGCATATAGGGTTAGGTACAGCAGCTTGGAAAGGGAAATTGTCGGTTAGACATTGCAATTGGCAAAGAGTTCTCGTCATCCCAGCCTGGATATCCAGCTACTAATATTATTTAATTTTTGGAAAAATAATTGGAGAGACCAATCGATCATTTGGCTTAGTATTTTGTTGAGACAATTGGAAGTATTCATCATCAACATAATTAAACGACTTAAATTATGTCTCCCAAATTATTTGGTGCAATGTTTTTGTATGTCTGTACATTCAAACGCATTAATTTGTTTTCTATATTTTTCATAATGATTTTAAAATTATTAGTTCATTTTAAGATAAATGTATAAAAAAAATTAATTTCTTATTCTTATATTATATTTACCTCTTATAAAATCACAATTTTGATTTTATTTAAAACAACTTTTTAATACAAAATTTTTTTATAAAATTATTTTAAAAAACAAAAAAAAACTGTCCCAAATAAAATTTTGTTTAAGATAACTTAAATATTTTCGCTTTTAAAACTTCCTTGTTTTGAGGAGAGAGAGAGAGAGAGAGAGAGTTTATTAAGAGTTCATTTGGAACAACTTTTTTATTATTTTTTAGTTCAAAAATTTTTTGAACTAAAAAATTTTATACTAAAGAAATATTTTAGAAAGCAATAAGAAAGCCCTCCCGAACGAAACCTCAATCAAAATTTCAATGCAATGTTAATTATTATCAGTTAGAGAGAGAAAAATAAAACTCAGCTTCTCCACTAAAAAAATAACCTTTTATTGAGCTAACAAAAAACCTCTTTAATTAGTTGATGCAAATTTACTTTACACTCATCATATGACTATAGAGCTCATTCAAATCATCATTCTAATCTTCTGAACAGCCTCAGCAAATGCAATGAGACCATGTTGCTCATAGCAGTGAAGAACTACATTTATTAAATAAAAAAATAAATGAATCGGCTGGCTTAATTCTTTACATACAGGCAAACCAATATTAAAAAAGAACAGCCAAATATCCATAATAACTGGACGAGTTTGGGAAGATGGTTTGTTTCTTTAGAAGAGAGAGTTGAAGGTAAGGAATGTGGCAGCAATGGAGACAATGCAGATCAATACAGAAGGAAGAAGGGTAACATTCAGGAGTTTGCTTTCACCCAAGAACCCAGCCAATGTTATTGTGCCGTCCGCAACAACACGAGCCAACGTCCCGGCTTCCGTCGACAGAAGTCCGCCGTTGTAAGTTCCTCGAGCGAGCCGTGAAGACATGACTCGAGACAGGAGGGATAAGTTGACACCTGGAAGCAACAAAGATGAGAGCACAGTTTAGATCAGAGATGAGTTTCTGTATTTTCTTTTTATTTTTACACCCTACACAATGATGGAAGCATGAGATTTTGATTTTTTTTTAAAAAAAGTTTGAACTTCAAATCAATTATTTACCTTCGAGGACTTCTGCAGATACAAATGTGATGAGTGCAGAGGAGACATATTGGACCACTGTATAAGAACTTGTAACATGGAAGCTTAAGGCTATGCCTACTAACATCATAATCTCAGATGCCAATAATATTTTCCTGTAAAATAACAGCTTAGGGATTATCAAGAGATTGTGTTAAGAAATATTATGGTATAGACTAAATACAAAACTAACCATGGTATTCAAGATCAAAAGTTATCGAATAAGTTGCAACTTGTAACTTCATGAACTTTTTTTTTTCTTTTCTTTAGAAAGTTTTCTATGTTTCATAATATATTTTAACCTGTTCCATTCATTCATGATAATTACTTCTTCTGTAATGACATTTGCTATCAGCTAGTTGTAATTCAGGATACCAGATGGTTAGCTAATGAAACAAAGCTGCTTAGAAGTTGTTTGTAAGAGCAATCTTACAGAGCCCTCAAATTATCACTAGAAAAACAAACACTTGAATCTTTTTTTTTTTTTTAAACTAAAAATACTATGACCAAAAAGAGGAAAATCTGTTATCATAGGGTGTCAAATAATATTTTGGAGAAGCTATACAAATTTCTATCCTATGAATTTGCCTCAACTTTCTTAAATCATGCACATTCCATAATAAAGATCACGTTATGTGAACCAGATTTGTTGGGTTTGTGAAAAAGAAAACCTATATGACAAAGCATAAATTTTCAGACTAGAGGATCTCAAATCACCAGTATATCACTCAAGACTACTTTGGCTCATTTTAACTAAACCAAGTTCCTAAACATGTCTAAATTTGCTCAACTAATCATCAAACAAACTCGAAATGGTAAAATCAAGTAGAATTGCGGTCCAAAAAGCCAAACTAGTCCCCACAAGGTCCAAGCCTCCTAGACTAGACTGACTAGGCTTGGGTTGGTTGGCTTTCATGCGCATGCCTCAAGCTTGTGCATGAAAGAGGGGGCAAAGGAGACATCAGGAGCCCCAAATCTATAAGGGCCGGTTGAATTGATTTAGCCAAACCATCCTCCCTATTCGAGCAACGAGCGAAAGTGAGGTGAGCCGCTGTAATCGATTCAGTAAGATGAGAGCATATGGCTGTGAGCAGAAGGGTGTATCTCTTCATGCGGCATTAATTGAAAAAAAAAAAAAGAAAAAAAAAATGATTCGTGTGCTAATGGCTAAAACATAGAGGAGGAGTTCATGCGAAAACTGAGGAAGAAGAAAAAATTGTGCACAATCTTTTCATCCCAACCCGATAGAGATGAATGATGAAGAAGAACCATGCTGTATCGATCAGTTTGGTGGAATCAGAGAAAAAAAAGAAATATTTGTTCGGTTTATGTTCAATACAAACATAGGAGGACAGAGGGCTGTCCAGCGGCATTGATTGAAGATGAAGACAGGAAAAGTTTCAGCGGGTTCGATCAAAGATTGGGAACAAGAGGGAGTGGGTGGTTGTGCCACCTTTTCGATTTTCAATGAAGTTGAAATTGGAAATGAAATATGCTTACGTTTTGGTTTAATCTAACAATCAATAAGGAGAAGCAACTCAACTTATGAGTTGGCTTAATCACATTCAATTTTAACATCGTAAAAACTTTTCCACAATGAAATTTCAATTAATCATGTAAACATTATTGTATTTTATTCCATTGTTTTATCTCAAAGTAAGTTTATTCATGTGGTTCATTTAAGATAATCAAAATCAACCACAGCTACTTGTCACACTTTTGCCATCTAGAGGAGGTTAAACAAAGAAAGCCCAAGGCCCTGAAGGTCATTGCGTGACATACTGCTTCTATAACCAATCTACTTAGGTTCAGCATTTTGAATGTCTTCAGCATTAATAATTGTTGAATGTTGCATAAGGAGTCAATTATAGTTTAGATAAATATTTTCTAACTACTGATAATGTTAGCTTAAGCCAATTCCTTTTCCACTTAACTCTAAAAAGAGGTTTCAATGAATGCTAAATTTGATCTCCCCAATACTTTAAAAAGTAAACAAAAACAAAACCCTCAAGAACCTATTCAAAAATGATAAAAGGTACAGTGACTCCAACAGTTAGGATAACATCTCAGCATGAAACTTAATTTACCTGTCTTCAAACAAGTTGGATATGTAACTTCCCACAATGGCATTAACAGGAAGAACCGTGAGCCCTAGAATTGCAAGAAATATAGCGACAGAACTGGTCGTCCACTTGAAGTAATATGAAGTAATGACACTTGATTCTGACAACAAAATCTCCATGCCAAATTTGAGCATGAAATAGATTAATAGTTGAACCTGAAGAAAACAAATAAATATCAAAAATTAAATGATCCCTTAATTTAAAAAGACTGTCAATTGAGACGTTAAAAGAATGGATTTCTGCTTAATACATTTTAGTCGCGATGCCATTGCTTCTCCATATAATCTTTTTTGTATTATGCAGGAATAAAAAGCATTACAAATCCAGATTTTTTTTTCTCATTTTAGATCAATAATACACCTTGGTATCAAAAACAGCCAACAAACCCCAATAAATAGCAAACAACATATTTTTATTGATAACAAGAAAATAAGAACAAGCAAGATACAATGATCCTCTTTCGAGAGAAGGACCCTCTCTCCCAAACCCTGTATGCCGTTAGGATCTCTCACAAAATAGTAGACAGCAAGACTCCAAACAAACTTCTGCATACAAAATATAACATAAACCCTACTACTTATAGCAAATAATAAGTAGCCCTCAAATCAGCCCCCAAATCTGTCTTTAATTAGGAAACATCTTGATGTAGAACTACAATGCTTTAAAAGTATGCGATAAGGATTTGCATGAATTGAAAAGAACAAGAGCAATTATTTCTGTTAACTAATCCAAACAACAAGATAAAACGTAAGAGTGGTCACTTCCGTTTAGGCCAAATCACATGAAAGAACTTAAACCATTACAAGCAACATAGAATTTCAACGACATGCAAATTAAGTAGGCTTTCAACAAAATCCCTAAGTTAACAATAAGATTAGTACATAGAAAATGAAATTCAAATCCTACGTTTACTAAGCACGTTTACTAAGCATTAGCATTTAGCGGAGCTCGATCCTTTGCGATTCAATCAACACCTACAAGGTTAGTGAATTAGAAGATAAATGACTAAGGAGTATAAGTTCACTCTTATTGAGAACCGGGAGTGATGTACCACTGCGTGTTGCCCAACTGTTTTTCAATGGCTTCAACAAGGGCATCCAAGATACGCTCTACGTATTCTTCAACGGTGTTATCGATCCTCGGGTTGACGTCAAAGAAGGTGGAGTAGAGGATGTGGACGAAGCCTCGCTCGTCGTATGCGTAGCTGAAGTCAATATTTGGATCAGCCATCCATGCAAGAGGTCGCTGTTTTTGGCTTTGGGAGGTGTCGAACAGCGAGGAGAAGCCTTTCCGATTGTGGTATGATGAAAGGAGCCGGCGGGAGTTGATGGACAGCAGGCTGCCTTTCTTGGACAGCAGTTGTGAAGCTTCTAGTTGATGAGAATCCAGGAATATGGTGCAGGAATTTTCTGGCAGCAGGTTTAGAGAGCAAGGAACCTCCAATCGGATGGGAATTAGTAGGGAACTTTGTAAGAAAGCTTAGCAAAAATGCTGGGGAAGGGGGCGGGTAGAAGAAGACCAGGTTTGGAAGTATTCCCAAAGTGAGAGGGCTGATTATTGGAAAGAAAAAAGGAGGTGGGGTCTTGGGATTTTCGACCACAGAGAGAGAGAGAGATTTAAATTGTTTCCAACAGAGGAGGTGGGTTTTGGAAACAAATCCAATTCAAACCCCTAAGGAAGAGGGGGGGGGGGGGGGGTTTCTAGAGGGAGGGAGGGAGTTAATGGGGTAATTAATGCTTACTTAAATTATTAAATCAAGATTGGAAAGAAATATCCCATCCTCTCTTAATTTAAAATTTAAATAGGAGTTGATTTAGTAGGTTTCCTAAAATAGGATTTATAAATTAAGTAACTATTTCAAATTCAAATTGATTTGGATTTGATCGATAAAAGAGTTACCAAATTTATGAAATCTAATTTGGGAAAGTTGTGATGGCAAGTGGGGATGGGGAAGGGGCCAAGGGGAGGCCGACGGTGGGGATTGGCCTAAGGTGGTGGCGGGTTGGGTCTAGGCAGTGGGTGGTGGTGGGATTTAAATGACCGGCGGTTAAGGGTTTGGGGGAGGGTCATGGTCGTGGTAGGAGGGGGAGATGGAGCCGGCGGTGGTGAAGGGGAAGAAGGGAAAGGGGATAGAAACTAAAGCCATGAACCTGACTCTTCAAAGTTAGTGGATGATACAAGATTCTCCCTCTCCTATGGATCTTTCTCTCAACACTCTCAAGATCTCACAAAGAAATCAAACACGGGAAAATTTTATCATTCTTTCATTAACCAACAAAAGAGAACATGAGGGCTATAAATAGCCTTGATACAAAGGACTCAAAAGAAAAAGACACTAATGCCCTTAGGGCTTACATACGACCTCCCTTAAGTAAGGGTATAAACGGAAGACGAAATAAAACAAATACAACATAACTACTAAAAGATAAATACATAATACAACTCAATCGTGGCCGTAGATCATTTGCCACGTCGCTGATAAACCTTCCATGATCTGATGTCCCCATCACATCTCCTAATTAACCCTCTCCAAATCAGCCCCCAAATCTACCCTCAAATCTGCCCTCTTTAATTAAGAAATATTTCCTAAATAATCCCCTCCAAATCAACCCCCAAATCAGCTACCCTTCCTAATATATTTCCATCTCTAATTTGAATTTCAATTAGAAAATCTTTCATAATTGATCCCTTCCTTAATTCCTCTTCTCACATAATGAGTTAATGTTTTACTGGATCCCACAATAGGAGTTAAAACATGTTCAGGTTTAGGCCCCCAAGGGCTGCCGATGCATCAACACTCCCCCCAAAAGTATCACCTTGTCCTCAAGATGGAATGAAGGGAATTGCTACTGAATAATGTAGTAGGATTCCCACGTGGCCTCGTGCTCCGGTAGGTCCTTCCACCTAATCAACACTTTCTTGCTTCCATGTACTCCCTGTTGCACTTTTTTGACCTCCAATGGTTCCAATAACATCTCCATATCATCCGTCAAGGTCGGGAGAAGTGAAGAGGACGGAATATGCTCTCCTATCACCTGTCGCAATTGAGACACATGAAACACCGAGTGGATGGCTGATGACGGTGGTAGTTGTAGGCGATATGCCACGACCCCAATGCATTCCGCTACCTTGTATGGACCAAAGTATCAGGGTGATAACTTCTCATTTCATCTCTGTGCCAGGGTTTTCTGTTTGTAGCCTACCTTAAGTTGAATGTCCCTCCTGTGTGCATTTGTCTTCTTCTTCATAATTTGTTGAGCTCTCAACAAATGCCCTTTCAGTTCCCCTAAGATTCTGTCTCTATCCTCCAAGTACTGTTCTACTGAAGCCACCGATATGCTGCCTTGCCCATAATAAATCGAGGAGAATCTCGTCTGTATAACACCTTGAACGGTGTAGTCTGCACTGTCAAATGATAGGACGTGTTTATAGCAATATTTTTCACAAGCTATTCATTTTGCCCACAACTTGGGTGTATTTGATATGGAACACCGCAGATAAGTCTTCACATTACAATTGACCACCTTGGTCTGTTCGTCTGTCTGAAGATGATAAACAGTGCTTCTTTTCAGAACTGTCCCTTGCATTTTAAACAATTCCTCTTCTAGAACAGGCTCAAAAAGATCTTATCTCGATCTGATACAATCGATTCTGAGATCCCATGTAGTCTCATTACCTCCTTTATGAAAACCATGGCTACTGTTACTGTTGTATAGGGATGGCGAAAGGGGATGAAATTAGCATACTTACTCAACCGATCTACTACCACCAGTATCAAAGTGTATCTTTCTAACTTTGGCAACCCTTCGATGAAGTTCATGGTCACCTCCTCTCACACTTTCTAGCATAGCCAACGGCTGGAGGAGCCCTCCTGGAGGTATGGCTAAATAATTATGCTTCTGATAGATATCACAGCTTGCCACCATCTTCTCGACATCCTTCTACATACCCTCCCAATACAGCTCTACAGAGAGCCGACAATGTGTTTTTGGCCCCTGAATACCCCCCAATGGCTGGGGCATTGGTACGGTCGAAAGGCATTGCTAAAAACTCATAGTGACTCTCATGAGTTCTGAAAGTTGTCTTGTGCACATCCCCTCGCTTCATTCTGATCTAATGGTACCCTAATTTCAGGTCAATCTTTGATAAAATGATCGCCTCAAATAGTTCATCTAGCAACTCATTAATCACTGGGATAGGAAACTTGTCCAGCACCGTTTCCTTGTTTAGGGCTCTATAATCCATACAAAATCTCCAACTACCGTCCTTTTTCACTAGTAATACTGGGCTGGAAGAGGGGCTCACACTAGGCCTGATAATCCCTGCCTCCAACATCTCCTCTCTGATTAGCCTTTCTACCTCATCCTTCTGAATATGCAGGTACCAGTATGATCGGACACTGATAGGAGAAGCTCCCTCCTTCAAGGTGATAGCGTGCTCGTGCTCCTAGGGTGGTGGTAATCCGTTAGGCTGCTGAAAAATCTTAAGAAACTGCTGCAGAAGTTGATGTACACAATTCGGGACCTTTTCTACCTCTAAATCTCGGATCTCCTCCAAACTCTGCAGCTCGACCAAGTAGCCTAGCCCTGCTCCCTGTATTGCCTTGACCATGATTTTGAGTGAAACCATAATCCTACACAGGCTGGCATCCCCTTGCAGCACCACCTTCTTCCCCTCCATCTGAATCTCCATGATTAAGGACTTCTAGTCCACTTTGGTCTCCCCACTCATCTGCAACCACTTTATCCCAAGGATCATATCAGTGCTTCCCAAATCTAAGGGAAGAAAATCCTCCACTGCCTATACGCCCTGTAGTGCCATCACCAACCTTTAACAAATCTCCCTACTCCTCTCTACCTTTCTCGTTCCCATCATGACTCCAAAGCTTCTTATATCCATCACCAACTTCAATCCTAAACAGTCCATGACCCGGTTGGAGATAAAGTTATGAGTAGCCCCGCCATCCACCAAAACCACTACTGACTACTCCCTAATATGTCCTCTCACCTTCATGCTGTAATTTGGAATAAATCCCACCACAAAATTTAGGGATACTTCCGCCACATTGTGGGCTCCGAAAATTCGGCTCCGGCCTCCGCTCGCTTTTTACTTTTCGAGGGGGGAGTTTTAACGAACTAAGTTCCGGGGTAAATTTTGGAAGGCAGATGAGATAGTAGATAAGACACTACCCAGAGATTTCGCCCTCATTTTGCGAGGACTTTATGATCTGAGTTCTGGTTTCCTATAGGCGCAAGCCCCTATAGTTAATTACCCCTCCCGATAATGAGAGAGAACTTTCGATTAAGGCTAGTCGTCAATCAGATACGTAAGGATACGTGAGTCTGGCATATAGTAGCAGCATGGGTTGAAGGTTTGAAAGTTTGAAGATTTGATATTTAAAATAGAAATTTCACCATCTTGCATTTAAAGCGGATGGTGGGGGAATGGATGATAGACCCGATCAAGATCCCATGATTCCGTCGTCCCGGGCCATCGTGATCCCTGGTCTACTTAGTCAGAGGAGGTAGTCGACCCAACCTGACAGAAGGATCCTTGTCGGCAGCCATGGGTTGTTTCGTCCAAGGGTACCTTGTAGACCTGGGGTGAATATTTGCCTAAGGGGACAAATTTAAATCCACCTTAGCTAACAGAGGGCTTTATGCCCTATCGATCATATCCTATTGATTCATATCTCAAGGATTTGATGCCATTGGGGAGCATACGGGCTCTGGCCATAACCATAATATAATGGTGTCATTTGGCGGCGACCACCTGGTTCAGAGGGCCCCGAGTCATAACCGTTTATCCTGCAGTGCCATTTGGCGGCGAAACTGCCGGTTAGAGGACTCGTACCACGTCCTTGCTGGCAGGAGATTATTTGAGAATGGATCCTAGTGATATTTTCGACTAGGCGTTAGCTCTATGTAAGCTGAAGTGTTCTTCAATTTATCCACCTCGGCAAACTGTTGCGGAGGGTGGATGGATTTGCTTTAAGCGGTTTGATAGTTGGATTTCAATTTTTAAATATCTGGAGTTGGAAAGATTTTTTGGATTTTGGGATTTTCCAGAAGATTGGATTTTGTAGGGAATTTGGGATTTTGGGAGTTTTGTGGAGTTTTGGATTTTGTGGGAGTTTGGGTGGTACTTTGAGATATTTGAAATGGACCCCTCCGGTTGATATTTTCATTCAACACGGTCATCATCGGGGTGTATGGGGTCATTTATATTTTATTGATCGGACCCTGTCGACTCTATCTACTGGTCAATAGAGGATCGGGTTTTGTAGGCTTTGGACTTTTGTTAGTGAATTCTCTTGATTATAGGCCTTGAAGGCCTAATATGGATGCATCAAAACAAATATATAGGTTGCCACAACTATATATTTGTTTGATGGTTCGAACCCTGTCGACTCCTATTGACCTTTATAGAAGGATCGGGTTCGAACCTGAATTCACTCATTGACCCGTGCAGCATCCCTAAACGTCACGTATGTACCAATAACACGCTCGTCGGGGCCCATGCGGGTGTTTGGGGGCATTTTATAAATATTTATTGAACCTTGTCTACTCCTATCTGCTTGCATAGGAGGATCGGGTTCAAATCTATTGACCCGCGCAGCATCCCTAGACGTCACGTGTATACCAATAACACGCTCGCCGGGGCCCATGCGGGTTCAGATTATATTTTCCCCTTTTAGTGTACCTATGTGTAACAAATTAAAGTGCACACGTGCGGGGTATTCTTGGAATATTTGTACACGCCTTCTGTCCGCTTGCATGAAAGTTGCGGATCCGGTGGCGTAGCATTGGGTTTCGTTTGGAGATTTATACGCCTTCTGTCTGCTTGCATGGATGTTGCAGATCCGGTGGCGTTGTATGATCTCCCCCACTACTGTTTGTAGGCAGGTAGATGTTTTCATTCATGGATTGGAATTGACTTCAGGATACTGCATTTACTGAAGTCTTTCTGCATCTACCCATAGATGATATATGGTGCGTACATCTGTATTCGTAAAAGACTGGCATGTATTGCAGATCTTCTACATTTGCCCGATACACTCGCAACATCTCAATCACCACTGTTGTAGATGTTATTTATACTTATGTCCACAAGGGTTCGTTATACTTACGATATACCCACCATTGCTACCCACAAGTGCGTCGTATCATCGGTCTTTGTTCACGAGAAATGATTATGTTCATTACAATCTCTCGGACATAATTGTAGAAGAGCTATTGTGCTTGCTTCATATCCACCTTTCGCCAATCTCAGGTGGTTTGATGTACTTGCTTGTAAGGACGGATCTTCCACTATCAATTAACAGTGTTGCCATCTCCATCTTGTAAGGATTGTCGTAGGAGTCTATTACACCTTCTTCTATCAACATGTATTACTTCTTGTATTGGAAACTCCAATAGTGTATGTAGGATACACATATGCACTTGCAACCATCTATTATCCTTGTGGGTACAATGCATTTGACCTCGTAGGGACTGTTGTGGGAGCTCATTGCATTTATCATGATTTTCTTGCATATATTTGTAGGATGATAGTTATTGCTATCCAGGTCTTTGATCTTTGTCTTTGGAATGAACACTCATATTATAGGTCTCTTTGTGCAATTCAAGTTCCAATCCACCATGCATTTTTATTTGCTCATCACTATGCAAATTTGTTTAATCAAACCAATCCTCTTATTACAAGTCCTTGCATTCACTTTGAGTTCTGCTTACTTGCGTAAAGTTCATTTGTATGCACTTGAATGCTCAAAGTTATTATTCGTCCTTGAAGTCTTCATTTCGATCATGCTTTTATCAATTTAAAGTCCAAGTTTTTGTTGTTCAAAGTAGGTTCATCCAAGTCTTCTTGTTGTTTCGTTCAGTTCAAGTCCTTGTCACTGTATTCAAGTTCAAGTCTTTTGTAATCTTGCTTAAGTTCAGTTCAACTTTGACTTGAGTTTACATGTTCGAGTTCAAGCCCCAAATCTTGTCCATCATTTAATTGACTTTGATTTAGGCTAGATTTTATATTCATTTGAGTTCAGTTCATGAGGTCCTTTTGAGTTCAAATCAAGTCCAAATTTTGCTCAAGTCAGGTCCCAGTGGTCTTCTATTCACCCGAAATTTCGGCAACCTCCCGGTGTCTCCCCCGTTTAGGGGAAACTACGGAAAACTGGGCCTTTCCCACCACGCTAAGAAAAGCGTGTATGGTAGGTGTCCTCTTTCGAGGACACCGCGGCCGTGTAAAATCTTCAATCCCCCACCACGCTACGAAAAGCGTGTATGGGTCTTCGACAGCACCTGTTTGAAAAACACAGTTATTTCCCCGCGAGCGGGTACTTATGAATATCCCCTTCTCGCCATAGGCGCCGCACCGACTTTCCATCCCACCACGCTACGAAAAGCGTGTATAGGCGGTTTGCCGGCGCGCCGCGAGTGCCGAAAAAGAGATTTTAGGTGATCACCCACTTCGTCGTAGGCGCCGCACCGGGTTCCCTTCCCACCACGCTACGAAAAGCGTGTATAGGCGGTTTGCCGGTGCATCGCAAACGACGGAATGAGCTCTCGAAGTGATTACCCGATTCGTTGCAAGCCTCGCGACGCACTTCCTCCCACCACGCTAAGAAAAGCGTGTATAGGTGGTCGTTTTGTCGCGCTGCGAGCCTCGAGGCGGGCTCTCGGAGTTTTAGGGTTGGAGGGTTATACCTGACGACCGGCGGTGGTTCGTGGCACGAGGATCGGGGCAAGGAAGAGCTTGCTTGCTTTTCTCTTCTTTTTTTTTTAAATTAACTGTAATAATTAGTTATAACTAATGATGGTTAATTAGAATTAATAATAATTAATTATTATTTAATGATTAATTAATTATGATTAATTAATATTAATCATACTTAATTTTCATTAATAATAATTTGTTTATAATTAATACTAATTAATTAAAATCAGTTAAAATTAATTACAATTAATTAGTAATTAGCTGGAATTAAAATTAGGATTGTCGGGCTACAGGATTAGTGCAATGCTTGAGCAGGATTTACATTGAATCCTAATAACAGGACTTTAAACATCACAGAGAACTAAAACCTCTGTTCCCCTCTTTAGTTTCTCTGGTTTACGGGACTCAGCCGAAGATGCGCGTGTAAGGGAGAAAGTTACCTTCTCAGTGAGTGAGCTCCCCTCCTTGCTTCCGATTAAATGTTATAACTTCCGATCCAACTAGAGGGAGTTTCGAAGGAGGCAGCAAGTCGAAGCTAGGGCAAGGGCTGGCTCGGGCGCGAGTTCTGGCGTCGGAAGTCGAGTGGGGTTTAGCGACTGGAGGCGATGGGATGGGGGATCTCTGAGGTTGGTTGGGTTCGGAACTGGTAGGTGGAGTGGGGGATCGGGACTTGCGGCAGGTTCGTATGGCCGAGACAGAGAGGGAGGCGGAAGACTCACGAACAGGAGGGAGGTCGGAGGCTATCCGGCACAGGTAGGGGAAATACTTCCTCACTCTCTTCCTCTCTCTCTCTCTCTCTTGTTTGCTGCTTGCGGCTGAAGGGGGAAATCGGGAGGGGCTTCAGTCGCAGAAGCTCGTGAAAGGAAGAAAATTACCCTCACTGCCAGCGAGCTCCCAGTTGTTGCTTCCGATTAGAATGTCGAAACTTCCGATTCCAACAGGAGGGAGCGTCGAAGGAGCGAAGTCGGACGACCACGAAGGAGTTGAAGAAGTGCCCGAAATGGAGAAGGTTACCCTCGCAGCAAGCGAGCTCCTTCACTGCGGTCGGACTCCCGTCGCAACCTCCGATCAAAGTGTCGTAGCTTCCGATTCGACCGAAAGGGAAAGTCGTTGGAGCGAGCGAAGTCGACCAGCAAAACGGGAGAGCCGAAGGAGCGTATGGGAGGGAGAAGATCCGCGCCGAAGTCTTCGTTTGGCTCCGTATTTAAAGACGTGAAGGGGAGGCTAGATCGAGATGAGCTGCGCATGGTCAGCTCTGAAACGGCGCCGTTGCAGGGCATGGGGTACTGTAGCAGGCGGCTGATTCGGCAGAGATTTGGCATGGGCGATGACAGGTAATGATTCTAAGCATTTTTTATTTTGTTTCATTCTTGTCATAGTATGGAGGTCAACACACATCAAGGTGTAGGTGCTCTTCCTTCTTCTGCTTCCTCCACCAGGTCCTTACTGTCAGTCTCTTCCTCCGCACAAATTAGAAGGACCTGGAGTGTGCGGTCCTTACACCGATGGCCTGGTGCATACTTCTCATCACAGCGAAACCACAAACCCTTCTCTTTCTTGTAGTGTACCTCTGCCTCTGTGAGGCGCTTGAATTTGGCTCCGAGGCGAACTCCCCCACACCTCTCCCATGGTGCCTCCCGCTGAAATGATACCGTCTGGGTCATCGGTGCCAATGAAATTGAGGTACTTCTGTAAGAGCCTCCCGCAACCCGGCTCTTACTGCTTCTCTCGATGTGCCTTCGATCCTCCTCTATCTGTGCTAGCTCCATTATCTCATTCAACCCTCTCGGCCTTAGCAATCGAAGGTCCGCTCGTATGTCGGGCTTGAAGCCCTTCATGAAATTTCCCTCCATGACCGCCTCTAAAATTCCTATTGTCCCGACAACAGCTCAAATGTCTCCCTATATTTCATGATGGTCCCCTCCTGAGTCAAGGCCAGGAATTGCTCGTGTAGATCTCCTTCTCAAATGGCTCAGAAATGTTCCAACAAGCTATCCTTAAACTCCTACGAGCGGATTGGGTATCTAGCCTCTCTCCACTAGAACCACGCGAGGGCTTTCCCCTCCAGACATAACCCTGCACCTGTAAGCTTCTCCTCCTCTCTCAATCTGTTCACCTCGAAATACCTTTCCACCCGGTATACCCAACCCATGGGCATCCTCACCTTCAAACAACGATATCTTCAACGTCCTCACCTTCGCTTCTCCACTCCAACTTCCTCTTTCGCCCATAGTTCCCCTTGTATATCGAGGGTGGAAATCTCACATTTCTTCCATACGCCTCCCATGACCCGATCGCCATGGCACGGCTGGTCCACCTCCCTCTTCGGTTGTCCACTCCCCTTACCCAAATGGCCTCCTGTAATGATCGGTCGCCCTACCACCTCCTCCATAACACCCACCATAAAACTCCCTTCATACTATCCCCTATTTCGGAAATCCTGATCTGCCCCTTATCGAACCATCAGGGGATGGCTCTTAATGAAAGAAACTCTCATCGTCAAGCTCCTCCAGTCCAATCTCCTTTCCTTTCGATTCGGCCAAGGGAACCCCGATTAAATAGTGGTGAGGGTTAGCAATCAAAACTGTCGGTGGGGCTTTGGATTGCATCTCCATGAGCTTCTTTATCATCTCTTCTATCCCGCCAAATTGGCTTTTTATCTGATTCTCCATAGTTGATACATTTCCTCCATCCCAAAATTGATTTGCTCTAATTCCCCTTCCAACGCATCCACCTTCCTCGATGCCATCTCTCCAAAAACCTCGTTCTGATACCAATTTGATGCGTCTTGGAAGTAATAAACAACAAACAAGAGAGAAGAAAAGCGTAGGACACAAGAGAATGGCTGTTTTTTTTTTTAATTTCTTCTTCAAAAGCAAAGCAAGATACAATTGATCCACTATTCAAGAGGTAGATCAGCTCTCCCACAAACCCTAGCTGCCGTTAGGAGACTCCTAAATAAAACTATAGCAAACACAAATTATGCATAACTGAAAATACAATATGATTAGCCTTAAATAGGCTTCCCAAATTCTCTCCTAAACTAGCCTCTTTCCTTAATTGATTCACCACCCAATGTAAATTTGATTTGGATCTCTTTCCTAAATCAATTCCCACCCAATTATAATTAAAACCTGCCTAAATCAATCTCCCTCTATTTTTCTTTCTCACATATTGATTATTGAATTAAATCCTTCTTGGGCCCCACAAGGGGGCCGAACCCCCCTCTTGCTCTACCAGCTCCCACCCAACCCTAGCTGGATTCGGTTCTTCCGAACTGGGAAAGCTTGTAACAAAAGACCAAGTAAAATGAAATAGGAACTAATGAGATTTGTATCCTAATATGCTCATTTAAGTCTGCTTTTGCTTCCTAAACCATCATTCTCTTCCACTTGTCCATCTCCTTTTTTTCTTCAAAACATTGTGCACATCGACCAACTGCATGGTACTTCACAACATCACCATACACAATGCCTACACAATGTCCAGCTGATATGAGCATCAGCATGGAAAATTTAAACCTTATTCTTATGAAAGACAAATGAATTATTGTTAAACAAAAAGCGACTTTAACCTTTCCCGTAGTAATTCAATAAAGTTGGAGAAAATGAAATAATGGTATGACTTGAGAACTATTGAGAACATTGTTAATAGGTGTAACATCTATTTGTAGTTTTTAGGGGCAGGTCATTACGAATCAAGATTCAGAGAAAGAAAGCAAAATAAAAACTGATAAATAGCATACACAATGCATCAATAAAAATAGAGTACAATATGTACTGGATTAGTGGTGTAAATGAGTCGGGCTGAATTCAAGTCATGCCTAACTCGATCTCGACTTGTCTGCCAAATATCGAGCTCGAGTAGAGCTCAAAGTGCGTGCTCAAGCTCGACTCGTACAATAAACAAAAGCTCGCGAGCCAGCTCACGAGCTCGTCATAAAAGAGCCAGCTGCCGCCCGACGCTCAAAGCCGGAGAAGAAGAAGACGACGTTGCATTTTTTTCTTATGGAACGTGGACACGATCACAGTTGTGGAAGACTTGCGGTTGCTTTTTCCGACAGAGAAAAGACCTCGGGTGACATTTTGAAGCTCATTAATACCTGCGCTTTTTGTTTGATGACCTCGGGTGACTTGCATTTTTTCTTGTGCAGAGAAAAGACCTGAAATGCTCATTAATGCCTACAACTTTTTTGTTTTGGGAGACATTTTATATAATTTTTTTGAAGCCGCTGCTACTTTACTACTACAACATTTATTAGTTATAATCATCAAATTTTTTAAACCGTTCAAATGTAAGGAAATAATAATTATTTAAAAAAAGTTTAACATTCATTCGAGCTAGCGAGCTTGCAAGTCGAGTCTTGTCAAGCTCGCAACTTGATAAGCTCGGCTCGTGAGCTCGTTATCGAGTCGAGTTCGAGCCGGCTCGGCTCACTTACACCCCTATACTCGATATCCTTGAAAAAGCAACCAACCAAGCCTTGTAATTGAAAAAAGCATGAAAATTACCCGCATAATACAAAAATTTCATGCTGATCTGCTCCTTGGTACATTTAAGTTTTTTATGGCCTCTCAAACAGAAATGTCTCATTGATAAATAGGCTACCATAATGATTTTTCTGATATTCATAATGCTTAAAGTCCATTTTAAGCAATAAATTTATCTCATACTTGAAGTAGTGTTCCATATGTTCTGAGAAATCTATGGAACATCAACTGTAAACAAGAAAAGGAAGTGCAAACCAGCATCAGCTATAGATGAAACAGGACATTCCACTTTCATAATACTTAACCTCTAGTTCAATAATCTCTCAAAAGATCAAAGAAGAACTACAAACCTTTACTGATGGTGTAAGGAGCCTATAAGCTGAACAAATAGAATTTGCGGGCATGCGAGAGTCCTCGGGAGCCTCTTCACTATCATCAAATTCTTCTCCGCCATCATTTTCTTTATCTTCTGAATTTAATAGCAAAGGTTGAGCAAGACCGCTTTCCATTTCCCCAATGCCAACATGCCCTATTATTAGAAACATAAGCATGAGCACTAAGCATTGAAAAATATTTTTGTAAAAACTTATCTGGCTAGATTACTTTCTTCCGGACAGATTAGTTTTTCATAAGCCGAAGTGTTATATAAATCATTTTAATACAGTGAGACTTTTAATAATGATCGATTGTGATTAGACTATCTAATTCTTAACCATATCATGTTGTAGCCAGTGAAATCAACCAAAAATGAAGTCAATCATCAACAACAATAACAACAGAAACAATAACAGGCTTTTATCCCACAGTCCCACTATGTAAAGTCGGCTACATGAATCTTTTTTCTCTATTATATTCTATTAAGAGTCAAATTGTCATTTAAATCTAATAAAAAAATATCATTTTTAATACTTTATAACCAAGTATTTTTAGATCTACCTCAACCTTTTTTAACATAAGCCGGATCTAATACGACTACTCTCTTAGCAGAGTCATCGGAAGGCCGACGTTTTATATGACCAAACTTTCTAAGACAACTCTCTCTAATTTGACTAGCCACTGGAACTACTCAAATATTTTCATGTATATACTCATTTTGCATAAAAGTCTATCAAATAGAACAAAAAAATAAACATTTTATATGTCAGCCTATGTTACAACAAGTCAAACAGCTAAGACCTTAAGCTTCCAAGTTCCAACATCCCTTAACGAATAAACCCTAAAAGTTTCAAGACCTTGGTTCCAAGTGATGTTAATAGACAGTGATAGATGCAGAATGTAAAGAGAATGATGGAATAACCAAAAAGCTACCAAGATAAATTGACATTATGAGACATTATGAACCAACATAAGTAGAAAAAATTTAAATAAAAAAGTTCATGAATAAGAACAATCTACAAAGCAAAAAAAAGACCACTTTAATCTAATTATTTTGGTTAAACATATTAAATTATGTCTATCACTTCCTCGCAGCATTAAAATAAAACAATAAGTAATTGATTCTATCTCAGAAGACCTTGTAATATTCTTTTTAATATATATTATAAATGAACTAATAGAAAATAATTTTTCATCTTATTTTACAGCTTTATCTTAACAATAGAAAATAATTTTTCATCTTATTTTACAGCTTTATCTTAACAATCTTCAATGCTGAAACTACACATTCCGTTGTTATAGTCAAAATATCTAAAATTAATACCAATCGAATCATATGATATATAATAGGATAAATGACATTTTTTGTATTTCCAGCATTTGACATAAATAAAAGATTATGGAGGGATTCTTAAGAAAAAAATTGATTTTGTTGAGCTTTATTTCAAAATACTGCAATTGAATTTTTAGTTATATAGCTTTTTTTCTAATCCGTCAAGACAGTGGAATAAAACTTAGTTGAAAGGTGATAAATAACATTAATTTTAAATTATTAATATATATATCAAATATCTACTGATGAACAAAAAATAAAAAGTACTACAGCACCAATTTGGGTACAGAAGGGGAAAAGATAAGGGCTTTGAAAATTTGGATATGAAAGGGTGAGAAGACTAGTGTTTCAGGAGTTTGGGTGTGGAAGGGGAGAAGATGAGGTTTCAAGAATTTAGGAGCAGAAGAGGAGATGAGGGTTTTAAGCTTTGGGTGCAAAATGTTGAGAAGGCGAGGATTTCGATAAATTTAGGGCGGGAGGGAAGAAGATGATGGTTTATATATAATTTCTTTCTAATTAGTAAAAAACATAAATATTTTAATTAATTAATAAAATTATGATAATTACATTTAATTAAAATATGATGATTAGACTAATATTAAGAAAAGAATATATTATTTATTAGGGGTGTCAATATGCAATCCGACCTAAAATCCAATCCGGACCCAACCCAAAAAATTTCGAGTTCAGGTCAACCCATTTGACAAATGGATCGGGTTCAGGTTCAATATTTTGATGAACCGATCGATTTGATTGTGAAGGAATCAGGAAGTTTTCTAAGCAAGAGGGAGCTGTTTAGGAAGGTTCTTAATCAAAGGCGTTGGCGCGTTTGTGGCATCTAAAATAGCTTAAGCAGACACCTATATTGATCAGTCTTCACGTGACAAAAATTAAAAAAATTCACGCGCGCAAGATGATGATATGCTCTGATTTGCACGAGCAACAAGAACATACAGAAATAAAAATAATAATAATAATAATCATCCTCAGCATTAAAGAAATCAAATTACCCTTTTTATAATAACTATTATTATTTCAATAAAAAACAAAAAAATAACTAATATATATATATATAACATCTCTTACATCCCACTCCTCTCCATTCCCGCAACACATATCAACACTCTCCGCTGCCATCCCTCGCACATCACCATACGTGCGACCTTGTTGCCTCCCTCACTCTTGCTCTCACTCTCTTGCGCCTCTCTCACTCACCCAGATCAAGTCCCCTCTCTCGCTCATGCTCTCTCTTGCAAACATGCACACCACCCGTCCAATGGCGCAAGTCACTCGCCACTCCGCAAGCCATTGTCACTCGACCCCACCTGCCCACAACCCACAAGTATCCTGCACGTGACTGTAGCCGCTCTTCGGGCACAAGTAACCCCAATAGCCTGCCGATCATCCCCCCCTCCCCTCCCCTCCCCTCCCCTCCCCTCCCCTCCCCTCCATTCTATCTCTCTACTCTCTCTTCTTTTTATCTAACTCTCTCACTCCATCCTCTCTTTTCTCTGTCATCTCTCTCTTATACTCTCTCTCTCTCTCAATTTCTCTCACTCGTCTCCTTCACTCATTATTTTTCTCTATCTACTTCTCTCTCACCCTCTCTTGTATTCTCTCTAACTATAGCTCTCTCCATCTTTCTTTCTCCCTCTAACTTTCTCTCTCACTCACTCATCATCTCTCTATCTCCCTCACTATCTCATTCTCTCTCTTAAAACCTCATTATCTTTCTTCCCTCACCCTCCACAACCTTTCTCTATCTAAATTTCTCTCTCTTCCTCTTTCTCTCCCTAATTCCCTCGCCCTTTCTTCTCTATCTCCTCTTTCCCACTCAAGAGAGAGAAACAAAACCTTCTTGACATGGAGGGAAAAATTGTAAGTCTTTAAACAGGTGGTCGAAGACCATACGTGCCTTTTGTTATGTTATGGGTAGGCCTAACACTCTTAATGACGCCCCTACATGGGGAACATACCAGGATGCTGCCAAAATTAAACGGTCAAGGAATCTACACATATTAAAATAAAAAAATGAATATAAATAAAAAATAAATAATAAAAAATGATTTTAAGCTAAATTTAAAATTACAAAATGATAAAATCAGTTAAAAATTGCAAAATGAGAACAATATTGGACTTATAAAGGACCTGTAATGAACTCGATAGCTCGCCGCCAAACTAAGCTTCCCTTTAGATAAAGGGCTTGGAAGGATAGCATAACTATTTCAACAAAGTGCGTAGGACACATCAAATCATTGAAGGAAAATCTTATCCACACACCAATTAAATATATAGTGCAAATGTGTTCTAAATGTACGAATGCGATATACAAATGCACGAAAGAACATGCAAATGTACCATTGACTATGCAATCTTATCAAAGATAGTGCAAATGTGCGAGTCCCGTTAGTGCAATATGAAATATACGTGTTTTTCACGAATGCATCGCGAAATGTACAAATACGTCATACAAATGCGTCAATAAGCGCGTGAACACATCAGATGATTGAAATTAATTTACCTATAAGATTCAAGATTTCAAGATTTTAATTGTGCATGAGGAAGCTAATATTATATGGAAAAATATAGTTAGTAATATTAAGAATATTGCAAAGTATATGTTTGGAGTATCAAAAAGAAAAACTTATAATGGTAAAAATAGTTGGCGTTGGAATAAAAATGTGCAAGAAAAAATAAAAAATAAGAAATAAGAAGCTTTGTTATAAAAATTAGTTTAGATGTAAAATCTTAAAAACTGAAAAAGATGTAGAAACACACGTAAGGAGTCTAAAAAACGAACATGTGATGCAAAGATTTTAGCTTTTAATGATTTATATAATAGATTAGATACTAAGGAGAACAAAAGATGGATGTATAAATTAGCTAAGCAAGGAGAGAGGAGAAGGATCTAGTTCAAGTGAAGTGCATTAAAGATGAAGATCAAAAAGCATTTTTATTAGAAGAGGATATTCAATATAGATGGATGAGATATTTCAATAAACTTTTCAATAAATATTATAAGAATACGATTGACTTTAGTGATCTTAGCACTCTAATTGAAAAATAGAGACTTCTGCTTAGGAGATGAAGGAATTTATTGTCTCACTAAACTTTTTAATGTTATTTTGAAGACTAATAATATGCCATATGAGTGAAAAAAAGAGTGTTTTGGTTCATATTTTTAAGAATAAAGGTGATGCATAAGAGCCTGTGAATTATAGAAGAATTAAATTAATATTTCATACATTAAAACTATGGGAGATAGTAATTAAACATATGTTACGACGTGATATTAATGTTTCTCAAAATCAATTTAGATTCATGTCGGATAAGTCTACTATGAAAGTTATACTTTTATTGAGAGGTTTGATGAAGAAGTATAAAGAGAATAAGGAGCTACATATGATATTTATTGATTCAGAGAAGCATATGATAAAGTTTCAAGAGAAGTACTCTGAAGAGTTCTAGAAAAGAAATGAGTTAATAATACTTATATTCAAGTAATTAAAGATATGTATGCATGAGTTGTTACTTGTGTTCAAACACAAGGTGGCTTGACCAAGTATTTTCCTATTTCAATTGGATTGCAACAAGGATCAACTTTAAGTCCATATCTTTTTTCTCTAGACATAGATGCTCTTACTAGACATTTGCAAGAGGATGTACCCTGATGTATATTTTTTGTTGATAAGACTAAAGAGGGAGTTGAGAGAAGACTTGAAGTATGAAGGTCAACCTAGAGTCTAAAAATGTTCATTTGTGTAGGTCTAAAATTGAATACATTGAGTATAATTTTAATAGTAATAGATCTAGTGAGGATATTATGATCTTGGGCGATCAAATCATTAAAAAGAGTGCACATTTTAGACATATTGGGTCTATTGTTCAAAGTGATGGTGAAATAGATGGTGAAACATAAATTTTTAAGTTTATTATTTGGAGCTTAAATTCTAAGGATTGAAATTTTAATACTTATCAAAATTAAGATACTCAACTAAAATCAACCACTTATATAACTTGAAGCAAAAATTTGTTCATCTTCCGCAACCATTTGTCAAATGTGATAAATTTAAGAATAATCTTAGCTTATAAAGAGCAAATATCTTGTCGAGCATATCATTAAAATTCATTCTCAAAATAATCTCTCATCAATAACGGCGTGACATGTGTCTCATAACTAGTAGTCTTGCCACTAAATTGCATCACAAGTGAACGATTATGTTGACGTATATTTTCACATCGACTCAGCCCCGATCGAGCCGATTCGAATCCGAGTGGGCTCGATCGACTAAATCGATCATCATCGAGCGTCAATTAACTCAAATTAATCCCAAATCTAATTTAATTAAATCCGTTTAATTAAATTAAAATCAAATCAATCCAAATCGAGCCTCGTCGAACCAAATTCGACACAATTCGACGTCGATTCAAGTCCAATTTCACAAAATTGGCTTGATCGGATCCAATCGGAATCGGTTCGGGTCGAGTCCGATTCGGACTCAATTTCATCCCTAATTGATCAATTGGGGCTAAATTAAATTTCCCGAATCAAATTTCTTAATCAAGGGCTGAGATTTCATCTCAAATCCCATTCAATTTCTGCCATTTCCCTCGTTTCGCGCATAGAGATGCCTGATTGGGCATTGTGGCCGGCTGCCCTGCTGTGCGCGCCCCTCTAAGAGCGCGAGAGGGAGAGGAGGGGAGCCATTCGGCTCCTCCTGTTGTGTTCGTTTCGTCCGTCCCGAGCGAAAGGAGAGAGAGGGAGAGAGCAGGAGAGCGAGCGAGAAAGGGGCGGAGCCCCCTGCGTCCGTGCGTGCGAAGCCCCCGCCTGCGCCTAGGGCCTCCCTCCGCGCCCCCCTTCGCGTGCGACCCTTCCGTTCGATCCTATCCAAGGCTTCGGCAAGGCCTTCCAGGGGACCTTCCAAACCTCCCAAACAGCGGTTTGGAGCCTTCAAGACATCTTGGACAGCAGTTTTCCTCCCCCGGAACACCTTGGACAGCAAAGGAGACATCCGGAACATATTGGACAACAGCGGCGACATCCGGGGAGGCTTGGACAGCAGCTTTCTCTCTCCGAAACGTCTTGAACAGCAGTTTGGAGTCATCAAAGGAACTTGGAACTTGCATTGGAGCTTGGGAGCGTTTGGAGCTTGGATTGGAGCGCTTGGACAGCCCGGGTGAGGTAAATTCTTGGCCACTCAAAGCCAATGATCGTGTGGTTGACGCTCCCCAAGCCTTAGGTCCTTTAGAAACTTAAATTTATGCTCCCCAAAACCCATGTTTGCTGTCCACTCCGTAAATCTATGAGAATGTCGTGATTTTTCATGGATTGCTCTCATGTGAGAGCCCGTAGGGGACGGTGATGCGCGTAGGATTGTCGGATTGGTGTTCGGCAACCTCCCAATGCATGTTCATGCACTCATGTTGTGTCCAATCCATCACCTACAATCATACCCTAAGATAGATGCTATCATTTGATCTCAAGGTCAATGATGATGCATAGGTTTTGGATTGTCATTAGTTGCACACCTCTTCTCTCCATTTACCTAGCACAAATTTGGTAAATGGTCATGTGTCATTGAACACATGGTTCAATGATTTGTTCTCTCATATGCAACCCATAAGTTGTGTATCTCTTTATCTTTCTCCACAATCCAAAGGTTGTAGGAATCACCTCATTCTCCTAAACCCGAATTAGGAGTGTAGATCTCTTTTGAACACCAAAATGTTTAAAGATCATTTCATTTTGCAACCCCTAAGTTGTATTTTCTCCTATCTTCTCTACAAATCAAAATTGTAGAGAAATTTTCCTCTTTCTACAACCCAAAAGTTGTATGAAACTCTCTTTTACTCAACCCATGTTGAGTGATTCAATCCTGTTCCAAGTTAACCTATTTGTTGAGCCAAAAGCAACAAGTAGTTTCACCCAAGCATAGGATTCAAAAGTCCTATCTCCTCTCATCCTTTCAACTCAAGTTGGAAGAGTGCAACCCTCTCTTTGAACATCAAAATGTTCAAAGACATTCATGGATTTGCAACCCGTAAGTTGCATATTCCCCCATCTCTCTCCTTCAACTCCAAAGTTGTAGGAGACTTTCCCCTCTCTTTAGCTCCAAAAGCTAGAGGGAGTTCTCTTACATTTAGCCTGAAAGCTAAATGTTGGATTCCTATCTTTCTCCTCTTAGCTCCAAAAGCTAAGGGGGATTCTTCCATATGTAGCTTAAAAGCTACATGTTGGACACCTTTCTTAGACCCAAAATCTAAGCTATCACTTTTATTCAACCTAAATTGAGTGATTCCTCTTATGACATTTAAAATGTTAAACACATAGATGTCCCTTAGGAATTATCCAATCTGTTGAAGTTCACCCTACTCTATTGGATGAATTTCACCAAGCCCTAAGTGAAGCCCCTTAGGCATACCTATCTTACCCTATTAGATTGGTACTTCTCTTTTCCAAACATTAAGAGAACTCTAAAACACCTAAAAATTACCTAGGTTCCTTTTGATATAATGATCAATCATCTCCCCCAAAAGGCGGGATGCCTACATCATTATATCTTAGGATTCATAAGTAACAGGCTTGCCCAAAAACAAGCAAGTGGTTACTTTATGGGTTCTTCATAACCCTCCTAAATATGAAACATTCAAAAATCAAATAAAATCTTTAAGTCACAAACAACTTAAAGTGAAACCACCATTAGATAAAAACCAAACACCCTTAGTGTGACATACCACACGAGCCCCTCACACACTAAGGTGCACAGCCCCTTAGGCATACTAGGATTAGAATTTTTCTTTGTGTGCGCATGTGGTTGATGTTGTGGTGTGAACGCCTTCTGGATTGTCTGCGTGTGGGCACTTGCCCTTAAGTGGTTAGCATAGAAATGTATATATATGTTTTTGTGCAGGTGGCCATGTCTAAAAAAGGGGGGCGCTTAAATCATAAATAATAAATCGCTTGCATGACAGGTACCGCTTAAAACCCCCCCAAGATGTGGCCAATAGGGTAGAAGTAGATGCTTGGCACCCTAAGTGCTAGGCAAATTTTGAGTGTGATGTTATTATATAAACTGCCTACTCACTCTGTTTTGCAGGTTTGAGTCTTTTTTTTCTTTTCAAAATGTATTTGATTAGATAAGGATGTAAAACTTGTGGGGGTTTGAATCAAAGGAGAGGTGGATCGAGTAGGATGTACCTCCGGGAGGTGAAGCCCAAAGATCCACCTGGAAGACAAAGCTTGAAGACCCCACAAGTAGAGTCTGTAAAAATTAACTGGGTTGTATAATGGCAGGCAACTCAGCTGCCAAAACTATTTGTAATAATTGGGACATTATTTTCTTTTTCTGCACTTGATTTATATATGCATATGTTTGCTTGTTTACTGTGCGCACTAGAAAAGCATATTTTTTTCCTAGGTTTATTCACTTGTTTGTGTGGGTGTGGCCTGGACTGTGATGCGGTAGGCTCTTAGGACAAAATAAGTTTTCTACCAATTAAAATATAAACAATCTAAAAAATGGAATTAGGCTCCACGATTTTCTAACAAAAAGAAAATTGCATGGCTCTCTTTCAAAGAGCCAAATTTTCAAAATCAAAATGATCATGCATAGCCAAAAAGAGTCACATGTAGAAGCCCTCATTTAAGGATTAGATAACAAAAAATTCTGCATCCGAGTCAGCATTCTGCATACCTTGCATACTTAGGCATCTTGGCCTCAAAGCCAAGTTGTAGGCCCTATTTCCTAAATAACAATTACCTACCACTCTTCATATGCATTGAGACCAGAAAGCATGATTTTAAAAGCGATTAGGAGGAGTCTAGCTGGTAGTCCTTTCCAGGCAGGACAATAAATCCAGGGGTCGGGCTGATTGTGCCTCTTGTGAGGTACAATTTGTAAGTCCTTTTGCATCCGTTAGATTTAGGTTCGAGACCCTACCTCTCAGTAGGCCTCACTTTAGCTTTAGGGTCTGAAGCAATAAGTTAATTTCAATCACTATGTAAGCCCTCAACTCTCGGACAATTCCTCCAACAAGTGTTGTTGGAATGTAAGCCCCAACCTTCTAATAAAAAATATCAATTTGAACAAAAGTCAGATCTCTAAAACGTAAAGCCCAACATAGGGTAGTTTGAGCACCTCTGAGTTTCTCTCAGAATCAAGTGCTCCTACTTCATTCCCTTTGGCTCTCATTCTAAAAATCCGATTTCAAATCGATCCTCCATTCCTTGAAATTCCTAAAGGACCAAAAATCCTTTAAATAAAACTTTCATGGATTTTCAAAAATCAAAATCAAACTTTGATCAAAATTTAGATGACTCTCTCAAAAAAAAAAAGAGGAAACCACTAATTTAATCAAAAGTTTTCTCAAGTATCAAAACTTGAGATGTAATTAACCATAGGGGCTTGCCCCTATGGGGCATGTGTACCCCAGAATAAATAAACCCCGTTCAACCAAACATTGAACGGGGGAATCTCTGTTAAATTGTAAATTTTGTCATTGAGTCCATAAAGAAACGATATTTTTACCATTTGGGGTAATATATCGTCATTCTTATGCCGTACTCAATTAAAAAGTATGCAATCCGTTAAGAGGAACACAAAACAAAATTCTCTCCAACAGATTATGATCGGGCCCTTGATCATGTGGTTTTGCCATGAAATGACAATATTAAATTACAGTCACGGTCAAAGCCCGCAAGTTCCCCAAATGCTAAAAACCCTCAAGTAATAAATCATAGAATATACCAGATAGAGCATAAAGCCATTTGTTAGCTAAAATCGACTTAAATTTATCTCCTCAGATAAACATCCAACCCAAGTTTATAAGGCAACCTTGGACGAAGCAACTTATTGTTGGAAACAAGAAACATTCGATCAGGTTTCGATCAGGTTGGATCAATAACCTCCTCTGACTAAGTAGACTAAGGACCACTATAATCCGAGACGAAGAAACCATATGATCTTATTCGAGTTGATTATCACTCCCCCCACATCAGCATTAAGTGTAAGGTGATAAATTTTAAATTTATATTAAATTTATTGTTATTATAAGCTCGGTATTTAGTGTCTATCTAACGATTAGCCTTAAACAACAGTTATTTTTCGCCATTATAAGAGGTAATAAACCATAGGGGCTTGCACATATGAGAAACATAAAACCAAATCATAAAGTCCTCGTAAAATGAAAACGAAATCTCTTTGTAGTGACTCATTTTAATCTAATCTACCTTCTAAAGATTTGGCTCAGCATTTCCATTAAAAGGAGAGGCTGGGGCTCGAATATTTGGAGCCCACAAAGTTAGAAGAAGAGGAGATGAGATATAGTAGGAAAAATTTCAATATTTTATATTCATGTTATGTCCCGTAATATAGACCTAAGGCACATATATATAGAGTAGGATATTTTACTAAAAATAGTTCACTAATAAGACAACAAATAATGTGTCATTATGACATAGTTAAAACAAGTGTTGAACTAAATTGACACATGAAGAATATCGACTTGAAGATGAATCTGCTGATCAAGATTCACTCAACCATTGCTACTTGATTAGTTTGATGACACGCTTAAGTTATATAACATCCATACAGTGATATAAGCCAAAGAAATACATCAAAACAAAAAATGATAAAAATTATAATTACATTCATGCCCTAAGGATTGTAGAAGGATAGACTTTTAAACCTCAAAGCCAATAGCAGCTGTTCCTCAAGAATCCAAATATCATAGCAAGGAATTATGCATAAAAAAATGATGTTGCTACTAAAGAAATAAAATAATACATTGCTGCACAAAAAATGACTTGAACTAATGATTTTTATGGTAAGGAGTAAAAAGGAAGAATATAAGGTATAAATCATAGTTACACATACACATGCACATAATGCATGATATGAATAAATTTAAAGAACATGTCACATACCAGCAGTATTATGCTGCGGCTGTATCTTCTCTACATTGTCATGAGTTGGCTCTTTGAATGAAATACATAGCCATATCAAATAAATCAGCCAAGCAAGAGCCATAACCCAACCAGGCAACGTGTTTTGATTAATAGTCAAGGAATAAATCTTGAAATTAGTTTGAAGCAAGCCAGCAATGGCAGGGCCACAAGCCATTCCAAGAGCACTGGCGCTAACAAATCCTGCAGAAGCTTGCATGCGAATCTTTAGAGGCACACAATCACTAATATATCGCCGATTGACAGCCCTAGCTGAACCCAACCTACAATGAAAATATGCTGAGAACATTTTTAACATGGATAAAGTTGCATGTTAAAACCAACAAATATTTAAAATAATAATAATTTAATACTAAAAATTTCACGATGATTCTAATGGTTAATAAACTTATTATTCTTAGAAAATAGCTGCACGTAGGAGTAAATAAAGTAAACAAATATGTGTAGTGCAATGAAAGTAAGAAAAAATGGAACAGTTTTAATGAGTAAAATGGACGTTTCATATAAGGTAATGAAGCAGAACAAACTTGGATATGCACTCTGTAGACTTCCAATTCCATGTCGCCAATATGGATATGCACTACCGAAACAGCCACATCACCAAGAAAACGTAAATGGTTGATGCTGGAGTAAAGATGCATGCAATTAGTCGGAATCAACAAATGTTGTTGCCCTGCAGTCACCTAAACTCTATACATCTAAAAGAAAGCAATCTCTTTAGAGAGAGATATTTGCTACTTTTCAATAAATTCTGCTAACCGACAGACAAGTGGACTATTGTCATGCATGTTTATAGCTGAGGATTGAAAGAAGAGATGTGCATTAAGAATTCATCAACAGCATGTGTGTTGGTTGTACTTGATATGTCCTAGTTCCGCAACTAGGCTTCTTTAACCAGGCGCAAAAAAAAAGTGCAACAGTTAACAACTAACAACAAAAAGTGCTCCTTTTATGTAGGATGCTGGTGCATGATATATTCTAGGAATAGTTATAATAAGAAAAAAATTTTGGGGAAACATGCTTTTATATCCTCATAATTGTAAATATTCCCCTTCTTAGTTGTTTCCTTCGATATTCATCATGTATGCCTATAGGCTTCTATATTCAGTTAACAATAAATACAAGATTTTCCTCTTCTAATATGATATAAAGCCCTAAATTAGATGGAGTCGTCGTCATCCCTTAGCTCTTCCCTTAGCTCTTCGCCAATTCTGATCTCATTAAACCATATCCTTGGTTGACTTGCCTTCATTTCTCAACTCACTTTCTTAACTCATTCTCACTTGCTCTTTCCTCACATCCCTTGCTCACCCACACACTACCAATTGCATGCGCTCTTCTCACTTGCTCGTTTGCATGTGACCTCCACCAAACTTGCCCAATTCCCATTCACCCATGCAAGCTCTTCTCCCAATGAATAGTTTGTTATAATGCCATTTTCACCCGTTTCTCCTCAAGCACTATCTCTCTAGATAGCTCAATCCGGCCCACACTATACACTCAACTCCTCGCTCAATTGCAGCCACGCAAATCCATCCATTGCGCTTGCATGTGACATTTTCTTCCTCATGTAAATTAGCTGCTTTTTCTCACATTTTCGTACCTATTTCTTGTCGCATACGAACATCTTGTCCTCAGTACAGCTTCATTGCCCCACTAAATCATGACAACTTTATGATTCACCGTGTTTTATAATCTAAATAACATCTCAGATACTAATCTCTCCCAAAAGCTGTCAAGGCCTCTCAATTACACCTCAATGACATTAAACCTTCCTCCACGACCAGTAACAACATGAAATTCAATATTAATAATTATCTTATGTGGTCAAGACTCTGTTGCTTTCTGGCTCTCACGAAATACTTCATTAGCTTGATGCTTCTCCATGCAATTCAAATATCATGATGTTTTCAAAGCACCAAGCATCTAAGTATGCGGTCCTCACCTGATTGCCCAATGGTCTTGAACATTCTATTGCCTCAACCGCCATGTTTTAAAATTTCATCAAAAAGAAGTGAAGTTTTCTTCGCTCCACATATTTTGAGGAAAGAAATATCTCTCCCATCTATACTCTCTATCATAAGATTTTTCTCTCTTCAATAAAATTATGTGCAAATCCAAGAGTATTATAGCACATTAAGAGGAAAATGGGACAAATTACTTTAGTTAAGTCCCTTCACCATCAGTCCCACTATCTAGAACAAACCGATACGCCGTGAAAGTAAAACCAACAAGAAAACATTTGAAAACTGCTAGAATTTGAGGAATTATGGCTGATTTTTTATTAATAACTCAACAAGAAAACAAGATACAAGCGATCTACAATTAGAAAGGCAGATCGTCTCTCCCAAACAACCTAGACGCCGCTAGAAAGCCCTCAAAGAAAAAGAACTATAACAATCCTCAAATCAAAACATGCATGAAGAAGAATAAACCCTAGAATCATCCCTAAATAAACTCTTCTAATTCCCCCCAAAACAACCTCTTACCTTAATTAATTTCCCTCTCTTACTTCATTTCAAAATTAGAATTCTTTTCTTTAATATTTCCCTCCTTATTTCTCCTTCTAGTGTATTTAATCAAAGCCTTGATGGGCCCCACAAAGGGGGGGGGGGGGGGGGCCAAACCCCTGCTAGTTCCTCCCGGTTCTGCTGGTCCGGCCCTTGCTGGTCCGGCTGAGCCAGCTACCCCATCCCGTATCAATGCTCTCCTCCACAAAATGCATCTTGTCCTCAAGGTGTAAGGTCGGGAACTGTCTCCTGATTGCCTCGTATGGCTCCCATGTAGCATCCTGGTAGTTCCTTCCACTTGATTAGCACCTCCAATGCCCCTGTCTCACGCACACGCTACTTTCAGGGGTTCTAAAATGACCTCCATGCCCTCTGTCAAAGTCGGGAGTAGTGATGATGGTGTATGCTCTCATATCGCCTTCCTCAACTGTGAGACATGAAATATTGGGTGCAAAACTGATGAGGATGGTAGCCTCAATTAATAGAATGCTGCTCCAATACGCTCCAAGATCTCATAAGACCCAAAGTACCGTGGGGATACTTTCTCATTCCTCCTGGCTAATGTTTTCAATCTGTAGGGCCTCAATTTTAAGTAAACCATATCTCCTGGCTCGAAGTTTACTTCTCTTCGCCTTCCTTTTTATAATATGTTGGGCTCACAACAAATGTCTCTTGTGCTCAGATAATACCCAGTCCCTCTCCTCTAAGTACTGCTCTACACTAAACACAGGTGTAGTGCTTTGCCCATAATGAATTTGATGGGTGGATCTCTCTCATAGAGAATCCTGAAAGGAGTGATCTTTGTTGTTGAGTGGTATGAAGAGTTCTACCAATATTCTTCCCATGCAAACTACCTTGCCCAACTCTTCGGCGTGTCAGATGCAACATCTCAAACAGATCTCTATACTTCTGTTGACCACTTCTATCTGGCCATATGTCTGGGGGTGGTAGGCTGCACTTCTCTTCAGAATTGTCCCCTATAAACTAAACAACTCCCTCCAAAAGTGGCTAAGGAATACATTGTCCCTATCTGACACAATGGCCTCCATAAGGCCATGCAAGCGCACCACTTCTCTTCTGAAGACAGTAGTGATGCCGGACTAAATGCATAACATGGATGAAGTAAGAGTATTGCACGATTCTTTGATTAAAGCGTTAAAGCACAATTACTAGCACATGAAACAATAAGATAAAACAAGAGAAGGGTGCCGGCGTTTAGGCCAAATCACTAGCTAAGCATTTGAACCCACAAGATAAATTAGAAACTCAATAATAACATAAGGGTAGGAGTTCACTCAACATCCCTAATCTAACAATGAGATTAGCAAGCATAGAAAATTAATAACTCAACCCTACGTTTACTAAGCTTTAGGCAAAATTAAGCGGAGCGATTCCTTGCGCTTATGTCACCACCTACAAGGTTAGGAAAACAAAGAGATAATTGAAAAGGGAAGAAACATCAACCCTTATGTGGAAGGAAGTTGTCGCTGAGAGAAACCCTTTGATTTGTCAAGGACGCTTTTGATGAGTTGTAGGAGACGGTTGATGTAGCCTTGGAAGGGAAACAGTGAAACCGCCGGAAGGATGGTGGGTGTGAATCGACCGACGATAGTCCACCGGCCTTTGACCCTTTGATCGTCGAGAGTATCAACCAATGTGATGTGGATCCTCTCCAAGTACTCCTCGACGGTAGTTTCGTAGCCGAATCCCACGTCGAAGAAGGGAGAACGTAGTACGTCGATGTTGTCTAGATCGTCAAGCACTAAGCCCGAATCCCATGGACGAACTTCCATTCATGCTTCTTAAGAAGTAGAGGAGGTGACGTTGATGTAGCTTTGCTGTCCTTGAAGGTTCCTTCCAAAGGATGAGGGATTATCCTTTGAAAATCAAGTGGGAAAGGCTAGGGGAAGGTGGCGGCTAGGGTGGGGGTTTAGAGGGAGGCTTGTTTGTGGAGCTAGGGTTAGGGTTAGGATGGTTTAGAATTTCTAAACCTGAATTTTAATTTCAGATTTTGAAATTTGGGTGGGAATTAGAAAAGGAAATAGGGGTGTTGATTGGAGGAAAATTGGGAGAGAGAGGGAAAGAGGGGGGGCGGCGGCAAGGATAGGGGGGCCGGCGGCTAATAAGGGAGAGAGGGAATTGGGGAATTAATTAGGGGTTGCCTAAATTAGGATTTGGGGAATAGGAAAGAAATAATTAAATCCCTTTCAATTAAAAATTTGATTTGAATGAGATCTCAAAGCATTCCTAAAATAGATTTCATATTTTAGGAAAGATTTTGAAATTTAAATTCTAGATCTTGAATTCAAAATCCAATCCCAAATATGGTCATTCCATATTAGGAAACAAGAGAAAGAGGGGGGGGGGAAGGGGTAGGCAAGGGCGGCGGCTTGGGTGGAGGTGGAGGCCGTCGGGTGGGAGGGGGAGGGGAAGTGGGCCGTGGGGTTGTGGGGAGGAATAGGGCTGTTTTGAGAAGGGGAGGGGGAGGAGAAGAGAGAAAGAAGAACACGATTTAGAACCACGAATCCGACGCGTCGAAATTGGTGGGTGATGCGATTCCTTCTCCAAAGGATCTCTCTAAGCTCTCAAGCTCACACAAGAACGCCATATGCAGGAATTTTAATAATAATCATTCATTAAATTAAAACAATACAATAGGGGCTTATAAATAGCCTCAAACAAAAGGCAAAAACAAAAGACAAACATGCCCTCTTGGGCTTACAAGCAAACCACCCTAAAAGAAGGGTACAACAGGAAACAAACTAAAGGAAAGCAATAACATAATAACTCAAAAATATAAAGACTCGATCGTGGCCGTAGATCGGCGACCACGTCTCCGGTAGACTTTCCATGTGGAGATGTCCTCATCAAGTAGCCACAGTGATTGTGGTATAAGAGTGCTTCAGAGGGATGAATGCACAGATGATCCACTACTACTAGTATCACCAAAAACCCCTCTGATCGTGGCAATCCTTCGATGAAATCCATTGTCACCTCCTCCCACACCCTCTCCGGTAGGGCTAGGGGTTGTAGTAACCCTTTTGGTGTCATGGCTAGGTATTTGTACCTTTGGCGCACATCGCATCTGGCTACCCAATCCTCTACATCGCGGCGAATCCCCATCCAGTATAATTCTGCTGATAATCGACTGTAAATTTTCTGAGCTCCTGAATGTCCTCCAACTGCAATGCCATGAAACTCTTGTAGCAGCTTGGGAATGTATCACAATCCTCTCAGTAGAACAAATCTCCCCTGATGTAGCAGTTAGACTCCTCTCAACATGCAACCAGAATGACTATCCAGGTTTTGTAGCAGCTCGGTTCTGATCTTCCTCAGTCCTTCATCCTATTCACTCTCTTGTTTCAGAGCTTCCCATTCTAGGATCATGGGTGTTGAGAAGGCTGCTGATTGAGGCTCCTTGATTCTCCTGGACAAGACGTCTGCTGTTTTGTTTTCTAAGCCCGATCGGTACTGAATCTCAATATCATATCCCAGCAGCTTGGATAACCATCGCTGATGCTCCTTCGTGACCATCCGTTGTTCCAACAAATCTTCAAGCTCCTCCGATATGCCCTAACTAGGAAATGTCTCCCCAATAAATAGGGATGCCACTTGCAAGAACTTCCGGTAGTACCGGATGAGGCCTAAGAATTCTCTCAGCTCCCTCAAGTTCTTAGTCAAAGGCTAATCCCACATAGCCCCAATCTTGGATTGGTCTGCTGCTACCCCTGCTTTGCTCACCACATGTCCTAGGTACTCCACCTGTGGCTGTGCAAACGATCATTACTTTCAATTGGCATACAGCTGGTGCTCCCTCAATGTTTCCAACATCGTCCTCAAGTGTTCCATATGCTTTGCCTCAGTTCGATTGTAGATCAGGATGTCATCAAAAAATACAAAAGACAAACTTTCTGAGAAAGGGTTGAAAAACCGGATTCATGAGTGATTAAAAAGTGGCTGGAGCGCTGATAAGGCCGAAAGGCATCACTAAAAAGTCATAGTGACCCTCGTGAGTTCTGAAAGCTATCTTTTACACATCCTCTGGCTTCATCCTGATTTGGTGGTACCCCGATTTCAGGTCAATCTTTGAGAAGATGACCGTCTCAAATAGTTCATCTAATAGCTCATCAATCACAAGAATATGAAACTTATCCACCACAATTTTCTTATTTAGGGCTCTATAATCCACACAAAACCTCCAATTATCGTCTTTCTTTTTTACCAGTAAGACAGGGTTGGATAAGAGGCTTACATTGGGTCTAATAATCCCTGCCTCCAACATCTCTCTGATGAGCCTCTCAATCTCATCCTTTTAGATCTGCGGGTATCGATAAGGTCAAACACTAATAGGAGAAGCTCCCTCCTTGAAGGTAATCACGTGCTCGTGCCCTTGGGGTGATGGTAATCTGCTAGGTTGTTGAAAAACCTCAGAAAACTACTGCAGAAGCTGATGTACACACTCAGGGACCTAGTCTGCCTGTGATCGAATCCCCTCCAAACTCTGCAGCTCTATTAAGTTACTTAGTCCTACTCCCTATATCGCCTTGACCATGGTTTTGAGTGAAACCATAGTCCTGTATAAGCTGGCATCCCCTCATAGCACCACCTTCTTCCCTTCCACCTGCACCTCCATAGTCAAAGAATTCCAGTCAACCTTGGTCTCTCCAATCATCTATAACCACTTTATCCCTAGGATGACATCAATGCTTCCCAATTTCAAGGGAAGAAAAACCTCCACTATCTATATGCCTTGGAGTGCCAGCACCAACCCTTTGCAAATAAGCAAATCCCCCTACTCTTCTCTACCATTTCCATCCCCATCATGACTCCAAAGCTTCCTGTATCCACTAACTTCAATCCCAACTGATCCACGACCCGATTGGAGATGAAGTTATGAGTAGCCCCACTATCCACCAAGACCACCACTAGCTCCTACCAAATTTGCCCCCTCACCTTCATGGTGTGATTTGGGGTAAATCCGACCACAAAGTTTAAGGATGCCTCCACCGCATCTAGGTGTAACTGCTTTGTTTCCCCTTCGATCTCCTCTAACTCGTCTCCGCTCTCTTCTTCCCCTTCACAGACCATCAAGACTTGGAGGGCTCGATTCTTGCACTTGTCCTTGTGTAAATCACTCATCACACCTGAAGCACAAACCTTTTGCCCGTCTATCCTGCACCTCCGCTTCTATGAGGAATTTGAAATTGCCTCCAAGACGAACTCCAATGCTCTTCTCTTTTGGGACTTCCCTCTGAAATGACATTGTGTGGGTCCTCAGTGCCAGAGTCGTGGAGGTATTCATGTAAGCCCCTCCCATGTTGTTACTCATGCTGGCCTTCTCCCTCTGTTATTTCTTTTCGATCCTTTGTGCTAGCTAAATCATCTCTCTTAGCCCTCTAGGCCACAATACCCTGAGCTCTACTTGTATGTCTTCCTTAAGACCCTTCATGAAATTTTCTTACAACCCTTCCTCAAAAATTCCCCTTTTGTCAGCCCATTGATAGCAAATTAACGCTCCACCCAGTACACCAAACCCTGAGCATCTTCCCCTTCAAAGACCGACATCTTTAACTTCCTGGATCTTGCATCCATACCCCAATGATTTCTCCCTCCATTAATTCCCCCTGTATAATGGTGGTGTGATTCCCTCCCTTCCTCCCTTGGTAGATTTGGACCCCATAGTTCGGCCCACCCATTGCTTCCTCCGGTCCACCTTCTCTCATGCCTGTGTGGTCTCCAAAGGGGTTCAGCTTCCCCTTTTCTTGCTCCCCTTTCTTCGAGATACCACATCGAAACTCCCTGGCGTGGTCCTTTAGAGAAAACACACTTCACTTCATCATCGTCCTCCTGAACTTTCTTCCCATTCAGATTAGCCCTAGGAATAGCCGGCGAAGCCTTCGATTGCATCTCTATCAACTTCCTCATCATGTCTTCCATGTTTTCAAAGCGGTTTTCCATGGACGAAAGCCTCCCTTCCACAGTTGTGAACTTCTCCTCCATTACTGAAAAAATTTCTCCTCCATTCAAGAATATTTTTCCTCCATCCCGGCTCTGAATTGTTCCATCTCGCCTTTCAACACCATGGTTTAAAATTGCGCAATGTGAGGCGCGCCTCTGCACAATTTGGGCCCATATAGCCTCAATGCCTAAACAATTCTGCTGATTCGTGAGGCTTACGCCTCACTGGCATTGAGGCGCGCCTCAAGGCGCTATTGCGCAATAAAACTAGAGGCGTACGCCTCATGGGGGTCCCACTCACTTAAGTATTACTTAAAAAAAAAACCCCAAACTCTTCCTTCTACCAGCTCACCCAAAAGGAAGTTCCGCACGGTCTTCGTAGACGACGAACAAATCCCGCACCTTGCCACCGCCTCTCCCGCCGGCGCCGCCTAACGCCGGTGAAGCCATTGTGTCCGGCCGCCCTCCAAGACGCTTCTTCTACTGGTTTTAGGTTTTTTTTTTAAGTTTAAGGAAATATTTTTTAAGTTATAGAAAATCTAGGGTTTATAATTTTTTGAGTTTTTTTTTTTTTTGTTTTCATTTTTTTGCATTAGGAAGCATGATTAGAGCCTTAAAGGAAAGGAAAAGACATCCATTTTTGGTGAAATTTATTTCTTTAGGGTTTATGGAACATTGATTCATTTGATTGAATGGTAGCCATTGATAGTGCAAGAAAATGAAAATAATATAACTTTTTTATTTATGTAATATTTAGATATCTTTTTATTAGACTTATGTGTATAATGGTTTGGACAATAAAGAAGCATTGATAGTCAAATTTTTACCATGACAAGAATGAGAACACTAAGATATGTGTTACTAAAACTCGGAAGGCTTAAGTAATAAATGATTTTATTAGAGAGATGATTGGAGTAACTCCGATTGAATATAAGCTAGTAGAAAATAGATGAAGATGGTCTAGGAATGTGCAACTCATCTATACATAAACTGCTTTGTAAATGAAAATAAGATAACTTTTTATTTATGTAATATTTAGATATCTTTTTTGTTAGACTTATGTGTATGGTTGCCATTGATATGTAAGAAATGAAAATGTATGGTTATTTTTTTTAGTAGTAACTTGATGTTTTGATCTTATATTTTATATTCTTCTAATCTTCTCATAAAGGATGGTCAGAAGTAAGGATAAAGCTGCATCAGGTCATAGAAAAGATCCAGCATGGAAACATAGCACTCGGGTGGATGTAGGCGGAAGTGATAAAACATATATCTATCTAAAATGCAATTACTGTGACAAAGTTGTAAATGGTGGTGTGACTAGGATGAAGGAACACCTTTCAGGGTCTCACAAGAATGTTGCTCCATGCTCCAAAGTTCCTGATAATGTAAGGGAGGAGATAAAATCATACATGAATAAGTCTACCACATCAAAACATCTTGCACAATGGATGATGAAGATCATTTGCTTTGCGAGGACGTGGCATCTGATGATGAGTGGTTTGTAGATGATGAAGTTGAAGTGATGCCATCTGAATTACAAGATGAAGATTTAAATATTGATTTCTTTGATGGTCATAAAGCATCTACATCCACCACAACTCAAGAACAAATCAGAAAAGGTATATAAATAATATAGTTTTCTTTTCTTAGACTTTAATTTATTAATGTATTACACTATTATTCATTATGATATTGTTCAAAAATATTTAGGGAAGAGGAGGATAACTGATATTGAGAAAGAAGGAGCTGTTTGGGAGACATTGGAGCCATTGCACTCTATAGGAGAGGAGGAAGGAGAGAGAGCAGTTCATCATAATGATGATTCAAATGAAGACTCTCTTAGTGATGACAGTACTGATGACTTATGAGTTCTTATGTGATATGTCATTGCTATTTATTTTTGGAATTATATGTTAATGAAAAGAAAACTGTGATTTGGGAAAGATGGAGTTTGAGTTTAAGTTGAACTATATTTCATGTTCTCTTATTATTAGGATATTTTGATTTTACTTCATATCTTGTGCATTTTTATGTTTTATATATTATTTACTTATTAGAATATACAATTTTTTTCATTTTATGTTTACGCAATTCTTTGATTTTGAGGCTTACGCCTCAAAACGCCTTGAGGCTTACGCCTCGCCTCACGAACGAAAAACACCTCAATACCCGATTACGCAATTTTAAACATTGTTCAACACATCCATCTTCTTTACTACCATTCACGGATTTAGGTTCCAAACCGCGAAAAACAGCACAAGTCGGCGAATCTAGTCTTCAAAAGGCGAAAATCAGCAATGTGGGAAGAAAAATGCAGCAGAAATCAGTGATGGGGACTTAAATTTCAGCCCAGGACACCGCTCTGATACCAATTTGATACGTCGTGAAAGTAAAACCAGCAAAAAAACTACATGAATTTGAGGCGGGGGCTTAGCTTTTAGAGGTGCTCTAGAAAAGTTAGTATTCTAGCAAAAAAATCGGGGCGAGAGCTTAGCTCTTCAAGAGGCTCAGATAGACCCACATCCAAGGTAACTACATTTAAGATTCTTATAGTGGAGTGAGTGATGGAGCAACCAAAAACAAACTAAGAGAGAATTATGGTTGATTTTTATTAATAACTCAACAAGAAAATATGATACAAGCGACCTACAATTAGAGAGGTAGTTCGGCTCTCCCAAACAACCTAGATGCAGCTAGGAAGCCCTCAAAAAAAAAAGAAGTACAGCAATCCTCAAATCAAAACATATATGAAGAAAATAAACCCTAGAATCGACCTAAATAAATTCTCCTAATCCCCCCCAAAACAACCTGTTACCTAAATTAATTTCTCTCTCTTACTTTATTTCAAAATTAGAATTCTTTCCTTTAATATTTCCCTCTTTATTTCTCCTTCTAGTGTATTTAATCAAAGCCTTGATGGACCCCACAAAGGGGGGGGCCGAAACCCCTGCGGTTCCTCCCCTGAGCATTCCGCTTGGTTCTGCTAGTCCGGCCCTTGCTAACCGGCTACCTGAGCCGGTTGCCCCCTCCCGTATCACAAACATAATAAATAATTACTGATCTCCAAATTTATTTGTGAACTACATCTTTCTTCATAAATATGCAGCCTCAATTGAACGTTGACTCTACCATCCCATAATATTGCAATTACTCTTTCTCGGGTTCTTCTTGGCATAGAACTCTCAGTTCCCAAACTCCTATGCTGACTAATCAACCTTGGCCACTTGTTTAATTGGAGGGCGGACGAATCCTGGACAAGTCATTCGTTCTAGTGACAAATGCAATTGTAGCCGTTACACCTTTCTAGCATGTTCTCATTGCAGTCACACCAATCATCATCCAAAACATTGCTAAGAGAAATTTGACTATCCATTTACTGCTCGACATATATCTAAAATTGATCTGACCCATCATACTTTTTTTGGTACTTGGACCTTTGGATTGCCTACTCTCTCTAAAGAAGACTATGATTGACTATTTTAGCATTCTCAAACATCTATCTTAGCATTACGTGATATCTCTTCCTGTGGATTTGTTGCAGCTATCTCTAATACTACATCTTGTTGCCACTGCTATAGATTTCATTTTGATTTAATTGAGGAGAATTACGAGCATAATTCCTCTAATATAAACATAAGATGACACCACCCTCTTTATAAAGAAAAAAATCTAAGGAAACAGAAAATATAATAAAATTTTCAAAGAACTTTAAATAAAATAGCCTACAAATATTGAATATCTTTGCAGGGGCTCCGCCCACAATCCCTTGAGAAGAGTCTCATCACCCTTTTTTCACGCCCACAGCAAACTTACTATGAAGGTCCACTAGCAAATAAATTTGTATAATGTATTTCTTTCGTAGGGCAAAATTCGTCTCCATAAATTAGCAGCTACTGCCCAAACCACACATTAATATATCTCTAGGTTAAATCCATATACTCCAAAATAACCCCAAGTCTAGTTATTGCAGTTGTAAATAGGCATTAAAGGATGTGCCAGCTTCTAAGATTCTAGAATTATTTCTTAATTAATTATCAATTTCTAATTAGAAACCCCAATATCAGCAATGTGCATCTTCATCCTATAAACTGAAGTAATAAAATCATCGCATAAAAGGAGAAGAAAATAAATATAGTGCACAATTGGCAAAGCCAAACAAAAGTGATAATATGAAATTTCAAGAAAATTTTAAATATAATAAGATTAGATCAGGAGATTTTGCTTTACCATTAGACGCCAAAACAACAATGAAAGTTACACGTAGAAATTACAGTAAGAAAAATTGATGTAATACCATGCAAGAGCTCATAAAGATTCAAAATTATAATTGGCAAAGTATTCCAAGTGGTAAACTTATTATGATAACATTCAAAGTGATTAAAGAACCTAAGTTTTCCTCTTGCTTAGGCGAAGGAGTACATGAAAGATAACCAAATCTCGTTGGATAAACAAAGGTAAAAGTAATACTACTTGCTCTTACTACAACAATCCAAAACTTAATAAAGAGAATTACACCTTGAAGAACTAATCACTCGGCTAGACTAAGCTTGGTTTGGAGAAGATTTTCCACGCTAAAATTGAGATCACCACGAAGAAGATGGTTCCGACGATCTTTGCCCACGGAAAAGTAGCCGGTGGTGGATGGCCGACGATTATCCACGGGTTCGGACGGATGTATGCTTCAAGCGACAAAGCCAATAGGTAGGTGATGCGGTTGACGTAGTCTCCAACGTTGTCTTCGTTTCCAAAGTGCAATTCAAAGAAAGGTGACTCCAAGATGATCACCCTACCTTGTTCATCCAAAACCAAACCATGATCATGGTCGGGATCCGCCATGTGAGAACATCGGACGATCGTGGGAAAGGTGTCGTGGAAGATTAGCCGGCTAGAGGGGAAGAGGGAGGTGGGCGGCGGCTTGGAGAGGGAGGGGGGAGAGGGGCGGCTAGGGTTAGAGGAGGAGTTAGGAAAATATTAAATCTGAAATAAATTTCAGATTTAAGTGGATTTGGAGGGATTTTAATTTGAATTTGAATTCAAATCAATTAATAATTAAAGCCTTAATGGAGCATTAATGGGGGAAAGCCCATGTAGGGGCCGGCGGCATAGAGAGAGGAAGAGGGGATTGGGGAGGAATTATGAGGGGTTTCCAAATTGGGATTTCTAATTTAGGTAGAGAATAATTCAATCCAATCCAATCCAAAATTAAATTGAAATTAGATTTAAGACTTTCCTAATTTAGTGGTACTAATTTAGGAAACTATTTGAAATGCGAATTTCAAATTTCAAATGAATAAGATTTGTTTCCTAAACCTCCTAGGCCAAATTAAGGAAATAATAATGATGAATTAATTCATCATTCAAGGGATTTGAGCAAGGAGAGGGCCGGCGGTAGGGTTTGGGGGAGATGGTGGGGGACGGCTAGCCAAAGGGAGGAGGGGTGGAGGCCGGCGGGTCTTGGGTGGGGTGTTCGGGTAGGGTAAGGGGGAGGAGGGGTGGGAAGTTGGCCGGCGGTGGAGAGGTTGGGAGGGGTTAGTGGGTGGTGGTGGTGAAGGAGAAGGAAAAGAGAATGAAATAAGAAAAGAAGCCACGAGCCGAGGACTCTTCCAACGACTGATGGGTATTTCGCTTGTTCTCACCTTGAGCTCTCTTTCTCTCCTCTAGTGCTCACACAAGATGAAGAAGAAGACAAAGGAAATTTTCATTAATCAATCATCATCCCATACAATGCAAGGGGCCTCCTATAAATAGGCCAAAGGAAGAAAATAAAATACTAAAGTGCCCTTGGGCTACAACATAGACTCAACTCCTAGTAGGGGTACAATAGGAAAACTCAAAGCAAAATACATGAATAAAAATACATCAAAAATATAAACTCTGAATCGTGGCCATCGATCTACGATTCTTTCGACGGTACACATGTCGGAATCTCGGGTCGATGTCCTCATCATTCTCCCCAGGTGGGAGGAAACTCGACCCCGTCGAGTAAGTGTCTCTGGAGCTCTCGTACATCTCGAGGAGATCTGGGTCTAAGCTCTGTAGCTCCTCTCGATCCACCCACGTGTCCTCTGTCTTCGGTGTCCCTTTCCAATGAACTAAGTATTTTCGGCGACCTCCTTCTTTTGTGGAAATGATCTCATCATCTAGAATTGCTTCAATCTTCTCCGTATGGGGTAAATAAGGTAATTTGGGTAGTGGAGGTAGGCTAGGGCTCTCACCAGGGTGGGTCACACAAGGCTCATTTTGAAGTGGATTAATAGGGTTCAGTTCTGGTCCCTCAAAGGTTACTAAATCTTCTATATTAAATGTAGGATTGATGTTAAAACCTTTAGAAAGGTCCAGCACATAAGCATTACTATTTATCTTTGAGATTATCTTAAAAGGTCCGGCGCTTCTAGCATGCAACTTCTTCACGGAGCCCGGAGGAAAACGCTCCGGACGGATCCGTACCATCACAAAGTCTCCAACCTCGAATTCTTTAAATCTTTTCTTGTGATCAGCAATAAGCTTATAATTGGAATTACTTTGTTCAATTCTCTTTTTGATTTCTTTATGAAGCTCTTGTAGATGAGATGCAAATGCATATGCAGACTCGGATGTCCTACCTATTGGACTCATGGGGATTAGATCGATGGGTTGTCTAGGTTGGTATCCGAACACAATTTCAGCTGGACTCAGACTCGTGGTTCTGTTCACAGAGTTGTTGTAGGCGAACTCAGCTACAGGTAGTTTGGAATCCCAATCTCGAATGTTTTCTCCTACCAAAGTCCTTAGTAGGTTGCCTAGACTCCTATTCACTACTTCAGTTTGTCCGTCAGTTTGTGGATGGAAGGCTGTGGAGAATTGGAGTTTGGTGCACATATGGTGCCAAAGAGTCTTCCAAAAGTAGCTAGTGAACTTAACGTCTCTGTCTGACACTATGATTTTGGGGAGGCCATGAAGTCTAACTACCTCGTTGAAGTAAAGTTTTGCCACGTGGGGCGCGTCGAAGGTCTTAGAACAAGGAATGAAGTGTGCCATCTTGGAGAAACGATCAACTACCGCATAGACAGAATCATGCTTTCTAATGGTCTTGGGAAGTCCAAGAATGAAATCCATGCTCACGTCTTGCCAGGGAGAGTTAGGCACAGGAAGTGGAGTATAAAGGCCTGTGTTTTGCTTCCTTTGTTTGGCTAATTGACAAGTGTGGCACCTCTTTACTAATTTGTTCACATCACGCTTAAGACTTGGCCAGAAGAAGCGGTTTTCGATTGCGGCGATCGTCTTGGTTTGGCCGAAATGTCCTGCAAGACCGCCCGCATGTAATTCCCAAACGAGGTATTCACGGAGAGATGTACTGGGAATACAAAGTTTATTAGACTTGAATAGATATCCGTCTACCAAAAGGAAATCATCAATGGTTCGCTCTTCTCCCGTTGTGAGTAGGGAATAAGTTTCTTTAAAATCGCAACAGTCTTTATAATCCTCTTTGATGCGTTCAAATCCAATAACTTCAGTCCTCATCTCATGAATAACCACCACGCGACGGCTCAAAGCATCTGCTGCTTTGTTCTCAGATCCAGCTTTATGTCGAATAGTGTAAGTGTACTCTTGGAGGAACTCAACCCATCTTTCGTGTCGGGCATTCAGTTTCTTCTATGAATTTATGTATCGTAATGCCTCGTGATTAGAAAAGATGACAAACTCTTGAGGAAGTAGGTAGTGTCTCCAATACCTAAGGGATTGGATGATAGCATAGAATTCTTTATCGTAGGTAGAATATCGTTGCCTAATATCGTTTAACTTTTCGCTAAAGTAGGCAACGGGATGTCCCTCTTGAGCTAAGACTCCTCCAATACCGACACCAGATGCGTCACAAGTCACTTCAAAGACTTTGGAAAAATCGGGTAGGCGCATAACTGGTGCTTCAACCATCCTTCGTTTTATCTCATCAAAAGCTTTAGAAGCAGACGTCGTCCAATGAAACTCTCCTTTCTTTAAACAATCAGTTATTGGGCCCACTATAGTGCTAAAATTCCTAATAAATCTTCGATAAAATGTGGCCAATCCATGAAAGCTTCTAACATCTCTGATGTTCTTAGGTTCAGGCCACTCATTGATTGCTCGCACCTTTTCAGGGTCAGCGGATATGCCCTGGGAAGAAATAATGAATCCAAGAAAGGTGACATGATCAGTGAGGAACACGCATTTCTTAGGGTTAGCATATAACTGCTCCCTCCTCAATGTCTCACAAACTTGTCCTAGATGACTCAAATGTTGCTCCACGGAGTTGCTATAGATCAGGATATCGTCAAAATAGACCACGACAAATTTTCCTAGGAAAGGTTTGAGGACTTGGGTCATCACTCTCATGAACATACTGGGTGCGTTGCTAAGACCAAAGGGCATAACAGTCCACTCGAATAACCCATCTTTGGTTTTAAAAGCGGTCTTCCATTCGTCCCCTGGACGGATTCTGATTTGGTGGTACCCACTCTTCAAATCAATTTTGAAAAAAAGGGTGGCTCCTGTCATCATGTCTAACATGTCATCTAAACGAGGGATGGGGAAACGATATTTGACAGTGATCTTGTTAATAGCACGGCTATCAACACACATCCTCCAAGTTCCGTCCTTCTTAGGGGTGAGAAGGGCGGGAACGGCGCAAGGGCTGAGGCTCTCCTTGATAAATCCACGTTGTAATAGTTCATCGACTTGTTTCTTGAGTTCAGTGTGCTCAGTAGGGTTCATACGGTAGTGGGGTAAGTTGGGTAGGGAGGCTCCGGGTACTAAATCAATAACATGTTGAATGTCCCTCAGAGGTGGTAAATTATGGGGCAAGTCTTCTGGGAAGACATCAGCAAAAGTCTCGAGAATTGGTTTTATTTCATCCGGGATTGGCTCTTCTGGGTTCAGATTCACTTCCCGAGCTACCAAGGCGTAAAGAGGAGAGCCTAACTCCAATTCAGTATCCAAGTCCTTAGCAGTTAATAAATTCAGGCTCGAGTTGGATTTGAGGGAGTTGGGTTTTACAGCCTCCTTGGCGGACTTAGGTTGGGTAGGTAGGAGTTTAATTTTCTTGCCCCCGTGTTCAAACACACAGATGTTTGATCGTCCATAAATGTGCACATCATTATCGAATAACCAAGGTCGGCCTAAAATGATCTGCCCAACGTCCATAGTCAGGACATCGCACCAAATCTTTTCTTGATACCCCACGAACTCAACGGGGATGAGGCTCCTTTCCTTTACTTCCAGAGCGGTTGAGTTGATCCAGGCGACTTTATAGGGGTTCGGGTGTGGTGTGGTCTTTAAATGTAACCTAGAGATCATGGCAGATGACACAGCATTTATACAACTCCCACTATCGATTATGACTTTGCAGTTCTTATCTCCTATCTTGGTGAAAGTGTAGAATATTGAGGTTCTCCGCCAGTCGTCATTCAATTTAGGTTGTGAAAAGGCACACCTAACGACTTGTAGGTCCAACTTTTGGAGGCAGTGGATTACAGCAGCATCTTCTTCGCAGAAAAACTCATCGTCGTCATCAATGTGATGAACTAATTCTGTATCTGGTTCATCCTCCTCTTCGATGACTTCCTCAATAATGGTGACTTTGTACGGGCTAGAACATTGGGAGGCAATGTGTCCATACCCATGACATCGAAAACACTTTGTGCCCGCAGGGGTTTTGGGTGCTTCCCGTTCCGGTGTCTTCCCTTTATAGTCAGGGCGAGGTTGGGTCTGACCCGGGGTGGGTCGAGTCATTGTAGGTCCAGTGGGTTTATTGAAGGATTGACCAGTGGAGGATTTGAAGGGGTTGGGACGGGGGTCTTGACTCCTTGAATGGGCGTGGTTCCTAGATTCTTCTAAATCCAGCACGAGACTACGGGCAGCTTCTAAAGTGCTCACTCCTCTAGCAAAAAGCTCATTCCGAAGATCTTCTCTTAATCCGGCTCTAAACATAGAGAGGAGCTGGGCAGGGGTAGTAGTTTCTTCGCCGTTACAACGGATCATGAAGTCATCAAAAGCGGCGATGTAATCTTTCACAGGTTTACTACCCTGAGTTAACCTATTCCATCTGTCCAAAAGTCTAGGGTAGTAGGAGGGCGGGAGGTACTTCTGTTTCAGTTCTTGCTTCATAGTCCTCCAGTCAGTAATTGGGTACTCTCCTCGGGTCTCCCGCATATGTTCTAAGTTATTCCAGTACTGGTTTGCTCTCCCAGTCAACTTCATTTCAGCAAATCGAACTTTTCTTTCTTCCGAAATGTTATACCACTTAAAATAGCTATCCATACCCTTGATCCAATCTAGGAAGACTTGTGGTTCTAACGTGCCATCGAAAGATGGAGCATCTATGCGTATATTTTTAAGCAGTTGAGCATCGTTGTCTCTCCAAGGTGTCTCACGTCCTAAGGGTTCCGGATTGAGTCGGTGATTGGGACGGTAGTTGTCTCTAGGAGGGCCATAATCAGTTCTGGTGTCATCCCCATAGGGGGATTGGGGTCTAGAGGGGGTGTAGATTGCCGGTTGTCCTATTCGCTCAATGTTGTCAAGTCTTTCACCCGTTTGGCGTCTAAAATCAGCTAAGTCATTTTGGGTGTTCCTCATTTGTTGTGTAACCGTTCCAAGTTGACCTACGATGAGGTCTAGAGTTGCTTGAATGTGTTCTAGATCCATGGGTAGAGGTGGGGGACACTTAGGGCACGTAATGGGGGAGTGGACAGCAACTAGACACTAAGTTAAAATGTTCTTAACACCCCTAAATGATGCGGGAATGAACAGGACAGCAAACTACAGCAGTAAACTAAGTTGCCTAAGCGTTTTGGATGGGTTCTAGAGTGTGGACAGCAAGTGAACACTTCCTAAAACTCACCCAAAGGTTACTACAAGGTGCAGGAAAAAGTGGACAGCAAGTTAAATCAAATGTCTAGGTGGCCTAGACTCTTAGGGAAGTTAAAGTGATGATGGCAGCACTTAAACAATGGGTTATGCTCATGTAAAATGAAGAAACTAGTGCAGAATTTTCTGGACAGCAAATAGAAAACTAAAAATAAAAATATCTAGGTGATGTTATGCATGCAACCAACTTAGGACAAGTTAGTTTAGACTCTTAGGATGCATCTAGCACATGTTTTGCATGCTAGCCATGCTCTGATACCAAGATGATGTAATACCATGCAAGAGCTCATAAAGATTCAAAATTATAATTGGCAAAGTATTCCAAGTGGTAAACTTATTATGATAACATTCAAAGTGATTAAAGAACCTAAGTTTTCCTCTTGCTTAGGCGAAGGAGTACATGAAAGATAACCAAATCTCGTTGGATAAACAAAGGTAAAAGTAATACTACTTGCTCTTACTACAACAATCCAAAACTTAATAAAGAGAATTACACCTTGAAGAACTAATCACTCGGCTAGACTAAGCTTGGTTTGGAGAAGATTTTCCACGCTAAAATTGAGATCACCACGAAGAAGATGGTTCCGACGATCTTTGCCCACGGAAAAGTAGCCGGTGGTGGATGGCCGACGATTATCCACGGGTTCGGACGGATGTATGCTTCAAGCGACAAAGCCAATAGGTAGGTGATGCGGTTGACGTAGTCTCCAACGTTGTCTTCGTTTCCAAAGTGCAATTCAAAGAAAGGTGACTCCAAGATGATCACCCTACCTTGTTCATCCAAAACCAAACCATGATCATGGTCGGGATCCGCCATGTGAGAACATCGGACGATCGTGGGAGAGGTGTCGTGGAAGATTAGCCGGCTAGAGGGGAAGAGGGAGGTGGGCGGCGGCTTGGAGAGGGAGGGGGGAGAGGGGCGGCTAGGGTTAGAGGAGGAGTTAGGAAAATATTAAATCTGAAATAAATTTCAGATTTAAGTGGATTTGGAGGGATTTTAATTTGAATTTGAATTCAAATCAATTAATAATTAAAGCCTTAATGGAGCATTAATGGGGGAAAGCCCATGTAGGGGCCGGCGGCATAGAGAGAGGAAGAGGGGATTGGGGAGGAATTATGAGGGGTTTCCAAATTGGGATTTCTAATTTAGGTAGAGAATAATTCAATCCAATCCAATCCAAAATTAAATTGAAATTAGATTTAAGACTTTCCTAATTTAGTGGTACTAATTTAGGAAACTATTTGAAATTCGAATTTCAAATTTCAAATGAATAAGATTTGTTTCCTAAACCTCCTAGGCCAAATTAAGGAAATAATAATGATGAATTAATTCATCATTCAAGGGATTTGAGCAAGGAGAGGGCCGGCGGTAGGGTTTGGGGGAGATGGTGGGGGACGGCTAGCCAAAGGGAGGAGGGGTGGAGGCCGGCGGGTCTTGGGTGGGGTGTTCGGGTAGGGTAAGGGGGAGGAGGGGTGGGAAGTTGGCCGGCGGTGGAGAGGTTGGGAGGGGTTAGTGGGTGGTGGTGGTGAAGGAGAAGGAAAAGAGAATGAAATAAGAAAAGAAGCCACGAGCCGAGGATTCTTCCAACGACTGATGGGTATTTCGCTTGTTCTCACCTTGAGCTTTCTTTCTCTCCTCTAGTGCTCACACAAGATGAAGAAGAAGACAAAGGAAATTTTCATTAATCAATCATCATCCCATACAATGCAAGGGGCCTCCTATAAATAGGCCAAAGGAAGAAAATAAAATACTAAAGTGCCATTGGGCTACAACATAGACTCAACTCCTAGTAGGGGTACAATAGGAAAACTCAAAGCAAAATACATGAATAAAAATACATCAAAAATATAAACTCTGAATCGTGGCCATCGATCTACGATTCTTCCGACGGTACACATATCGGAATCTCGGGTCGATGTCCTCATCAAAAATCCTAAAGATGCTGCATTCAGCCAAAAGATTTAAACAATTATGTAGGTGTACCGAATACTTGTTATCTAGCATTTAAAAAATATTGAATGCATTAAGCACTACTTTAAAGGTTTATTTTACCACTAGAAATTAAAAAAGGCATAGGATGTCAAATGCATAACTCAAAATGCAATGATTTTACATACTGATGAGTGATAGCACCTAATTCATAATTTTCGAATATTTAGATAATTTTTTCAATAATATTATTTCAACTAACATTTTCTTTTACGGAAAACAGTGGAATGGACATCACACTATACATTTCAATCTACAAAGGCAAAGGCAGAAATACAAATGCATGATGGCAATACAAATGATAAAGAAATATCTCAAATGAGATAATTATCTCCAAAAACTTAAATTATGACAGTGACTTACCCACAGAGTAGGCGGCCAAGAAGAAGAATGGTTAAGGACGAGACATCATAAGCCAATGCATACAATACATTGCCAAAAAACAGTACAATACTGCTGAATATAAGAGGTTTGAAGTATGATCTATTTGACCACGCACTAAAATAAACTGAAGAAAAAACTTGTGCAACAGCCATTGACCCAATTATGATTCCACAAACAGTAGGAGCAGCTCCAAGGCTTAGTGAGTAATCATCTGCAGTAGGCACGATTATGTATGTATTGACCATATAAAGGAAAGTATTTGCTAAGTTTAAGAGGAGCGACATAAAGTGATAGTTTGTTTCAAGAGCTTCATCTTCGCCAGAGCTTGGTATCTCTTCTTGTATGATAAGAGCATGTTGTCCCAAAAATTTAAGGAAATTTGTTGAATGTGTTAGCTTATCAACGGATGCATTTATTAAATCAATAATAGGATCCTGCAAAAGTGAAAAAACACAACCTTTGAAGCATATACCCCACAAAACCAAATGAAGAAACCCAAAAACAACATAATTCAAATAGCATGAGGATAGATTGGGAGAATAAACCTTTAAAGCATCTGATGGCTGATCATAGATGGATGGATAACTTCCCTGACGATATTGAAGATCAGCAAGATTACGAGAAAGGGCACCAACGATAGCCCCGAGCCCCTAATAGTTCTTAGCATAAGGAATAAATCAGTAACAAAAGATTTACACATAAAAGGATACCAATTTGAGAGAGGGTAAATGCATATATCACAGAAATGAGGAGCTAACATCAACAATGAGAATAAGAATCATACCACATGTTTGAATACTTGTTGTAGTTGAGAATATGGATGATTTGCCCTTGAAGTTACATAATAATCTGTAAATCTATACCCAAATCGTTTATCAAACTTCTTCAAAATCTTGCGAATGCCCGTAGCATTTAGATCAACAAATTTAAGAAGTTTTACAAGATCAAGTCCCACTTCCTTGTATGCTTCACAAAGTTCTGATATCTTAGATAAGTCGGGCTGTTCTGAAAGATTAGCACGTTCCTCTCCTAATTTTTCAATCCTACTAGCAAGAAGTCCTTGTTGTTCTAGCAAAAAGAGTACAATCTTTTCAATCTGAAAAAGGTCCCAGAAAAAAAAAACATGTCAGAACATAATAGGGTCTAATCACACAAAGCTGATTTTTTCTCAAATCTCGATCCCTATAAAAAAGTTAGGTTACAGTCCATTTGGACCAGCACTTGTGTTTCTCCTTCCCATGAACTTTGACCATGGAACCACAGAATTCTAAACCAAGACCATTGATATTGAAGAGAACTCCTACACTTTTTGAAGATTTGTTTGGGCATCAAGTTTATAATGAAAGCGATGGCTCAATGGTTGGAGATGGTTGTCTCTTCAAGATCAAGCATTCACGTCACACACTTTGTGATTGATTGCTCACCATTAAAAACAAGAAAAAAAAAAATTTATAGCCAGAATAAACTCTATACAGATGATGAAGTGCACCTCAGCTGTTCTACAATGTAAAGTAAGACTTTTCGGTAAAGTTTTACTCAATTTAATATGCATATGATATATAAAAAAAAGTTTTATCCCACTATCTATTTTTTCTCTTTAGTACCCATTTTTATTTTATCAATTAACAACATGGAAGTCCAGAACATCATTGAAAGTTGGTTAAAAGGAAAAAAAAATTCTTCTCAAGTGAAAAATGGCCAAACTCCATATAACATGCATATCAATTAACATTCCTTTAGTACAGATTGTCCAACTCATATAAAATATGTAAAAGAAGTTTTTTTATAGTAAACCCTAGGTCCATTAGAGTATAAGAACTAGGTTTCAAATAACATTAAATATTATATATAATCATTTGACTATCATGCAATGCAATTTAAAATTAATATATTCTAGTTGACACAGTTTGCATTTTAACTCTTGGTTGTGTACCAAAATAACACATCGCAATTCTATAACTCATATAATTAGAGATACAGTGAACTGCAGACCGAAAACTAAAGTCCATTGTCCAGCAATAAAAAAAGCAAGGTATATATGATAGCTTTGACAGTTCATGCCACAAGATGTGCAATAAATGGGTGTTTATATGCAAAATTTCAAAGTTCATTATCAATATGGAACCTTCAAAAGAACAGAAGGCCACACGGATGAATCTATTCCATTTAATTAAGAGCCCAACAGGCTAAATTATGCAGCACTAAGAAGGGTTTGGCATACTTAGAACAGGATCTAGAAAATGATTTAGAGAATGACTAGCATAACTCTTAAAAAGATTTAGAACCCCTTCTGTCATTTATAGATTTGGATTGTCATTTGAGATCAAACCCAAACCGGACCTAAATTCATTCATGCAATCATACAGGCATATCAATGCACAACAAACTCTATCACCTATGATCTTTAATCCATTGCCTTAAAGTGTTTCATGCCACCGTATAGATGGAATATCAAAAGAAAGCAAAACAAATCCATTAATATGTGGTCTTAGCTCCTCAAAATGACAATTAACAGAACAAAGCAAACAAAAATCGCATGGACTATGCCTTAGCATCCTTATGGTACCTTTCCAATGCCCAAAATCTTTGTCTCGCCAGTTGTTAAAGCATAAATAAAATATGCAAATATGTACATGAATACGTATTTAAAATAGATAAATACAATGTGCTGGTTGTATTAGTGTTTGTACCGACATCTGTAAGCAAGACTTCTTTAGCCATTGAAACGAAAGAATTATTTCATTCTATATGACTTTAACTATAATTTTTCTTTAAAAGATCACATACCTGGTCATCTAGCATCCTTGAAAATTCTTTAAGAACTTGGCGACGATCCTTTCCTCCATTCTGAGTTTGTTCAGCGTATTGCCTTACTTTCTTTTTCATTAGCTTATAGTTAATGTAGCATCTGCAAACATTGATTCAACAGACTGATATATAAACATAACATTTAAACATTAGAAGATGAGTAATAATCCATATAACAAAAACTAGTCTTTTACTTGATGTTTATTGTCAGTAAATTATGTTGTCATGATTTGGTCAAATAGCATGCTATGATCTAGAATGAGGTAGGTAATACCCTAACTCACGCACTTCAACTCATGGAAAATGATATGGGTTGTCCGCAAACACATCCAATGATTTTTACAGGAATATGACTAACTTATAACATTTATGAGGCATTGCGGCCTTCATGAAATTTACAGTTTGATCCTCAAGCAGATTAAATTATGTTCATCATCATTAACATGAGAATTTACAGCTGACTGGTATTATGTGCCTAAAAGAAGATATCCAGCTAAGAACATTATATTTCTAACTGTGCTAACGATGTGCTAAACAGCATCACATAAAAAGACAATAAAATCCATCCATAGCATATTTAAGAATTTAAATTAAATTAAAAAAGGCCAGTTCTTTATGCATCATCATCATTAGTCTTATCCCAACTACTTAGTGTTGTCGTTATGAATTATCATTCTCCATTCAATTTCGTTGAGTGCTCCTTGAAGTGTTAATTATATGTTGCATATATATTTGCACAACTTTCTAGCCACGTTTCCTTTGGCCCAATTTTCTTTTCTAATCCTTTTACATTATGTTTTTCTACTCATCTTATTGGTGCATCTTCTATCCTCTACCCAAACTACCAAGTCTATTTCTCATTATCATATCTTCAATAGATGTTACTCCCAATATCTCCATAATGTAATCATTTCCCAATCAAAACTCTCTAGTTTTACCACACATCTACCTTACATTCTCGCTGATATAAAATTAAAATTGGTTATCATTGTCTTTTTTATTGTCAACATATCACTTCTATAACTCATACTATTGTTGACCTCCTTATATACTCCATGATCAACTTGATCGAACACGAAAAAAACGAAAGACGTGATATCAAGTGATCCACCTCAAAACACACGCCCATAAAAAAAAATATACAACAGTCATTTGTTTTGCAAAACAAATAGTCTAACGCATCTGGAGCATTGAGATTGCCAAGCCCTATGATCAACTCAATCGAACCCGACTAAAACGACAGATCACAAACGTGAAGTTGCACAAATTTGGTCATGATACCCTAACTACAATCAAAATTAGTCAAACATTGCCTATTTCTCAAAAGGGTATGTCGACGCATATTGAAATCATCCAAAAAGGACACTCAAATATCTAGGTCATCGCATGAGAAAAAACATAGAAAAATTACCCATGCACAAGGCGACGAGCACAAAATCAAGATACGTAAATAATGAGAGTTTACAAGCGAATCTTATACACATATCTTTCAAATTTAATAATAGTATTTTTAATAATTATTATTTACAAATAATTAGTTAAATATATAACTGTTATATAAATTAAACAAAAAAAATAAATCCTATCCTATCTTATCTCCATCGAACCCAAATCACTTGTACAGTCTCCCCCTCTAGATTCCCCTTGCTTCTCCTCTTCCGCTTTTTCTCGCAAATCTCCCTCAAACTGTAACTTTTCTCCCCTCCCTCTCCTAAGACTCTCACATCCTCTTCCGCTCCTACCCCAAGCACTCAACAATAAAGAGGCAAGAAAGTCATGACAGGGAACCCACTTGGAAACCACTGAAGGACTAGCTACATATAGAGAAGAAAAAGAGTTCGTGAAGCCTACGATTCTAGATTTTAACCAGCTTAACTCTTGGTTTATTAACCCAAAGATTTGAGCTTTTCCATCTCCACTTCACGTCCCCTACATATCACAAATTTCGTCACCATCATTAGTGTCAACCATCATAACTGCAACTCCTCTCTGCATTTACATTGGTTGCCATCCTAACAATGCTACAAAACTTCATCTCCATAGTTTGAGTTTCCTTGTGCGGATATCCTCCACCCATTGCTTAGCTCTCACCCTCTCACTCACACAACGATGTCAATGTAGGAAGCTAGCCCCTCCATCACCTACTCCAACCTTAGCCAACCCAACCAAACTCTCCTTCCTCCAATCACCAGCTCCAAACTGCCAACAACCTCGAATCAGATAAACTCCTGACAACCACCTAACTCCCTTCTCTCTAACTCATTCTCTACTTTACCATCTCTCTCTTCACTTCCTCTCATTCTCTCTCTTAAAAAACAAAAAATAGACAAATAAAAATAAAAAGTAAAAATGATAGTTTTGTTTACTTGACCCTGCAAATTCCTTGTCCCCTCGTCACATTCATCACCACCCTATGCACGTAGATAAAAAATGCAAACTCTAAAAAATCACAAACCTCGATTGCAGCATATTTGGTGCAACAAATGGAACTTGTGCTTACTTTTCCTAACATAGTAAGGGAAGCTTGTAGGCAACGCTACAACGTAGTTGGTAAACCATGTGCACAGAGTTCTTAACACAAAAGGGAAAGTATTCTATGTTGTAAAATTTCTCATGCAAATAGTCCATGCATATTTTTCTTGGTGTGGTGGGTTTTGAAGATTCCGACTACAATGTCATAGGACACCAACCATATAGGCCTTTTTAGGCGTCATGGGCAAACCTAGACTCCTTGTAGATGACCCTATATGGGGGAGAGGCCAAGAGGATGCTAAAATTTCTAGTGAATCGTGTTTGTAAAGAATTCAAACTGAAAATTAACCATCTGCACTACAAATGCAACAAAGAACAAAAATAAAATTATGAAAGTTGCAAAAAAAAGAACAAAATAAATTCTCAAAATGCCGCATATGTTGCTTCAGTTGAACTCAAAAGAACTAGAACAAGACAATAACACATCTATGAGCATGAACAATACCTCTTACTAACTACTTAGAATTTTTAGAACCATAAATTGCACTCTCATGTGAAAATGAACAAGCGAAAGCATCTATTCAAAGGCTAAGAAAGAATCAATGTGGGGGTCTATTTAAACTAAATAAAGACTAAATGCAACTAACGCAATATAAATGCACAATAAGATTCTAAATCATAGCACTCGCCACTGAATCAACAATAAATACATACAAGCAGAAAGGACATGATACTCAAAAATTCAAAATGAACCATGCATGCACTCCACTGATAAAATATTCATGCATACGCCTACATTTGGAAAATATCTTCAATTCAAAATGCAATGCCTCAAGTTTTGCAACTTCTTTGAAAAAGTTGTATGTTCTCTAAACTGCATCCAAATATTTGAAATTGAATTCACTTGCATGTGCTCTGATAATGTTGTTAATATTCAAATATAAAGATTAGAATGTTGTGTGTGTTAAAATGAAATAAATTCAAACTTTCCCCACTTCGAGTAGCATGCAAATATTTTTAAAGACTTGCCTTCATTCCGCAAAAATTCAAATATCTATTTAAAGGTCATACTCGAATGTAGATCTCAACTGGAGAGAATTATAATTTTAAAAATTCCCCTATGTTTAAAAGTGAATTATTTTAGCTCAAAATTCAAATAAAAATATGAAACTGTAAATTAAATAAAAATTAAAAAAATTCATGTAAAATTGACCACCCTAAACTTAAAGTAAATATACATCTATCCTCTATAATAGTTTTCTATAAGTGATAAATTTAAGATTAATCTCAATTCACAAATAGTCAATATCATATCAAATGTATAATTTTTATTGTGGGCTCAGAAAATTCCATTTGATGCGCCCCGGCCTCTCCGCGCCAGACGTCTCTTTTCTTATTTGTTTGAGTGACGTGACGACATAGAGTTTTAATGAGATTAGGTTCCCGGTGAATTTTCAAAAGGCAGATTAGGTTTCAGATAAGACACTACCCAAAGATTTCGCCCTCATTTTGTGAGGAATTTTTGATCTGAGTTTTGGTTTCCTATAGGCGCAAGCCCCTATAGTTAATTACCCCTCCCGATAACAGGAGAGAACTTTCGATTAAGGCTAGTTGTCAAGGAGGTCGCATAGGTTATGAACCTATCGTATAATAGCAACAATCTTAGGGTTTGAATTTTGATTTTATGATTTAAAATTTATCACCATGAACTTAAAACTGGTGGTGGGGGGAATGAAGACGAGCCCAATCAAGATCCCATGGTTCCGTCGTCCCGGGCTGTCATGATCCCTGGTCTACTTAGTCAGAGGAGGTAGTCGACCCAACCTAACAGAAGGCACCTTATTGGCAGTCATGGGTTGCTTCGTCCAAGAATACCTTGTAGACCTGGGTTGGTGTTTATCTAAGGGGATATATTAGAATCCATCATAGCTGACAGAGGGCTTTATGCCTATCGAATATACCCTATGATTCATAACTCAAGGGTTTGACGCCGTTAAGGAACATACGAGCTTTGGCCATGATCGTAATATAATTGTGCCATTTTGCGGCAAAACCACCCGATCAGAGGGCACGTGCCACGTCTCTGCTGGTAAGAGACTATTTGAGGATGAACCTTAGTGATATACCCGACATGCATTCACTCTTTATGAGCTAAGGTTAATTTCAAATTTATCACCCCCGATAAATGGTTGCGGGAGGTGGATGATTTTTAGTTTTAGGTTTTTAAATGATATTTTTCATTTTAAGAATTCCATCTTTTATTGGATTTGAGATTTGACCCCTCCGGTTGATATTTGCTTTCAACACGGCCATCATCGGGGTGACGTTAAGGTCACTAGTATTTTTGTAGGATTTTGTGAGGCATTTTGTGATTCAAGTCAGGTCAACTCTAATCCTTTTGAGGAGGAGGATGAAACTTGAATATTTGACCCGCGCAGCATTCTCGAATCGTTGATTTTGAGACTCAGATGTCACGATCGGAGCACATACAGGATTATGTTTAATTTGAAAATAGAATAAGCATTAGCGAGCATTTGACCCTGCGCAGCATTCTCGGACATTTGTATTTATAACTTTAACACGCTTGTCGGAGCACATGCAGGAATTTTGCACTTCAGTTTAAGGGATCATATTTAATACATAATGGGAGATTTTAAAATATTTAAATATGATCCATTTGCGCAATAGTGATTTTATTTAGGAAATGCCCGAAACTTCATTTAAGGGCTTACGAACGCCTTCTGTCCGCTTGTACACATGTTGCGGATCTGGTGGCATTTAAATGTATTAGATTTCACTTATTACATTTAGTTTATTTTGACTCCTCTAAGTGTCACTTAGCACAGCTCGTAGAGGGTGTTTGCTAAATCAGTGCTAGTAGATTGTGCTCGTACTCATAAGAGAATTATCTTGCTCACTACAAATTCCCCTACCCTCCCTCATAGGTGGATTGATTTGTTCGATACAAGCTCCTTGTCTTTGCTTATAGGCTAGGTACTACGAATTCCCTATTCCTGCTCATAAGTGAATTGTAGTATACTGCTCATAAGTTTGTTAATATTTCCCGCAGAACAAAACAACAAATTATATTCATTACAAGTCATTTATTGTTACCGTAAGTGAGTGTAGCCTAAATAATTTCACAATTTATTTAAGTATAAGATCTTAATAAATTATGAGAATTATTAATTCTTCAAATCATCAAATTGTGATTTCTCTTTATTGTTAAACACATTTAAATACTGTGTTTGAAGAATCATAAACAATTATACATTACTCACTAAAATTATCTGTAATTCTTATGATCTTTTCACATGCATATTATGGCTAGATCCATTTGAAGAACTACAAGACTTGGAGGGCCTTGTTCAGTTCTACAAAGACCCTGAGAGATGCTAAGTCTTGATACATGTCCATCTATAGAAATAATATCTAAGCCGATCTCCACATAGCAAATAGTTTCTAAAGAACTTTCATAAGGGAGTCTTAAGAAGTTCTTTGTTGCATGACATAAAATGACAATCAATTGTCAAATGTTCTGTTGTTTCGTAGTCGTAGTTCTCTTTACTACTGTTTTACTAGTTTTTTCTAGTACTCAGCTCTCTTGCTTTCCACTATTTTGCACTTACTAGTATTAGCTAGATTTATAATTTTCAGCATTGATTTTATTTGTGATTGCGCTGACTTTTGTCTGCTTGTTTGCATATGTTTGTAGCTAGCAGTTACAATAGCATGAGCTTGAAGCCACAAATGATGCAGTTGCAGGGGCTAGAGCTTGCTAGGAGCTTTACCGAGAGTTTAGGACTTTGCCAGGAACTAAGGCTGGAGCCCACCAGGGGCTGAGTTTAAACTAGGATTTCGGAGACTTTTCTTTCAATTTTGTGTTTTTGTTAGCTTTCTTAGGAGTTGAGTTTTACTGTGAGTTGTACATAGTCTTTTAGTGTGAACATGTTTTAGATTTTATTTGATTTAATTGCCTTTGATTTGATTCAATTTTAAATTAATTACATTAATTAATTGAATTGATTAATTAAAATTTTGAATTTTAAATTAAAACTTAATTTGCTCAATTTAATTTTTTTAATTTGTTCAAAAATTTGAAAGTGTTTTTTAATTAAATTTGGGTTAAGGTTTTGATTTTTAATCAATTAATTGAATTAGTTTCAAAGTTAGATTTTAAATCATGTGAATTTTAAGTTAAATAATTAACTGATTGGTTAATTGAATTTTTGTTTAATTAATTAACTTAAGTTTTAAATTAATCTTTAAGATTAAAATTACTGTTATAATTTTAAATCAATTAGTTAATTAATTAGGTTAACATTTTAATTAGCATTTAGTTAATTTAAGTTTTTTTATTCCAATTTTAGATTTAAATGATTTGTCAATTAAGTTATAATTATTTTGAATGTAGTTTGATTTTAGTTAAAATTATTTAATTAGTGAGTTATTAGTTAATTGATTTCAAATTAAATTCGTGTTTTCCAAAATCCACCTAAGTCCAAAAATCTGAATAAATTCAAAATTTTTTCTAAGTCTAAAATTTTTAATAAAATTTCGGCAACCTTCCAACGTCCCCTCCCCGGCGTCGGGAGGTAAGGAGAGCATTTGCCCTTTTGGCTCGACTCGGCCAGATCAAATCAACGGCGAGGAGATTGGGAGAGCGAATCGATCCCACTAAGAGTCTTCAACAATCCTTGTTGTGCGCGAAGTGTCGATTAAACCATTTAATTTAATTTTAATTAATTTAAAAAATATTTTTGTTCCCCTCGAAAATCCGACAACCTTCCGGCGCCCCCTCCCCTCGTGGGGAGATTGGGGAGGGCAATTGCCCTTTTGGCTCGACTCGGCCGAAGCGAATCAATGGCGTGGAGATTGGGAGAGCAATCGAGTCCATTAGTGTCTGCGCTCCCTCGGTCAGATCAGATCGACAACCGAGGGCTTCGGGGGACCATATCAACCCCAGGACTTCCTTCAAATCTTCTCACCTGTTTGCAAATCCCTTTTATTTTTATTATATATATATATATATATATATATATATATATATATATATATATATATATATTACATTAGATCTATAACATAGGGGAAGAAGCGGATCGGGAAGAGTCTGATCGGGCTAGAGGCGAAGGCCACGCATGGGGGGAGCTCGGGTCGGAGATGGGGCGAGCTCGGGTCGGCCTGGTTGTCGGCGAAGGGGAAGTCGGGCTCGATCGGCGGCTTGTCAGGCCGGCTAGGGCATGGGCAAGGGGTTTTCGGGCTCGCGTGAAAGAGGAAGGCCAACGTTGGCGAGTTGATGGAGGCGGCAGTCACTTCAGGCTTGGAGAAGACAAGTGCTGGAGCAGTGGCGGCTTCGGTGTTGCTAGGGCACGGCGGGTTCGGACCGAGTGGAGATGGAAAGCTGGCGGTGTGGCTTTGCGGGAGGAGGCCGACGTCCGAGAGAGGTAAGTTCCCGAATTTATCTTTCTTCTTTGGTTGAGATTCTAAGAGCGTGTGTGGTCCGAATGAGAGGGGATGTCCGATTTTGTTTTGTTTGGAGCAAACGTTGAGATCGTGAGGAGTAAGTTTTGCCGTCAGTTGTAGGTCGTGGGTGAGTCGTGGGGGTAGACAGTAGTTACAGTCAACATTTATTACTCTCAAAAGATATCAAACTAGTAAAGATGTGGCACGTGTCATAAAATTGAGTGTTTCGTTGTCAAATGACACCACTAAATAACGATTATGATCAGAGTGCTCTAAGTGATTTTACTACAAAATGATATCATTAAATTATGATCACATCTAAGCCCGCAAGTTCCCAAATAGCATCAAATCTCATAAGTAGTGAATTATAGAGTGCACTTAATAGGGCATAATGCATTTTGTTAGTTAAAGTTAACTTAAAATTATCTTCTTAGGCAAATATTTACCCTGTGTCTACAAGATCTCCTTAAATGACTTAATCCATGACTATCGACAAGGATCATTCATTTAAGTTGGGTCAGTTAACTCCTCCAACTAAGTAACTCCTCCAACTAAGTAAACAAGGGTCCATGGAAACTCAAGACGACGTAGTCATGAGATTTTGATTCGACTCATCATCATTAACACTTCCATCATCTTCAAACTAACAATAGTAAACGTTCTCAATCCTAAACCAAAATCTATAACTACTATAAGCTATGCACTTAATACCTAAAGACTAGCCTTAATAAAAAAAATTTCTCTCATCATCAGGTGGGATAATTAACCATAAGGCTTACGCCTATGGGAAACCGAGAACCACTATTTAAAATTGCACAATAGTAGGTGCACCTTAGCACAATTGAAGAAAAAAATGCCTCGAGGCGTAGGCCTCAAATCAAACCTCTGACTTTTAGCTATATTGACCAATTAAAAAATAAAAACATAAGTAATTAAAATTAGTAAAGCATTATATATATATATATATATATATGTTGTATTTGTGAAATAAGTTTTATAGTTATCCAAAAAAAATTCCAACTCTTCAAAAATATTTTCATTGTATGTTTAGTTTATTATATTTAGCTTAAAATTATCTTTACTTAATAATAAAATTGATTTTAACATTTAATAATTAATATGTTTTTGTGTTTAAATATAATAATCATAGTCATCATTTCATTTGCATTTAATTTACAATCTTTTATAATTAAAAGTTGTCCATTTTTAATATAAAATATATGCTTTTAATAGAAAAATTGGAGCATTATTTTTAGCTCTAAATAGTTTATATAGACTTCACACACCCCATAAATGAACAAAAATAGATGTATATTTAAATTAAATATTTCTATGTAACATTAAACTTTAATTTACTGTTAATGAAAATAATTTAATTTAAATGCAAATTAAACATTTAAACGCCCTGATTTTTATGCATAATAACATTGCGATTTTTTGAAGATTTCAGTAATTCACTTAATATTAAAATCTAATTTTGATATTAGATATTAGATGAAGCATAGATATCAATGCATGTTGTATTCATTTTCATGCATGTAATAGATTATAGTACTTAGCATTGCATTTGCATAATTTACTTTCATTCACATAAAGTCATATCATTGCATTCACATAGTTTTTCTGCAATTGTGAAAATGTAAACTGTGTTTTATTAATACTAATTCCCTATGTTTGTTTATGTTGAATCGTGCCCCTAATCTATTGTAGTTTGGGCTTATTCACATATTGGATGATCTCTTTATTGTGCACCTACAGCCACACGTATAACGTAAGCAGAGTTATCATATTATTATGTTGTGTTGCTGACATCTATTTTGCAAGAAACCCTAGGGAATTTACAGTTTCTTTTGTACTTGTTTTTACTGCTTTACAATGCATTTAGTGCGTTAAATTGACTACTTTTAATGCTCTGTGATACATTGACGTGACCTGGGTTTCTTATGAAGACGAGTAGAGTTCTAGGCTTGCACATAACTCACTCATAGGTTAGGCCTAAAACAAAAAATAACACTTAATCTATAGTTGTATTAAAAACAATGATTGAGCATATAGGCTCATCATGAGAACATAAAAAGGTGACATAGACAAATAACTCATTAGCTTCTAGCTTTGTTGACACCCCTATCTTATCATGATATTGTAAGTCTACATATGATCCACTTTATGATAGATAATCTAGACAAACTTCACACACTCTTCTCCATCTAGCTTGCTCCATGATGTGTTTATATCCTCTTCAATTAGAAATGAGTGACCCTTCATTTCGCATGCGACTAAGTTGATTAGTTGGCATTCCTAACTCAAGCAGAATGTAAGTTTAGCATTTGGGCCTTCTTGGTCACATGCGACCAAGTTGGATGTCTCACTTTGGAATTTTTTTTCTAGCATATTGAGGAGATATTCAAGCTTGTTTGATCTCACATGATCAAGCTATAAGCCTCATTCTTCCCTTACTTTCACATCTCATTTACCACATTACAAAGATATTCAAGACCTTTATGATATTTTTAATATCTTTTTTACGACATTGAGAAGACATCTAGACTTTCTTGATCACAAACAACCAAGTTGTAAGTCCCACTTTGGGCATCTTCTCTATCATATGGAAGAGACATCTAGGTCCTTGGATCCCAAAAAATCAAGCTCGAAGTTGCATCCCTTCTTTGCATCTCTTTTATCACATTAGGAAGATATTCAAATATCCATCCCACTGTTCACATTTTCTCTACCATCTTGAGAAGATATTAGAGCCTCTTTATCATATGTGATCAAGATATAAATCTCACTATTTGAGTGTCTACCACATTGAGGAGATATCTACATCTTCCACATCCAACCTATCTTGTCTATCATATTTAGAAGATGTTCAAACTTCCATTACATAGTCCATATCTTCTCTACCATACTGAGGAGATATTTAGGATATTTGATCATATGCAATCAAGTTATAGCTTCCATCTTGGGTGTCATCTCCACCGTATGGAAAAGTTACCCTTTATTTCTTATCCCTCAACCTTAGAGCCTAGGTAGCATTACCAATCATAACATATACCACCCCATGGTATTATAAATCTGGTTTGAGTTTCTCCCTCACATGATAGTGAAGTGTAAATCCTGTCATACTCTTAATCTATGATGTCCCATTGAATAAAATAACACATAATTGCTAACAAGGATCCTCATGTCACGGCATGACTAAGTAGACTAAGGGTACTAACAAACCCAAGACAATGGAAGCATGAGATCTTGATAGGGTCATCATCTCACTCGATAGGTTAGTCCCCACTCTCATACATTCACTCATCCCTTTCTCCTCAATAGGTGCTACATTGTTGCCACATGGCATGGTACATCCAATCTTAAGCATCTCCCTATAGTCTATTTGGATCTACAAGTCCCCTATTAGCATCTGTTTTGATACCTTTGAGCCTTTAATTTGAGAAAACTAGACCAACATCAATCCTACCCTATTTGAACACAAGCATTGACTCCTTAATCGAAAGTATTCTTAAACACACCCGGGAAAAAATTAATCTTAGGGGCTTGCTCTTTTAAGAAATCTTAACCACCATAACTAAAATATATCTTATTTGGAGCTATATTCCTTGCAAAAGAAATCTCTAGAATATATACACTTAATTTGACTTTCACTTACCCCAATGGGCCTACAGAATGCATTAACTAGCTACAATCAATCCTCTATTGTGGCACTATAGGCATCTTTCGAAGCTCACAATATTCATGACTAATTGAAAATGATACAAAATTTATATTATATAATCATATTGTTACCCATTTAAAATATTTAGATATTCCTATTTCATTAATTCATGTCCTTACACTCCTTCCCTTAGCCATAGCCAATTTAATACCTTCTCGCAATGGAAATTTCTCCTCCAGGCAAACTTTTAATTTTTTATCCCTCATTTCCCAGAAGTTTGATTCTATCCGCCAAACAGCCTATACCATACTCCTTCCATAACAAAAGGTAGAAGATTGTCTTTTCCCCACAATGGATGGGAAATGCGCCTTCAAAACAAGAATGAAGGGCATGGGTTTAACTATAAAAAGTTAATGCCTTTAAAACCGTTACTTCCTAGTCTTCATATTCATTCCTCAACTAAACTAAGAGATCTTTTAACAATGGGATCAATGACAGAGCCAAATGTTTTTTCTTAATAATGGCAAATAAATTAATTTTCTTATTTTGACAGAGCAAATTAAATTTTTACTTTTAAAACATAAAAAATTGGGGTTTATTAATACATATCTATTAAATATAAATATATATTTAAATTTAGGGGCCCCCTTAAATCTTTCATTGGATGAGATACTTTCAATTCTTTTAACTCATTAGCCATCTTCATGGCTACCATATTGATAGGAAATACTTGAGTTCGCAAGTAATCCAAGAGGAAATACTTGGTTCGCAAGCAACCCTAGCAATAATTGGCAAAAACAGCGAGAATAATGTGAAAATATGGATAAAATCAATCCAAAACGATAGTATTGCAATAATGGAATCAAAGCAAAGCAAACACAAAGCAAGATACAATTGATCCTCAATTCGAGAGGAGGATCGTTCTCTCCCAATCTCTAGACGAGGAGGCTAGAGCCCAAGATGCCAAGGAAACTTCAAGATAAACAAATCAAAAGCATCCCCCTAACCCTAAAACACCTCATGCTATTTAATACATAAACTTTCTAAATCCAAACTCCCTCCAAAGCCCTAGCCGCCCCCTCCTTTCTCCTTTTGGATTTAATTTGAATAGTGGAACCCACTATTGTGGGCGGCAAAGAGGGGACGAGGCGGTACTAGTCCGCCTCCTATAGACCAAAACCGGCCCTGGGTGGGCCAGTTCAGGAGGAACCGGCCTAACACATATTTCCATAGCTTCAACTATAATTGCATTAGATATCATCCCTCTGAAGGTAGCTCATGTTCCTTGTATGCAACCAATCATCACTGTCCTTAGAACTCATTTCAATCCAAAACTGCTTCTAATACTAAACAATATTTCATTATACATAATTTTAGAATTTTTTTAATTGATTAAATTTTCAAAATAAAAGATGATAAATTTCACCAATCAAAGAATATGACGTCTAATAGAAAATTCAACTTTAGAAGACTAAAATAACAAGCACCATAGAAAAAGTGCATCTTTTAGCCGATTTCCAATTTGGAGAATAAATGTTGTTCGATCAGTTAACCAAAGCAAGCCAAACTAACAGATAGTGTACCTTTTCCACTCTGGAATTTGATCTTTCATCAACTTCTTGCCAAAGTTGACCATCTTGAAGAATATGCAAGCCTCTATCATGATGAAAGCAACACTAGCGATTAGAGTGAGGCAATAGCCATGCATATGAGCTCAATATAGCCAATTCAATAAGTTGTCTATATCCTACAACCTAACATAATATAACAAGTATGAAGATCCCACATGATTCGCACCTTGTTGGAAAATACAAATAGAGAAAAGGTTAATTATTATGACTTCAGGTAATGCAAGTTAAAATCATATCAAGTAAATCATGTACCAGGAATCAGAATCTAGAAAAAATACCAAGTTGCAGTCTGAAATCAAACCTTTAAAAATAGGCTAGTGAGGATCATCTAATGACAAATTAATACTTGAACTAAATGGACCAAACTTAGCAGTAATAGTAGCAAAGGGATATTATGTTGAAAAAGTCATCCTATATTGCTAAACCCTAACAAAACTAACACCAGGCTTATTAAACAACATAGGATTCATTGCAAAATGAAAATATTTGCATAATACCATCAACACAGCTTCATTAAAGAAAAACGACAAGATTATTAGATTGACAGGTGATTCTATAGGGGTTGGTTTTCTTGTATAAAGTCTCCATTCTAAAAACATGCATTCCTTTTGTCAATTATCAAATGTACAATAGATGGAAAAGTAAAGAGGAGAAAAACCTGAATCTTATTGATCCGATCAAACAGTACAGAAGGTACATATTTATAGGTACTAAACTATGCAACTTACAAGTCACAAAATTAAGGAATTAATTAACCTAGAATTAATTCTTTCTTATTTCGACATGGGTAATCAAATAAGGCAGAATGAAAGTTGATGGATTGCTAAGCTGGACAACCATCCATAATTGATTTAATTAGAGCATATAAATTGCTAATAGGAATCCGGCATGGGCCACGTTAGAGCTTTCTTTCCAGAATTTTCATACTCTCCCTCAAGTTAAGAATATATGGTAATCATTCCTAGCTTGAAAGTAAAGTAATCGAATGGAGATTGATCAAGGGCTTTGGTCAAAATATATGTTATATTAAGTCTTGTAAGAGTGAACTGTATCAATTTTTCTCTTATGAAATATCAATCAATTTCAACATGCTTGGTTCTATCATGATGGACTAGATATCTGACAATGCGAATTGTAACTTGGCTATCACATATTATTACCATTGGTTCTTTATTGTGGATGTTTAGATCTTTCAACAACAATTTTAGCCACATTCATTAACAAATCCCATGAGTCATGATCCTAAATTTTGCTTCAGAAGTACTTTTAGCAACCACTATCTCCTTTTTACTCCATTAGGTGATAAAATTTTTCATGCAAATGAACAATAGTTAAAGTGAATTTTCTATCAGTTATGGACCCAATTCAGTGAACAACAATAAAGATTTTTATATTCCTATATGATCCATTTTTGAAGAATTTATCTTTTTTCCAGGAGGCCTTTTTAGGTGCCTTAATATTTAGTAGATTACATCAAGGTGTTCCTTAATAGGACTATTCATTAATCAACTAAACACACTGACAAAATTATAAATGTGATAAAAAGTATGGGAGAGAAAGATATTTTTTTTTCAATCAGACATTTGTATGTTTATTTGTCAACTTAGAGAGTGCACAATTTGATCATATTTTGTTGATAGGATGCACAAGGGTAGTATCGGGTTTGTGTCCCATCAATCTCTTTTAAGAGATTCAAATTATTTTATTAGAGACAACTATACCATCTTTTATCATGTGATTTTCATACCAAATAAATATTTTAGGGATCTCCAGTCTTAATTTGGAATTCATAGGTCAAGATCCCTTTGTATCCTAAATTCTTTCTCATTATTGTTAGTTAGAATAATATTATCAATGTAAACAATCAAAATAGTGATTTGGCGAAGGAGTGATTTCTTTACAAAATAAAGTCTTATCACGCTACCCTTAGGATTATACAAATTTTTTACTTATAATAGTGAATTCCCCAAATCAAACTCTTAGAGATTATTTTAGGTCATATAAGAAATTCTCAAGTTTGCAGACAATACTTTTTCTTATAAGTGATCTTGAATCCAAGAGATTCACATATATACTTTTTCTTAAAGAAATCCATTTAAAAAAGTATTATTTTCATCTAGTTGGTGATGCAGTTAATCAAGATTCATAATTAGAGAGAATGACCTGGACAAAGCTAATCTTAGCAGCTGGTGTTAAGTTTTTTTTATAATCAATGTCATTAGTTTAAGTAAACCCTATTGTAGTCAGTCTAACTTTATACCTTTTAATGCTCTCATCAATCTTATATTTTGTATATAAATTCATTTGCATCCGATAGGTTTCTTTTATTTTGGTAAGATCAAGAATTACCATGAGCCTTTCTTTTAAGTGCTTTCATTTCTTCATTAAAAGCATCTCTCCATTCAGGAATTTTTAATAATTCCTGAATAATGTTGAGGAAGTTCACAGTGGAAAGATTAGTTGTAACAACATGAAGTTGAGAAGATAAGTTATTGTAAGAAGTGTATTCATTGATCAAATGTTTAAACAAGGTTTTGCTCCTAATACCTTCCTATAAGCAATTGTGATATCAAGATTATAACAAGTGTTACCTCGTGAAGGATGATTAAAGCTTGGTTCAAAAGGGTGGTTTTGCTACAAAGTAATGCTTGGTTCACCAATGTTTGTTAAAATTTCTTGATAACCAATATAAACCATGCCCTTCATATCAAGTTGGTTGCATGGGAATTTTCAATGTGGTCAGGGTTCTAAGCTTTAGAAAGGTCAAGGAGAGACAAAATCTTGAAGTCAATTGGATGGATAAAAAACTAATATTCATAAAGAGTCTTGGAATTAAATTCCTCAGTGTGAGTTTTGAAAAAAAATATCTAATTTTGAAAAAGGGTTGCATCGATAGTATTATAGAATTCATTCTATTTTAAATAATAAAATTTATACCCTTATTGATTGGAAAAATAACCAATAAAGATGCATTTAATAGCTTTCGGGCCAAGTTTGCTTTGTTCATTAGGTGGGATGCAAACAAAAGTAGAATGCCAAAGACCTTTGAGTAAAAAGTGGAGATCAATCCATTTATGGGATGTGTTTTAATGAGAACTTGGCATAGAGTTTTGAATTTGATAATCTTTAACAACATTCAATTAATAAGGTATGCAGCCATTAGACCAGCATCTCCCCAATATTGATTTGGAACATTGCTAGTAATCATGATGGATCTAGCAACTTTCAGAAGATGTTTATTTTATCTTTCACCAATCTAATTATATTGAGAAGTGCATATACAAAAGCTCTGGTGTACAACCCCTTGTTGAAATAGGTAATCTCTAAGAATTAAATGGAAATATTCTTACACGTTAGTCTTGATAACTTGAATTTAGGTTTCAAATTAAGATTGTATATTGAAATGGAATTTCATAACAATGTACTAAGTTTTAGATTTGTCTTTCATTGAAAAGATGCAAGTAGGTCTATTGTGGTCATCTATAAAGAATATGAACCACTTAGCCCTAGAGATATTGGTCAAATGAAAGGGTCTCCAAATGTCACTATTAATGATAGAGAATGATTGAAAGGCTTTATAAATATGGCTAGTATAGGTATTTATAGTTTGTTTTGATAGTTGACAAGTTTTACACAAAAATAACTCTGAATTTTTATTATTAAAATAACTCTAGATTTTATTATTAAGAGAATATGGGAATAAGTTTCTTAAATATACGTAGCTTAGGTAACCAAGAAGGAAGCATCATAACATGATTTCAATCTCTTTAGGAGAGGTTACATACTAATCATATTTTATTTGAAACATAAGATTTTCTTCAACATCAAGAAACTAGAACACAACATTCATCTAAGCATTGCCAATTATCCTCCCCAAGACAATATCTTAGAATTCATAGTGAGTAAAGAAAAATTTAGTAAAACATGTAAGAACCGGTCCGGCCGGTTCAATTGAACAAGCTAGCCCTACTTAATAAGCCGCATGAACACAGACCGAATGAGCAAGCAACGAGCAAGTGAAGTAGGCTAGACCGAACGCATGCGTGAGCTCTCCTGGACAGGTCGAATCATGTGATCAAGTAAACGGACACGTGCGGGAGTGAAAAGTAAGACTTTTTACAGGAGATATCTTCGTTTCGCTCACTCCAGTGGAAGCAAAATGCGTGAGAAGCTCTATGCCCGGAGGAAACCGTGCCGAAAGGAAGAATAAGGAGAAGGAAGGTAGGTTTCCAAATTTGTTCATTTCGTACAAAATTCTTACATAATTTAAACATAAGAAATGAATGTATGATTCAAATGAGTGCAGAGGAAGAAATTTGGAAAGAAAGAAAAAGAATTTAAGTTGGAAATTAACTTTTTTCTACACACAAAGGAAATGTAAGTAAACTTTTGAGTTCCTAGTTTATTTTCTGTCCAAATTTAGAGAAAAATAAATATATAGAAGTTTATTTTGATGGAAAGCAATAGTATCTGATTTTTAATAGGAAGAAAATTCATGCATGAAAAAATCTAGTGGGTGAAAATTTCATTTCAACAAGGAGGGAAGATTTGATTTATTGAGGTAATTAATATTACATTAGATTATCAGTAGATGTTGTAATCATATTGGCAAATAAGAAGTATTTCATACTTGATAGTTCTATAGATGATTATTGACACATTTGAAGTTGTTATTAATGACACCAAATCAAATTAATGTTATCACAATATTTACTTTATAAAACTAATTTGCAATTATTAATGCAATTTAAAATGATTTGGAGCAGTGGAGGATTGGATTAACCTAGTGCATGAAGGTGAAGTGCTAAAGCCAATAAATGATATCAAAAGGGATTTGAGGTAAGATTACATTTGGGAAACATTTATGTGAATTAATAAAATTTTAAGATAATAATAATTTATGTAATTGGGTGTGTAACTTTAGGTTGCATTAAGTAAAGCTATTGCAAGGATCAACTATTTGCAAGAAATTGAAACACAAGACTAATTAAAGTGGGTAATTACATTTGTTTATGGAAATTACATTATTTTATTTTCATTTCAATTCTAAAGGTAATATCTTTGGTTATTTATTTATTACGTGCAAGATGACTTCAATTTAAAATGTATATGTGATGATGAAAATTATAAATTAAAATTATTATGTAGTACAAATGTTTATATATATGTGAAAGGTGCATATATCAATTTAAAATACATGCAAAAGTGTATATATTATTTAAAATACTTGTAAAGATATATTTAAAGAACGATGAAATGAATGAACTAATAATATGTCAATGAAAGCATAAATGAAAGGGAAAAGATCATGCATGCAAATTACAAGAGTTCACTCCCTTATGATAATTGCTGGGGACACAACGTACCTTCACACATTATATAGAAAAGGAAAAATAAATGAAAATGATTGTACCTTCATTGGTGCAAATTTTAGACGGTGCTGTTGTACTAAATGAAAAAGAAAAAAAATAAATAACTGAAAAATTAAAAAAGAATAAATGTTAATTGGAAAAGGAATATGTTATATTATATAAAATGATATATATATATATATATATATATATATGTATATATATAAACTATAAAGGAAAGTCAAATGAATATGATTATTATATGTATGTATAATTGTTATTATCCATTGAATTTATCATGTAAATTCAAAATGTAATACTAAACTTTTCAGGTAAGTCACCTAATAAATAGAAATGGCTGAAAGAGATGAATACGTCTACAGAAAACGGCGACTAAACGAAAACAAGTAAAATATGGTTTATGTAAATGTTCAAATGTGAAATTTATTAGAGGCTCTTCAGTTTATAGAGGATGTTAGTTTTTACTATTTATATGTAGTTGAAGAAATGAATTAACCGTCAGACCGTCCATTCCCACCTCATTAATTCGAGACTCCGGGCCAGATCATGACAATTGACAAAACAATTCATATATCTGATAATTTTGTTGATAGATAAGAGGTTACATAAAACTTTAGGAATTAATTAAACTGAGTTTAGGAATATGGAACCCGATATGTTGATTCTATCAATGTATGTAATTGAAGATAAAGATCAATCAACAATCCTTACATAATACTCCTTAAAACAAAGATATATTTTATGAAATAGAGATATATCCCTAGTCATGTGATATGATGCTCTTGAATCCATAATACATAGTTGAGATTTGTCAATCTTTGAATTAAAGGTATTTATGATCATATGTTTTTGAATAGTTGATACGATGATCATGTCATATGTGGTTGGGGCTGAGCTGATTTGGAGTTGATTGAAAACCTTTTATAGCATTTCTATTTGCTCTTGATTGAATGATGAAAGTATAGAAGTTGGTGACTTTAGAGAACCATTGACAGTTGAGAAACCACCTCTTGATTGAATGATGAAAGTATAGAAGTAGGTGACTTTAGAGAACCATTGACAGTTGAGAAACCACAATCTTGCTTTCCTGGTTTACAATTAGCGGGTTTCCCATATAATTTTCAACATGCTTTTTTTATGTTTTCATATTTTTTTATAGTGGATGCACCAAGGCTTTTTCTTTTTGAAAAATTATTGTTGGATGTATAAATATACCTTGAGAGGCATGTGTGAAGTTTTTTTTGAGTGGTTGGGGTGACTTACTTTCTCATCATAATTTTCTTTTGGCTTTACTCTTTCCAGACTTTAGAAAACACTTCTATCCATTGAATGGATAGGAGGACTTTTGTTCCAAATATTTTTCCCCAGACTTCATCAAGATTTTTATTTAGTTCAAAAATAAATTTGATTAGCATGTCTTTTTCACTAATTTTTTTATACTTCATTTCATCCCAAGTCACCCTAATCTAGTTATTTAAAGACATCCAGTTGCTGCCAATATATATTAAGAGTATTGTAATATTAAGTAATGAATAGATCACTATGTGACATAGATCATGGAAGGCTCCTTTGATTGTGTAACCTGACAACATTTTCATTATCCGAGTAAATTTAATTTTTTGCATCCCAAATTTCTTTTATCATAGCATAAACATGGAATTTTGAACAATTTATGTTCCATTATATTAATGAAACAATGCAAAATCATGCTATTTTCATATCGCAATATTATGAATTTTGGATCTTTTTTTAGGAGGAATGGCCGCACCATTGAAAAAAATCAACCTTGCATTTTTCGCTTATGAATATCATAACCAACTGGGCCCATCGGTAGTTTTCAAATTCAATTTGTATCCTATAAGTGGTAGATTTGAGGATAAGCTTTCATGACCATTGATGCGAACATGAATGATTGAATCATGACTGGACATGCCGTCAAATGAGAAGTGTTTTTGAAAGCTAGTCCATGTTTAACCATAATCACGGTTTATAGAAAAGAACCAAAGTTATAGCAAGAAGTTGGCTCACGAGGTTGATTTGAGAAATTGAAAAAGGCTCCTTACGGGATTGAAAGGATCCAACGGTGTGAGTTTCGAACATGCATGCGAAACTCATATACGAAAATCATGAGGCTTAGGCAAGGATCTAACCTCTAAACAAGGTCGGGCGAGGCTCTACGTAGGGTAGGATGACGCTTTGCAGGAGAACGAGTGATGCTTTGCGCATGGGCAAAGATGCACTACGTGAGGTCAGGAGAGACATAGACTTGCATGAGGAAATGGCGAGTTCAACATGCGTTTGATGAGGATTTAAGCGAGCATTGAAATCCTTAAGGTGAGCAAACATAAATCAAACTTCTTTTTGATAACATGTGGAAAAATAAAAAAATAGGAGAAATTTTTTAATCTTATTGCTCTAATCAAACAATAGAAGAGGTACACATCTATGGACATTAAGCTATGCAAATTATAAGTTCAAAGAACAAGGAATTAATTAACCTATAATTAATTGTTTCTTATTTTAGATAGTCAAATTAGGAAGAACGAAAAATAATGAATAGTTAAGATGGACAACATCATGTGGCTGATTTAATCAGAGCACATAGATGGCTGATGGGAATCTGGTGTTGGCCACTTTAGAGCTTTCTTTTCAGAAGTTTTACATGATCTAAAATAGAAAATCTCATAATAAATAAACATCTTGATTTTTCATAGTTGTTAAAACATATAACTTTCTAGGTGCACCAGTGAACAACGTTGAAAGCCCAAATACTGAAAAATCAATAGTCATTGAAAAAAGTGCATCACTGATTTGCATTAGAAGAAGAAATGTTCTTACAGAACTATCTTTCATTAGTTAAATCACCCACAGATATTCACAATACTGACACACAATAAAATAATTTCATCTTAAAATTTCTTGTTATGCTATATTTTGCATTTCTTCAATGAATCAATATATTTAAGATAAAGGTCATACAACGACTAGCAATGCTAAACAGAGAAAAAAAAAGATAATTATCGTGTGACAATTGTGAGATAAAGAGAGTGAAGGCAAGACTCCGCAAGGGCATGAAAGCTCATACAATGAGATATGAATAGAGATCAGAGGAGTGTTGCTGTAAACAAAGCTTAATTGGAAAAAACTTACAGTCATCTAAAGAAACACAAAATTAGAAAAAAGCATCAAGAAAAGATATAGTCTTGCTAACTTAACATCAATCTCCGACAATTTCCATGTTTCTTGCACATGTCACTTCAAATATGTTACCATGCTTAGAAAAAATCTCTAGAGTTTCTTGGACCACTATGATTATATTAGTAAGTGGTTAAGTAGCTCCCGCCAAAACAACATACCGAAACACAAAAAGGTTTGCTTCCATGGACCAGAAATAGATGCTATTTTAGGAAGCAAGGGGTTTTTAAAAATTTTTAACTGTTCCACAAATAAAATCAACTGAGCATGGCTCTTGTATATTAAGTATTGCATTTTTTTTCCTGGATGGCATGAAAAGTTTTTAGAAAGTGATTCTAGTTCAACCACTAAATCACAAATCGGATTACAAATAACTCTCTGTGACATAAATAAGGCAGATAATTGAAGTAGAGACCAAACTCAAGTGTGCAGATACCAAGAATGAATACAAAATAAATAAAATACATCATATAAGGCATCATTTAGGTAAAATAATGAGATCATTAAAAAAGAAAAAATAAATCGCAAATCGCAATGCTAATGCAATTTTCTCCTCTAATTCTTATAATATGCTAATAAAAAAAGGCAGATCTAAACTTAAGAAAAAACAGCCCAAGGATATCTAAAGGTGAGTAATCCCTTCCTTCCACAACCAGCCCTAAAGGCATGATTTTGTATCAAAGTCACAGTTCATCTCATATGATCAGATCAAGAAACTGTTTTAGTAAAAATTACTTTAAGTCATTTTGATCTTCCCTTTTACCAACAAATGACCATTCCGCCATCCAGACAAAACAAGAACTTTGCTGCAAACGATTCATTCTAGCAAGCAATAATAATAATAATCACACAGCATTGCCCTTTCAGCTTCCAGCAAAAGACAAAAAATTTGCACTTTCAGTTTACCCGGTATAAACTCGTAGACTCCTTCAATCCAAGCCCGCTTAGAATAGCACCGGGGAGAAAAACAAGCCTTCAGAAATCCGATATGAAAATCCTCCGCAATATGTATCAGAAACCCTTTCCAAGATAGTCGCTTCTTCCGCAGAAGATTTCGATTCTTGGAAAGAAAGCACAGGAGATAATGAAGATGCTGGCCCTACGAATCTCGAGAAAATCGCTAGCTTGGAGATGGCCTAACCTCAGAAGCGCTGCGGTCATCCTTCAAATATCTTCACCAACCAAACCACCTATAGCAAACTCTTCTGAGAGTGACAGAGAAATGATAAAGAGAGGGAGGCAGCAAGAAATCTGGCCAGAGCGTTGCCGTGATAGTTTCGGCGACGTACTGATTTGGCGGCGATTTTTTGACAACTTCAGAGAGCGGGGGCCTGAATCTCGTGGAAAGCTGATGACAGATTGCATGGAGCCAAATTTTCGATTCCAAAAAAGCAAATTCTTCGTAATTAAATATTATGTGGCTAAGAAAATTAAGATATTCGACATAAAATGAATTCAATCAGCTCCATTGATTTGCCCATCTTTGTAAGACTTTTATTTCTATTTCTTCTTTAGTATTATATAATTGATCATTCTATTCGTTTGATATTTGGCTTCAAAGACAATATGAACTTAAGTACTTAACTAATAAAAATGATTTTTTTAGGTGCCTATCATCAATATCATCACCTACACGTCATAATTGAGTGCAACGCTCAAAATAAGGAGGCTGTCATTGTTGCACTGATATTGATGTTGATGCCTACACTTATTGACAACTACTAATCGGATCTTTTTTTAACGCAGGCGCAAATTATTATTATCACCAACTAACTAAGTACCATTGTTAATACTGACGCCAATATTCATCGTAACTAACAAGACAGACATTCGTCTTCAGCACCAACATTGATGCTCATCATCTCTACTAAGGTCAATGTCTGTCTGATTTATTATTAATATTCTCTATTGTAACTCTATAAGAAGAACGATTGAGCTAATCATTCATGATTATTTTATGTTATTTTAATCACTTATAATACCTCTAGTCTTATTCTTCCACCTTTAAAACTTATATTTCACAATATATATCTAGCATATTATATCAAGAATTTTCTTCAATTGTAGTGAATGATATCAAAATTCAATTGAGCTAATACCTCTTAGTTTTCATTTTTTGGATTTTTAGAGATAAAAAATATCTTACTTTTACAGGATATTTTTAATTATTAAATTATTATGATTTTTCCTCTTTTTTATTTATTGACAAGGTTCTCATTTATTCCAATAAAATAATAAAATATGGGGGACAAATTAGGCCGGCTCTTGGGGTCCATTATTACATTATAGATAAAGACTTATGGGCCTGATCAGGAAGAACGGTCCAAAGACAAATAGTAGGCCAGTCGCCACAAATTAAAGCGGGGAAATTATTGACGCATATTTATTAAAATACTTATTTTCACGATGTACCAAACACCTGGACACAGCCAGTTGTCTACATGGCTTGGAAAAATAGGCCAAATTAAATTATGTATTTAAAACAATAAAAATATTAGTTTAATTTTAGAGGGACTTCAGCTTGCTTCTAATAATATATTAATGATTATTTCATATTATTATGGTAGAATTGTAATTTCAAATATTGTATTGATATCTCAATTTTAAAAAATAAATATACTTTGATTGTGATATAATCACATTATATCATATATAAAGTATGAGACGATTGCATAAAATATAATATTGATCATAAATTTATTAAGGAGATTTTTATTTTGCTTAAAAAGAAATAAATGATAAAATAAATGTAATATATTTGAAATATTTGTAAATATTTGAATGAGTGTAAATAAATTAGGTAAATATTATTTATATTTGAAGTAAAGGGAATGTATTATAAAGCCAAATGACAGCGGTGACTGATTAAAGTTGGGGGCGGCAATAAGCAACGATGGCAATAGATAATGGTCAGTGTCAATGATAGGCGATGGCATGTAGTGGATGGCATTGACATGCGATTAACAGTGTTGAGAGTGGAGTCAACTTGTATTGTATTTAGAATTCGGCAGAATTTTAGCAAGATTTGAATGCATAAAAAATGAAACAAAAAGTGAGTTCCAAAATTTCATTCATAATAGATTTTTCATCAAATCAAACACAAAAACTCTTAAAATCATTACAATTAGAATATTGTACACCTACTTTTCAACAAATCAAATAGCTCTTATATCTATTATGTGATGATTGCTGATTAATTAGCACATGTAAGTTTTCCTTATATGTGTGAGAGTAAAGTTTTTTTCAATAATCAGCGATGATAAAATATAAATATCTATTTTAAAATTATAATAAAAGTATTGTTGCGTTCTGGAATATTCACGCCGGTAGAGAGTGATATAGTTTAGCGTCTTAGCTTTATACGAAGATCCAGCACACAAATAGATAAATAAGTAGCAGTGTAGAGCTCATAAAAGACACCATAATTTTTACGTGGAAACCCCTGAAAAGGAGAAAAACCATGGGGCCTAGCCCAGTTTGAATGAATTCACTATTTGCAATTGATTACAAATGAGGCCCTTAGAAGGAATGTCTTGGCTTGATGTAGTAAATATACATAGTGCATTATATGCTGAGAGTTGGAAGAATCAGTGTTGATATGTTTGTTTGGAGCAGCAAAATCATAGTCGGCGAGCAATGTAGGTTGGAAGGACCGTAATTGGTAACGGTGGTCAAGAGGATCGTAATCGGTGGACGATGGAGGTCAGGAGAACCGTAATTGGCGAGCGATGAAGGTCGGGAGGACTGTAGTCGGTGGGCGATGGAGGACGGGAGGACCGTGGTTGGCGATGGAGGTTGGAAGAATCGTAATCGGCAACGGTGGTCAAAATGACCATAGTTGACGATGGTCGATGGAAGGACCGTAGTCGGTGGGCAACAAAGGTCGGGAAGACCATAGTTGGGCGACGATGGTCGAAAGGACCATAATCGACCATCGATGATGGTCAAAAGGACTGTAGTCGGCGTGAGATGGAGGTCAGTAGGATCGTAATCGGTGATCGAAGGAGGTCAAAAAGATCGTAGTCGATGATAGTGGTTGGAAGAACCATAGTCGGCGGGCGACGGAGGTCGGGAGGACCGTAGTTAGGCGACGGTGGTCGGAAGGACCGTAGTCGGCAGTCGACGATGGTCGAAAGGACCGTAATTAAAGACGGTGGTCAAAATGACCATAGTTGGCGATGGTCGATGGAAGGACCATAGTTAGTGGTCGGCGGACTAGTGAAAGTCCGTAGATGGTCAGGAAAAACTCTAGCTGTGATCAGGAAGAACTCTGGTAGTGGTTGAGAAGAAATTCCAGTGACAGTCAAGAAGAAACTCTGGCGATGGTTGGGAAGAAACTCTGGCTACGGTCGGGAAGAAATTCCGGTGGTGGTCGGGAAGAAGCCCCGGCAACGATCTGAAAGAAACTTCGGTGACAGTCGGGAAGAAACTCTGGCGGTGGTCGAGAAGAAGCTCCGACGACTGTCGGGAAGAAACTCCAACGGTGGTCGGGAGATGTCCGGCGGTGGTCGGCGGTAAGCATGCTCCTAAATTCTTCCCTTCTCCTCCTCCTTTTCTTCCTCTCCCCTTATGTGAAGAATGGGGGATATTTATAGTTTTTTTAGAGTGGCATGGCTTGTAAATATGGAGAGGACCAAGGTTGAGATGGGATGTGATTTGAATGGATGACAGATATTGATCCCTTTGATCGTGGACCGTTTAATGGTCATTTGAATGCCTTAATGATATCAGAAATCAGTGATCCTGGGCTCGTTGGATTTGTCTCGTCGAGCCGCACGATTCGACTATAAACATGTCATGTTTGGAAGCCATTTGGTAATTTAGATTATGGTTTGAACCTTCCAAATGCGCTTGGGGTCTTTGATTTTGACTCATTTATGCTCGGATTGAGTCCAATTTGGTATCATTGGATTCGTATTTTTGAGATGCTCAGTTCGACTATAAGATTATTGAAATCGGAATTCAGATGGTCTCCGATTTAATTTTTGAAGATTCTAACTTGATTTTGCCTCGAGATTCGTGTCTGATCAAGATAAATTTTTAATGATATATCAGTTGCCCCTCTATTTTCGGATGTCGAAGCTTGCAAAGTCCAAAAATATATATATTTGTATCTTTCTGAGCTGCTTGTGACTGATAATTATTTTTGTGGCTTGACCTTCTCTTGTAGTTGATGAGCATAGATAGTTTAAAAAATAACAAATACTAATCATATATTATATGAAAATGAGATAAATACCATCTATGATATTTAAAAGTTAAAATTATTATTCAAAGTTTTTTTTTTTTTTTTGGTTAGATTATGTATTTATTTTTAACTTTTATAATATATGATCAAGTAATATTTGGCCCATTTTAAAATTATTATGGACAAAATGAAAAGAGAAGATTTGCTACATTATTTTGCTTTTATTTTTATTTTTATTATTTCTTTTTTAAGATTGGCACGGATATAGCTTAATTCACTGTCATGCCGTTGATTGGACATTTCGATTGTTGGACCTATAAGAAGGTCCCAACATAAGCTTGCTTTACTTACCATTAGTTTTGCCTTTATTGAAAGGTTTAGATCCAGATTTTTTGTTTTCGCCCTTTTTTTTTAATTAGCATTATGGCTTTTTGGATTTGGCGAGGGAAGGTGAGGTGGCAACTATGGCTCAGTAACGGTGAGTATGTCCTTTGATAAAAGGTAATAAATATTATATTAATTACTTTTTTTAATTTATTATATTATTAAAAGAATCTTTTTTTTTTAATCTAGGGGAAGGCCGTCTGGCCTTCCGCCTGTTTGATTGAAGCCTCACATATATTACTATTATTATTATTATTATTTTAAATTTTGTTAATTAATTATGGACTTTTATGATTCCAAAAAATTATTTAAAATTTTAAAATTTTCTAGAACAATCTAAATTGTCTCTTAAAATTTTTAAAAATATATTATTTTTTTTTAAATTTTAGAAGGTTCTAGAAAGACTCTTTGTATTCCATCCTTCACCCTATAAATACCCCTTGGGGGAGTAAGAGGAGAAGCACGATTCTCTTGAGCCGGTCTAAAATTTCTCTTGTAAACTGAAAGAGAAACGAACTGGCAAAATTTGGAGGCCGTCAATCTTTGAAAAAGGCTCGGTCCTCCGGTATGGGCTCTGGTCTTCGTCTGAAGGCCATCCTAAAGGAGTCGCAAGACCGTCAATATTCGGTAAAAACTCGATCCTCCAGTGTGGGCTCTGGTCTTCTTTTGAAGGCCATCTTGAAGGAGTCGCAAGACCGCTAAAATTCGGTAAAAACCTGGTCCTCCAGTGTGGGCTCTGGTCTTCGCCTGAAGGCCATCTTGAAAGAGTCACAAAACCATCGAAATTTCGTAAAGGCCCGGTCCTTCGGTGTGGGCTCCGGCCTTCATGTGAAGGACGTCCTGAAGGAGTCACAAAACCGTCAAAATTTGTTAAAGGTCCGGTCCTCCGGTGTAGGCTCCAATCTTCATCTAAAGGCTATCCTGAAGGAGTCACAAGACCGTCAAAATTCGGTAAAGGCCCGGTCCGCCGGTGTGGGCTCTGGTCTTCATCTAAAGGCTGTCCTGAAGGAGTCGCAAGACCGTCAATATTCAGTAAAGGTCCGATCCTTTTGTACCAGATGAGTCAACCTTTTGCTTGAAGAATATTGACATCGACGGTCGAACGGAGGTTTGATGATGATGGGTAGTTAGGAAGAGATCTGACGATCATAAGTCATTTCTTTGATGTATGGAGTTAGACAGTATGCCCGATGAAAGCCTGTTAGGTGATATGTTGACTTTGATGATCAAGCGGCGAGCTGATGATGAAGATTGGACTGCATTTTATTGAAGATAAAAGATATGTATCCTAACGAGTGCAGATAACTAAAAATTTGATGGAGAAGGTCAAATATTGTGTCGACCGTAACTGTCTAATGACATGCTAACGATGTTAACAGAGTGGAGGCTTGACGGTTTTCAATCCTTCTTTGAAGGAGCTAAGAATGATGTTTTCAAAATGTTATATGGAAGAGATCGATGGGATATGTCATGGAAGTATGACCTATTCGAGGTTGTTTGTCAGAGCGTTGCTCGATGACATTAACATGTATAGAAGAGGTCATGAGAATCCACCAAGAATGTATAACATATTCGAGGTTGTTTGTCAGAGCATTGCTCGATGACATTAACCTGTTTGAAAGAGGTTGAGATAATCCACCAAGGATGTATGAATTATCTGAGGTTATTTGTCAAAGCGTTGCTCGATGATGTTAACATGTGTGGAAGAGGTCTAATCGAATCCCCCTGGGATCCATTGTGCCTTGATTGGGAGGGGGCAAATGCTACATGTATCCCATATCAAAAGTGAAGAATGATATATCTTTAGAACGTTAATGTATTTTTGAGATTAAAACATTTCCCAAGGAGTAGAAGTCCAGCCAAAGCTTACAATCTATTAAAAAAAATCCTTGCATTTGCTATAAGCTTTATAAAAGATAGTTTCTCAAGATATTTTCTTGGATGTTAGAGGTGTTAGAGGAATCTTCTTGACCACAGTTGCAGCCAAGGTTGCCCCCCAGTCCACATATGATTCCAATGACATTGATGAATCATTGGTTGATACTTGAGAGGTGATAGAAAATTGCATAAGTTTGCCCCCCAATTAGGAATCTTTTCCCACAGACAGCGTCAAATTATTGTGTCCTGGAATATTCGCGGCCGTAGAGAGTGATATAGTTTAGCGTCTTAGTTTTATACGAAGATCTAGCACACAAACAGATAAATAAATAGCGATGTAGAGCTCATAAAAGACACCATAATTTTTACGTGGAAACCCCTAAAAAGGAGAAAAACTACGGAGTCTAGCCCAGTTTGAATGAATTCACTAATATTTAAAATTGATTACAATTAAGGCCCTTCCTTAGAAGGAATGTCTTGGCTTGATGTAGTAAATATACATCATTTAGAGTGCATTATATGCTGGGAGTTGGAAGAATTAGCGTTGATATGTTTGTTTGGGGTAGCAAAACCATAGTCCGCGAGCAATGTAGGTCGGAAGGATCGTAATTGGCATCGGTGGTCAAGAGGACCGTAATCGGTGGACGACGGAGGTCAGGAGAATCGTAATTGGCGGGCGACGAAGGTCGGGAGGACCGTAGTCGGCCAGCGATAGAGGTCAGGAGGACTGTGGTCGGCGATGGAGGTTGGAAGAATTGTAATCAGCAACGGTGGTCAAATGACCATAGTTGACGATGGTCGATGGAAGGACTGTAGTCGGTGGGCAACAGATGTCGAGAAGAATGTAGTTGGGCGACGATGGTCGGAAGGACTGTAATCGGTGGTCGATGATGGTCGAAAGGACCGTAGTCGGCGTGAGATGGAGGTCAGGAAGACCATAATCGATGGATGAAGGAGGTCAGAAAGATCGTAGTCGATGATGGTGGTTGGAAGAACCGTAGTCGGCGAGCGACGAAGGTCGGGAGGACTGTAGTTAGGCGACGGTGGTCGGAAGAACCGTAGTCGATAGTCGACGGTGGTCGGAAGGACCATAATTGACGACGGTGGTCAGAATGACCATAGTTGGCAATGGTCGATGGAAGGACCGTAGTTAGTGGTCGGCGGATTGACTGAAGTCCGTATATTGCAAGGAAGAACTCCAGCAGTGATCGGGAAGAACTCAGGTGGTGGTTGAGAAGAAATTCCAGTGACAGTCAGGAAGAAACTTTGGCAACAGTCGGGAAGAGACTCTGACGGTGTTCGGGAAGAAGCCCGACAATGATCTGGAAGAAACTTCAGCAACAGTGGGGAATAAACTCCGGTGGTGGTCGGGAAGAAGCTCTGGCGACGGTTGGGAAGAAACTCCAGCAGTGGTCGGGAGATGTCCGGCGGTGGTCAGCGATAAGCATGCTTACAAATTCTTTCCTTCTCCTCCTCCTTTTCTTTCTCTCCCTTTATGTGAAGAATGGGGGCTATTTATATTTTTTTAGAGTGGCATGGCTTGTAAATATGGGGAGGACCAATGTTAAGATGGAAGTGATTTGAATGGACGACATATATTGATCCCTTTGATCGTGGACCGTTTAATAGTCATTTGAATGCCTTAATGATATCAGAATTCAATGATCCTGAGCTCGTTGGATTCGTCTCGTCGAGCCGCACGATTCGACTATAAACATGCCACATTTGGAAGCCGTTTGGTAATTCAAATTATGGTTTGAACCTTTCAAATGCGCTTTGGGTTTTTGATTTGGACTCATTTGGGCTCGGATTGAGTCCAATTTGGTGTCGTTGGATTCATATTTTTGAGATGTTCAGTTGGACTATAAGATTACTGAAATCGGAATTCAGATGATCTTCGATTTAATTTTTGAAGATTCTAACTTGATTTTGCCTTGAGATTCGTGTCTGATCAAGATAAATTTTTAATGATATATCAAATATAATTTCTCATTAAAAAAATGAAGTTTTTATAATTTAAAAAAATTATTTTTAGAAAAATGGTGCTCGCTAAACGGATTAATTTAGCGCATAATTTCCGTAACCAATGGACTTAGTTCGGCCAGTGATCGGTCCCGAGTCTTTCTTCCCATTCCGATATCAATGTGGATAAGCTCGCCATCTCTCTGTCTGTTGATCAGTTTTTTTTTATACTTTTATCCACGTCCAAACTGGATAGGCCAGAGGTGAAGACAAAGCGAGTCGCCGGCCGATCTCCATTCCTATTGCTTCTTGCGACAGAGAAGTTTAGAGTTTACTGCAGAGAGCGAGCAAGTGAGAGAGGTTTAGTTTAGTGCAGAGAGCTAACGAGTGGGGGAAGATGGGAAAAGGCGGAGATGGAGGAGAGGAGAACATGGCAGCATGGCTTGTTAGCATTAACACTCTAAAGATTCAACCTTTCAAGCTCCCATCAGTTGGTATGTGTTCTCTTGTCCTCCTCCTTTTCTCTTCTGGATATGATTTATTTGATAAACAACTTGATAATCCCTATGCCTTTAAATGTGTTGGATTGTCAAGGGATCAGTTTTGTTGTTTTATTTATTTATTTATTTTTATGTTAATTGTGAGGCTAGTATTGATGATGATTTTGGTCATGGATTTTGAGATTTTGGATGTCTTTTTTTGGTCATGATTAACAGATAATTGCTTGTAATTTCCGATTTGTTTGCATGAGGTTGATCCTTATACATGCTTGTTAGGAAGGCTTATTAATTAATTATTATTCATTAAGGGCTGCACAGCATGCTTAACTTCCACGTTTCTACTGAAATTCTAACCGTTGCATCAAAAGGCCCATCCATGATTAAAAGTTTAACTCTATTTTCTGAAGGGGTTTCACATATTTGGCTACAAGTAGGATTTAAGTCAAGTGAGATTTAGCAATCTAAACCTTGAGAGGATTAAAACTAGAACTGTTTGGCTTGACTAATGTTAAATTTTATTAAATATTGATACATTGTTTGTCTTTTGCATCATGATTTTAAGATTGTAAGAGATAGAAATCCTTCAATATGTAAAATTTTGTGAATTGTAGGGTTTAACTGATATTGGATTCAATTAAGATTGTTGGGGGGGGGGTTTGATTTTATCATGGATAGTTCTCTTATGATTGAAAGGAGCAGCATCATGGTCAAATGAATCTCATGAAAAAGACAACAACAACATCAAGCCTTTATCCCACTACGTGGGGTCGGCTACATGAATCCTTTTTCTCCATTGTGTCCTATTAAAAGTCAAATTCTCGTTTAAATCTAATAAAGAAAGATCATTTCTAATATTTTCTAACCAAGTCTTTTTAGGTCTACCTCTACCTTTCTTAACATAAGTCAAATCTAAGACCTCTACTTTCCTAACCGGGTCATCGGGAGGCCGCTGTTTTACGTGACCAAACCATCTAAGGCGACTCTCTCTAATCTTATCTTCCACTGGAGCTACTCCAACCTTTTCACGAATATGCTCATTTCGTATCCTATCTCTAAGGGTAAAGCCACTCATCCACCTGAGCATCCTCATCTCTGCAACACTTAACTTAGAATTATGCTTCTCTTTTAATGGCCAACATTCAGCACCATAAAGCATTGCAGGTCTCACCACCATCTTATAGAATTTTCCCTTAAGTTTGAGGGGTACTTTTCTATCACACAATAAGCCCGATGCATTCCTCCACTTCAACCATCCAACTTGGATTCTGCTGATAATATCCCCATCTATATCACCATCACTCTGAACAATAGATCCAAGATATCTAAAACGTGTACTCTTATTAATGACTTGATCGGCCAAAGTCACAATGCCCTCACTAGGTCTATTATTACTAAAATTACACTCCATATATTCCGTTTTAGATCTACTCAAGCGAAAACCTTTAGACTCTAAGGTTGACCTCCACAATTCTAGTTTACCTTCAACTCCCTCTCTAGTCTTATCAACAAGAAGAATATCATCAGCAAAAAGCATACACCAAGGTACATCCTCTTGCAAATGTCTAGTGAGAACATCGATGACTAAAGCAAAAAGATATGGGCTTAAGGCTGATCCTTGGTGTAATCCAACCGAAATAGGAAAATACTTGGTCAAACCACCTTGTGTTTGAACACAAGTAATAGCTCTTGCATACATATCTTTAATGATTTGAATATAAGCGTTATTAACTTCTTTCTTTTCAAGAACTCTCCATAGCACTTCTCTTGGAACTTTATCATATGCTTTTTCTAAATCAATAAATATCATATGTAAATCCTCCTTATTCTCTCTATATTTCTCCATCAAACCTCTTAATAAATGTATGGCTTCCATAGTAGACCTACCCGGCATAAATCCAAATTGATTTTGAGAAACATTAGTATCACGCCGCAACCTATGCTCCATAACTCATTCCCATAGTTTTAAAGTATGACACATTAACTTAATTCCTCTATAATTCGCACAATCTTGTGCATCACCTTTATTCTTAAAAATAGGGATTAACACACTCATTCTCCACTCATCTGGCATCTTTTTAGTCTTCAAAACAGTATTAAAAAGTTTAGTAAGCCAAGAAATTCCTTCATCTCCTAAGCATTTCCACACCTCTATTGGAATATCATCAGGTCCAACAGCTTGAAAAAGAAAAAGAAAAAAAAAGATTTTATGCACTTAAAGTACTCGATACTTTGGTTTTTGAATTGGGGGCATGCGGTTTGTTGACCTAAAAAAGATCTCTGTTCTTAATTGAAAAATCTCTCTTTTTGATGCAGTATGGCCTATTATTCTTTATTTATCTAATTTAGAGCTATTCGTTTGCAAAATTTAGCCGAGAATTATATAGGATTTAATCTAACAAATAGTTTTTTAAGCCAGATAAATTCACTATTTCTTAAAAAAAATCCCGTTTTAGTCTAAATTCCAAATTTAGTAAATCCTAGGCGAATTAAGAGATTTTCACCGGTTTCCTTCGTTATATATCTCCTTGTCCTTCATTCAAATCTTAAATATGAAAATGCACACCAACCATTTTTTTTAAGGAATTAAATAGAATTAATGTTTATCTTGCCAAATAGATTTAAGAATTTACCTTCCAACATTTACTAGATTTGAATTTACAAAATTAGGCTTCGTTTAAGACAGCTTTCTTATTGCTTTCTAAATCAGCTTTGTTTTTGTATTCAAAATTTTTGTACTAGAAAACTGCTTTAGAAAATAGTAAAAAAGTTGTCGCAAACGAAGTCTTATTAAATGTCCGTTTAGGGAATCTTTTTTATTGCTTTGTTTTTCAAATTGCAGCCACATTCATGTTTGGCAATAACTTTTTTTTGCTTTTGAAAATATTTTGTGGTAAGAAGTTCGCTAAAAAGTATACAACTATAAGAAAGCTAAGGTTATTTTTTCCGGAGCAAAAAAAATCTATATTTAGTTCGTTAAAAAATGATTTTATCACAATAGTTATATAATTACTTTTACAAATAACAGCAGCCACCTCAAGTAGACATTAAATCATACTTGTTGCTAAACAACCTTTTAGGTGATTGTAAGGCCACTTTTCAATATTTTTTTTTGCACATGGACACATGGCCGCTATAGGATAACAAAGGCCAACTTTTTCTCTTTAACTGTCTCATAAAATGGTTCAACTTTTGTCAGGCCCTCATCAGGTTCGGGTTCGAATGAAGGCTGTTGGAATTTGTGGCAGTGATGTCCATTATTTAAAGGTTGAAACTTTTTTTATATTGAATGAAAGTCTTTTCTACTGCATCATTCTCATCTTTGAGATGACCGAACCTAATCAGTACAAATTTTACAATTAAATGATAGGCAATGAGGTGTGCTCATTTTATTGTCAAAGAACCCATGGTGATTGGACATGAGTGTGCTGGGCTTATTGAAGAGGTAGGAAGTGAAGTGAAGTCTCTTGTTGTGGGTGACCGAGTGGCTTTAGAACCTGGGATCAGTTGCGGACGTTGCAGGCATTGTAAGGGCGGGCGGTACAACCTATGTGTTGACATGAAATTCTTTGCCACCCCACCTGTTCATGGTTCTCTTGCTAATCAGGTAAATCTCTAATGACGGTATATTATTCTATTCAGTTCTTAAGTTCTGAAGTTCTGTTGTCTGTCTTATCTGTTTGGCGATCAACAGAAGCTTATGTTCATATGGAAGAATTAATAATTTGTTTAAAATCTTACCTTTTTGAAAGCTTTAGCTGGGAGAAGACATTGTGGAAAAGGTAAGGACCACTGGAAAGATTGAAGCAGACTTTATACTAGTCGAAGCTATATTTGTGAGTGAAAGGTTCTATGGTCTAGTATTTAAAGGAGAAAGTCGCTTTTCCAAGATCAAAATTGTGATTTGAGCCACATACTTTGCAATTTATCGCTAACTATTAAAAATAATAATAATTCCTTCCACGCTATAAAACTTTGTAAACAAATTACTTTTTCTATAAAAGCAACATCGTGGCCCACGCCAAATCATCAACAAGTAATCTGTGTGCTTTGATTAAAGCAACCGCGAGATAATTGTCCACCATAGCAATCTGTCAATTCTCATCTTACTTATTTGTCTCCCAATAATTATATACTAATTATTCCTTAATTTTTTAGCTAATAATTGGCATTGTTTATCACCAATAAAATTGTACAACTTCTACAATTTGAATTAATTGAACAAATTCTTTCTCATATTCTTATCTCCAATTTTAATATGCTATTAGAGAGTGATTCATATTGTCCCTTACTCATTTATTGCAAGGGTTTGTATGAGTCTCATTAAGCTCACCTAGATCTTGCAAGAGCTTGTCTCAAGAGTCAAGAGCTTTTAAGAGTTCATCCGCTTTCGAATTCGCCAAGAGCTCTCCCTGCCAAACTCTTCTCATCGAACTCAACTCAACTCGCCAAACTCACTTATGAGCTTCACATTGAGCGAACTTTCACCTCGCCCAACTCTTCGTAGATCCAGATCATCGAACACTTCTTGACCCTAAATCGTTAAACTTGTATCGAATCCAAATTACTAAACATTTATGGAGCTCACCTTAAGTTCAGCTCACCTCGAATCCATTCACATCTCAATCATTATATTCTCATGAATTGCCTTGCAAAGACTTTTCTATCTTGAGTAGCTCTCCCCTCGCTTTCAATTAAATCTTATTAAACTAATTAGATTCTTCTCTCTTAATCATAACTAGTTAAATACATAATGGCCTTTGATTAAAGCTTCCACTCTACCGCTGCCTCCAACCATGAACCAATCATTTATGGCCACGCCAACAGTCATGAAAGGTTCTCACTAAATATATCACTCATATGGCACAAAGTAAATATAAAATATTACCTCCAAAGGGCCCAATCAATTATGATGTTCCTAAGGGGAAAAGAAAAGGATGATTATTAACTGATGTAGTCATCTCTAAATAGAAATACTTAAAAAAAGGTGTTTAGTCAACACTAAACATCCTAGTTACAGCCACATCTAGCATCCATCAGATCAATTGCTCAAGAAGGTATGTTCATAAATGACTAATTCAAAGATTGACAAGGTGTGATCCTGAATTAAAAACTTAGGAGCATCAGTTCACATGATTGGGGATATATTCATATTTTACAAAATATACCTATTCTATGGGGTATTTTGTAAGGATTGCCAATGGATCGTTATCTCTAACTACAAACATTGGGAGAATCAACATCTCATATTCCATGTCCCTAAAATTAGTTTTATAGCTTTTAAATTTACTTGTAATCTCTTTAGTCACAGACTCACAGCTGATTTGTAAAGATGCATACTCTTAAGTCCCATCTTATTTATAAAGAAATCACCCTTTGGTCAAATTACTATCCTGATTGTCTATGTTGATCATATCATCTTAACTTGCAATAATGATGAGGAAATCAGGAGTCTAAAAAGGATCTTAGTCAATTAACTTGAAATTAAAAATTTGAGAGTTCTAAAATATTTCTTGGATATGTACATCGCAAGATCAAAGAAAGTTATATCTATTTCTCAATAAAAATAGATATTGAATCTTAAAAAATAAAATTGGATGATGAGATGTAAATCCACAAATATTTCTATGGATCCTATAAATAAATAAGATTAAATGGTGACATTCTCCAAGTTGACAAAAAAGGTATCAATATTTGATTGAAAAACTTATTTATCTCTCCCATACTAATCCAGACATTTTTTTTTTACTAATCCAGACATTTATTACTCTGTCAAGATGGTTAGCCGATTTATGAATACTCCCATTAAAGAGAACCTTGATGCAATCTATAGGACATTAAAGTACCTAAAAATGACTCCTAAAAAAGGTCTATTTTTCAGATAGAAACATAAATGATCATAAAAATCTTAATTGATATTGATTGAGTTGGTTCAATAACTGATAAAAAATACTTCTCTAGCTATTGTTCATTCGTATGGGAAGCCTTATCACCTAGAGAAATTAAAAAAAAAAAAAAAAAAAGTGGTGGTTTGCAGAAGTACCGCTGAAGCAAAATTTAGGGCCATGAATCATGAAATTTATGAAGGAATATAGTTGGAAAATCTAAATATTCACGTTAAAGAACTAATGATTATGTTATGTGACAACCAAGTTATAATTAGCATTTCCAAAGATCTATTCCTTCATGCTAGAATTAATCTCGTGGAAATTGATAAACATTTTATAAAAGAAAAAATTGATCAATGGATCATTCAAATTCAGTATACTCCAACAAGACATCAGATAGCAATATCATAATTTTATTAATATATCATATAAAAAATAAAAAAAATCAGATAGCAATATCATAACCAAATCAATCACAATTCGATTACATAACTTCTAAGCTATAAATGGTCAATATTTATTCCTAGTTTAAGGTGGTGTGAAAATTTAATAGAAGCTCCATTGTGGCCCATGGCGGATTCTCATCAAGCACTTTGTGTGCTTTGATTAAATTAATCGCAAGATGATTGTCCACTTCAACAATCAATCAATTATTGTCTTCTTTATTCGTCTCCCATTATGTCTATTCTAATTCTTATTTAATTTTAGGACTAGTAATTGTCATTATTTACCATCTATAAATATGTATATCTTATATAGTTTGAATCAAGTGCATAAATTCTTCTCTTATATATCTTGTCTTTAATTTTAATATTAATTGTCTGAGTATATTTTAGCATTTGTCCAAGTGTTAGTTATATAAAGCATGTTGATATAATTGAAGCTCATTCCCACTTAAAAGCTGCTATGGACTCAAAATTTATTTTTTTATTTTCCATGCAAAAAATTCAAGTTATATACCTTTTTCTTAGTTTGATGTTTGATAGGTGTTTTAAAACTTGAACCTAGTTCTATCATCTTATTTTCAGGTGGTGCATCCTGCTGATCTGTGTTTTAAACTTCCTGACGATGTGAGCTTGGAAGAAGGAGCCATGTGTGAGCCCCTTAGTGTTGGGGTACATGCTTGCAGGAGAGCTAATGTTGGCCCAGAGACTAATGTGCTCATCATGGGAGCTGGACCTATAGGATTAGTCACAATGCTTGCTGCTCGTGCCTTTGGAGCCCCCAGAATTATTATAGTCGATGTTGATGAATACCGCCTTTCAGTTGCAAAATCTCTTGGTGCAGATGACTTTGTTAAGGTTTCCGCAAGCATTCAGGTTTGAATTCTTTTCTTAATTTGGTTGATATATATGGCCTTGTTCCTTTAGTTGGTTGTACAAGATGATGGGGCTAGAATCACAGGCCAAACTAACATACTTATGAAATTTCTTTATATGCAACTTAGAGCAAAACTTATCATCTGATTATATATTTTAGTTTCCTCATTTGTTTGAGCAGATCCTGCAAGTAACTAACAATTAATGCAAAATCGAGAAAACCTTCCTCCTTGGCACTCACCAAAGTCTTTTTCTCTTTACTGACCATTTCCTTCTCATAATCAATTGTGCTTCAGATTGATTATGCTATAAGCACTACTTTAGCTTATGATAGGATGTTTGTCTTTAAAAGCTTAAAAGAAAGCAATCAACAGATCTAAAATTTCGAAAGCACAGTTGGTTGAACTGAAAAGCTGAGGAGTAACTAATATTCAAAGATAAGCCGTTTAAATTGACAAAACTAGAATTATAAAGTCCAATCAATCGATTTGGGAAAGGATGAATAATTGCATTAAGAAGATTGCTAACAATATTAAAAAAGTGTTTTAGATGTAAATCATGTACAAGTAATTAAGAATATTTCGGGGTGTAATGAGAAGATATAAAAAAATGATAATAAAATGCTTTAAAAAAATGAAAAAGCCAATATCATAGAAACATATAATCATTAAATGTTAAGGAATTGAAAATATAATAGTAAGAAAGAGAGTAGGACAACTCATTCATAGTTCCATCAATCCCCTTTTACTGGAATACTTGGTTTACCATGCTCACAACTACCTAAGGAATGGGAAATACTTTGTTAGTCCTTTTCCTAAATATATGGGACTATAGCTAACAGCCAGGTGCTATTATGCGATTGTTGTTATACTTCTGTTGTTCTATGTGCTACTGTTTGCTACTATTTACGAGCACAAATTAGATGTGTGATTATATCAGGTGTTGTAGAAGTCCTGAGGAAGTCATCTCCTTGTACCATCATGAGACATTCTTTTTTTATGTTTGTATTTTTGTTCGTTGTTCTTTTTTCATCTACATGATTTGATGTTAACTAAATTGGTACTATTGATTTTATTCAAATTTAGTACATCAAAAATTCAATTGGTAGAAACTAAATTACAATTGCTCACTAATTACATGTGGCCATAAATTATTGCTGAATTTATGAGATTATTTTGATCATTTCATCATGTTTTGGGTTAAAATTATACTACTGACACTTTACATTTCAAGAATGCGAGTTGTTGAATTAATTTGTTTGTGATATATGAATCCTCATGTTTTTTTGCATGAATTTATATTATGCTCGTATTAATTGCATTAGAAAATTTTATTCTTGAACTGTACTGCATCTTCAATTAACCCACTGTGTTAGTTCCTGATAGATTTGAAGGTCACTATGTTGTTATATGTCATTCTTAATCTAGTGTGATTTCTTGTAAAAAAAGAGTGATTTCTTCAACTTAGGCTCTCGGCAAATGTATTTCTCTTTCAATCCCATGAAAGAGAGTTTTTTCTTTTCTCTTTTATTGCTTCAAGTTTTCTTTCCATGTCCATAAAAACGGGGAACTGTACTCTTTGAGCCACTGCCTTATCACCCACCCAGTTTCAGTAAAGTTCTAACAATCCTCACTTCGCTTTGGTTTCTGCTTGTTATAACCTAATGGACCTGCAGAACATCTTCTATGTGATAATTTGTAATTCTTACCTTGCTTGTTACCTGAGGATTGATGATAATCATATGACAATAACATGAATAGGATTTGGATGATGAGGTCAATCAAATAAAGAAAGTTATGGGATCTGACATCGACACGGCCTTTGATTGTGTCGGCTTCAGCAAAACAATGTCAACTGCTCTAAATTCTACTCGTCTCGGTGGCAAAGTTTGTCTTGTTGGTATGGGCCACGATCAGATGACTGTTCCTCTCACTTCTGCAGCAGCCAGGTGACTTTCATCCGTTAAATTTTTTCATATCACCTTCTTCATCTTGTAACATGCATGTGATGATAACATCTTTACTAATATTCATGACATTGTAACAGAGAAGTTGATATTGTTAGTGTGTTTCGCTACAAGGACACTTGGCCCCTCTGTATTGAATTCCTGAGATCTGGGAAGATTGATGTGAAACCTTTGATCACCCATCGGTTTGGGTTCTCTCAGAAGGAGGTTGAAGAAGCATTTGAAGTCAGTGCTCGCGGCGGCAATGCGATCAAAGTCATGTTCAACCTGTAGTCTCTGCTCTTCTGGTCCTATCATGTATGAGAGCTTTGTGAGTGAAGCAAAGTAGTGCCTAATTTCTGCTCTTTCCTTCTGTCTTTTTTTTACGAGAACATAGGATGATATGAAGATATATGGCATGCTGCAATCCAGATTTCCTCATTTTGGTGAATTTTCTTCGTTGGCTTGAATAAACTGCAGACCTTGTAAAGATAACACTGCTGCATGGCTTGAAAATGCAATGCTTTTGATTTATGACTGGTATTTCCAGATGGTCTTCATTGTGCTTAGGACCATAGGTGAATTAGTGCATGCACATCAGATTTATTTATTTTCTTTTATTTAAATAATTGAAATATGTCGATTTGTTGTTTAAAGTTTAGATCACTGAGAGTTTAACAAAATAATTATTTAATAATGATTTGGGCTTTGTTTGTGACTGCTTTTTTATTGCTTCTTCAAGTAAATTTTTAGTACTAAAATTAAAATTTTTATATTAAAAAATTTCTTTAAGAAGCAGTAAGAAAGCCATCACAAATGAAATCTTAGTTGATTATTGATTATTGATTATTTATTCTTATATTAATTTGATGATCTTATTGTACAAATAGGTAGTTAAAATTTTAATTATTTTTACAATAATAATGATTAAATTGTTATATTTAAGTCATTAGAGTGGCTTACATGCTAAATATCTTCGTTGTGCTCGACGAGACGAATCCAACGAGCCCAAGATTGTCGAATTTTGATATCATTAAGACATTCAAGTGCTTACTAAAAGATCTATGAACGAGGGGTTTTGAAATCGGTCGTCCATTGAAATACTCCCAACGTGTGCTTGATATTCTCCCTATTTACTAGTCATGCCACCCCCAAAAAATTATAAATAGACTCCTCATTCTTTACAAAAGGGAGGGGGGAAGAAAAGTAAAACAAATGATCTCTCTTGTTTTCTCAAGCTTACACCACCAACCAGATATCTTCCTGACCATTGAGCATCGCCAGGCTCCGACCATCGATCGTCGTTGGACTTCTGGCTATTCATTGGTTGTTGTTGGATCTTTTTCCAACAATCAAACATTTCCAGACATCCGCCTAACGATTGATTAATACTAAATCTCCAGCCATCGCTATACATTGATAGAACATGCTCTATTATTCAATCTACATCAAGGGGATCAATCTTCAAAAGTCAGAAAATCTCTTAAGTATATTGTCTTCTCCATGATAGTGGGTTAAGGGTTGAGTTGACGCCAGCCGACTACAGTCCTTCCGACTAATGTCGCCAGCCAACTACAGTCCTTCCGACCAATGTCGCCAGCCGACTACAATCATTCCGACCACCGTTGCACGTCAAATACAATCCTTCTGACCACCGTTGCTCACCGATTACAGTCCTTCAAACCATCTTCACCCGCTAACTACGATCCCTCTGACTATCATCACCCGTCGAATAGGGTCCACTCCGACCTTCATCACCCACCGACTAAGGTCCCTTCAACCTATATCGCCTGTCAACTATGATCCACTCCGAACACAGTCATCTGCTGGCTACGCTTCCTTTGACCTCCAAATATGATCTCTTCGATCGCCGTCACCCGACTACGATCCTATCGACCAAACAGGCAGACCAACACTGTCCTGAGAATAACTCTCATGTCATCGAATTCTTCTAACTCCAACTATATATTGTGCTTGCCACACTAAGACAACGCCTTACCTTGAGGAAGGGCATCACGTTTAATCAACCCCAAATACTAGTGGAACTATTTCAACTAGATAATGTCCTGTGGTTTTTCCTTTTTTTAGGATTTTTCACGTAAAAATTTTGATGTCTCTTGTATATACTGCACCCTTCTCTCTTATTTATCTGTGTGCTGGATCATCATACAAAACTAAGATTTTTAGCTCTGTATCTCTCTACAGTCATGAATGTTCTAGCCTGCAATAATTATATCTTATGTTAGTTAGTTAATAATTTTTAAAATTCACAAGAACAAATTAAATTTGAAATTAAATATTGAGTCATATATTATTTATATGAATGAATAATTATTATTTAATTTTAAAATAATAAATAGTATATAATAATAATATTTACATAAAATAAAATTATATAAATTTAACCTAATATTATACTAGTTAGAATAGTTGCTGGTGGTAATTTTATGATTTTAAATTTTTAAATATTAATATATGATAGTTTTTAAAATAATAAACTAAATTTATATTTTAACAATCTATTTTAGATATCAAAACAAATTTTTGTAGTAAAACCATGGGAATCGGGTCATATATTAGATGATATCTCAAGTAGATTGTTAAAATATAAATTAAGTTTATTATTTTAACTTTAGAAAACTATCATATATAATTAAAAATTTAAAATGATAAAATTATCACCAGCAACTGTTCTAACTAATATAATAGTAGGTTAAATTTATATAATTTTATTTTATATAAACATTATTATTATTATTTAAAATTAAATAATAATTATTCATTCATATAAGTAATATATGACTCAATATTTAATTTCAAATTTAATTTGTTCATATAATTTTAAAAAATTATTAACTATCTAATTAACACAATGTGTTAAAAGATTCATGTCATAATTATTAAATAAGTTTTATGCTTGCTGTCGACTACCTAATATAATCCTCCACTTTTCTCATCTAGAACCTGGGACCATTAAAAGAGAAATATAATGTTAAGTTAAGTGTTATTGAGATGAGGATGCTCAGGTGGATGAGTGGTTTTATTCTTAGAGACTTGATATGACACGAGAATATCCGTGAAAATGTTGGAGTAGCTCTAGTGACATATAAGATTAGAGAGAGAGTCTCCTTAGATGGTTTGGTCATGTAAAACGGCGGCCATTCGATGATCCTATTAGGAGAGTAGATATATTAGATTTGGCCTAAGATAAGAAAGGTAAATGTAGACTTAAAAGACTTAGTTATAAACCTACTTCTTTAGCTGAAATAAAATCCAAACCTGCTCCTTTTTATAATTTCGCCGCACATCTTCAAATTTAGTTCAAATTTGATTAAAAAAAAAAAACAGAAGATTTAGGCTTTAAATATGATAGCAATTAGCTCAATCTTATTCGGTTGTAATTCTACTTTTATTTGTGTGATTTATTTACCATGAAAAAAAATTATATATGTGGAAACAACATTAATAAATGTTGAGATCCAAATATGAGCTAATTATGTCATTAAATTATAGAGCACAGACATATATTAACATAATTTTTCATATCAAAATTGATGACATATTTCTACACCTCGTACTTGAGAGCCCGTCTAAGCTATCCAACATCTCCTCGTCTATCCTTGATGACCCACAAAATCCAAGCAATCCTATACACTTCTTAGCTTCATTTAACCAAGTTAAATCTGCTCATCTCAACCCTAAGGCTTCATTTGGGGCAGCTTTAGTCTACTGCTTTTTTCATACTTTTAAAAAAAATTTATATTAAAACATAATTTTATAAAACAATGAAAAAGCTGTCTCAAATAAAATCTAAATCTCCACAAATAATCCCTGATACATCATCGAAAAATTATCTTGATTGGGCATGAATCTCGAGACAAAATCAAGTTGGAAACATCCAAAATTAAAATAAGAATAATCTGAACTCCGATTTCAGCAAACTTATAGTCAAACTGAACGTATCGGAAAAACGAACCCAACGACACCAAATTCGACACAATCCGAGCCCAAATAGTTTAAAATCAAGGGCCCGAATTGCTTTTGGAAGGTTCAAAACACAATTGGATTAACAAACGGTTTCCAAACATAACATGCTTATAGTCAAATCGAGCGGCTCGATGAGACGAATCCAACGAGGCCAAGATAGAAAAATTCTGATATCACTAAGACATTCAAATGTCCATCAAACGGTCCACGATCAAGGGATTCAACATCGGCCGTCCATTCAAACCCTCCCCAATTATCCTTGATCTTCCTCCTATTTAATGACCATGCCGCTTTAGGAAATCTATAAATAGACCTCTCCTTTCTCATGAGTGGAAACTTCGAAGCTTAAGGAGAAAAGAGAGAGATCGGAGATCGCTCTTGCCTCCTCGACCACCACCTGGAGTTCCGTCGGACCACTACCTGAGGCCCTCAGCTCCACCGGACCACCTCCTGAGACCCTGAGCTCCACTGGACCACCACCTGAGGCCCTGAGCTCCGTCGGACCACCACCTCAGGCCCGAACTTCTGTCGGACCACCATCTGAGGCCCAGACTTCCACCGGACCACCACCTGAGGCCCTGAGCTCTGCTGGACCACCACCTGAGGTCCGGAGCTTCGCTGGACCACCACCTGAGGCCCGGAGCTTCGCCGGACCACCACCTGAGGCCCTGAGCTCCGCTAGACCACCACCTGAGGCCTTGAGCTCCACCAGACCACCACTTGAGTCCCTGAGTTCCACCGGACCACCATTTGAGGCCTAGACTTCTGCCAAGCCACCACCTGAGGCCCAGAGTTCTGCCAGACCACCACTTGAGGCCCAGACTTCTACCGGACCACCACCTAAGGCCCGGACTTCTACCGGACCACCACTTGAGGCATGGACTTCTACCAAACCACCACTTGAGGACTGAAGTTTTGCCGGACCACCACCTGAGGCTCGGACTTCTACTGGATCACCACTTGAGGCCCAAACTTCTACCGGACCACCACCTGAGGCCTGGAGTTCCGCTGAACCACCACCTAATGCCCAGAGTTCTACCGGACCACTACTTGACGCCCGAAGTTCTGCCAGACCACCACTTGAGGCCCGGACTTCAGCCAGACCACCACCTGAGGTCTAAACTTCTGCCGGACCACCACCTGAGGCCCAGAGCTCCGCCGGACCACCATTTGAGACCCGGAGTTCTGCCGGACCACCACCTGAGGCCCAGAGTTCCACCAGACTACCACCTGACACCCGGAGTTTCGCCAGACTCCACCTGACGCCAGAGTTCCGCCGGACCACCACCTGAGGCCCGAACTTCTACCGGACCACCACCTAAGGCCCGAAGTTATGCCGGACCACCACCTGAGGCCCAGAGTTCCACCAGACCACCACATGGCACCCGGAGTTCTGCCAGACCACCACCTAAAGCTAGAGTTCCGCCGGACCATCACCTGACGCCCAGAGTTCTGTCTGACCACCGCCTTATGACTATAGTATTTCTAACCCGTCTCATGCCGACTATGGTCCTTCCGGCCTCCATCACCATATAACGATCTTCCTGACCCCTATCTCCTGCTGACTATGATCCTTTCGACCTCCATCACCAGATAACGATTTTCTGACACCTATCTCCTACCGACTACGGTCCTTTCGACCTCCGTCGACTACTACGATTCTTCCAACCTCTGTCGCCCGACCAATTAAGGTCCTCCCGACCTCTGTCATCAGACTACGGTCTTTCTGACCTCCAACGCCTGTCGACTACAATCTTTCCGACCTCCGTCGTCTATCGATTATGATCTTACCGACCAAACAAACATGTCTATGTTAATTATTGTAATTTCCACCATATAATACGCTCTATATAATGTATATTTGTGACATCAAACCAAGGCCTTCTCCTAAGGAAGGGCCTCCTTTGTAATCGACTGCAGATAATAGTGTATTCATATAAATTGGGTCAGGCCCCGTGGTTTTTCCCCTTTTTAGGGGTTTTCACGTAAAAACTCTAGTGTATCGAATGAATGCAACACACTCTCTCTTATCTGATTACGTGCTGGATCTTCGTATAAAGTTAAGATGTTAAGCTTTATATTTCTCTACCGCCGCGAATACTCCAAGATGCAACAATCCCTTTCTACAAACCCACCATAAAACCCAACCTCACATTATCACTCTAAGCTTCTAGCATTCAACCCTAAATCATCATCAAGGCAGAAAAAATACTCCCAATATATATATATATATATATATATATATATATATATATATATATATATATATATATATATATATATATATATATATAAAATCACTCCCAATATCACATAACTATCTTACATCTACTACTAATTTAAATTTTCCCTTCTCTACGTAAAGGGGCTTAACTCAGTGCTTTATAGATCAAAACATCAAGAAACATTTTTAAGATCGAGCTTTCTCTTCTCTTATTCTTATTTTTTATATTTTATTGATTTAGCATTGACATATTTTTAATGATAACTTTGAATCGAACAAATATAATTATAAGAATTTAAAATTATTTTTTAAAATATAAAAATATTAAACTACAACATCTCATTATCAATTTTTTAAATATAAATTCAATATCACAAACACCAACAAGTAGCTAGCCGGCTAAGATGCTACTCTTTTTTTATTCTTTAAGCCAAAAAAATTCATTAAAATAAAATATAGCAAACTCCGTCGTAATTCCATCCCCTTTCTCGTGAGAGATTATTACATGCGAATACGTTCGGACTCCAATCAAATAAAAATATGTATATTTTTTTTTTCTCATAAACACTCTCTATACAAAGAGAGATTATTACATGCGGAGTCCGGACGTAGAGAACGGTTCGGTTCTGTGACGGTGAACAGTAAAAGCGCAATCTGTACTTCACTGAACTTTTACTGTTCACAGTCACAAAATTAAATGGTTTTCTATATTCAGATTCTGCACGTAATAATCTCTCCTCTACAAAAATAGGTAGATTTTTTTTTTCAAATATAATAATTTTTTATTTTCCGCACACCAGATCAAATGATCATCAAGGTCCTCCATTTGGACCCTTTCAATTACCCTCAGCAGTTCATTTATTTCACTTAAACCTTGCCTTCACGTCCGCTCCGCATACCTATCATCTCCGATTCAAACTTAAAAGCTCACTCCCTATGCAGTCGCACCACTCCAACATTTGACCTCCAGAAACAACCTACTTCCTCACGTCGAAGGTTTCTACCATTTCCATTTCTTGGAGCACCAAACGAAAACGGCAAGGGCGCTGACTCCCGTCCCCACAGCCACGCTGCCGGCCTCTCGGGAGGCCGCGGAGCTTTACCTTCTCGAGAACGAAATCAAATACAGCTTTTTATACTCTCTCTCTCTCTCTCCCTATCTCGATTCGCTTTTCCTGTCCCAAGGCAACTTCATCTGCTTCTCCGCCCAGCAATTCTGTAGTTTTCTTGATAGCTTTTCCGCAGCAGAGGCAACCTTTCTCTGCTTCAGACCCAGAAAGGTTGCAATCTCGTTGCGGATTGAGGCGATTACTGTTCTCTTGGCGTTTTCTTGGGATTTCGAATCGCATTGCCTTGCTTCGACAACTAGGGCTTACAAAATTTGAACTCTTTTTCTCTGGGGACCGTACCAAATAGACACTGTTTATTTATTTATTTATTTTTTCATAATTTTGCGGCGGCTGTTTCTTGATCTGGTATCGAAGTTTTGCCAGCGTTTCCATGGCCAACGGCGGCGCCAACCTTCGCTGCAACTGCTACAGAGTCCCGGGGCTCTCTACCCCTATCCTCGAAACATCGCGCATCTCATACCTTGGCGATCGCTACGTTCTCGGTGAACAGCTGGGGTGGGGTCAGTTCGGTGTGATTTGCGCTTGCACCGATTTAGTCACCGGCGAGATCCTCGCGTGCAAGTCCATCGCCAAAGACCGTCTCATTTCCGCAGACGACGTACGCAGCGTCAAACTCGAGATTGAGGTCATGATGCGGCTCTCCGGCCACCCCAACGTCGTCAACCTCAAGGCAGTCTACGAGGAAGCGGACTATGTGCATTTGGTCATGGAACTCTGCGCCGGTGGTGAGCTATTCCACCGCATCGAGAAACACGGCCGCTTTTCCGAGCGAGAGGCGGCTGTCCTCTTCCGGGACCTAATGGAGGTCGTTATGTACTGCCATGACAACGGGATTGTTCATCGCGATCTAAAGCCAGAAAACATTCTTCTCGCCACCAAGTCATCATCTTCTCCAATAAAGCTCGCTGATTTCGGTCTCGCTACTTATATCAAGCCTGGTATGCTATGGAACAATGGAGGTTTACTGATTATGTGTTTGATGTTTCGTTCTGAATGGAGAATTATTGAATTTTGCAGGGCAGAGCTTGTATGGGACTGTGGGAAGCCCGTTCTATATTGCACCAGAGGTATTGGCTGGGGGTTACAATCAAGCAGCGGATGTTTGGAGTGCAGGAGTTATTCTCTATATTCTTCTAAGCGGGATGCCGCCGTTTTGGGGAAAGACAAAGTCAAGAATCTTTAATGCTGTGAGGTCAGCTGAGCTGCTGTTCCCCTCTGATCCATGGAATGAGGTGTCAGACTCTGCAAAGGAATTAGTGACTGGAATGCTTTGCAGGGATACAGTTCAGAGATTAACAGCCAAGCAGGTTCTAGGTATGCGCAAATCATTGTTTTACCGATTATATGTAAACTTAAGGGGATGTTTGGCTACGAGTTAGGATTTAGTGAACCCTGTAAATTCAGATTTACTAAATCTGGAGAGAGTTAAATTTTGAAAACTCACAGTAACTCTTAAATATTGCTAAATACTGATAATTCATTGATATTTATTTTATGATTTAAGATTTGTGTGAGAGATAAATTCTTAAATCCTTTGAAGTTCTGTGTATGCTGTGATCTTACAATTTCTGTATTTAGCCAACAATGTGCGACTGAAATGGAATTTATCCAAATAATAGGGTTTAAATTTCCTAGAATTCTCTTTGGAAAGATTTAAACTAATTCTTGTTTAAATCCTGCTACAAGTTCAACAAGGCTTTCAAATTATATTGCCCAAAATAAAAAGATGTATCCAGGGAATTTCATTTGCACTAAAATGCTAATTATAGTATGTTTTATTTATTTATATATTTTGAGATTGTTTGGCCTAATTTACGGCTTAGAAATTGATGGGTGCTTCATGCTTATTGAGCAAAAAAACAATTAAAAAAAAAGCGAAGGAAAAAAATCATGGGAGCTGACTCCTTCACACAGTAGAAAAACTTTGTGGAAATCATCTGATTTGGATGTGAAACGTTGTAATCAAGTGCAGAGATGATGGTGTGTGCTGATTGTGGTACCTAAATTGCAGATGTTATCTTTATTGAGACCTTAGCTGACGTTTTTTTTGCACATATGCGAATTTATGTAGGAAGCTTTTTTTTTTTTTTTCTAATTGAATGATGCTCATATCCTTGCATTCAAATTCATATAGTATTAATAAATGTTTTCCTTTATTTCCAGAACACTCATGGATAAAGCATTATGCTCACAAGTTGCAAGGTGTTGATGGACATGGACATTTGACAGCTTTTGGACGAGAAGACTTGAGGAATTCTTTCTCAGCTCCAATCATGCCAGCAAGCCGAGACTTAAGTTTTAGCTTCAGCCCATCAGTTCAGAAGGAAAACCAACAAGATCATTCTTCACCAACTTTCACTTGTTTAACATCATTTTCTCCCTTCCATGACAATGCTAGTGCTTCTTCTACTATTGGATTCTCCTTCCACAGCTGTAGCCACTCTAGCAGCATGGGTTTTTCACCTTCGGCTTCATTGATGCCGAACTTCTCATTCTTCAGCCCTCCTCCAATTGAGCAAGAAAGCCTGTTCGATTTCACAGCCAATGAAATGATAGCAAACACAATTCAGAGCGGTAATTTTCTTAGTTTTCTTCTTCTTTTATTGTATTAATTTACCCCATTTGCCAAATGAAAGCTGATTCATCACTGCACATTTGTTTCAGGCTCCAGTAATTTTAAGCTCTTGGAATCTGTTCTGTGCAAGGAAGCTGAAGTCAGTAAGGGTCAGGCCTGCACATCTAAGGCCATCGGTCGTCACAGCAAGAGGAACCATACCATTGGAATGGGCGAGCTCGAGCAGCTTGATCTCATGGTATCTGAATCGGTTATACGATGGGCCTCCTGTGTGCATCTAACTGAAGCAATGTCTCTTAGGTCGTCGCTTGTTTTCTGATGATCATGGCAGATGCAAGAATTGTGGTGACAGGACAAAAGTATCATCATGATTGTTTTGATGTACTGCTTTGCCATTGCTGCATTGCCCAAGTCTATAATACTTTTCTGGTTGTACTGCTACTGTGTTTTGAGCAATTCCTACTGAGAAATACCTGTCCAGTAATTGTATTTTGACGAAGGCTTCCTGCGATATATGATCGTGCCAAATTTCAATCATCTCTTTTGCATTTCAATCTTGAGATGAGATATGTGTTGGTGATTGAACTTCTGGAGATGCTAAGTATCTTATGTGAATGCTAAATATCATATTTTTCATGTCTTAATAAAATGCTCCCATGTTCATGTAAGTGCTCTTCGTAGTGGCTGTCACTTCTCCTTGTAGTAAAAATTTCTTAAATCAACTATGTTATAGAAATTTGCTCTGCCAGCCAATTGATGTGAATCATGTGGAGTTATTGGAATGACTCTCCAACCACTAGGAGGTATGCATTGATTGGTCCTTTGATAATTATAGTTCAACTACAGTCTTCCGACCACTATCGCTTGACTTTGGTCATTTAACCACCATCATCCTACTAAGGTCCTTTAGCCATCAGCACCCTTTTATGATCCTTCAACCACAATTGTCTATTCACAGTCCTCTAACTACCGACAATCAACTACAATCATCCAACCACCGTCCACCAACTACGGTCTTCTGGCCACTATAGATTGACTACGATCTTCGGACCTCTATCGTTCATTTATGATCTTAAGACCACCGTTGCTTGAGTATAGTTCTCTGACCACTATCGACCTCATAGGATCATTCAACCAAAATCACCCTCCTACAGTCTTCAACTATCACACTCTTATGTCCTCAGATCACCATCGATGAATTATAGCTCCTTAAAGTAGAACGAATAAACAATTAGCAAATGTTCTTTTAAAGACAACTACCATGCCACAGGGCTTTTCTAACTTCCATCACAAAATTCATTCAATTCAATTTATATTTATTATATTATATCAATACCTTTCCAAATTATGAGAAATAATATCATTTGTAATCAAATATAAATACTAGTGAAATCATTTAAAATATACATGGCCATATGGTTTTTCCCTTAGTTGGGTTTTTTACATAAGAACTTTGGTTTCCTTTGTGACTCTCTCATATCTGTATGTCCTAGATCTCTGTACAATATTAAGACAGTAAACTCTCACTCCATCATCACGAATGTTGGGTCATGTAATAATTTAGGAATTTTTACATACATGACACATAAAACTATGGAAATACATATTAAACACATAAACTATTATATTTACTTATATACCATATTTTCATCTATTCTCTCACGCCGTTTAAGCCCCGTGTAAAATTAAAATCCTACCACGCGTCGTCTTCCCTTCGGCCGCGAGAGAGTGTCTTCGCCGTCCAAACCCTTGCTGATGAGGACATCCAACATTGGAAGGTCTATCAGAGACGTGGCCGTCGATCTACGGCCACGATTATGCCTCTTTACTTTTGAGTTTTTCATTTGTATTATTGTATTAGTTTTATGTTTTATGAGTTTTGTTATTTTCTTCCGTTTATACCCTTGCTTAAAGGGTTTAGTCGTATGTGTGCCCTAGGGGCAAATATGTCTTTTGTTTTCATTCATTATGTAAGGCTATATATAAGCCACTTGTATCTTTTTGGAGGTTAATGAAGAATTGCTATTGATATTCCTGTGTGTTGTTTTTGAGAGAGCTTGAGAGAAAGCTAGGGAGAGGGAGCCTAGGAGAGGCCAAGCGCAATACCCAATAGTCACCTTCGGTGAGCTCTTGGTTTTTATCCATCTACCCCTCTTACTCCCCTTCCCCCACCTTTTTCCCTCCACCGCCGACAAAGCCCCTCCCCATCCCCTCTTCAACTCCATGGCCAACCCTCCCCCACCACCACCACTACTTAGCCGCCGGCCTAAGCCATCCGCCCCCCTTCCTACCCGTCGGCTCACCTCACCACTTGAAGCCGTCGACCCTACCCAATCCAAGACCCAACTGCCGGCCACCCCATCATCCCCTTGGATCCCCAAATTAAATTCCCCATTACTACTTTCAAAATTTGACTTTCTTGTATTTTAGGAAAGAATTTGAATTCAAACCCAACTAGTTTGAATTTCAAACACTTTCTTATTAAGCTTCATCCCTTTTTTGAAGTAGTTTTCAATCACCTAAAATCTGAGATTAATCTCAGATTTAATTCCCAATTACTAATTAATGCATTGGTCCACATTCATTGAATGTGGACACAATTTCCCCCTCTCTCTAGGCCGGCCCACCCCCTCCCTCTTTCTCTTTAAATTTTGTCATTAATGATCCCTAATTAAATCCCCAAATCAAGTCCAATTCAAATTCAAATTGGGTTAAATTTATTCTATTCATTCCTAATTGAAAACTCTTGATTAGGCAAGCATTCAAACTCCCTCCTCTCCTCTCCCTACCTCTCTCTCCTAGCTCCCAGAATTAATTCCCAAAGGAGAAGAGCACCTTAGGGAAGCTCCTAATACCATAATACCATTCTCTTCCCCTCCCGACTGATTAACAAAGCATGATTTTTTCTGAGCTGAGCTGCTGTCCAGAATTGATGTCCAAAGTCTTCCACAAGCCCAGGTTGTTGTCCCTACCACTGTGGTTGCTGTCCAAGGGATTCTGCACCTGCCCCTTGCTGTCCCACCCATTTGGAGAGGCTCCCCGAAGGCTGTCAAGTCAGTAAGAAATCTCAGGTTGCTGTCCACCACTTCTCCAACACCTCAACAACCACCAGAACTCCACTTCTCCTCTTCTACGGGGTGAACTCTTCTCCAACTCTCGTATTTTCCTAGTTCACTACTCCCTTTTGGTTATGTTTTGATTCATTAAGAGCATGTTAATTCTCCTTCGCTAAAATCTAGTACCCTTTTAGAGAGTTCAGTGAGCGAACTCTCATAGTGAAAAAAACTCAATGTTAATCTATGGATATATGGTTGAACCCTCTCTATATGCTATATTTTGAACTATTGATTGTTTGAGTATCCAACTTTATGTGTGTAACTTGGCCTAAACTGAAATCACCCCATTCTTGTTTTGTTTCGTCGTTTAATCCACTTAAAGTTATTCTTAAATATTGTTTTCAACAAAGAAGCGTGCAAAGCTCTTTAAATTTCATTGTTGCACCATTTAGTTCTACATCATTTGATATCAGAGCATGGCCAGGATAAGTTTAACATGCTAGAAATCATCCTAGGAGTTTAGCTAACTATCCTTATGTGTTGTTGCATGCATATCATCATTTAAAATAATTTCTTTTATTGATTTGTTTGCTGTTCTGAAATTTCATGCATGCATTTAGAGGTTGTTAGGCTAGTTTCTCAACCAACTCAGTGCTGTCCTTAATACAAAACCCCTCCAAACTACCTAGACTACTTAGGACATTAGTATAGTTTGCTGTCCAACTATTTCTTGCACATTTTAGTAGAAGTTTGGGTAAGTTTAACCTAGTGTCTAAGCGCTATCCCTTACCTATTTACCTCCCTAAATATCCCGTAGTGTCTCCCAATGGACCCGGAACAACTTAGCAGGACCTTAGATCTTCTGGTAGGTCAAATGAACACCATTAGCCAGCAACTCAAAGAAAACTAAGCCGTTCTAGCTGAGCTTCATAGGACCACCACTGATCGATTTGTTACCCTAGAATGAGGTAGGACCCACCAAACCCCTTACACTCCATCTAGACCACCTTCCTTGTACGAGGATGATACTTACCAAGATGAGGGCCCTCTTCGTGCCCCTTATCGTGCTCCCCAGTATGGACACAACCCTCATCATGATCCTAGCATGCCACTTATGAAAAATATCAAAGTCGATGCTCCTACCTTTGATGGAACCCTCGATCCCCAGCTATTCCTGGACTGGGTCAAAGGTATGGACAGTTTCTTTAAGTGGTATAATATCTATGAGGCTAAGAAGGTTAGTTTTGTCGAAATAAAACTCACTAGTAGGGCGAGTTAGTTCTGGTCCAACTTAGAGCGCTTTCGAGAAGCCCACAATTAGTATCCTATCACTGATTGGCCATCCATGAAGCGTGAACTTAAGCAAAAGTACTTGCCTCTCTCGTACTTTCATAGGTTGTTGGATAGATGGAATAGGCTGACTCAGGAAAACAAACTAGTTAAGGAGTACATCGCGTCCTTCGATGACTACCTGATTCACTACAAAGGAGAGACCTCTACCACCCCTGTGTAGATCTTGTCTATGTTTCATACCGAGTTACGAGAGGATCTTCGTAATGAACTATTTGCCTGGAACATCACAAAACTCGAGAATGCCTACAACCTAGTATTAGATCTGGAGGAGACCCGTTCCCAGCACCAGAGCCGATCACATGACTCTAGGACATCCTACAGATCGTCGGGTAGTTCCACCTCTCACCCTCCTACTGCACGACCGACCCCAGGGAGAACTACCCGACCACCCACAGGTCCTCCTGCACCCTAACCTGATTTTAGAAATAAACCTCCCACTCCGGATACCCCTCGGTCCAGTCCCAGGATGAAGTGCTTTCGATGCCAGGGGTATGGGCATATCGCTTCTCAGTGCTCCAGTCCTTACAAAGTCTCAATTATTGAGGAGATTACTGAGGAGGATCTTGAGCCCGAGGCTGATTAGGTCCACCAAGTGGAAGATGAGGGCGAATTCTTCAAGGAGGATGATGACACTGCTGTCATCCACTGCCTTCAGAAACTTGACACTTCTCCCATTTGCGTGGTGAGATGTGCGCTGTCACACCCTTCCCCCATCGATGACTGGCGTAGGACTGCGATCTTCCACACCTACACCAAAATCAAAGATAAACACTGTAAGGTCATCGTGGATAGTGGCAGCTGCATCAATGCTATCTCTTCCAACATGATGTCCAATTTGGGCCTGTCTATCGTTCCTCACCCCAACCCCTATAAGGTAGCATGGGTCAACTCCACTGCCTTGGAGGTGAAGGAGCGAAGTTTCATACCTATCTCCTTCGCTGACTATAAGGAGAATGTTTGGTATGATGTTCTGATGATGGATGTTGGACGAATCCTGTTGGGCTGTCCCTGGATATTTGATAACGATGTCCACATCTATGGGCATTCGAACACCTGTGTGTTCAAACATGTGGGCAAAAAGATTAAGCTTTTACCATCGCAGCCCCGGGTTAAGGAAGACTCAAAATCCAACCCTGCTAAGTTCAAGAAAGGGCTGAACCTGGTCACCGCCAAGGTTCTAAATTCTGAAATCGCCCAAGGCACACCCTTGTACGCCTTAGTCGATCGTGAGACTTCCACTGAGTCTAATGAACCCATTCCTCAAGAGGTCCAGCCTATTCTGGGACAATTTTCTAATGTCTTCCCCGATGATCTCCCAGATTAGTTACCCCCATTGAGAGACATTCATCATGTCATAAACTTCATCCCTAGAGCCTCCCTTCCTAACCTGCCACACTATCGCATGAACCCCATGAAACATGCTGAACTTAAGAAGCATGTATATGAGTTACTGCAGTGAGGTTTCATTAAGGAGAGTCTTAGTACCTGTGCGGTGCCCGCCCTTCTTACTCCTAAGAAGGACAGAACTTGGAGAATATGTGTTGATAGCCGTGTTATCAACAAAATCACCATCAAGTATCATTTCCCTATTCTGAGTTTGGATGATATGCTCGATATAATGACAAGTGCCACTCTATTTTTCAAGATCGATCTCAAGAGTGGATACCACCAGATCTGGATCCGACCTGGTGATGAGTGAAAAACTGCCTTTAAGACCAAGGATGGTCTCTACGAGTGGTTAGTCATGACTTTCGGGTTGAGTAATACCCCGAGTACTTTTATGAGGGTCATGACGCAAGTGCTGTGCCCATTTATGAAAAAGTTTATCGTCGTCTACTTTGATGACATTCTTATTTATAATCAGTCAGCTAGTTAGCACTTGGACCACTTAAGGCAAGTCTGCGAAGTCTTAAGGAAGGAACAATTATATGCCAATTCGAAGAAATATACCTTCCTTGTAGATCGTGTTATCTTTATAGGCTTCATTATTTCAGCTCAAGGGGTCTTTATAGATCCCGAGAAGGTGAGGGCCATTCTAGAATTGCATGTTCCTCAAAACATCCGGGAAGTTCGCAGCTTTCATGGACTAGCCACCTTCTATAAGAGATTCATCCAAAATTTCAGCACTATTGTATCTTCTATCACCAACTATCTTAAGAAGGGTGATTTTCACTGGACCCTGGCCACCGCCAGAGCTTTTGATTAGACTAAGAAAAGAATGTTAAAAGCCCAAGTGATGTGACTTCCTAATTTCTCCAAAGTCTTCGAAGTAACCTGCGATGCTTTGGGGGTCAGAATTGGAGGAGTCCTATCCTAGGAAGGTCACCCAGTAGCTTATTTCAATGAGAAACTGAATGATATTCGACAGTGATATTTAACGTATGATAAAGAGTTTTACACCGTGATCAAATCCTTTCGCTATTGGCGACACTACTTGCTCCCACAAGAGTTCTTCATCTTCTTGGATCACGATGTTCTACATTATATCAACTCCAAAAAAAAGTTAAATGCACGCCATGGTCGATGGGTAGAGTTCCTTCAGGAGTATACTTATACCCTTAGACACAAGGCGGGAGTTAAGAATAAAGCTACTAATGCTCTCAATCGTCATATGATGATTACCACTGAGATGAGAGCTGAAGTCGTGGGTTTTAACCAAATAAAGAGGGACTATTTGGAATGCCCCGACTTCAAGAAGACCTACTCTCTCTTGTCCACAGGCAGCACGCGCCTTGTAGATGATTTCTTGCTAGAGGGTGGTTATCTTTTCAAAGCTCAAAAGCTTTGCATCCCTAGCACCTCCCTTAGAGAATTTCTTGTCTGAGAACTCCATGTCGGAGGCCTCGCTGGGTACATCGGATGGGATAAAATGATAGAAGCTATGGAGTATCGTTTCTTTTGGCCTAGTTTCAAGAGAGATGTCGGTCGGATGGTCAGCAAGTGTCACACCTGCCAACTGGCCAAACAATGTAAGCAAAATACTGGTCTGTACACTCCTTTGTCTGTCCCCAATTACCTTTGGCAGGACGTTAGCATGAATTTTATCTTAGGCCTGCCCAAGACTTTTTGTAGGAACGACGCCATCTATATTGTAGTTGATCGCTTTTCAAAAATGGACAACTTCCTATCATGTTCTAAGATATCTGACGCCTCCCACATTGCTAAATTGTATTTCAATGAGATCGTTAGATTGCATGGTTTGCCCAAGACTATTATTTTTGATAGAGATGTCAAGTTCACCAGTTATTTTTGGAAACCCTTTGGATGAAAATGGGTACCAAGCTGTAATTCTCCACTGCTTTCCATCCTCAAATTGATGGTCAGACCAAAGTGGTCAATAGGAGTTTAGGTAATTTGTTAAGAACTCTAGTAGGAGAACATATTAAAGATTGGGACTCTAAGCTACCTATTGCCGAATTTGCCTATAATAACTCTGTAAACCGCACTACTGCTCTAAGCCCTGTTGAAATTATTTATGGGTACAAACTTAGACAACCATTAAATCATATACCCATGTGTTCCAAGTATAGGGTTTCCGAGTCTGCATCCTCATTTACATCGCATTTGCATGAACTACATAAAGATATTGCACGTCGAATTGAACAAATCAATATTAATTATAAACTTCATACTGATTTAAAATAAAGATTTAAAGCTTTTGAGGTTGGTGATTCAGTGATAACGCGGATTCGTCCAGAATGGTTCCCATAAGGAACAGTTAAGAAGTTGCATGCTAAAAGTACGGGTCCCTTTAAAATAGTGGAGAAAATAAATGACAGTGCATACATGGTGGATTTACCTACAGATTTCAACATTAATCCCTCTTTTAACATAGAAGATTTGGTAGCCTATGAGGGTCCAGAGTTTAACCCACCAAATCCACTCCAAATTGAGCCTTGTGTGACCCCACCTTGTGAGAACCCAAGCCTACCTCCACTCTCAAATATTTTCAAAATACCTATACCGGAGAAGGTTGGCATGATTCTAAATGATGATATTATTTTCACAAAAGAGGGTGGACGAAAAAGGTATTTGATTAGGTGGAGAGGCAAGCCTGATTCATAGGACACTTGGTTGGAGCACGAGGAGCTACAACAGATTGATCCAGATGCATTGGAGATCTACGAGAGCACCCGAGATGCGTACTCAACAGAGTCGAGCTCTTTTCCACTCCGGGAGAGTGATGAGGATATCCGACCTTGGAAGGTCTATCAGAGACGTGGCCGTCGTTCTACGGCCACGATCGTGCTGCTTTACTTTTGAAATTTTCATTTGTATTATTGTATTAGTTTTATGTTTTATGAGTTTTGTTATTTCCTTCCGTTTATACCCTTGCTTAAAGGGTTTAATCGTATGTGTGCCCTAGGGGCAAATAGGTCTTTTGTTTTCATTCATTATGTAAGGCTATATAGAAGCCACTTGTATCTTTTTGGAGGTTGATGAAGAATTACTATTAAAATTCCAGTGTGTTGTTCTTGAGAGAGCTTGAGAGAAAGCTAGGGAGAGGGAGCCTAGGAGAGGCCAAGCGCAATACCCAACAACCACCTCCGATGAGCTCTTGGTTTTTATCATTCTACCCCTCTTACTCCCCTTCCCCCCCTTTTCCCTCCACCACCGGCAAAGCCCCTCCCCATCCCCTCTTCAACTCCACGGCCAACCCTCCCCCACCACCACCACCACCACCACCACCACCACCTAGCCGCCGGCTTAAGCCATCCGTCCCCCTCCTTACCCGTCAGCTCACCTCACCACTTAAAGCCGTCGGCCCTACCCAACCCAAGACCCAACCGCCGGCCACCCCATCATCCCCTTAGATCCCCAAATTAAATTCCCTATTACTACTTTCTAAATTTGGCTTTCTTGTATTTTAGGGAAGAATTTAAATTCAAACCCAACTAGTTTGAATTTCAAAAACTTTCTTATTAAGCTTCATCCCTTTTTGGAAGTAGTTTTTAATCACCTAAAATCTGAGATTAATCTTAGATTTAATTCCCAATTACTAATTAAAGCATTGGTCCACATTCACTGAATGTGGACACAATTTCCCCCTCCCTCTAGGCCGGCCCACCCCCTCCCACTTTCTCATTAAATTTTGTCATTAATGATCCCTAATGGAATCCCCAAATCAAGTCCAATCAAATTCAAATTGGGTTAAATTTATTCTATTCATTCCTAATTGAAAACTCTTGATTAGGCAAGCATTCAAACTCCCACCTCTCCTCTCCCTACCTCTTTCTCCTAGCTCCCAGAATTAATTCCCAAAGGAGAAGAGCACCTTAGGGAAGCTCCTAATCCCATAATACCATTCTCTTCCCCTCCCGACTGATCAACAAAGCCTGATTTTTCTGAGCTGAGCTGCTGTCCAAAATTTTGGAGGGTGGAAACTTGCTGTCCAAAGTCTTCCACAAGCCCAGGTTGCTGTCCCTACCACTGTGGTTGCTGTCCAAGGGATTCTGCACCTGCCCCTTGCTGTCCCGCCCATTTGGAGAGGCTCTCGAAGGATGTCAAGGCAGTAAAAAATCTCATGTTGCTGTCCACCACTTCTCCAACACCTCAACAACCACCGGAACTCCACTCCTCCTCTTCTACGGGGTGAACTCTTCTCCAACTCTCGTATTTTCCTAGTTCACTACTCCCTTGTGGTTATGTTTTGATTCATTAAGAGCATGTTAATTCTCCTTCGCTAAAACCTAGTACCCTTTTAGAGAGTTCAAGGAGCGGACTCTCATAGTGAAAAAAACTCAGTGTTAATCTAGGGATATATGGTTGAACCCTCTCTGTATGCTATGTTTTGAACTATTGATTGTTTGAGTTTCCAACTTTATGTGTGTAACTTGGCCTAAATTGAAATCACTTCATTCTTGTTTTGTTTCGTCATTTAATCCGCTTAAAGTTAATTCTTAAATATTATTTTCAACAAAGAAGCGTGCAAAGCTCTTTAAATTTTATTGTTGCACCATTTATTTCTACATCACTTGCCTTCTTCGTCACGCGTCGTATTCCCTTCTTCTTCCCTTCAGTTGTGAGTCCAAATCCTTGCCTTCTTTGTCGCATTTGAAGGTTTCGCATCTTCCCTTGGCCTCGCATCTTCTCGGTCGCGTTCGAAGATCGATCGACAAGGTTTGTTTTTTGTGTTTTACATTTCTTGAACGAAGGATTTTTCATAGTTTTAGGAGTTATGTAAGAAAAAATCCCTTTTTCTTCACCATATGAATGTCTTAGTTGTTGTTTTCTCTTATTCTTCTCCAATCAATAGCACTTCGCCTTCTCCACGGCTCAGCTACAGGAAACAACTAAAACCTGTTAAATTAAACTGCTTTACATCTTATCATCTTTATATATATTTACAAGATGGCAGTAGCAACAAGAAGGTTGAAGTGGCTTCAAACGATAATAAGACAGAGATGCAGAAGCCAACTTTCGGCTGAGAGTAGAGCAGCTTCTTGTGTCACTACTCTTATCAAAACCATCCGTAGATGAGGGAGTCCTTAAGGAAGTTGGAAACCTGTCAGGAATTTCACAGTCCTTCAGGAATAGAAAGGAGCAGTGCAAATGTTTAAATTACTAATATTTGATATATGATTTATCAGCTTTAATGCTATGCATTACTGAAACTTTTCATTTTTAATTTTGAAGGTGTATTTTAATTGCTTCTCAAGCCGTGCAGCCATTCTACAATGAGTTCGAGCTCATTGGCGACGCCAATTAGAAACCCAAGTAATCTAATATATTTTCATTGCAATTTGTAATGTACAATATTTATGTCATACAAATCACGTAGTTATGGAAGAAAATTTTACAGATGCTCCCGGAACAGATCAGAAGGTGATTGTCATTTTTTTAGTGGTGTGATGAACTCAATGATTCACATAATAGTGTACAAGTTGCGGAAACCAGCCCAACTCAAGTTGTTTTAGTTAGAGTCGAGCTTGTACAAATAAAAATCTTATTGGTGATTGTGGTTATTTTAATTTTGATTGTAGCTGTTGTTGTGAAATCTTTGCTCCTGAGCTGTAATTGTAATTATTGATTCATTTTTTCATTTGAATGAAGCAGAATGTTCACTGTCAATTTTTCATTTGAATGAGAAATCTGTCTTTTGTGGATGTTGAATGAACAATTGCTTAGAAATATTTTGTTCACAACATTGCTGGAGTTCTAAATTGTTGCCGAAGTGATCGACATTTAATTGATAAAAATCCCAAAAGGGAGTGATAGCAAGCATGATCATGCCAGGCTAACCGTTCTAAGTTGCCTAGGAGAATTGGTGTGATGGGGAAGTTTTCCAGCCGTTAACTGCTTGCTTGGGAATGTTTGTTTGGTAATATCTTTATCGGAACTTTTGTTTGACCTGAATTCAAAATTTAATTAGAATGAATAATTTAATTGAAAATATGTTTATCAGAACTTTATGTATATCAATTACCTGCTTGTAGTTCAAATAGTCGCTTGAATGCATTTCTTTTGATGTCACACATGTAAGTAATGTGAGAGCCAGGATTCATGTTGATTAACTCAAATCGCAGTGTTGGAACCCACATATAGTTATCGTCGACAGACCCAAACATGACATCTCTTGCTAACTCTCTTGATCGCCAAATTTTCATATATGGTAATGATAATCCGTAAGTTGTCTCCAAGTTATTGCTAATATCTTTGGTGTGATATCAGGATTTCTCTTTACAATATCCTTGATTTCATGAGCAACCCAACTAGTAGTAGCTTGCTTGTTTCCCGCTCTATTGACCCCAGGGCATAAATGAGTTGATTCAATTTTCCGAACTTCGAAGGAGTGCCCATCAGGACACAATGAAGCACATATTCTCCAAGGACAACCTCTATACGCGCAAGTAACAATTACTATGGATTTGTCACTAGCCTTTACCTTTATAGCATAATTCTTTAAAATTGCAGTAGACCTAACTGCTTGCTTGAAACTTTGGGAATCCTCAAACCGCGAATCAACACATAGACTATTTGTCTCATCAATTTGGGGTATAAAAAATCATCGCACAAATCATCTACTATAATATCATTATAGTCTCCAATTTTCGAACTGAACTGATGCATTTCATTTGACTGGTTGTTTATTTCAGTTTGAATGTTCTGTGATTGAGACATATCTTCCTCGTGATATTTTATTGCAACCGCTATCTCAATTCTATTCCTTTCATAGGAACTGCTCAGCATGTCAACTAAATCTGTGTTGCTTGAAACCAACATGTAATTCTTAGGTGAAGTTCCAACGACATGATAGTGTAAGTCAAATGGTTGTCCCCAGAGCCAATGACAAAGTGCTTCAAATCGTTCTTTTAATAACAACAAACTGATTTCATCTCTTCGAAGCTTTAAGGTTTTTTGACTTCCACCCATATACTTCATTCGAGTCTGACCTTGCACCTCACTCCAATATCCACCGAATTTCAGGAAGATGAAGCAAAAATTACTCAAATTCATTTCTGTGTATGGAAATAATCAATGAGTTAACAAAAATGATTAAAATGAATCAAAATCAGTAAGCCTTGGTGAAAAAAAAAAGAGAGATATTATTTGCTAAGCATTGCTCAGTTTGTAGGTGGATTTGGAGGCTTTCATTTGGCAGCATTGCTCAGTTTGATGTGTATTAGAATTTTTATTGACAGTCGGCACAAAGCAGGCATTAACAGGCGGCATAGAGCAAGCTTCACCGAAGAAATTTTGCATTTTTACCTAGGGCACGTGAAGTGCATCGTGCTCGAGCGAAGAAGAGGCGCCAAAGGAGAGCCAGGAGTCATGCCTGCTCAAGCGAAGAAGAGGCGATGAGGCTTCACCGAAGCTTTCACGCGGGAAAATCAACTAGGTGTTGACCTTAGTTTTCTCCCAGGCTGGGCCAAGGGAGTTGACTTGGTCAAATTGACCAAGTCAGGGCCTAAACCCCTCTCCCTTGTGTTCAATGGATCAAACTGAGTCTGCTGAGCCCAGACCCAGGCCCTGGGTCAACCTGGTTGACCAGGTCAACCAGGGTTGACCCTAGATGACCCATATTCTTCTCCCTTGGCCCCCAAACCCATTTCAGGGCTCTCCAAGCCCTATTCTTTCCTCCACTGGACTCAGTGGGTCAGGTTTGACTCATTGGGCCCAGGTCCTGGTCCTGGGTCAACCTGGTTGACCAGGTCAACCCCTGGTCAACCAGGTTGACCCCTTTGGCCCATATGGGTCTAAATCAAGTCCAAATCAGATCCAAGCCCAACCAAGGGCTTCAAGGCTCATATCCCTCATCCCCTAGGCTTAGTTGACTGGTTTGACCAAGTCAAATGTTGACTTGGTCAACCCTAGCCTTTAATGGGTCTAAATGACCTATTTAGGTCTATTTAAGGCCTATTAGGGCCTTCTAAACCTTTCCTAATCTATTCAGAGCTCAAACCACGGCCTTAGAGACCTAATAACCTCCTAATCAAACCCTAAATAGGATCCTAGCCGTTAATCTTGACTCTAGAGCTTTAAATAGGTAAAATTAGGGTTGGTTTAGGGATCTTTTTGCTCTTGCTCTCTCTCTAGACCTTACCAACCCGAGACCTCTCGTGCCTGAGATCCCACAAACTCCCTCCACCTTTTCCAGGTCAAAGACCGACGGTCATAGCTGCCGGGGGCGAATTCCCGGCGACCCTAGGCTCTAAACATCCAAGGCTTCGTTTCAACCAATCCAAAGCTCATCTGATCGTGATTCCTTCTACAACTAGGAGCGAGGACAGTCTACAAGTGCAACCGAGCCAAAATCTCCCTAATCCCACGGTGAAATTTCTTTAAAACCCTTAACCTAGGTCTAAACACTTAGAGTTAATTAGCATTTTGCATTGATCGTTTTAAGCCAAACTAATTAGCCCACATGAATTCTGTTCATGACTATAGTGTACGTTTAAAATTTCAAAGGATTTGGTCCATCGGAGCAGGAGAACGATGCGAAAATTCATTCTAGGGTTTCTGTTCGCCCTCTGCATGCCGGCCGGAGCCTTGGACTATTGATTTCCTGATCAACGGTCCCGATTCGGCCGTTCCGCACTTCTCTTCCGACTGCGGACTCGATCCCGCGATCCAGTTCGTTGTCCAACGAGATCAGGGCCGTTGATCCAAAACCGCGCGGGATCAACGGCTCGGATCTGGGCTGACGTGGTTAAGTAACGCGGACCGCGCCGCCGCAATCATTGGCAATGATTGCCAAAACTGTGACCGCGGTTTGCTCTGGCCACTCCAGCTCTGCCGCGTGTCCCACTGGTCGCCGCCGTGGCTCGCCTCTCCCCAATCATTACCCGGGACCGCGGGACCAGTCCTGGGCCGCCACGCGGCTGACCGCCGCCGCTGCCGTCGTTTTTTTTATTTTATTTATTTAAATTTAGTTTTATTAATTGTTTTTAATGTATTTTAAATTCAAAAATTATGTTTTAATTATTATTTGAATTTTAATAATTATAATAATTATTATAATCATATTTAAACTTATTATTATTATTATTATTATTTTATTTAAAAACTACCTTTAAATTTTATTATTTATATTATTTGTATTATTATTATTATTATTATTATTTTATTAAAAAAAATTATTTTTAAATCCTATCACTATTATTATTATTATTAATATTATTATAATATTAATATCATTATTAATAACATTATTATTATTTTAATAATAATATTATTATGTTAATATTTATATTTTTATAATATTAATACTTATTATTATTAATATTATTATAATATTGATATTATTGTTAATAATAATATTATTATTCTAATAATAATATTATTATGTTAATATTCAGATTATTATAATATTATTATTTAATTATTATTAATATTATTATAATATAAATATCATGACTAATAATATTATTATTGTTTTAATAATATTATTATTATGTTAATATTTATATTATTATAATATTAGTATATATTATTATTAATATTATTATAATATTAATATTGTTAATTGATAATATTATTATTATCTTTAATAATAGTATTATTAGGTTAATATTAATATCATTATGATGTTAATATTTAATATTTGATTTATTATTATTTAAATCTATTTTAAAATCCAGATATTATTATATCTGACTTATTTCAAAATTATTAATTATTTTTTAAAAAAATATTTAAAAATTACTTTTAAACCTATTTAACTTCAAAAATTCATAACTTTCTCATTTTAAATCGGATTTTGACGCACAATACCTCGTTCTTTTCAGAAAAATATGAATTTTAATTTAAAAATATTTGTTACATGTGATTCTGTCATTTATGAATGTTTTATGTATTACTATGTTATCTACCTATTTAAATATTATTTAATTAATATAATTAATTATTTTAAAATATTTTAAAACCCCCTTGGTGGCTGGTAGGCCTCCCATGCTTATGAATTGAAGTATTTTCAATAATCTTATTTTTTAAATTTATATTATTATTATTTATAATACTTATGTATTTTAAAAAAAAAATAATTTTTAAATTACATATTATTTAAATCCTTTAACTGTGGGAGGTCCACCCCTTATGAAATTTTAAACCCAGGACCTATATATGAACATAATTCATGTGGGAGAAAGATTAGTAAACGATCGTGTCCCAATTATTTACTAATCACTTCATTAGGTTTCTTTACTTAGTGTTTTCATAGTCCTTGCTTGTGTAGGTTGCACAAGCACTTAGCCTAGGCTCTCCTAGATCTAAGGACATGGTTTGGTGTGTTTATATTTGCTGCATTTACCCTCTATATTGTGCCTAAGGGTTAGTTACTTCATTTCATTCCTATATAACGTAGTGACACCTTAAGGACAACAATTAAGGATCGTCTATCGAACTTAGAATATTTCTAGGAACTAGGATAGATCCCAAATTGCTGTGAAACTTTAAACACTAACATTTAGTGAAATCTGGAACCCCCTAGAATTTTCTAGGAATTTTCTGGATTCTTTAAATTACTTAATTAGCAAACCCTAATTTACCCGTTAATTAAGCCTTGAAAACTTCAGAAAAATTTAATAAATCCATTTTAAATCAGAAAAATACCCATAATACCTCAAACTCTCCAAAATTTTACCCCCAACCTTAGATAATTAGGGTCTCTTGATTGGACATTAATCTGGACTTTAATTCAATTTTAATCAAAAATTACCTTTTTTGCCTTAATTAAATCATTAAAAATTATTAAAAATCCCAAAATTTTTCCAAACACTTGGGAACACCTTCTTAGGTCATTTCTGACCTTTGGGGTGATTCCAATCAGTTTTGAGCTGATTTGGGCCAAAACCCCCAAAGTACCCCTAATTATGTAATTTCGATAATTTATTTAATTACCCCAACTTCTAAAAATTATAACTAATTACAAAAAACTCCAAAATGGACAAACTAAAAGGCATTCAACTCACATTAGGGTCTAGTATTTATTAAAAATATTAGGTGTCCGGAAATCAGCCTAAAATAAAAAGTCAACTTTTCGGTCAAATGCAACTGTAGTCTAGGGCCCGAAACTTCTAAAATTCATAACTTCGCGTAGGAAACTCCAAATCCAGCAAACTAACTGTCTAATTACTCATACTAAGGTCTAATATTTAACTAAAATATTAGGAATTCCAAACCTAGCTTAATTCTCCTAGTGACCTTTTGGACCTCCTAGCTCAGTAGGTAGGGACCCCGAACCTCCTGAAATTCACTAAGGCAATTTAAACTTCAAATATCATCACCCTAAGCATTAAAATAGACCCACACATTAAATTACTTAAAATGGATCTTAATCCACCAATATTTGAATTTTAAACAAAAATTCCTTTTCAGACCTACAATAAACCTGGACGGTAGGCAATTGTAACTAACTACCCAGCTTAGGACCTACCTCAGCCACACAGGCTTCTACACACACTGTAGAATTGTTTGCTAGGGCACCACTTCTAGACTTAGGTTAGGCCGGTGTTTACTTCTCTGCTGTATGCCGAGCTTTTTCGGATTTCACTGCATGTCGTGATTGAACTATTAATGTGTTTGCTTACGTTTACTGTACTCTGGGATTTGATGTGATTGCACGATAGACTACCCATAGGTTAGGATCGATTTTGATACTAATGATATTTTCTGCAGGTGGCCATGCTCATGCAGCGCTAAATATAAGGGGGGCAATAATCATGATTTAAAAATTAATACTGTTTTATGCAGGTGTTTCAGAAATTGCTCAGCCCCCCTAAATAAACGAGGGCTAAAATAATAAATCATTATAAATTGCTACAGCTGCTCCAGAGCTTGCTTAGCCCTTCAAAATAATTAAGAGCATGGCCAAGTGTGGCTGTGATGAGTACTTTTATTTCTATATAAATTGCTTGGGATGATATAAACTGCTTGGGATGATTTTCATTAGGATAACCTTATAGGAGAGTCTAGATTTACTGCTCTCATTTAATATAATTATTTGTAATCTGACATAGAGTTGTGAAAGTTCATTTTGAGTGGGGATACTAGGATCCAAAGGTTGGATTCTAAAGAGGAAAGGACACCCAATATGAGGATGGTCCTTTTCTATTTGGAAATTCAAATTTGGATCGTTCTACTACTTGAAGAATCGAAGGAAGCTGAGATCCAATGAGTCCAATGGAGCTGGGACCCGAGGAGTCCAAGGAAGAAAAGACCAAGAAGATGAAGATCTGCAGTATCCCACTCAAAATAACTTGCGTTAGTCTTAGGATTAGAAATCCGGGTTGTTGGCAGTGGTGTCCGGCCACTTTAATTTTCTACAGACCCTGGGTTGTAATTAAGGGCAGTTGGCCTATGGACATTTAATTGATTTATTTAATTATGTATTATGTTTGATTTAATGATGATTGCGTATAGGTTGTATGCTTTTCATAGTTTATTGGCGATCTGTGTGCCGCTTTTGTTTTAGCCTGGATTTCGTTAGGCTCTCTAAGGACCAAAACTTTTTCTACTCGCAACTAATATTTAAAATTTTAAGGTTTAAGTAATTTAGAAACTTAACGACCTAGGGAATTACCGGAATCGTCCGGGGTCGCATGGATATCAATGCATTTCTTCTCTCCTTCTATAAGACACTTCCCCGCCTGCGGGTAGAGTCCGGATAATCTGACCTATGAGGATGAGGTGCCGGACCTGGGGAAGCCCAGTCTAATTCTAAAAAATTATTTTATAAGCCTTTTTAAAGTTCTATGCATACCTGATTTGGAAGCTTTAACCAGCATGCATTGCATTAGAAATCAATTAAATCAAAATTTTAATTGCATTAGCTCTAGGAGCATTCACCCAACATTAGTCTGGGGCCAATTAAGAAATCCTCTAGACGTCGGCCTTACCTCCAAGAACTATAACCTACATACCCATCTTTCATAAATGAATGGACAGCATGGTTTTGAATCGACTAGGTGGTTAGCTGGCTCCCCCTTCCAGGCCGGGGTAAGTCCAGATTTTGCATTGTATTAGCTAGGACATGGGTGTTAGTGTTGCGTAGAACACTAAACCCATTAGATTTAGGATTCAAGGCTACTATTGCTTCGTAGTACGCCTCATCAGTAGGTAAGTCTTCTTTCCTTCAAAGATTATAAACCCTACTTATCTGCGTCACACGGATGACGCCACATCCATCCTTCTCTCCTGTATGCTCGAGTGCACGATTTATTTATTTTCTCTAGTTTCTTCTCACTACCTTAGTCCCTCCGGATGCTGATCTGAGCCGTGTATATTGACTAAGCCTAGTTGAACCTTTCTTTCCCTTCGAGTAGGATTTCCTAGTCTTCGCCCTATGTATCAATCCCAATTTAGAAAGAATAATATAGAATCCTTAATCGAGAGTATTCTCAAGCCCCAGCTTGAGATATAATTAACCACGGGGGCTTGCGCCCGTGAGAAACCGCATTCCACTCTCAAATAAACCCCATTCGAGCTAATGTATCGGGTGGGGGAAACCCGTTGTGACGATCCGATCATATATATTATTACCCATCGGGGTGTGCTGGTGAGAGCCGCTATCCTCAATGGTTAATCATATGTGTGATCGAATCTGCCCTCTCATTGGCCAGATATTGTCTCCTCTCGCGGGGCGATGGTTTCTATGTCCTTTCGGAGGTCCACAGGTTTCTGGCGACCACGGTGGGACAGGTTTCTCTCTCCATCTTTGGATTCTATATTATTCTTTCTTGTGTGTACTCCGGGATTGGTACTCCTTAGATTAGGTCCGTCCCACTCTTAGTTAGGGTCCTTCCTTAGTTAGGATCGTTCTTCTTTTTCTTAGTTAGGGTTCCCCCCTAGCTAGGTTTCTTTCTTTTTGTTCTTCTTAGTTAGGGTTTCCCCCTAGCTGAGTTCCTTTCCTTCTGACCTTCTAGGTCATTCCGTCCCCTATCTATCATTCATCTTCTCTTTATTTGTTACTAATCATTTTTCAAATTTCTTTTCTTCTTCTTGGCAGGCCGACCCCTGCTGAGGCTGCTGCCTACTCTCCTCCCCAGAGGAGAGCTCGTGCAGCCATGCGACCTTTTGGACGTCCAGTTGCTCGGCGGACAGCCCGGACACCTGCTCGTCCTACTCCTGTTCGTGTGCAGCCGGCACACCCTGTGGTTAGGCAGCTAGTGCCTAGACCACTCCCTGTTCAGCTCACTCGTCCAGCAGTTAGGCGACCATTGCCTACCGTACCTGTTGTTCAGACTGCCCCGGCCCCTCAGCACCGGCAGGCAGTAGTTCAGCGCCGGCAGGCAGTAGTTACCCCTGTTGTTACTCTGGCAGAGGCAGCTCGTGTTCGGGTTCCCCCTCCTTCTTCCTCCAGGAAGAGGAGTGCCCAAACCGAGGCTCCTTCGCCTTCCTCCCGTCGGGTTTCAGCTTTCGCTCGACTGTCTCACTCAGAGACCCCCGAGCAGACCCCGACACTTCCTGTAGTCCCTGTTCCCTTTGTCACTCAGGCAGTGGGTTCAGATGTTGCTTCATCTTCCGCCTCCGGCCTTGGGAGAAGGGCCCGGAGGAATAGAAATCGTAGACTTCGGTTGGCTGCATCCGAGGCAGATAGACAGCGGATGACAGATTCATTGGCTCACCAGGAGCCAGTTCAGAGGAGAGTGGTCCCCAGGCAGCGGGCACCACGACCAGTTGCAGTTTCCCCTACCCCGGACGTTACAGTTGCCCCTGAGATAGCAGCGGTTCAGGGATGATGCTGCTCGAACCCTCTCTCAGAAGATTCGGAGCATTATCCGCTTAGCGCGGGGTCGAGGCCCTGTCAGTCGGGAGAGGTTACTCCACCAAATTTCTCAGACGTCTGTTCAGTTGCAGAGACAGACTGCTAGGCAGAGGTACAGGTGGCAGAGAGGACAGCCACCCAAGCAGCCTGTTGTTTGATTGAAAAATATAGTTTTGAAAAAGGTTTAATTTTCTTGGGAAAAGTTAAATTTGTGGAATTTTAATTTTATAATCGAACACTTATTATGAATAATATATCACCTCGAAAGGTGAACATATCGTTCCCTAATAGGTTCAGATTACAAATCTTGATTTATCCTGATTATCACAATCAAACTCAAGGAGAAACAACACACGATCTCGAAAGATCAAAATAATGTTTAATCAATTGTTTGATTATGTTAATCTGAATAGGATCATTAATTTCATAATCATAACTATGATTGTAATTGACATATCTATCCAAAGAAAGAAGATATCAATCATTATCAATAATTCGAATATGAAAATAACGATCACCATTTTTGTTTTGATTTCCCAAAGATAATTAATTAAAGATTTTGAAAACTTGATTTTGAAATCAGGTCTGGGTTTCTAAATCTCCTACGAGCGCAAGCCCTCGTAGTTAATTACATCGTAGGAAACCAAAAAATTTCCTACGAATACTCTCGATTAAAATAGCGATACGAATTTTATTTAAGAATTTCAAGGCTAGATGTCAAAGGAGGTTCAAAGACTGGGATTTCAACAGGGATTGGATCAAAGTTAAACACTTATTTCTGGAGTCAATGGAGGAAGGGTAGGAGGTGTTTTGAGATTCTGAATCACTTCAGAAATACCTCAACTATCCTAAGTGTTGGGCTTGAATTTGATTGAAAGAAATTTTTAATTTGAGTGGTCAATTTTATTAGAAAGTGAGAATTAGATTCCCAGAAGATTGAGGTCTTATGATTGAAGATATGCCTCAGAACCTAAGTCTAAAATGGGTACTGAGAACCAGTGACCCGGATCCTAGCTAATGCAATGTAATCTGGACTTACCCCGGCCTGGATTGGGGAGCCAGCTAAACCACCTAAACGCTTCAAAACCATGAGTCAAAGTCTTTAAATGTAGAGTGGTTAGGGAAATTGATTAAGGTTGGTTTAAAGAGTTAGGGTTGACATCTAGAGTAGATCCTAATTGACCCCTTAACATATGTTGGGTTAAATGCTTAAGCTAGAAATGCAATTAAAGATTTAGACTCAATTTTTAATTTTTATCTAATGCAATGCATGCTAGTTGACTCGATAAAATGTTTAAATCAATATGAAGCAGTTTTAAAATAGGCTTAAAAATAGATTTTATCCTAGAGATTGCACAATATCCCCTTGGATAGAACTGCATCCTAATAGGTCAGGTGGTCTGCCAGAACCCGCAGGCGGGGAGGTGCCTAACAAGGTAGAGAAAAGTTCAATATGAATGCATGAAAAACTCCCGGCGAGTCCGGGCTTACTTCTTAAGAGCGTTAGAGTTTCTATCTGAGCTTAAAATTTTAAATTTTGTTTAAGTAGAAAAGGTTAATGACCGTACCCTCACGAGCCTCCGATCGGGTTCCAGGCTAAATCAAAATCGATATGCAAGAACGCCAAATAAACTACTAAAAGCATACGGGTCCTTAATCGCAATCAACACATAAATCAAATCAATTAAATAATTAAATTAATTAAATAAATGCTCAAATTGAAAGTCCATAGGCAAGTGCCCTTAATTATACAACCCAGGGTTCGTAGGAAAGTAAAGTGGCCGGGTACCACTGACTACAACCCGGATTCTACTCCTAAGACTCAAGTGACTTTGAGATTTGAGATTCTTCTCGTTCTTCACTTCTTCGTCTCCTTAGAACTCCTTGGATCATCGGGTCTGGATATCCAAATGAAAAGAAACTCCCCCCCCCCCCCCCCGAATAGGGGTGTTATCTTTTCTCTTTGGATATTTAAACTTCATCCTAATTTGGATCTCCAAATGGATAGGAACTCTCGCCTAAGGGATGCTCCTTTCTCTTTGGATTCCAAATTGGATGTTTAAACATCTCAATCTCAAAGTACTTTAAATTTACAACTCAATTTACATTCAAATTATATCAATTAAAAAATTAAAAATCTAGACTCAACAACCTGCAGGGTTATCCTAATAATCAGCAGTTTATATTTGACATCCCAAGCAGTTATATATTTGAAATTAAAATACTCAATCACAGTCACACTTGGCCATGCTCTTTTTGATTTAAAGGGGGACTAAAGCAATTTTCTGGAGCACCTGTACAATTTAATAATTATAATTTTGCCCCCTTTAATTTATGCCATGTATGAGCATGGCCACCTGCATAAAATTGAATTAGTACAAATCGTCCCTAGCCTAGGGGTAGATCTAATCGTATAATCAATCACATCACAGAGTGCAGTAAATAAGTAAACAAACACATCAATTCTACTACTAGCAAACAACATGCAGTAAAAGTCTGAAAACCCGTCACACAGCAGAAAAGTAAACACCGGCCTAGCCTAATACTAGAGTTGGTTGTCCTAGTAAATCATCTAAAGTGTGTGAGGTAGGCAGTGTGGCTTTGATGTGTCCTAAATAGGCAATTGATTGAAGTTATTTAAAGTTCTGGTTGGTTGAAAGGCTTAAGGGGGATTTAATTTGACTTTAAATATTAATGACTTGAAATTGATTTTAAACTTGATTTTAATTGTTTATTGGATACCACCTTTGTTGCACACCGAGGCCGTGAAGTTTATTTCACCTTCCTTGGGGCTAATTTAATAGCCTCGTAGGCCTGGGTTACCCAGTGGTACCCGATATAATTAAGTGATTTGAGTTTGATTAAGGTTTGAAAGTTGATTAAATTTTAATTAGAATCAATTGGTTGCTGGTTTTAAGTTCAAATTAATATTTTCTGGAATTTTGAATGATATGTTGAATTTTGGAATTTTCTGGATTATTTTAATGATTTAATTAAGGGGGTTAAAAAATTGACTTTTTGATTTTAAGAGTTTTCTGAAAATTTAATATTTTACTAAAATACTAGACCTTAATACGATCAGTTAGACAGTAAGTACGCTGAAATTGGATTTTTCTAGATTTTATTATGAAGGTTTGAAGTTTTGACTTGAATTTGAACTAAGTTTGACCAAAAGTTGACTTTTTTAAATTTGTTTGATTTCTGGAAACTTAACATTTTTTGATAAATATTAGACCTTATTATGAGTTGTATGCCTTTGAGTTTGCTCAATTTGGAGTTCATTTGAATTAGTTATGAATTTTTGAAGTTTTGAGTGTTTATTGAATTTTCAAAATTGTTTAATTAAAGCCATTTTTATGATTTGAATCCAAATGATCTCCAAACTCCTTGAAATCAACTCCAAAGGTCAGGAATGACCTAAGGAGTGACTTCCAAGTGTTTGGAAATTTTTTGGAATTTTTAATTATTTTTAATTAATTAAATTAATTAAATATTGAATTTTAATTAAACTCAAATTAAACTTAATTTTGAAGTACAGTCAAGGGGCTTTTATTTTTCGTTGATTAAGGGTTTGATTCTAGTCAGTTAGAGGGGTTAATTGTATTTTTTGGATTTAATCTTGATTTATTAGAATTTTTGGAAGCTTAAATGGTTTAATTAATGTTTGAATTTGATTAGGTTGATTAGGATGTTTAATGATTTCAAAATCCAGTGGAAATTTTTCTTAAGGCTGAGAATGTCACTAAGTTTGAATGTTCAAAGTTTCAAGTCAATTGGAAATGTATCCTAATTATTGAAAATTTTCTAAGTTCTCTAAACTTAGGTCCTTAATTATTATCCTTAATGATGTCACTAGATTTAAGTGGGTTTGAATCAAAGTTTCTAACCCTTGACATAACATGCAAGATATGCACACATATAAACACAATCAATCCTAAGTCTAAGAGAGCCTTAAACTAAGTGGTGTGTGCACCCTTAGCATACAAAGGATTAAAATAACTCAAGTAATTAACAAACTTGATTAATGAATAATTAAAAGAAAAATTATTCACCAATCATCCACATCACATATGTTCAAATAGCTCAATCCATGTTTAAAATTTCATAGGATCTCTTAACACTTAAAGATTTAACGTATATGTAATTTTAAAATAAATTTTAAAATAAGCATATGCATATATAAACCTATATATATATATATATTTAAAAATAAAATTATTTAAAATAATATCAAAATAAATTTTGAGTTGAGAGCTCCTCTGACTTTTTTTTTTATTATTTGAAAATAAATACTCAACTTTAAAAATAAATAATTTAATATTTAATTAAATATTAAAATAATCAAATAATTCAAATTATTTAAAATAAATTTAGTTTTAAATTTTAAAATTAATTTTAAATTAAAATAATTAAAGTTCTGGAAACTTTAAGGTATTATTTGATTTTTTATAATTTAAAATGAATTTATTTAGAGCTTTTAAAGTTTAAGGTTAATTAATGCATTTAAGTTAATTATAAAAGTAATTAATATTTGAATTAATTCTTAAGTTAAATTAAATTTTATCTCAAATATTTTTAGAATTATAAACTTATGTATAATAATTTCAACTGAAGTTCAAATTTATTTAACCTTAATTTCAATTAAATATCAATTAGTAATTAAATACTTAATTAATTTGATGAAATATCTTAATTTATTTTAAATAATTAGTAATAATAAATATAAATATATATATATATATATATTTAACATTTAAAATAATTTAAAGTATCTTAATATTTTAAATTAGTATTAATTTATTTAAAATTAATTCTTATTTAATTATTAAGTTATTTTAATTAAATTTTGATATATAAAAAAAATAATTAAAATAAACCGGCCGGCGGCGATTTGCCAGGTGGCAAGCTCCGGTTTGCTAGAACAGACCGCGGTGGCGGCTGCAATCATTTGCAATGATTGCGCCGCCGCGCAATCATTGCAAATGATTGCAAAGGTGGCGCGGGTCAGATCCACGGCGACTTGGCCACGTCAGCACGCGGGAAGGCCGTCTGATGATCCGCTGTTCGAAACGAACGGCCCGGATTACACCGAACGGGTATCTCTGCGGTTGGTTGGTCCGCGCGGTTAGAAGGAACAGCGGAACGACTCGATCAGAGCCGTTGATCCCGTGATCAATGGCCCTGAAAACACGCCATTCATGCAGGCTTAACCGAAGCCCTAGAATGCGTTTTCAAGCCCGTTCTCACAAACCATTCGATAGTTTGACTTGAAATTTTAAACAGTGATATAGTGAATGAACATAATCCATGTGGAAGTGATTTTAAAGTTTAAAACGCACTATATAGAACGCTATTTAATCTAGTGTATCCTAAACTAGGGTTAGCAATATACCTCTATAGAATCGATGGATTTGGATGATCAAATATGTTCTGAGCTTGTAGTTTGTCCACGTTTAATCCATCTTCAGGAACCGTGGCCTGAAAAGCTTTCCATCGACTGGTATTTGAGCTAGACGGATTTGAAACTTGAGGTGGTCGGAGACTCACCGCCGGCAACTTTCTTTCGCCGGAATGCAACTTGGGAAATGTTTTGGAGGTCAGTGAGAACCAAAACGAAATGAGATCTGGCTTGGAGAAGCTTTGGTTGGAGAGAGAGAGGCTAGGTTAGAATGAGCTCGTTTTTTTAGCTTTTTACCCTATTCAACCTTCTCTAGGCCAAATGGATGGTCATGATGGCTTTGGAGGCTTGCCAAGATGTTGACAAGTGTCCCTGGACAGTTATAGTAGCAGGGAATAAAGGACTCCAAGGACAATGAGGTGTAAAGGTCTTTGTCCTTGGCTAACCAACTTGGGACCACTTGGAGCTAATTAAACTTTAATCTCAGGATTATAGGAGGCTTAAGAAGCTTCCAGAAATGATTTGAAATAGCTGGAATGAAATGGATTAGAAGGGATTAAGCTTAAGGTGGATTTTGACCAAATTAGACCCTCCTAAACACTTGGTTTGAATGTTTGACCAGTCAAAGTCCATGTGGACTGCTGAGTTGGCATGGGGAAAACCTTAAGTTGCTGGAGTGATAAGTTGAAAGAGGCTTGAGGCTTAATGAATTTGAATTGAGTGAAAATGTGGAGGTTTGACCAAACACATTGAGTTGACTTGGTTGATCTTGGCTTGGGTTTGACTACCCAAGGTCAAGGCATGCTTAGGCAATGATTTGGTGCTGATTAAGGGTTTGATAGGGATTGGAATCAATTTGTTTGAAATTTGATTGGATTAGAGATGTGTATGTGATTAAAGGTTTGACCATGGGTTGAAGTTTGACCAAGTCATGTTCAATGTGATTGGACTTAAGATGGGTTTAAAAATATTTAAGGCATTGATTGATGTAGGTTTAAAGATTTGAAAGGCTTCAAATGAATGTTTAAAAGAATTTGACCCAAATGGGTTACATTTGATTGAACTTGGACTCAGTTGACCAAGTCAACTGTTGACTAGGTCAAGGGTCCAATCAGGTCTAAATCATTAAAGGATATAGCCAGGGGAGTTTGACAGGGTTTTGAATACATTTGGGGTGTGATTTGAAGTAGGGAAGCTTAAGGGTTGAACTGGTCAACCTAAGTTAACTTGGTCAACCAGGTTGACCCAGGGTCAAGATTTAGACTGAGTCAATTTCAAATGGTAAATGGAGTCTGGTAGATGTGGTTTGAGGGTTTGAATAGGTCATTTGGGTCAAATCACCTATTTGAACCCTTAATGGGCCTAATGGGTCAACTGGGTTGACTTGGTCAACCAGGTTGACCCAGGGTCAAGGATTGGGCTCAACCAGTTCAGAATGACATTCTGAGTCTACTGGTGGTGGTCTCAAAGTCTGGAGAGGTTGTTTGGTCAAAATGACCTATTTGGGCCCTTAATGGGCCTTTTAGGTCAACCCTGGTTGACTTGGTCAACCAGGTGGGTCCAGAGTCTGGAAATGGGTTCAACAGATTTGAAATGATATTTGGAGACCAATGGAGGTGGTCCCAAGGTCTGAGGAGGTCATTTGGTCAGAATGACCTGTTTTGACCCTAAAGGGGCCTTCTAGGTCAACTAGGTTGACTTGGTCAACCAAGTTGATCCAGGGGCTGGTTCTGGGTTCAATGGGTTTGGTTTGACATTTGAAATTTGTTGGAAGTGACTGCATTTGATTTGGAGCTCATTTGACCAAAGTGACTATTCACACCCCATAGGGGTATTTTGGTCATTTTGACCCCTGGTCAACTGGGGGTCAAATTGAATCCAACAAAATGCAGTTTAATGCTCAATAAGTCATATTCAAGGGTTTGGAGGTGATTGGAGGCTTTGGAGAAAGCTCCAGGGTCAAAATCCACTGGGTGGCAAGTCCAGTGGCATAGACTGTAAATATTTGAAGGTTTTACAGCCTTTGGATTTCAATTCAGTTTCTGGGGTTAGAGACCTCAGAATGAGCTCAAATTTGGAGGATTGCCTCTAGAGACATATCAAATCAGTGTGGAACTGACAGATCCTGAATCAGAGGTCATTTTATAGGGTTTTGAAATGTTTAAAGATTTGATGGAAAAGGCTTTCAGGACTTAGACCTTTGGCCTTGGATTTGAATCTGGAAGTCTGGTTTTGAATTGGATTTTGAGCTTGAATGATAGGATTTGAATTTAAGTTTAAATTGAATTGAAGTTTGGATTGATTTAGAAGAATCCTAGGGTTTAGAATAGGTCCTAGGGTCCAAATCAGCTTAAGGGAATCCTAAGGTCTAGAATAGATCCTAGGGACTGGAGTCTGGGAAGATCCTAAAACCTAAAAGTCTTAGGGAAATCCTAGGATCTGGGGTCTGGAAGAATCTTATAATCTAGAAGAATCCTAAGATCTAGGAATCCTAAGATTCAAGATCTAGAAGGATCTTAGGATCTATAGTAGATCCTAAAGTTTGATTTCTAGGAAGATCCTAGGGTTTAGAAGTCTTAGGGCCTGGGATCTAGAATAGTCTTAGGATCTAGAAGAATCCTAAGCTCTAGATAGATCTAGGAGAATCTTAGGGTCTAAGAGGATCATATGATCTAGAGTCAGGTAGAATCATAGGGTCTAGAATAAATCCTAGGGTCTGAAGTCTAGGAGAATCCTAGAATCTAGATTTGTCTTAAATTGTATTGATCTGGGGTCAGGATTGATTTGAATTTGGATTGATCTTAAAGTCTGGATTGATCTAAGATCATATTGATCCTAGGGCTAAGATTGATCCTAAGGATTGGAAAGATCCTAAGGTCTGGATTGGTCCTACTGAGCTCATACAAAAATGAGGTCAACAAATGGACCCCCAATATGTGTAATAGAATGTAGTTCTATTGCACATATTGGTGTTGACAGAATAGAATGGTCAAGTCTGGAGTTTTGATCCTAGGGGAAGGAAAAGTCTATCCCTGGGGAATTAGAGTTTGAATAGATACTAGGGTAGTGCTAGAAAAAGCGTATTCTACCACTAATGGGTCTGGTCCTGAGGGTAGGAGAATCCTAACCTTAAGGGTAGAGGAACCTGGGTGATCTTATAGGAAGGAAGAACTCCTAACTATAAAGGATTGAATCTAGATTTGATTCTAAGGGAAAGAAAATCCTAACCTTAGAAGATTGAGTTTGAAATGAATCTAAGGGAAAGAGATCTTAACCTTAGAAGTTTGAATTTGAAATGATACTAGGGTAGTGCTGAGGCAGCGTACTCTACCACTAGTGGGTCTGGTCCTAAGGGAAAGGAAGAATCTATCCCTAAAGGAAAAGAAAGTCTGGATGATCGTATAGAAAGGAAGAATTCCTAACTACAGAGGATCGAGTCTAGATTTGATTCTAAGGGAAAAGGAAATCCTAACCTTAGAAAATTGAATTTGAAATGATACTAGGGTAGTGCTGGGGGTAGCGTACTCTACCACTAGTAGATCTAATCCTAAAGGAAGGGAAGTCCTACCCTAAAGGAAAAGGAGGTCTGGATGATCATATAGAAAGGAAGAATTCCTAACTACAGAGGATCGAGTCTGAATTTGATTCTAAGGGAAAGGAAAATCCTAACCTTAGAAAACTAGATTTGAAAGGATACTAGGGTAGTGCTGGAAACAGCGTACTCTACCACTAGTGGATCTAATCCTAAGGAAGGGAAAGAATCCTATCCTTACAGGAAAAGAAAATCTGGATGATCATATAGAAGGGAAGAATTCCTAACTACAGAGGATCAAATTGAAATTCAATACTAGGGTAGTGCCACGAGGGACGTACTCTACCACTAGTAGATCTAGTCCTAAGGGAAGAAACATCTAACCCTAAGGAAAGGAGGGTCTGAATGACTCTATAGAAAGAAAGAATTCCTAACTACCGAGGATCGAGTTTGAATTTTGATACTAGGGCAGTGCCACAAAGGGCGTACTCTACCACTAGTAGATCTAATCCTAAGGGAAGGGAGAAATACCTAGCCCTAAAGAAAAGAAAGCTTAATTGAGATTGATTCCAGGACGGTGCCATAGAGGACTTACTCCATCACTAGGAAGTCTAATCCCAAGGGAAGGAAGGATAACCTACCCTAAGGAAGAGAGAACTGGATTTTGAAATTAAACCCAGGATGGTGCCATAGAGGACTTATTCCATCACTGGGGAGTCTAATCCTAAAAGAAGGAGAAAAGCCTAACCTTGAGGAGAAGAAAGTTTGAATTTGGAATTGAAATTGAATCCAGGACGGGGCCACAAGGGACTTATTCCATCACTAGGGAATCTAATCCTAAGAGAAGAAGAATACTTACTCTGAGGAAGAGAAGAGCTGGATGATCTCATAGGAAGGTAATATTACTTCATATAGGAGATCAGGCTTGAAATTTTGAATTTTGAAACTAGAATGGTGCCTCAGAGGGCGTTATCCATCACTAGTAGATCTAAGCCTAAGGAAAGAAAATATGATGACTCACATCTGTCCTTAAGGAAAAGAAGACTGGAGGACCCTGAGGGAAGGAAGCATTATTTTCCACAGAAGGTCGGATCTGGATTTTAAATCTATGATGGTGCCACAGAGGGCGTGCTCCACCACTAGAAGATCTAATCCTAAGGATAGAAAGCACGATGACTCACATCTGTCCTTAAGGAAAAGAAAATTGGAAGACACTAGGATGGTGCCACGAAGGGCGTACTCCACCATTAGCGGATCTAATCCTAAGGATAGAAAGCACGATGACTCACATCTAACCTTAAGGAAAAGAAAACTGGAAGAAGCTAGGATGGTGCCACGAAGGGCGTACTCCACCACTAACGGATCTAATCCTAAGGATAGAAAGCACGATGACTCACATCTAACCTTAAGGAAAAGAAAACTGGAAGATGCTAGGATGGTGCCACAAAGGGCGTACTCCACCACTATCGAATCTAATCCTAAGGATAGAAAGTACGATGACTCACATCTAACCTTAAGGAAAAGAAAACTGGAAGATACTAGGATGGTGCCACAAAGGGCGTACTCCACCACTAGCGGATCTAATTCTAAGGATAGAAAGCACGATGACTCATATCTAACCTTAAGGAAAAGAAAACTGGAAGATCCTGTGAGAAGGAAGGATTGCTTCACACAGAATCAGATCTGGATTTTGAATCTAGGATGGTGCCATAGAGGGCGTGCTCCACCACTAGAAGATCTAATCCTAAGGAAAGAAAGCACGATGACTCACATCTGACCTTAAGGAAAAGAAAACTGGAAGATTCTGTGAGAAGGAAGCATTACTTCGCACAAAATCAGGTCTAGAGTGATCGTATGTAAAGGAAACTTGCTTTATATAGAGGATCCGGTCTGGATGATCATATGTAGGGGAAACTTACTCTACATAGAAGATCAAGTCTGGATGATCGTATGTGAAGGAAACTTGCTTCACACAGAGGATCGAGTCTGGATTGATCGTATGTGAAGGAAACTTGCTTCACATAGAGGATCGAATTTGAATTCTGGAACTTGAGAATTGAATGATTTTTGAATTTGAATTTGTTTTAAATTTGAAAGTGCTTGAATTTGAAACTTGATTTAACAAATTTGAATTTGAAGGGTTTTAAATCTGTGATGTGTTTTGAATTTGATTCGAATTGGTTTTGAATTTGAAGAATTTTAAACTTGAAGTTTGATTTGATTTTGATTCATCTTGAATTTGATTTTGAATTTGGATTTTGATTGTGTTTGATTTGTTTGAATTTGATTTTGAATTTGAAGTGTTTTGAATTTAATTTTAAGTTTGACACTCATCTGGCATGGTACTTCCTGAAGAGCCTCCCCAGTATTTGAAAAAAATTGGGTGGCACTCTTCAGGGTTGATCAGTCAAAGGGAAATTTCCTCAAAGATCATCATTAAAAATGAAGGATCCAGTCTAGATTGACTCAAGCTTTCCATTGAGTTTACAACGGATTAAAAGCGGTCTACAAAAGACTACAACCAAGTCTCTTACTTGGGGAGTTCTAAAGTGACACAATTTATCAGTAACTTGAATCAAATGTGACTTATAAATTTTTGAAACTTTGTTAAGCATGCATTGATTTTTATTTGATGCCCTTGAGCTCCTTGAATTGGAGTCAAGCACTCTGCTCAATTAGAGTTTGATTTTAAGCAGCAAGTCTCAGCTCAGAAAACTACGCTTCTAGATCAGAATGATCTAGGACCCAGCACAGGGTGTGGTTTGATTTTGAACGACAATTTCCAGCATTATAAAATACTCCTCCAGTGGGATTTAACTTGGACCCATCATAGAGTGTAATTTTATAAAGAAGGCCTAGAAGGAAAGATGCCTACAGAAGGGCTTACACATATTTCTCAAGGACCAGATTTTGAATTTTCATCAAGAGTAGAAGATTCATTCTTCTTATCAGAAAACTTCCTCTAAATATTTGGGCCCTGTCGGAACGACAAACGAGAACAAATTCAGAAGTACAGTGAAAAGTTTGAGTGACCCCAACTAACCTGAAAATGTTTGAAGATTTAGGTTTTGTTGACCCAGACTAAGTTTCGTAGGAACTAAACTGGGGTCTCCCTTAAGTATTTTGAATTAAAATCAATTTCAAAGAGGTTAAAGTCAAATAAAGAAATTCAATCTTTTCAATTCTCTTGCACAAAAGATTTTTGTATCTTGATAGATTATCGATGCACGATAAAAATTCTAGATTCAAAATTTATCAAAGTCAAGTAATTTAAAGTCGACTGGGTCTTTTGAGATTGAAGAATTTAGCAGGAGGGAGCCTCTTTCATTCTTTCTTTTTCTGGTGGCGCACACTGCGCATCTTTTTATTTATAGTGCATTTTGCACTGTTTCTTAACTTGTGGCGCCCATTGCGCATCTTTTTGATTTTTAGTACACTTTGTGCATTTCTTGATTGTTGGCGCATTTTGCGCATCTTTTGAATTCAATTGAATTTAAGAAGAGGCTACACCTTCTCTATTTCAATACCGGGATTACATCTCAAGTATAAGAGAAGAAAACTCATTCTCTTATGCAAGGATGAATAATCCTCAAGGTATGACCCAGTCTTTTAAAATGAATACTTGCTTGACTTTTGAAAATCATTGAACAGATTTTAAACACGCAAGAGATATCTATCTAAGATAGAAAATTGCGAGATGATTAAAAAGATTTTTATTTCAAAGATCAACTTAAGTTCGATATCGATTTAACTCAACAATTGAATCAATCCCACAAAAGAGGTGGGAAGGAGGGATATTCAAACATTTGATGGAGTCAACAAGAACTTTCTCCTGTTTAAGACTTCAAATAGAGGTAAATTTTCATTAAAAAGATGATTCAACTATCTTGAAAGTTTGAAATCAGTACATTTGAGAAATTGAAAGCTTTTCCTTAAAAAGAAATTGCAAATCTAGGTGGCAAGACCCCAGTAGTACGGAATTAGATTCCTACGATCTCCTTGGAGGGAGAGACTACTATTGGGTCTGCACTATCCTTAGAAGTTGCTGCATCACTTTAATCAAAAGATTTATCTCGATAGGACCCCATTGAAAGTTGAATTTTAACGGTATCACTATCTGATATAATCTTAGATTATTTCCCATCTCTTATTACTAGTGGTCTAGTAATTATGAGAGTGGCACCCCGAGTAGTTTCTACACCTCCTCCTCTCTAGTTGATGTAGTGGGACACGTGTAGAAACGTGACCTAACATCATCTAGTAGAGTGGATGGGTCATAACCTTCAACTGGGGGCCTAGGGTCTGGTGCTGGAGTTTGATCAGTTTTGGTTTGATTAATCCTCGCCATGTAGTAGTCAAGAAGGTGTATTGAAGATCGTGCTCTCGTCTCTACAACCTCCCTACTTTGAGTAACAGGAGAAGGGTGGAAATGATTTCCACCAGGGAAGGGGTACGTAGAAGGGGCAACAAACTTTTGATTAGCCTCGGACTTGACGTGCTTTAAGGCTTTCGCCTCAGCAGTCTTCCTGGCCTTGACAACCTTCTTTCTGACTCTACGAAGGTAGTTCTTCATTTTGTTCTTGCTGGCCTTGCTGACGGCAGGGGTACTAGAACTTGACTCAATCTGAGGCTGAGATGGTAGCTCTTCTATCGTTATTGACTTCTGGTTCCTATCCTCCTCAGTAAAAGATACAGTGGGTAAAGGGGTGATAACAGCCTCCATCTCGGAGATGGGGGAGTCAACTCCTGACCCTAAAGTAATCTCAACCAAAGGGACATTCCTTCGTATTCCCGCAGACAGATCAATCATTTCTTCTCCGTCGACTGATAACTTGAAGTCTTGGAATTGCATTTCAAACTGGATGAAATTACCAGAAGTGATTCCTTCGACTATCAAGTTTCTATCTAGAGAGAAAATGAGTTTCCCAGCCATTTGAGTGCTTAAATCCTGAAATTAATGAACAATGATTTGAATTAGTTAATCTTGAATATGAATTTGAATTTTAAATTTGTTTAATGTTATTCAAAATTTGATAATTCAATCATGTTGAGTTTAAATTCAAAACGATGGTTTGTAGACTTGACAAGGACTTAAGGGTTGAACCCGACTCTTTCGCTACACCAATTAACTTGGGGCAAAATGTCAAAGTTCAAACTCGAACTTGAATTCAAAATTGGAATTAAACTTTGAGGTGATAATCAATTTTGAACTTAAGGTTGAGATTGTATTTTGAATCAAAATTGGATTTGAATTTGAGTTTAAGGTTGAAGTCAAATGGACCTTTCTTCAAATTTCGTGACTCAACAGATCGAGTTTCATTCAATCATGTAGGTGCACAAAATTGATATGAAAGATCCAGGGATCGAGCTCGACTCTTTTCGTTTCACCAATTGACTTGGGTCGAAATGTCAAAGTCCCGATCAAAATTGAATTGATTTTAAATTGGAAATCAAATTCAAATTTCAGGTTGAAATTATGTTTGGATTCAAAGTTAAATTTGAATTTGAGGCTCAAGTCAAATGGGTCTTTCTTCAAATTTTATGACTCAACAGACTGAGTTTCACTCAATCATGTATGTGCATAAAATTGATATGAAAGATCTGGGGATCGAGCTTGACTCTTTTCGTTTCTCCAATTAACTTGGGGCAAAATGTCAAAGTCCCGAATTTGATCTCGAAATCAAATTTACAGTTGACTTTAAGTTTGGAATCAAATTTAAGTTCAATTTTGAAATTGAATTTGAACTTAAGATTGAATTCAGTTTTGAGGTTGAATTAAAATTTAAATCTTGGATTCAAATTCAAGCTTGAAGTTGGATTTAAATTAAAATTGAATTTGAATTTGAATCTGGATTTAAACTCAAGGTTGAAATTGAATGGATCCTCTTCAAAATTTGGAACTCAACATATTGAATTTTGTTCAAATATGTAGGTGTGCCAAATTAGCCTGAAGATCCTAAGGCTTGACTCTTTGCACCCCATCAAGCAATTTAGGGGGTGAAATGTCAAAGCCCAGAATTGACTGGAGAATTTTGAATTTGAATTGCATGTGTTCAACTACAACAGAATATTGTAGAAGACACATAGCAATGACGATTGAAGTTGATTTGAAAGATTTCCTTGACTTTTGAAACTCAAAAATGTTGAGTTTTATTTTCAACATAATGGTTAACAAAATTCAAGGGAAAATCTTGAAACCTTGACTTGACTCTTTCGCCACACTAACTAGCTTAGGGTGAAATGTCAGAATCTAGGTTGAATTAAAGAAATTTTGAATCTAGGTTTTGAGGTTGAGGGATTTTTGTAAATTGTGAAACTTAACATGCAGGAATTTATTCGCATGCGAGTTTACAACATATGCAAAAAGATTTTGACAAGCTTGGCTTGACTCTTTTGCTCTACCAATAGACTTGGAGGCAAAATGTCGAAGCCCAGCTTGGAGGGAGGTTTCCTACACTCACCTCTCTTTTCACATGTCTTAATTGAGTTGGCCACACTCACCCAAGGAAGAAATGGGAGAGGGACCAACGGAAGAAAGGTAGTCAAAACTATCGATGCAACAAAATTCGTACCGCTATTAAAGATGGAGAGAGAGATTTTCCCCAGCGGAGTCGCCATTTTTTTGTTTGATTGAAAAATATAGTTTTGAAAAAGGTTTAATTTTCTTGGGAAAAGTTAAATTTCTGGAATTTTAATTTTATAATCGAACACTTATTATGAATAATATATCACCTCGAAAGGTGAACATATCGTTCCCTAATAGGTTCAGATTACAAATCTTGATTTATCCTGATTATCTTAATCAAACTCAAGGAGAAACAACACACGATCTCGAAAGATCAAAATGATGTTTAATCAATTGTTTGATTATGTTAATCTGAATAGGATCATTAATTTCATAATCATAACTATGATTGTAATTGACATATCTATCCGAAGAAAGAAGATATCAATCATTATCAATAATTCGAATATGAAAATAACGATCACCATTTTTGTTTTGATTTCCCAAAGATAATTAATTAAAGGTTTTGAAAACTTGATTTTGAAATCAGGTCTGGGTTTCTAAATCTCCTACGAGCGCAAGCCCTCGTAGTTAATTACATCATAAGAAACTAGAAAATTTCCTACGAATACTCTCGATTAAAATAGCGATACGAATTTTATTTAAGAATTTCAAGGCTAGATGTCAAAGGAGGTTCAGAGACTAGGATTTCAACAGGGATTGGATCAAAGTTCAACACTTATTTCTGGAGTCAATGGAGGAAGGGTAGGAGGTGTTTTGAGATTCTGAATCACTTCAGAAACACCTCAACTATCCTAAGTGTTGGGCTTGAATTTGATTGAAAGAAATTTTTAATTTGAGTGGTCAATTTTATTAGAAAGTGGGAATTAGATTCCCAGAAGATTGAGGTCTTATGATTGAAGATATGCCTCAGAACCTAAGTCTAAAATGGGTACTGAGAACCAGTGACCCGGATCCTAGCTAATGCAATGCAATCTAGACTTACCCCGGCCTGGATTGGGGAGCCAGCTAAACCACCTAAACGCTTCAAAACCATGAGTCAAAGTCTTTAAATGTAGAGTGGTTAGGGAAATTGATTAAGGTTGGTTTAAAGAGTTAGGGTCGACATCTAGAGTAGATCCTAATTGACCCCTTAACATATGTTGGGTTAAATGCTTAAGCTAGAAATACAATTAAAGATTTAGACTCAATTTTTAATTTGTATCTAATGCATTGCATGCTAGTTGACTCGATAAAATATTTAAATCAATATGAAGCAGTTTTAAAATAGGCTTAAAAATAGATTTTATCCTAGAGATTGCACAACATCCCCTTGGACAGAACTGCATCCTAATAGGTCAGGTGGTCTGCCAGAACCCGCAGGCGGGGAGGTGCCTAACAAGGTAGAGAAAAGTTCAATATGAATGCATGAAAAACTCCCGGCGAGTCCGGGCTTACTTCTTAAGAGCGTTAGAGTTTCTATCTGAGCTTAAAATTTTAAATTTTATTTAAGTAGAAAAGGTTAATGACCGTACCCTCACGAGCCTCCGATCGGGTTCCAGGCTAAATCAAAATCGACATGCAAGAACGCCAAATAAACTACTAAAAGCATACGGGTCCTTAATCACAATCAACACATAAATCAAATCAATTAAATAATTAAATTAATTAAATAAATGCTCAAATTGAAAGTCCATAGGCAAGTGCCCTTAATTATACAACCCAGGGTCTGTAGGAAAGTAAAGTGGCCGGGTACCACTGACTACAACCCGGATTCTACTCCTAAGACTCAAGTGACTTTGAGATTTGAGATTCTTCTTGTTCTTCACTTCTTCGTCTCCTTAGAACTCCTTGGATCGTCGGGTCTGGATATCCAAATGAAAAGAAACTCCCCCCCGAATAGGGGTGTTATCTTTTCTCTTTGGATATTTAAACTTCATCCTAATTTGGATCTCCAAATGGATAGGAACTCTCCCCTAAGGGATGTTCCTTCCTCTTTGGATTCCAAATTGGATGTTTAAACATCTCAATCTCAAAGTACTTTAAATTTACAACTCAATTTACATTCAAATTACATCAATTAAAAAATTAAAAATCTAGACTCAACAACCTGCAGGGTTATCCTAATAATCAGCAGTTTATATTTGACATCCCAAGCAATTATATATTTGAAATTAAAATACTCAATCACAGCCACACTTGGCCATGCTCTTTTTGATTTAAAGGGGGACTAAAGCAATTTTCTGGAGCACCTGTACAATTTAATAATTATAATTTTGCCCCCTTTAATTTATGCCATGTATGAGCATGGCCACCTGCATAAAATTGAATTAGTACAAATCGTCCCTAGCCTAGGGGTAGATCTAATCGTATAATCAATCACATCACAGAGTGCAGTAAATAAGTAAACAAACACATCAATTCTACTACTAGCAAACAGTATGCAGTAAAAGTCTGAAAACCCGGCACACAGCAGAAAAGTAAACACCGGCCTAGCCTAATACTAGAGTTGGTTGTCCTAGCAAATCATCTAAAGTGTGTGAGGTAGGCAGTGTGGCTTTGATGTGTCCTAAATAGGCAATTGATTGAAGTTATTTAAAGTTCTGGTTGGTTGAAAGGCTTAAGGGGGATTTAATTTGACTTTAAATATTAATGACTTGAAATTGATTTTAAACTTGATTTTAATTGTTTATTGGATACCACCTTTGTTGCACACCGAGGCCGTGAAGTTTATTTCACCTTCCTTGGGGCTAATTTAATAGCCTCGTAGGCTTGGGTTACCCAGTGGTACCCGATATAATTAAGTGATTTGAGTTTGATTAAGGTTTGAAAGTTGATTAAATTTTAATTAGAATTAATTGGTTGCTGGTTTTAAGTTCAAATTAATATTTTCTGGAATTTTGAATGATATGTTGAATTTTGGAATTTTCTGGATTATTTTAATGATTTAATTAAGGGGGTTAAAAAATTGACTTTTTGATTTTAAGAGTTTTTTGGAAATTTAATATTTTACTAAAATACTAGACCTTAATACGATCAATTAGACAGTAAGTACGCTGAAATTGGATTTTTCTAGATTTTATTATGAAGGTTTGAAGTTTTGACTTGAATTTGAACTAAGTTTGACCAAAAGTTGACTTTTTTAAATTTGTTTGATTTCTGGAAACTTAACATTTTTTGATAAATATTAGACCTTATTATGAGTTGTATACCGTTGAGTTTGCTCAATTTGGAGTTCATTTGAATTCGTTATGAATTTTTGAAGTTTTGAGTGTTTATTGAATTTTCAAAATTGTTTAATTAAGGCCATTTTTATAATTTGAATCCAAATGATCTCCAAACTCCTTGAAATCAACTCCAAAGGTCAGGAATGACCTAAGGAGTGATTTCCAAGTGTTTGGAAATTTTTTGGAATTTTTAATTATTTTTAATTAATTAAATTAATTAAATATTGAATTTTAATTAAACTCAAATTAAACTTAATTTTGAAGTACAGTCAAGGGGCTTTTATTTTTTATTGATTAAGGGTTTGATTCTAGTCAGTTAGAGGGGTTAATTGTATTTTTTGGATTTAATCTTGATTTATTAGAATTTTTGGAAGCTTAAATGGTTTAATTAATGTTTGAATTTGATTAGGTTGATTAGGATGTTTAATGATTTCAAAATCCAGTGGAAATTTTTCTTAAGGCTGAGAATGTCACTAAGTTTGAATGTTCAAAGTTTCAAGTCAATTGGAAATGTATCCTAATTATTGAAATTTTTCTAAGTTCTCTAAACTTAGGTCCTTAATTATTATCCTTAATGATGTCACTAGATTTAAGTGGGTTTGAATCAAAGTTTCTAACCCTTGACATAACATGCAAGATATGCACACATATAAACACAATCAATCCTAAGTCTAAGAGAGCCTTAAACTAAGTGGTGTGTGCACCCTTAGCATACAAAGGATTAAAATAACTCAAGTAATTAACAAACTTGATTAATAAATAATTAAAAGAAAAATTATTCACTAATCATCCACATCACATATGTTCAAATAGCTCAATCCATGTTTAAAATTTCATAGGATCTCTTAACACTTAAAGATTTAACGTATATGTAATTTTAAAATAAATTTTAAAATAAGCATATGCATATATAAACCTATATATATATATATATTTAAAAATAAAATTATTTAAAATAATATCAAAATAAATTTTGAGTTGAGAGATCCTCTGACTTTTTTTTTTATTATTTAAAAATAAATACTCAACTTTAAAAATAAATAATTTAATATTTAATTAAATATTAAAATAATCAAATAATTCAAATTATTTAAAATAAATTTAGTTTTGAATTTTAAAATTAATTTTAAATTAAAATAATTAAAGTTCTGGAAACTTTAAGGTATTATTTGATTTTTTATAATTTAAAATGAATTTATTTAGAGCTTTTAAAGTTTAAGGTTAATTAATGCATTTAAGTTAATTATAAAAGTAATTAATATTTGAATTAATTCTTAAGTTAAATTAAATTTTATCTCAAATATTTTTGGAATTATAAACTTATGTATAATAATTTCAACTGAAGTTCAAATTTATTTAACCTTAATTTCAATTAAATATCAATTAGTAATTAAATACTTAATTAATTTGATGAAATATCTTAATTTATTTTAAATAATTAGTAATAATAAATATATATATATATATATATATATATATATATATATATATATATATATATATATATATATATAACATTTAAAATAATTTAAAGTATCTTAATATTTTAAATTAGTATTAATTTATTTAAAATTAATTCTTATTTAATTATTAAGTTTTTTTAATTAAATTTTGATATATAAAAAAAAATAATTAAAATAAACCGGCCGGCAGCGATTTGCCAGGTGGCAAGCTCCGGTTTGCTAGAACAGACCGTGGTGGCGGCTGCAATCATTTGCAATGATTGCGCCGCCGCGCAATCATTGCAAATGATTGCAAAGGTGGCGCGGGTCGGATCCACGGCGACTTGGCCACGTCAGCATGCGGGAAGGCCGTCTGATGATCCGCTGTTCGAAACGAACGGCCCGGATTACGCCGAACGGGTATCTCTGCGGTTGGTTGGTCCGTGCGGTTAGAAGGAACAGCGGAACGACTCGATCAGAGCCGTTGATCCCGTGATCAATGACCCTGAAAACACGCCATTCATGCAGGCTTAACCGAAGCCCTAGAATGCATTTTCAAGCCCGTTCTCACAAACCATTCGATAGTTTGACTTGAAATTTTAAACAGTGATATAGTGAATGAACATAATCCATGTGGAAGTGATTTTAAAGTTTAAAACGCACTATATAGAACGCTATTTAATCTAGTGTATCCTAAACTAGGGTTAGCAATATACCTCTATAGAATCGATGGATTTGGATGATCAAATATGTTCTGAGCTTGTAGTTTGTCCACATTTAATCCATCTTCAGGAACCGTGGCCTGAAAAGCTTTCCATCGACTGGTATTTGAGCTAGACGGATTTGAAACTTGAGGTGGTCGGAGACTCACCGCCGACAACTTTCTTTCGCCGGAATGCAACTTGGGAAATGTTTTGGAGGTCAGTGAGAACCAAAATGAAATGAGATCTGGCTTGGAGAAGCTTTGGTTGGAGAGAGAGAGGCTAGGTTAGAATGAGCTTGTTTTTTTAGCTTTTTACCCTATTCAACCTTCTCTAGGCCAAATGGATGGTCATGATGGCTTTGGAGGCTTGCCAAGATGTTGACAAGTGTCCCTGGACAGTTATAGTAGCAGGGAATAAAGGACTCCAAGGACAATGAGGTGTAAAGGTCTTTGTCCTTGGCTAACCAACTTGGGACCACTTGGAGCTAATTAAACTTTAATCTCAAGATTATAGGAGGCTTAAGAAGCTTCTAGAAATGATTTGAAATAGCTGGAATGAAATGGATTAGAAGGGATTAAGCTTAAGGTGGATTTTGAACAAATTAGACCCTCCTAAACACTTGGTTTGAATGTTTGACCAGTCAAAGTCCATGTGGACTGCTGAGTTGGCATGGGGAAAACCTTAAGTTGCTAGAGTGATAAGTTGAAAGAGGCTTGAGGCTTAATGAATTTGAATTGAGTGAAAATGTGAAGGTTTGACCAAACACATTGAGTTGACTTGGTTGATCTTGGCTTGGGTTTGACTACCCAAGGTCAAGGCATGCTTAGGCAATGATTTGGTGCTGATTAAGGGTTTGATAGGGATTGGAATCAATTTGTTTGAAATTTGATTGGATTAGAGATGTGTATGTGATTAAAGGTTTGACCATGGGTTGAAGTTTGACCAAGTCATGTTCAATGTGATTGGACTTAAGATGGGTTTAAAAATATTTAAGGCATTGATTGATGTAGGTTTGAAGATTTGAAAGGCTTTAAATGAATGTTTAAAAGAATTTGACCCAAATGGGTTACATTTGATTGAACTTGGACTCAGTTGACCAAGTCAACTGTTGACTAGGTCAAGGGTCTAATCAGGTCTAAATCATTAAAGGATATAGCCAGGGGAGTTTGACAGGGTTTTGAATACATTTGGGGTGTGATTTGAAGTAGGGAAGCTTAAGGGTTGAACTGGTCAACCTAAGTTGACTTGGTCAACCAGGTTGACCCAGGGTCAAGATTTAGACTGAGTCAATTTCAAATGGTAAATGGAGTCTGGTAGATGTGGTTTGAGGGTTTGAATAGGTCATTTGGGTCAAATCACCTATTTGAACCCTTAATGGGCCTAATGGGTCAACTGGGTTGACTTGGTCAACCAGGTTGACCCAGGGTCAAGGATTGGGCTCAACCAGTTCAGAATGACATTCTGAGTCTACTGGTGGTGGTCTCAAAGTCTGGAGAGGTTGTTTGGTCAAAATGACCTATTTGGGCCCTTAATGGGCCTTTTAGGTCAACCCTGGTTGACTTGGTCAACCAGGTGGGTCCAGAGTCTGGAAATGGGTTCAACAGATTTGAAATGATATTTAGAGACCAATGGAGGTGGTCCCAAGGTCTGAGGAGGTCATTTGGTCAGAATGACCTGTTTTGACCCTAAAGGGGCCTTCTAGGTCAACTAGGTTGACTTGGTCAACCAAGTTGATCCAGGGGCTGGTTCTGGGTTCAATGGGTTTGGTTTGACATTTGAAATTTGTTGGAAGTGACTGCATTTGATTTGGAGCTCATTTGACCAAAGTGACTATTCACACCCCATAGGGGTATTTTGGTCATTTTGACCCCTGGTCAACTGGGGGTCAAATTGAATCCAACAAAATACAGTTTAATGCTCAATAAGTCATATTCAAGGGTTTGGAGGTAATTGGAGGCTTTGGAGAAAGCTCCAGGGTCAAAATCCACTGGGTGGCAAGTCCAGTGGCATAGATTGTAAATATTTAAAGGTTTTACAGCCTTTGGATTTCAATTCAGTTTCTGGGGTTAGAGACCTCAGAATGAGCTCAAATTTGGAGGATTGCCTCTAGAGACATATCACATCAGTGTGGAACTGACAGATCCTGAATCAGAGGTCATTTTATAGGGTTTTGAAATGTTCAAAGATTTGATGGAAAAGGCTTTCAGGACTTAGACCTTTGGCCTTGGATTTGAATCTGGAAGTCTGGTTTTGAATTGGATTTTGAGCTTGAATGATAGGATTTGAATTTAAGTTTAAATTGAATTGAAGTTTGGATTGATTTAGAAGAATCCTAGGGTTTAGAATAGGTCCTAGGGTCCAAATCAGCTTAAGGGAATCCTAAGGTCTAGAATAGATCCTAGGGACTGGAGTCTGGGAAGATCCTAAAACCTAAAAGTCTTAGGGAAATCCTAGGATCTGGGGTCTGGAAGAATCTTATAATCTAGAAGAATCCTAAGATCTAGGAATCCTAAGATTCAAGATCTAGAAGGATCTTAGGATTTATAGTAGATCCTAAAGTTTGATTTCTAAGAAGATCATAGGGTTTAGAAGTCTTAGGGCCTGGGATCTAGAATAGTCTTAGGATCTAGAAGAATCCTAAGCTCTAGATAGATCTAGGAGAATCCTAGGGTCTAAGAGGATCATATGATCTAGAGTCAGGTAGACTCATAGGGTCTAGAATAAATCCTAGGGTCTGAAGTCTAGGAGAATCCTAGAATCTAGATTTGTCTTAAATTGTATTGATCTGGGGTCAGGATTGATTTGAATTTGGATTGATCTTAAAGTCTGGATTGATCTAAGATCATATTGATCCTAGGGCTAAGATTGATCCTAAGGATTGGAAAGATCCTAAGGTCTGGATTGGTCCTACTGAGCTCATACAAAAATGAGGTCAACACCTGTTAGTTCAGTTCTGTTGGCGAGACCACAGACAGTTACTCCAGTTGTTGGACGACGCCCATGTCGTCATGGACAGAGGCAGCAGTTGGAGCCTCCCAGACCCCAGCTCTCTTCAGTTGTAGTAGCCCCGAAGCACTCAGTTGCCCATACTGGGTCCTGTCGCAGTAGATGGATGTGGAGACGACGGCAGGCAGAGTCCCCTGTCGATGCAGTACAACCAGTTCAGGCAGTTGAGCAGTTAGAGACAGTTGTTCCTTCTGAGTCAGAGGCAGTTCCGATGGTCTGTGATGCAGCGATGGACGATGATGTTGCAGTTTCTCCTAGTGGTTCACCGGTTCAGGCAGAGCCAGCCCTTAGCCCTTACGAGACTTCTCCCCCTTTGAGTCCGTATGCGGAGGATTTCCATCAGACCCTCTATGAGGACGATGCACTCGAGGATGAGTTACTCGAGGAGGAGTCAAATGGAGACATACCGGTGCACAGAGTATGTGTGGCTACTATACGTGGCCACTCAGACGAGCTTATAGAGGCAGATGATGATGATGAGCAGGGAGAAGCTGAGGTAGGGGGATCTCCCCGGTCAGTTGAGACAGATGCCACAGTGCTACAGTTACAGACTCAGATGGCAGAGATGGTTAGGGCCATGGCAGCGATGACAGCTCAGTTGATGGCTTTGGGGGCGATGCCCCAGATGACGGGCGTAGGCACTCCTACTACGTCCAGGGACGAGCCAGTAGCACCACCCGTACTAGCACCAGGTCCTGTAGGAGTAGACAGGGCCCAGAGAGCAGTTCCAGTGGCACCTACAGCAGTTGCTTTTACTACCCCAGCCCAGAGTCAGTCAGTTTAGTGTTTGATTAAAAAAATATAGTTTGAAAAAGATTTAATTTTCTTTGGGAAAGTTAAATTTCTGGAATTTGAATATTTGAAATTGAACACTTATTATGAATGATATATCACCTCGAATGGTGAACATATCGTTCCCTAATAGGTTCAAATTACAAATCTTTGAATTTATCTGATTGTTATAGTCAAACTCAAGGAGAAACAACATATGATCCCGAAAGATCAGAATGATGTTTAATCAACTGTTTGACTATGCTAATCTGAATAGGATCATTAATTTCATAATCATAACTATGATTATAATTGACATATCTATCCGAAGAAAGAAGATATCAATCATTATTAGTTTGAATATGAAAATAACGATCGCCAATTTTTTTTGTTTTGATTTCCCAAAAAGAATCAATTAAAGGTTTTGAAAACTTGATTTTGAAATCTGGTTTGGGTTTCTAAATCTCCTACGAGCGCAAGCCCTCGTAGTTAATTACATCGTAAGAAACCAGAAAATTTCCTACGAACACTCTCGATTAAAATAGCGATACGAATTTCATTTAAGATTTTCAAAGATCGATATCAAAGAAGGTTAAGGACCGGGATTTTTAATAGGGAATGGTTCGAGATTGAACAGTTATTTCTGGAGTCAAAGGAAGAAGAGTAGGAGGTGTTTTGAGATTCTGAATTACTTCAGAAACACCCCAACCTATCCTAAGTGTTGGGCTTGAATTTGATAGAAAGATATTTTAATTTGAATGATCAATTTTATTAGAAAGTGGGAATCAGATTCCCAGAAGGTTGAGGTCTTAAGATTGAAGACATGCCTCAGAACTTAAGTCTAAAATGGGTACTGAGAAATCAGTGACCCAGAACCTAGCTAATGCAATGCAATCCTGGACTTACCCCGGCCTGGATTGGGGAGCCAGCTAAACCACCTAAACACTTTTAAAAACCATGAGTCAAAGTCTTTATAAAAGAGTGATTAGGGATATTGATTAAGATTGGTTTAAAGAAATGGGGTCGACATCTAGAGCAGATCCTAATTGACCCCTTAACATATATTGGGTTAAATGCTTAAGCTAGAAATGCAATTAAAGATTTAGACTCAAATTTTTAATTTGTATCTAATGCAATGCATGTTAGTTGACTCGATAAAATGCTTAAATCAATATGAAGCAGTTTTAAAATAGGCTTAAAAAATAGATTTTATCCTAGAGATTGCACAACATCCCCTTGGACAGAACTGCACCCTAATAGGTCAGGTGGTCTGCCAGAACCCGCAGGCGGGGAGGTGCCTAACACGGATGAGAAAAGTCAATATGTATGCATGAAAAACTCCCGGCGAGTCCGGGCTTACTTCTTAAAATCGTTAGAGTTTCTATCTGAGCTTAAAAATTTTAAGTTTTGTTTAAGTAGAAGAAGTTAATGACCGTACCCTCACGAGCCTCCGATCGGGTTCCAGGCTAAATCAAAATCGACATGCAATAGCGCCAAATAAACTACTAAAAGCATACGGGTCCTTAATCGTAATCAACACATAAATCAAATCAATTAAATAATTAAATCAATTAAATAAATATTCAAAATGAAAGTCCATAGGCAAGTGCCCTTAATAGTACAACCCAGGGTCTGCAGGAAAGTAAAATGGCCGGGTACCACTGACTACAACCCGGATTCTACTCCTAAGACTCAAGTGACTTTGAGATTTGAGATTCTTCTCGTTCTTCACTTCTTCGTCTCCTTAGAACTCCTTGGATCGTCGGGTCTGGATATCCAAATGAAAAGAAACTCCCCCTGAATAAAGATGTTATCTTTTCTCTTTGGACATTTGAACTTCATCCTAATCTGGATCTCCAAATGGATAGGAACTCTCCCCTAAGGGATGTTCCTTCATCTTTGGATTCCAAATTGGATGTTTAAACATCTCAATCTCAAATCACTTTAAATTTACAACTCAGTTCAAATCAAATTACATCAATAGAAATTAAAAATCTAGACTCAACAACCTGCAAGGTTATCCTAATAATCAACAGTTTATATTTGACATCCCAAGCAGTTATATACTTAAAATTAAAATGCTCAAACCAGCCACACTTGGCCATGCTCTTTTTGATTTAAAGGGGGACTTAAGCATGCTTAGCACCTGTGCAATTTAATAATTATGATTTTTGCCCCCTTTAATTTATGCCCTGTATGAGCATGGCCACCTGCATAAGATTGAATTAGTATAAATCGTCCCTAGCCTAGGGGTAGATCTAATCGTACAATCAATCATATCACAGAGTGCAATAAATAAGTAAATAAACACATCAATTCTACTACTAGCAAATAGCATGCAGTGAAAGCTCGAAAACCCGGCACACAACATAAAAGTAAACACCGGCCTAGCCTAAGACTAGAGTTGGTTGTCCTAGCAAACCATCTAAAATGTGTGAGGTAGGCTGTGTGACTTTGATATGTCCTAAGTAGGCAATTGATTGAAGTTGTTTGAGGTTCAAGTTGGTTGAAGGTTTAAGGGAAGATTTAATTTGAATTTAAATATTAATGACTTGAAATTGATTTTAAATTTGATTTTGATTGTTTGTTGGATACCACCTTTGTTTCACACCGAGGCCGTGAAGTTTATTTCACCTTCCTTGGGGCTAATTTAATAGCCTCGTAGGCCTGGGTTACCCAGTGGTACCCGATATAATTAAGTGATTTGATTTTAATTAAGGTTTGAAAGTTGATTAAATTTTAATTAAATTTGATTGGTTGCTGGTTTTAAAATTGATTTAAGATTTTCTGGAATTTTTGATAAATTATTGGATTTTGGAATTTTCCGGATTATTTTAATCATTTAATTAAGGGGTTAAAAATTGACTTTTTGATTTAAAGGGTTTTCTGGAAAGTTAATATTTTATTAAAATACTAGACCTTAATACGATCAGTTAGACAGTAAGTATGCTGAAATTGGATTTTTCTAGATTTTATTATGTAGGTTTGAAGTTTTGACTTAAATTTGAACTAAGTTTGACCAAAAGTTGACTTTTTCAAAATTAATTGATTTCTGGAAACTTAACATTTTTAATAAATATTAGAGCTTAAGATGAATTGTATGCCTTTGAGTTTGCTCAATTTGGAGTTCATTTGAATTAGTTATGAATTTTTGAAGTTTTGAATATTTATTGAATTTTCAAAATTGTTTAATTAGAGACCCTTTTTGTGATTTGGATCCAAATGATCTCCAAACTTCTTGAAATCAATTCCAAAGGTTAGGAATGACCTAAGGAATGATTTCCAAGTGTTTGGAAATTTTCTGGAATTTTTAATTATTTTAAATTAATTAAATTAATTAAATATTGAATTTCAATTAAACTTAAATTAAACTTAATTTTGAGGTCCAGTCAAGGGGCTTTTATTTTTCATTGATTAAGGGCTTAATTCTGGTCAGTTTGAGGGATTAATTGTATTTTTTAGATTTAATCTTGATTTATTACATTTTTTGAAGTTTTAAAGGATTAATTAAGGTTTAACTTTGATTAAGTTAATTAATGGACTTAATGATTTCAAAATTCAGTGAGAATTTTTCTTAAGGTTTAGAGTGTCACTAAGTTCAAGTGTTCAAAGTTTCAAGTCAATTGGAGGTGAATCCTAATTACTTGAATTTTTCTAAGTTTTCTAAATGAATCCTTAATTGTTGTCCTTAATGACACTAGATTTAAATGGGTTTGAATCAAGGTTTCAACTAACCCTTGATTAAGCATACATATGTGACACACAACCAAAATTCAATCCTAGATTTAAGGGAACCTTAAAACTAGGTGAGTATGTGTATCCTTAAGCTTATAGTCATTAAAATTACTTGATTAACCAAAGGATAATCAATGAATGATTAACACATTAATCATCCATTAATTATCCATTACTCCACATTAGTTCTGTTCAAACATGCTTAAACTAGGTTTAGAATTTCAAAGGATCTCTCAAATATTTAAGATATATAATTTTAAAATAATATTTTAAAATATATGTGTATATTTATAAGCATGAAAGTAGAGCATTTAAAATTAATATTTCAAAATATTATTAAAATATTTTCAAAATATCATTAAATAATTTTTTAAAATATATTGAGAGATCCACTGATTTTTGAAGTTATTTAAATATATATATATATATATATATTAAAAAATATTCAATTTAATATTTAATTAAATATTACTTAAACATTAAATAATTGAATAATTACTACTAATCAAATTAAATTAAGATTTTAAACTCTGAACTTAATTTTAAATTAAAGTACTTAAACTTTTAAAATTTTGAAATATTATATTAATATTTTTTATTTAAAATGAATTTGATTTGAATTTTTGAATTTTAAATAACAATTAAATACATTTAAAATAATTTAAAATCAATTGCTATTTAAAATAATCCTTAAATCGAGTTTAAATTAAATATTAGATGTTTCTAAAATTTTAATATTATTTAAAATAATTTAATTTTAAAATAGCTTGAATTTTATTTAATTAAATATATAAATATTTGAATAATTAAGAAATTAAAATATAAAATATACTTTAAATTAATTATAATTCATATATATATATATAGTATATTTTAAATACTTTTAATTTTAAAATAAAGATTTTTAAATTTTAGAATTTTTAATATGTAATATAATTTTTTTATTTTCAAAATAAATTTTAATTAAATTTATAAAGAAATTAGAATTTAAAATGATTTAAATAAATATTATTTAATCATTTTAATCATCAGGGCAGCGGCTGACACGTGGCAATACCCGATTCGCCGGCTCAAACACGCGGCGGCGGCAGCTGAAATGCCACGTGGCGGCACGCGGTTGGCTGATCCAAAATACGGTGGCGCGCGTAATCATTGCCCGCTGATTGGAAAACGCGTGGGTCCCACGCATTTTCACTTATCCGCGTCAGCGAGTATCGCCCGCCGCTGGATCATCCGTGGTTGGAACCTACGGCTCTGATTGAGCCAGACGACCAGCTGGAGCACGGGACCAATCCCGTGGTTAAATGAACCGCGGGATGTCGTGATCTGAGCCGTTGATCAAAAGATCAACGGCCCAGAAATCATCCCCTCATGCAAGCTGCAGCGGACGCCCTAGGATTAGTTTTTTAATTCATTTTCCTAAAATACTTGATTAAAATGTTTAAAAATTTAAACCTAGATTAAAATGATGAACAGAATTTGTGTGGATGTGTTCAAATTATTTGAAAAGCGCTTTTTAAAAAGCTAGTTAACTCTAAGTGTGTAAGCTAGGGTTTGAGTTTTAGGAGGATCTAACCGTTGGATTGAAATGATTTTGGATTCTCTGAAACTGTGGTTTGTCCATGCTTAAATCTCCCGAAGAACCTCTGGTTTGAAACCTTCTGGATTTGAAGTTCTCCAAGCTGAATGAATTCTGGCCTTAATTCACCGTAAAGGTTGCCGCCGGCGACTTTTAGTGGTCGGATTTGAGTGTGGGATTGTAGGGAGGTCCAAGGGAGCTCAAATGAACAGGATGTTCAGCTAAAAGAAGCTTGAGAGGTCAGAGAAGGTGTGTGTAATAATCAGGCTCCTAAGAGAGGTTTACCCTATTCAAGTGTCCTTTGATAGTTCTGGACGGCTGGGATCAATTTAGCTGGTCTCTAGGATGCTGCCACCTGCCCTTAGGCAGTTACAATAGCAGGGAATAAAAGAACATAAAGGACATGATGTGGAAAGGTGCCTTTTGTCCTTTGGAGCACATGGGAGTGCTCTAAGCCATTTGATTTTGATCTAATGGCTAAGGATGACTCTAGGAAAGTTCTAGAGAACATTTAGACAGCTGGAAGGGTTTAAGATAGGTTAAATTAGGTTTAAAAAGGGTTTTGACCAAATTAGACCCTCCTAAACACTTGGTTTGAATGTTTGACCAGTCAAAGTCCATGTGGACTGCTGAGTTGGCATGGGGAAAACCTTAAGTTGCTGGAGTGATAAGTTGAAAGAGGCTTGAGGCTTAATGAATTTGAATTGAGTGAAAATGTGGAGGTTTGACCAAACACATTGAGTTGACTTGGTTGATCTTGGCTTGGGTTTGACTACCCAAGGTCAAGGCATTCTTAGGCAATGATTTGGTGCTGATTAAGGGTTTGATAGGGATTAGAATCAATCTGTTTGAAGTTTGATTGGATTAGAGATGTGTATATGATTAAGGGTTTGACCAAGGGTTGAAGTTTGACCAAGTCAAATTTGACATGATTTGACTCCAAATAAACTATGGGATATCCAAAGCATCAAATGAAATGGTTTTGAGGGTTTAAAGGCTTTGAATGAGTTGATCCATAAAAAGTTATTGATTTGATTCAAATAAGTCAATTTTGGCTAAAGTTGGACTCAGTTGACTAAGTCAACTGTTGACTGGGTCAATGGGTCCAATCAAATCCAAATCATTAGGGAATGTGATCAAAGAAGTTTGAGTGGGTTTGAAGCTGATGTGGGGCTTGATTCAAAGTGAATGAGCTTAAGGGTTGAACTGGTCAAACTAGGTTGACTTGGTCAACTAGGTTGACCCAGGGTTAGGGGTTAAGCTCAACAGGTTTGAAATGATGAATGGGGTCTGGTAGAAGTGGTTTCAAAGTCTGGAAAGGTCATTTAGATCAAATGACATGTTTAGGCCCTTAATGGGCCTGATGGGTCAACTAGGTTGACTTGGTCAACCAGGTTGACCCAGGGTTAGGGAATGGGTCTAACCAGTTCAGAATGACATTCTGAGTCTGCTGGTGGTGGTCTCAAGGTCTGGAGAGGTTATTTGGTCAAAATGACCTATTTGGGCCTTTAATGGGCCTTTCAGGTCAACCCTGGTTGACTTGGTCAACCAGGTGGGTCCAGGGTCTGGAAATGGGTTCAACAGATTTGAAATGACATTTGGAGACCAATGGAGGTGGTCCCAAGGTCTGGGGAGGTCATTTGGTCAGAATGACCTGTTTTGACCCTAAAGGGGCCTTCTAGGTCAACTAGGTTGACTTGGTCAACCAGGTTGACCCAGGGGCTGATTCTGGGTTCAATGGGTTTGGTTTGACATTTAAAATTTGCTGGAAGTGACTGCATTTGATTTGGAGCTCATTTGGTTCAAGTGACCAGTTACACCCCATAAGGGTATTTTGGTCATTTTGACCCCTGGTCAACTGGGGATCAAATTGAGTCCAACAAAATGCAGTTTATTGCTCAATGAATCATAATCAAGGGTCTGGAGGTGATTGGAGGCTTTGGAGAAGGCTCCAGGGTCAAGATCCACTAGATGGCAGGTCCAGGGGCATAGACTGTAAATATTTAAAAGTTTTACAGCCTTTGGATTTCAATTCAGTTTCTGGGGTTAGAGATCTCAGAATGAGCTCAAATTTGGAGGGTTGCCTCTAGAGACATGTCACATCAGTGTGGAACTGACAGATCTTGAATCAGAGGTCATTTGATAGGGTTTTAAAATGTTCAAAGATTCACTGAAAAAGGCTTTCAGGACTTAACCCTTTGGCCTTGGATTTGAGTTTAGAAATCTGGTTTTGAGCTGGATTTTGATCAAGGTTTGAATTAAGGATATGGATTGAAGTCTGGATTGATTGATGCTTGAATTGAATGAAGGTTTGGATTAATCCTAGATCTAGATTGATCTAAGGTCTATGCTGATCTTAGAATCTAGGTAGATCTAAGAACCTGGAGTCTAAGAGAATCCTAGGGTCTGGGGAAGTCTTAAGCTGTAGATCTAGGAGAATCTCAAGATCTAGAGTAATCTGGAAAGTAGATTGATCTAGAACCTGAATTGATCCTAGGGTTTAGAATAGATCCTAAAGCCTAGATTCTAGGAGGATCCTAAAGTCTAGAATGATCCTAAGATCTAGAAGGATCTAAAGGGATCCTATGATCTAGAATAGATCCTAGGGACTGGAGTCTGGGAAGGTCCTAGAATCTAGAAGTTCTAAGGAAATCCTAGGATCTAGGAATCCTAAGATTCAAGATCTAGAAGGATCTTAGGATCTAGAGTAGATCCTAAAGTTTGATTTCTGGGAAGATCTTAGGGTCTGGAAGTCCTAGGGCCTGGGATCTAGAATAGTCTTAGGATCTAGAAGAATCCTAAGCTCTAGATAGATCTAGGAGAATCCTAGGGTCTGAGAGGATCATATGATTTAGAGTCAGGTAGAATCCTAGGGTCTGGAATAGATCCTAGGGTCTGAAGTCTAGGAGAATCCTAAAATCTGGATTTGTCTTAAATTGTATTGATCTGGGGTCAGGATTGATTTGAAACTGGATTGATCTATGATCAGATTGATCCTAGGGTCAGAATTAAATCCTAAGGATTGGAATGATCCTAAGGTCTGGATTGATCCTACTGACCTCATACAAAAATGAGGTCAACAAATGGACCCCCAATATGTGTAATAGAATGTAGTTCTATTGCACATATTGGTGTTGACCGAATAGAATGGTCAAGTCTGGAGTTTTGATCCTAAGGGGATGAAAAGTCTATCCCTGGGGAATCAGAGTTTGAATAGATACTAGGGTAATGCTAGGAGAAGTGTACTCTACCACTAGTGGGTCTGGTCCTAAGGGAAAGGAAGAATCTATCCCTAAAGGAGAAGGAAGTCTGGGTGATCCTATAGGAAGGAAGAACTCCTATCTATAAAGTATTGAATTCAGATTTGATTCTAAGGAAAAGGAAAGTCCAACCTCAGAAGATTAAATTTGAAATGAATCTAAGGGAAGGAGATCCTGGCCCTAGAAGATTGAATTTGAAATGATACTAGGGTAGTGCTGAGGTAGCGTACTCTACCACTAGTAGATCTAATCCTAAAGGAAGGGAAGTTCTACCCTAAAGGAAAAGGTCTGGATGATCATATAGAAAGGAAGAATTCCTAACTACAGAGGATCGAGTCTGAATTTGATTCTAAGGGAAAGGAAAATCCTAACCTTAAAAAACTAGATTTGAAAGGATACTAGGGTAGTGCTGGAAACAGCGTACTCTACCACTAGTGGATCTAATCCTAAGGAAGGGAAAGAATCCTATCCTTACACGAAAAGAAAATCTGGATGATCATATAGAAGGAAAGAATTCCTAACTACATAGGATCAAATTGAAATTCAATACTAGGGTAGTGCCACGAGGGGCGTACTCTACCACTAGTATATCTAGTCCTAAGGGAAGAAACATCTAAGCCTAAGGAAAGGAGGGTCTGGATGACTCTGTAGAAAGAAAGAATTCCTAACTACCGAGGATCGAGTTTGAATTTTGATACTAGGGCAGTGCCACAAAGGGCGTACACTACCACTAGTAGATCTAATCCTAAGGGAAGGGAGAAATACCTAGCCCTAAAGAAAAGAAAGCTTGATTGAGATTGATTCCAGGACGGTGCCATAGAGGACTTACTCCATCACTAGGAAGTCTAATCCCAAGGGAAGGAAGGATAACCTACCCTAAGGAAGAGAGAACTGGATTTTGAAATTAAACCCAGGACGGTGCCATAGAGGACTTATTCCATCACTAGGGAATCTAATCTTAAGAGAAGGAGAATACTTACTCTTAAGAAAAGAGAACTGGATGATCTCATAGGAAGATAGTATTGCTTCCTATAGGAGATCAGACTCAAAGATTTGAATTTTGAAACTAGAGTGGTGCCACAGAGGGCGTTATCCATCACTAGTAGGTCTACTCCTAAGAAGAGAAAGCATGATGACTCACATCTGTCCTTAAGGAAAAGAAGACTGGGGGACCCTGAGGGAAAGAAGTATTGCATCACATCGAAGGTCGAATCTGGATTTTGAATCTAGGATGGTGCCACAGAGGGCGTGCTCCACCACTAGAGGATCTAATCCTAAGGATAGAAAGCACGATGACTCATATCTGTCCTTAAGGAAAAGAAACTGGATGATCCTGTGAGAAGGAAGCATTGCTTCACACAAAATCGGATCTGGAATGATCGTATGTAAAGGAAACTTGCTTTACATAGAGGATCAGATCTGGACGATCCTGTATAGAGGAAACTTGCTCTATATAGAGGATCGAGTCTGGAATGATCATGTGCAGAGGAAACTTGCTCTACATAAAAGATCAGGTCTGGAATGATCGTGTATAGAGAAAACTTGCTCTATACAGAGGATCGGGTCAGGAATGATCATATGTGAAGGAAACTTGCTTCACATAGAGGATCAGGTCTGGATGATTGTATATAGAGGAAACTTGCTCTATATAGCGGATCTCAACTGGAAAGAGACTAGGGTGGTGCCACAGAGGGCGTGCTCCACCACTAGAAGATCTAATCCTAAGGAAAGAAAGCATGATGACTCACATCTAACCTTAAGGAAAAGAAAATTGGATGATCCCGTGAGAAGGAAGCATTACTTCGCACAGAATCGGGTCTGGAGTGATCGTATGTAGAGGAAACTTACTTTACATAGAGGATCCGGTCTGGATTGATCGTGTGTGAAGGAAACTTGCTTCACACAGAGGATCGAGTCTGGAATGATCGTGTATAGAGGAAACTTGCTCTATATACAAGATCAAAACTAGATGATCATATGTAGAGGAAACTTGCTCTACATACAGGATCAAAACTGGATGATCATATATAGAGGAAACTTGCTCTATACAGAGGATCGGATTTGAATTCTAGAATTTGAGAATTGAATTCTGGAATTTAAAATTTGAATGATTTTTGAACTTGAATTTAAATTTGAAAGTGTTTGAATTTGAAACTTGATTTGAAAAATTTGAATTTGAAGGGTTTTAAAACTGTGATGTGTTTTGAATTTGATTCGAATTGGTTTTGAGTTTGAAAATTTTTTAATTTGAAATTTGATTTTAATTTTGATTCATTTTAAATTTTAATTTTAAGTTTTGAATTTCGATTGTATTTGATTCGATTTTGATTTGTTTGAATTTGGTTTTGAATTGTTTAAATTTGATTTTGAATTTGAAGTTTTTGAATTTAATTTTAAGTTTGACACTCATCTGGCATGGTACTTCCTGAAGAGCCTCCCCAGTATTTAAAAAAAATTGGGTGGCACTCTCCAGGGTTGATCAGTCAAAGGGAAATTTCCTCAAAGATCATCATTAAAAATGAAGGATCCAGTCTAGATTGACTCAAGCTTTCCATTGAGTTTACAACGGATTAAAAGCGGTCTACAAAAGACTACGACCAAGTCTCCTACTTGGGGAGTTCTAAAGTGACACAATTTATCAGTAACTTAAATCAAATGTGACTTATAAATTTTTGAAACTTTGTTGAGCATGTATTGATTTTTATTTGATGCCCTTGAGCTCCTTGAATTGGAGTCAAGCACTCTGCTCAATTAGAGTTCGATTTTAAGCAACAAGTCTCAGCTCAGAAAACTACGCTTCTAGATCAGAATGATCTAGGACCCAGCACAGGGTGTGGTTTGATTTTGAACGACAATTTCCAGCATTATAAAATACTCCTCCAGTGGGATTTAACTTGGACCCAGCATAGAGTGTAATTTTATAAAGAAGGCCTAGAAGGAAAGATGCCTACAGAAGGGCTTACACATATTTCTCAAGGACCAGATTTTGAATTTTCATCAAGAGTAGAAGATTCATTCTTCTTATCAGAAAACTTCCTCTAAATATTTGGACCCTGTCGGAACGACAAACGAGAACAAATTCAGAAGTACAGTGAAAAGTTTGAGTGACCCCAACTAACCTGAAAAGGTTTGAGGATTTAGGTTTTGTTGACCCAGACCAAGTTTCGTAGAAACTAAACTGGGGTTTCCCTTAAATATTTTGAGTTAAAATCAATTTCAAAGAGGTTAAAGTTGAATATAGAAATTTGATCTTTTCAATTCTCTAGCACGAGAGATTTTTGTATCTTGATAGAATATCGATGCCCGGTGAAAATTCTGGATTCAAGACTTTCAAAATCAAGCAATTTAAATTTAACTAGGTCTTTTGAGATTAAAATATTTAGAAAAAGGGAGCCTCATTCTTTTTCTGGTGGCGCACATTGCGCATCTTTTGATTTATAGTGCATTTTGCACTGTTTCTTAACTTGTGGCGCCCATTGCGCATCTTTTTTTATTTTTAGTGCACTTTGTGCATTTCTTGATTGTTGGCGTATTTTGCGCATCTTTTAAATTCAATTGAATCTAAGAAGAGGCTACACCTTCTTCATTCTAATACCAGGATTACATCTCAAATATAAGAGAAGAAAACTCATTCTCTTATGCAAGGACGAATAATCCTCAAGGTAGGACCCAGTCTTTTAAAATGAATATTGGCTTGACTTTTAAAAATCATTGAACAGATTTTAAACACGCAAGAGATATCTATTAGGATAGAAAATTGCGAGAAAATTGAGAAGATTTTCATTTCAAAGATCAACTTAAATTTGATATTGATTTAACTCAACAGTTGAATCAATCCCACAAAAGAGGTGGGAGGGAGGTGTATTCAAACATTTGGAGTCAACTACAACTTTCTCCTGCTTAAGACTTCAAATAGAGGTCAATTCTCATTAAAAAGATGATTCAATTATCTTGAAAATTTGAAATCAGTACACTTGAGAAGTTGAAAGCTTTTCCTTAAAAAGAAATTACAAATCTAGGTGGCAAGACCCCAGTAGTACTGAATTAGATTCCTACGATCTCCTTGGAGGGAGAGACTACTATTAGGTCTGCACTATCCTTAGAAGTCATTGCATCACTTTAATCAAAAAGATTTATCTCGATAGGACCCCGTTGAAAGTTGAATTTTAACGGTATCACTATCTGATATAATCTTAGATTATTTCCCCTCTCTTATTACTAGTGGTCTAGTAATTAAGAGAGTGGCACCCTCAGTGATTTCTACACCTCCTCCTCTCTAGTTGATGTAGTGGGGCACGTATAGAAACGTGACCTAACATCATCTAGTAGAGTGGACGGGTCATAACCTTCAACTGGGGGCCTAGGGCCTGGTGCTGGTGTTTGTTCAGTTTTGGCTTGATTGATTCTCGCCATGTAGTAGTCAAGAAGATGTATTGAAGATCGTGCTCTCGTTTCTACAACCTCCCTCCTTTGAGTAACAGGAGAAGGGTGGAAATGATTTCCACCAAGGAAGGGGTTCGTAGAAGGAACAATGAACTTTTGATTAACCTCGGATTTGACGTGCTTTAAGGCTTTCGCCTCAGCAGTCTTCCTGGCCTTGACAACCTTCTTTCTGACTCTACGAAGGTAGTTCTTCATTTTGTTCTTGCTGGCCTTGCTGACGGCAGGGGTACTAGAACTTGACCCGATCTCAGGCTGAGATGGTAGCTCTTCTATCGTCATTGACTTCTGGTTGTTATCCTCCTCAGTAAAAGATACAATGGGTAAAGGGGTGACAACAGACTCCATCTCGGAGATGGGGGAGTCAACTCCTGACCCTAAAGTAATCTCAACCAAAGGGACATTCCTTCGTATTCCAGCAGACAGATCAATCATTTCTTCTCCGTCGACTGATAACTTGAAATCTTGGAATTGCATTTCAAACTGGATAAAATTACCAGAAGTGATTCCTTCGACTATCAAGTTTCTATCTAGAGAGAAAATGAGTTTCCCAGCCATTTGAGTGCTTAAATCCTGAAATTAATGAACAATGATTTGAATTAGTTAATCTTGAATTTGAATTTGAATTTTAAACTTGATTAATATTATTCAAAATTTGATAATTCAATCATGTTAAGCTTAGATTCAAAACAGTGGTTTGTAGAATTGACAATGACTTAAGGGTTGAACCCGACACTTTTGCTACACCAATTAACTTGGGGCAAAATGTCAAAGTTCAAACTCAAACTTGAATTCAAAATTAAAATTAAAATTTGAGGTGACAAATCAAATTCGAACTTAAAGTTGAGATTGTATTTTGAATTAAAGTTGGATTTGAATTTGAGTTTAAGGTTGAAGTTGAATAGACCTTTCTTCAAATTTTGTGACTCAACAGATCGAGTTTCGCTCAATCATATAGGTACACAGAATTGATATGAAAGATCCAGGGATCGAGCTTGACTCTTTTCATTTCACCAATTGACTTGGGTCAAAATGTCAAAGCCCGATCAAAATTGAATCGACTTTAAATTGGAAATCAAATTCAAATTTCAGGTTGAAATTATGTTTGGATTCAAAGTTAAATTTGAATTTGAGGCTCAAGTCAAATGTGTCTTTCTTCAAATTTTATGACTCAACAGACTGAGCTTCACTCAATCATGTATGTGCATAAAATTGATATGAAAGATCTAGAGATCGGGCTTGACTCTTTTCGTTTCTCCAATTAACTTGGGTAGACATGTCAAAGTCTCGAATTTGACCTTGAAATCAAATCTGAAGTTTGAATTTAAGTTTGGAATCAAATTTGAGTTCAATTTTGAAGTTGAATTTGAACTTAATATTGAATTCAGTTTTGAGATTGAATTGAAATTTAAATCTTGGATTCAAATTCAAGCTTGAAGTTGGATTTAAATTAAAATTGAATTTGAATTTGAATCTGGATTTAAACTCAAGGTTGGAATTGAACGGATCCTCTTCAAAATTTGGAACTCAACATATTGAATTTTATTCAAATATGTAGGTGTGCCAAATTAGCCTGAAGATCCTAAGGATTGACTCTTTGCACCCCACCAAGTAATTTAGGGGTGAAATGTCAAAGCCCAGAATTGACTGGAGAATTTTGAATTTGAATTGCATGTGTTCAACTACAACAGAATATTGTAGAAGACACATAGCAATGACGATTGAAATTGATTTGAAAGATTTTCCTTGACTTTTGAAACTCAAAATGTTGAGTTTTACTTTCAACATAATGGTTAACAAAAATTAAAGGAAAATCTAGAGACCTGGTTTGACTCTTTCACCATACTGACTAGCTTAGGGTGAAATGTCAAAATCCAGGTTGACTTAAAAAAATTTTGAATCTGGGTTTTGATGTTGAGGGATTTTTGTAAATTATGAAACTTAGCATGCTGTGATTTATTCACATGCGAGTTTGCAACATATGCAAAAAGATTTTGACAAGCTTGGCTTGACTCTTTTGCTCTACCAATGAACTTGGAGGCAAAATGTCAAAACCAGACTTGGAGGGAGGTTTCCTACACTCACCTCTCTTTTCACATGTCTTAATTGAATTGACCACACTCACCCAAGGAAGAAATGGGTAGAGGGACCAATGGAAGAAAGGTAGTCAAAACTACCGATACAACAAAATTCGTAGCGCTATTAAAGATGGAGAGAGAGATTTTCCCCAGCGGAGTCGCCATTTTTTGTTTGATTAAAAAAATATAGTTTGAAAAAGATTTAATTTTCTTTGGGAAAGTTAAATTTCTGGAATTTGAATATTTGAAATTGAACACTTATTATGAATGATATATCACCTCGAATGGTGAACATATCGTTCCCTAATAGGTTCAAATTACAAATCTTTGAATTTATCTGATTGTCATAGTCAAACTCAAGGAGAAACAACATATGATCCCGAAAGATCAGAATGATATTTAATCAACTGTTTGACTATGCTAATCTGAATAGGATCATTAATTTCATAATCATAACTATGATTATAATTGACATATCTATCCGAAGAAAGAAGATATCAATCATTCTTAGTTTGAATATGAAAATAACGATCGCCAATTTTTTTTGTTTTGATTTCCCAAAAAGTATCAATTAAAGGTTTTGAAAACTTGATTTTGAAATCTAGTCTGGGTTTCTAAATCTCCTACGAGCGCAAGCCCTCGTAGTTAATTACATCGTAAGAAACCAGAAAATTTCCTACGAACACTCTCGATTAAAATAGCGATACGAATTTTATTTAAGATTTTCAAAGATCGATATCAAAGAAGGTTAAGGACCGGGATTTTCAATAGGGAATGGTTCGAGATTGAACAGTTATTTTTGGAGTCAAAGGAAGAAGAGTAGGAGGTGTTTTGAGATTCTAAATTACTTCAGAAACACCCCAACCTATCCTAAGTGTTGGGCTTGAATTTGATAGAAAGATATTTTAATTTGAATGATCAATTTTATTAGAAAGTGGGAATCAGATTCCCAGAAGGTTGAGGTCTTAAGATTGAAGACATGCCTCAGAACTTAAGTCTAAAATGGGTACTGAGAAATCAGTGACCCAGAACCTAGCTAATGCAATGCAATCCTGGACTTACCCCGGCCTGGATTGGGGAGCCAGCTAAACCACCTAAACGCTTTTAAAAACCATGAGTCAAAGTCTTTATAAAAGAGTGATTAGGGATATTGATTAAGATTGGTTTAAAGAAATGGGGTCGACATCTAGAGCAGATCCTAATTGACCCCTTAATATATATTGGGTTAAATGCTTAAGCTAGAAATGCAATTAAAGATTTAGACTCAAATTTTTAATTTGTATCTAATGCAATGCATGTTAGTTGACTCGATAAAATGCTTAAATCAATATGAAGCAGTTTTAAAATAGGCTTAAAAATAGATTTTATCCTAGAGATTGCACAACATCCCCTTGGACAGAACTGCACCCTAATAGGTCAGGTGGTCTGCCAGAACCCGCAGGCGGGGAGGTGCCTAACACGGATGAGAAAAGTCAATATGTATGCATGAAAAACTCCCGGCGAGTCCGGGCTTACTTCTTAAAATCGTTAGAGTTTCTATCTGAGCTTACAGATTTTAAGTTTTGTTTAAGTAGAAGAAGTTAATGACCGTACCCTCACGAGCCTCCGATCGGGTTCCAGGCTAAATCAAAATCGACATGCAATAGCGCCAAATAAACTACTAAAAGCATACGGGTCCTTAATCGTAATCAACACATAAATCAAATCAATTAAATAATTAAATCAATTAAATAAATATTCAAAATGAAAGTCCATAGGCAAATGCCCTTAATAGTACAACCCAGGGTCTGCAGGAAAGTAAAATGGCCGGGTACCACTGACTACAACTCGGATTCTACTCCTAAGACTCAAGTGACTTTGAGATTTGAGATTCTTCTCGTTCTTCACTTCTTCGTCTCCTTAGAACTCCTTGGATCGTCGGGTCTGGATATCCAAATGAAAAGAAACTCCCCATGAATAGGGATGTTATCTTTTCTCTTTGGACATTTGAACTTCATCCTAATCTGGATCTCCAAATGGATAGGAACTCTCCCCTAAGGGATGTTCCTTCCTCTTTGGATTCCAAATTGGATGTTTAAACATCTCAATCTCAAATCACTTTAAATTTACAACTCAGCTCAAATCAAATTACATCAATAGAAATTAAAAATCTAGACTCAACAACCTGCAAGGTTATCCTAATAATCAACAGTTTATATTTGACATCCCAAGCAGTTATATACTTGAAATTAAAATGCTCAAACTAGCCACACTTGGCCATGCTCTTTTTGATTTAAAGGGGGACTTAAGCATGCTTAGCACCTGTGCAATTTAATAATTATGATTTTTGCCCCCTTTAATTTATGCCCTGTATGAGCATGGCCACCTAAATAAGATTGAATTAGTATAAATCGTCCCTAGCCTAGGGGTAGATCTAATCGTACAATCAATCATATCACAGAGTGCAATAAATAAGTAAATAAACAAATCAATTCTACTACTAGCAAATAGCATGCAGTGAAAGCTCGAAAACCCGGCACACAACAGAAAAGTAAACACCGGCCTAGCCTAAGACTAGAGTTGGTTGTCCTAGCAAACCATCTAAAATGTGTGAGGTAGGCTGTGTGACTTTGATATGTCCTAAGTAGGCAATTGATCGAAGTTGTTTGAGGTTCAAGTTGGTTGAAGGTTTAAGGGAAGATTTAATTTGAATTTAAATATTAATGACTTGAAATTGATTTTAAATTTGATTTTGATTGTTTGTTGGATACCACTTTTGTTTCACACCGAGGCCGTGAAGTTTATTTCACCTTCCTTGGGGCTAATTTAATAGCCTCGTAGGCCTGGGTTACCCAGTGGTACCCGATATAATTAAGTGATTTGATTTTAATTAAGGTTTGAAAGTTGATTAAATTTTAATTAAATTTGATTGGTTGCTGGTTTTAAAATTGATTTAAGATTTTCTGGAATTTTTGATAAATTATTGGATTTTGGAATTTTCCGGATTATTTTAATCATTTAATTAAGGGGTTAAAAATTGACTTTTTGATTTAAAGGGTTTTCTAGAAAGTTAATATTTTATTAAAATACTAAACCTTAATATGATCAGTTAGACAGTAAGTATGCTGAAATTGGATTTTTCTAGATTTTATTATGAAGGTTTGAAGTTTTGACTTAAATTTGAACTAAGTTTGACCAAAAGTTGACTTTTTCAAAATTAATTGATTTCTGGAAACTTAACATTTTTAATAAATATTAAAGCTTAAGATGAATTGTATGCCTTTGAGTTTGCTCAATTTGGAGTTCATTTGAATTAGTTATGAATTTTTGAAGTTTTGAATATTTATTGAATTTTCAAAATTGTTTAATTAGAGACCCTTTTTGTGATTTGGATCCAAATGATCTCCAAACTTCTTGAAATCAATTTCAAAGGTCAGGAATGACCTAAGGAATGATTTCCAAGTGTTTGGAAATTTTCTGGAATTTTTAATTATTTTAAATTAATTAAATTAATTAAATATTGAATTTCAATTAAACTTAAATTAAACTTAATTTTGAGGTCCAGTCAAGGGGCTTTTATTTTTCATTGATTAAGGGCTTAATTCTGGTCAGTTTGAGGGGTTAATTGTATTTTTTAGATTTAATCTTGATTTATTACATTTTTTGAAGTTTTAAAGGATTAATTAAGGTTTAACTTTGATTAAGTTAATTAATGGACTTAATGATTTCAAAATTCAGTGAGAATTTTTCTTAAGGTTTAGAGTGTCACTAAGTTCAAGTGTTCAAAGTTTCAAGTCAATTGGAGGTGAATCCTAATTACTTGAATTTTTCTAAGTTTTCTAAATGAATCCTTAATTGTTGTCCTTAATGACACTATATTTAAATGGGTTTGAATCAAGGTTTCAACTAACCCTTGATTAAGCATACATATGTGACACACAACCAAAATTCAATCCTAGATTTAAGGGAACCTTAAAACTAGGTGAGTATGTGTATCCTTAAGCATATAGTCATTAAAATTACTTGATTAACCAAAGGATAATCAATGAATGATTAACACATTAATCATCCATTAATTATCCATTACTCCACATTAGTTCTGTTCAAACATGCTTAAACTAGGTTTAGAATTTCAAAGAATCTCTCAAATATTTAAGATATATAATTTTAAAATAATATTTTAAAATATATGTGTATATTTATAAGCATGAAAGTAGAGCATTTAAAATTAATATTTCAAAATATTATTAAAATATTTTCAAAATATCATTAAATAATTTTTTAAAATATATTGAGAGATCCACTGATTTTTGAAGTTATTTAAATATATATATATATATATATTAAAAAATATTCAATTTAATATTTAATTAAATATTACTTAAACATTAAATAATTGAATAATTACTACTAATCAAATTAAATTAAGATTTTAAACTCTGAACTTAATTTTAAATTAAAGTACTTAAACTTTTAAAATTTTGAAATATTATATTAATATTTTTTATTTAAAATGAATTTGATTTGAATTTTTGAATTTTAAATAACAATTAAATACATTTAAAATAATTTAAAATCAATTGCTATTTAAAATAATCCTTAAATCGAGTTTAAATTAAATATTAGATGTTTCTAAAATTTTAATATTATTTAAAATAATTTAATTTTAAAATAGCATGAATTTTATTTAATTAAATATATAAATATTTGAATAATTAAGAAATTAAAATATAAAATATACTTTAAATTAATTATAATTCATATATATATATATAGTATATTTTAAATACTTTTAATTTTAAAATAAAGATTTTTAAATTTTAGAATTTTTAATATGTAATATAATTTTTTTATTTTCAAAATAAATTTTAATTAAATTTATAAAGAAATTAGAATTTAAAATGATTTAAATAAATATTATTTAATCATTTTAATCATCAGGGCAGCGGCTGACACGTGGCAATACCCGATTCGCCGGCTCAAACACGCGGCGGCGGCAGCTGAAATGCCACGTGGCGGCACGCGGTTGGCTGATCCAAAATACGGCGGCGCGCGTAATCATTGCACGCTGATTGGAAAACGCGTGGGTCCCACGCGTTTTCACTTATCCGCGTCAGCGAGTATCGCCCGCCGTTGGATCATCCGTGGTTGGAACCTACGGCTCTGATTGAGCCAGACGACCAGCTGGAGCACGGGACCAATCCCGTGGTTAAATGAACCGCGGGATGTCGTGATCTGAGCCGTTGATCAAAAGATCAACGGCCCAAAAATCATCCCCTCATGCAAGCTGCAGCGGACGCCCTAGGATTAGTTTTTTAATTCATTTTCCTAAAATACTTGATTAAAATGTTTAAAAATTTAAACCTAGATTAAAATGATGAACAGAATTTGTGTGGATGTGTTCAAATTATTTGAAAAGCGCTTTTTAAAAAGCTATTTAACTCTAAGTGTGTAAGCTAGGGTTTGAGTTTTAGGAGGATCTAACCGTTGGATTGAAATGATTTTGGATTCTCTGAAACTGTGGTTTGTCCATGCTTAAATCTCCTGAAGAACCTCTGGTTTGAAACCTTCTGGATTTGAAGTTCTCCAAGCTGAATGAATTCTGGCCTTAATTCACCGTAAAGGTTGCCGCCGGCGACTTTTAGTGGTCGGATTTGAGTGTGGGATTGTAGGGAGGTCCAAGGGAGCTCAAATGAACAGGATGTTCAGCTAAAAGAAGCTTGAGAGGTCAGAGAAGGTGTGTGTAATAATCAGGCTCCTAAGAGAGGTTTACCCTATTCAAGTGTCCTTTGATAGTTCTGGACGGCTGGGATCAATTTAGCTGGTCTCTAGGATGCTGCCACCTGCCCTTAGGCAGTTACAATAGCAGGGAATAAAAGAACATAAAGGACATGATGTGGAAAGGTGCCTTTTGTCCTTTGGAGCACATGGGAGTGCTCTAAGCCATTTGATTTTGATCTAATGGCTAAGGATGACTCTAGGAAAGTTCTAGAGAACATTTAGACAGCTGGAAGGGTTTAAGATAGGTTAAATTAGGTTTAAAAAGGGTTTTGACCAAATTAGACCCTCCTAAACACTTGGTTTGAATGTTTGACCAGTCAAAGTCCATGTGGACTGCTGAGTTGGCATGGGGAAAACCTTAAGTTGCTGGAGTGATAAGTTGAAAGAGGCTTGAGGCTTAATGAATTTGAATTGAGTGAAAATGTGGAGGTTTGACCAAACACATTGAGTTGACTTGGTTGATCTTGGCTTGGGTTTGACTACCCAAGGTCAAGGCATTCTTAGGCAATGATTTGGTGCTGATTAAGGGTTTGATAGGGATTAGAATCAATCTGTTTGAAGTTTGATTGGATTAGAGATGTGTATATGATTAAGGGTTTGACCAAGGGTTGAAGTTTGACCAAGTCAAATTTGACATGATTTGACTCCAAATAAACTATGGGATATCCAAAGCATCAAATGAAATGGTTTTGAGGGTTTAAAGGCTTTGAATGAGTTGATCCATAAAAAGTTATTGATTTGATTCAAATAAGTCAATTTTGGCTAAAGTTGGACTCAGTTGACTAAGTCAACTGTTGACTGGGTCAATGGGTCCAATCAAATCCAAATCATTAGGGAATGTGATCAAAGAAGTTTGAGTGGGTTTGAAGCTGATGTGGGGCTTGATTCAAAGTGAATGAGCTTAAGGGTTGAACTGGTCAAACTAGGTTGACTTGGTCAACTAGGTTGACCCAGGGTTAGGGGTTAAGCTCAACAGGTTTGAAATGATGAATGGGGTCTGGTAGAAGTGGTTTCAAAGTCTGGAAAGGTCATTTAGATCAAATGACATGTTTAGGCCCTTAATGGGCCTGATGAGTCAACTAGGTTGACTTGGTCAACCAGGTTGACCCAGGGTTAGGGAATGGGTCTAACCAGTTCAGAATGACATTCTGAGTCTGCTGGTGGTGGTCTCAAGGTCTAGAGAGGTTATTTGGTCAAAATGACCTATTTGGGCCTTTAATGGGCCTTTCAGGTCAACCCTGATTGACTTGGTCAACCAGGTGGGTCCAGGGTCTGGAAATGGGTTCAACAGATTTGAAATGACATTTGGAGACCAATGGAGGTGGTCCCAAGGTCTGGGGAGGTCATTTGGTCAGAATGACCTGTTTTGACCCTAAAGGGGCCTTCTAGGTCAACTAGGTTGACTTGGTCAACCAGGTTGACCCAGGGGCTGATTCTGGGTTCAATGGGTTTGGTTTGACATTTGAAATTTGCTGGAAGTGACTGTATTTGATTTGGAGCTCATTTGGTTCAAGTGACCAGTTACACCCCATAAGGGTATTTTGGTCATTTTGACCCCTGGTCAACTGGGGATCAAATTGAGTCCAACAAAATGTAGTTTATTGCTCAATGAATCATAATCAAGGGTCTGTTGGTGATTGGAGGCTTTGGAGAAGGCTCCAGGGTCAAGATCCACTAGATGGCAGGTCCAGTGGCATAGACTGTAAATATTTGAAAGTTTTACAGCCTTTGGATTTCAATTCAGTTTCTGGGGTTAGAGATCTCAGAATGAGCTCAAATTTGGAGGGTTGCCTCTAGAGACATGTCACATCAGTGTGGAACTGACAGATCTTGAATCAGAGGTCATTTGATATGGTTTTGAAATGTTCAAAGATTCACTGAAAAAGGCTTTCAGGACTTAACCCTTTGGCCTTGGATTTGAGTTTAGAAATCTGGTTTTGAGCTGGATTTTGATCAAGGTTTGAATTAAGGATATGGATTAAAGTCTGGATTGATTGATGCTTGAATTGAATGAAGGTTTGGATTAATCCTAGATCTAGATTGATCTAAGGTCTATGCTGATCTTAGAATCTAGGTATATCTAAGAACCTGGAGTCTAAGAGAATCCTAGGCTCTGGGGAAGTCTTAAGCTGTAGATCTAGGAGAATCTCAAGATCTAGAGTAATCTGGAAAGTAGATTGATCTAGAACCTGAATTGATCCTAGGGTTTAGAATAGATCCTAAAGCCTAGATTCTAGGAGGATCCTAAAGTCTAGAATGATCCTAAGATCTAGAAGGATCTAAAGGGATCCTATGGTCTAGAATAGATCCTCGGGACTGGAGTCTGGGAAGGTCCTAGAATCTAGAAGTTCTAAGGAAATCCTAGGATCTAGGAATCCTAAGATTGAAGATCTAGAAGGATCTTAGGATCTAGAGTAGATCCTAAAGTTTGATTTCTGGGAAGATCTTAGGGTCTGGAAGTCCTAGGGCCTGGGATCTAGAATAGTCTTAGGATCTAGAAGAATCCTAAGCTCTAGATAGATCTAGGAGAATCCTAGGGTCTGAGAGGATCATATGATTTAGAGTCAGGTAGAATCCTAGGGTCTGGAATAGATCCTAGGGTCTGAAGTCTAGGAGAATCCTAAAATCTGGATTTGTCTTAAATTGTATTGATCTGGGGTCAGGATTGATTTGAAACTGGATTGATCTATGATCAGATTGATCATAGGGTCAGAATTAAATCCTAAGGATTGGAATGATCCTAAGGTCTGGATTGGTCCTACTGACCTCATACAAAAATGAGGTCAACATTTAGTTGTCAGCCGGACAGATTTAGGATCTGATTGCCCAGAAGGTCGAGCAGGCCATTTCCTCCAGGAAGTCTGGAGAGGTAGTTAGCAGGGGGCGTCCTTACCCAGTAGAGTACGAGCAGGAGCCCTACCCCCTGGTTTCGTCCCTCCTAGGTTCAGAGTCTTTGATGGGTTTGGGAACCCAAGGCAGCACGTGGCCCAGTACCGAGCCATTTATTGCAACATAGGAGGGAACGATGCACTGATATTGAGACTCTTTGTCAGCAGTTTAGTTGGGGTGGCCTTTGCCTGGTACGTCGACCTCCCCAACGATTCAATACGCACCTTTGTAGAGTTGGAGAAATTGTTTGTGCAGAGGTTTGTTAGTGCAGAGCACCGAGTTACAGTTGGAGAGCTAGTTGTGACTAGACAGCGGCCCCGAGAGCCTCTCCCAGATTATATAGTCAGATGGAGGAACCTCAGCCTACAGTGTGAGCCCCAGTTACAAGAGCAGCATGCAGTAGAAATTTTGTTGAAGAACATAGATGATCCGATAGCACCTTATTTGAAGGGTTTCAGCATCAGAACCTTTCAGAAGTTATTGACAAAGGTGATCAGTCTGCAGGACAGCATACCCGATGCAGTCCCTCCTAAGGTTGAGAGTCAACCTTCACGTAGACCTCAGCGGCAGGAGTCTTCAGGGGCACCTCCACTTAGGAGAGGGGAGGTACATAGTACTTATGGACCATCAGATAATGGCAAGAAGCCCTTAGTCAGCTCAGCACCACCTCAGTAGTCTCACATACCGGGCCAGTCAGCAGTGCAGTCTAGACCCTCCCGTAGGACCCCAGAGAGTCAGCAGTACCTACGGGAGAAGCTTAGTAAGGAATATCCCTTTAAAAGGGAAAGTGTGATGAAGATCTTTAAGTTCCTTACTAAGAGAAACATCTTAACATTCCCAAATAACAATAGAGTGGAGGAGGAGGGACAGACAGAACACCCACTATATTGTCCATTTCACAGACATATCGGGATTGTTAAAGAAGACTGCTATGTATTCAAGGACAGAGTTGAGAAGCTCATGGCTAGTGGGCAGATCCACCTACAAGACAACGACCTGGTTCAGCCCAAGGGCAAGACACCTCAGACAGTTCAGATGATCTCAGGCTCCAGTAGTTGTAGTGACAGCCAGAGTGGTACCCAGAGCAGTCATAGCAGATCACCCAGAGGTTCTGAGGGAGAGTGGCAGCTAGCACTCTCTCGGAAGACGAAGCAGATGATCTGGCAGACAGTTCAGAGTTCAGAGGCAGTTGAGAGGAGGCCTACCCAGGCCAAGTTGACAGTTGCCAGCCCATTTTCTTCGCCAGCATCTTTTTCTTCTTCTGTTTCTGTTGTAGTGCCTGCATAGTACATTTCTTTTCCTGTTTTATGTAATAAAAAGATGTATGAAAAGGAAAAGTTTGTTGTAACTTCCGAGGGGAAGACGGGACGCCTTCTAATACTTACGCTGAAGGATTTCGTTCTCCCCTCAGCTGATGATGAAATAATATAAGAAGATGATTCTGGCTACTTTTGGTATTCTGCCCCTACTTTTACTTCTTCTAGCACTCGCTCTTTTAATGTTTTACATATTTCCTGTAATAATTCCATATGTGACGAGGAGTCTGAGTGTGATGAAGAATCGGTCTTTATGATTCTGGAGGGTGGTTGTTACATGGATTCAGAAGATGAATCCAAGAACCCACTCCAGTCACTTTCCTTGGAGCCAACACAAGCCATCACCGCTGAACCAGGTGAATCTCCTGTCAAAGATGACTCGATACAGGAAGTTCACTTGCGTTCAGGGAAGGTTCTTCCACCTAGAATGGCTAAGAATACAAAAGAAAAAAATAAGAACATTGTTACCCAGAAGGACGATCCTATCCCTTCCTCCCAAGAGCAGTCTAAGGTGAAAGGGAAAGGCCCTCAGCTGGATGTTGATTACAATGTGTTGGCTCATTTAAGGAAAATTCCTGCCCTTCTTAGTGTCTATGACGCTTTGATGATGTCTTCTGACTTGAGAGAGACCCTGATAAAGGCACTACTTGAACCAGAGTCCTATCAAGCATTCTTTGCTTCCAAATTTGTTGGAGATGCATGCCTTTTGAGAGAGATGGCATGCATTACCTTTTCGGATTGCGATCTCCTCTTGGGTACCGTCGATCACAATCGTCCTTTGTATGTCACCGCTGAAGTCAATGGTTATGAGTTGAACAGGGTCCTCATTGACCAAGGGGCTTCAGTAAACATCCCCTAAGCTATAAAACTTTAAAGAGCCTCTCCCTTGGTCATTTGAAGTTAACCTCTGATAAGATTATGTTGAAAGGCTTCAATGACCAAGAACAGCGTGCCCTAGGGTCTATCACCCTGCCCCTGAAGTTTGGAAATTTCCTTACTGAGGCGAAGTTTCATGTGATCGAGGCCGATACTTCATACAGGGCTCTCTTAGGAAGGCCCTAGATTCATGAGTATGGAATGGTGCCCTCTACCCTGCACTAATGTATGAAGTATATGAGGAATGAAGTCGAGTACTCCATTCCCGGGGATACCCAACCCTTTTCCGTGCATGAGGTCTCTATTTACGATGATGCTGAGCATTACATACCTCGTAAGAAGAGTAAACCTCCTTCTGCCCAGTCACTAGTGACACCTGCCAGTAATGTACAGGGTCATGTACAGCTACCTGCGCGAGGTCCATCACAGGTTAGTATTGAGGCAGATACCGCCACTGCAGATCCTGTTGGATCTCCTTTCCAATTTGCAGTCAGGCACGATGTTCCCCTAGTAGAGGTAGGGGAGAGCGAGGTAGAGGTAGAGGTAGAGGATCGACTCGCCCGCCTCGAAACTACGACACTCAAATTCCTCCTCCCTCATATCTTTACACTTCTCCTTTGACTGTTGAGTCCGACTCCTCTGACGATGAGATGATTGTTATTCCTCATCGCCCAGCTCCCTCACCAGCCCCAAACTTCACTGATTATAGTTCACTACCTACCTTTTGTAGGTACCTGATACCCGAGGGTGGTTTAGTTATTGACAGTGGTTCAGACGAGGAAGTAGACCCCCGACGTCAGACCACTAGTCAACAATCCCTTTCCCCTCAGGTACGTGGAATAAGAGTTAAGGAGTCTCACCAAAGATCTTTGGTTCCCCCCTCCACTAGTGATGGCGATGCACTGCAGGTTAGAGGTCGCCCTCCGCCTCCTCTATACGAAACCTTTGTGCCACCGCGAGCTAGTGAGTGTGCATCGTTATCCCATAGTGTATGTGCCCCACTGGGTCCTGAGAGTCAGGGTTCAGCGGAGATCGCTATGGATAACAAGGTCACAACTGCCCCTCGTTATTTTTCCCCTTTCGTGGAAGACTGTGTAGAGCGGGGTGCAGTTATCTCGACCTGGTCAGATGAGCAAGCTCTACGACAGGCTCGTGTTTGGGGGACCAATATGCCTCAGACTAAGCAAGGTTTAGGTTATGTCGAGCAAAGCTCACCTAGCCACGCTAACATTCGAGCTGTTTCCCACTCATGTCCGGTTGTTTCTCTTACCGATAAAGAAGACCCGAATGATGACGAGGATAGAGTACTTGATGCCCCTCAAGAGTTTGAAGATGGCATCACTTCTGCCATGGACGAACTGTGTGAGGTAAACTTAGGCACTGAATCAGATCATAGACCTATTTTTCATAGTGTCTTGTTATCTAACTCAGAGGCTCAAGAATACATCGTGCTACTCTCATAATTTAGGGATTACTTTGCTTGGAACTACACCGAGATGCCTGGTCTAAATCCGGATGTAGCGGTCCATAAACTAGCCATTAAGCCCGATGCAGTCCCTGTTAAACAAGCACCTCGTAGGATGAGGTTAGAAATAGAACAACAGGTGATCGCTGAAACTAAGAAGCTTATAGAAGCCGGTTTCATTCGTGAAGAGAAGTACCCTACTTGGCTTGCCAACATTGTCCTAATCCGAAAGAAGAACGGGCAGATTCGTGTCTGTATCGATTTCCATGATTTAAACAAGGCATGTCCTAAGGATGACTTTCCTCTTCCCATCCCCGAGCTTATGGTGGATATAACATCATCCCATAGCATTTTATCATTCATGGATGGTTCATCTGGTTACAACCAGATAAAGATGGACCCCGAGGAGGAGAAGTTTACTGCATTTCGTACACCTATAGGTATATTTTGCTACAAGGTGATGCCCTTTGATCTCAAGAATGCTGGGGCCACCTATCAACGTGCTATGACTGTTATCTTCAACGAGATGATACACGAGTAAGTTGAATGCTATGTGGATGATCTGGTAGTCAAAAGCAAGGTCCGTGGAGATCACCTTCAAGATCTACGAATCGTTTTTGAACGCCTGCGCAAATATGATTTAAAAATGAATCCCCTAAAATGCATATTTGGAGTTAGTGCAGGAAAGTTTCTAGGGTTTATAGTTCGCTACCGTGGCATTGAGATTGATCCTTCCATGATCAAAGCCATTGTAGATCTAAAACCCCCCAAAAGCCTTACCCAGTTAAGGTCTTTTCAAGGAAAGCTAGCCTTCCTGTGGAGATTTATCTCCAATTTGTCTGGCAGGTGTCACCCCTTCGCTGCCCTAGCAAAGAAAGACGCCCGCTTTCATTGGGATGAGCGTTGCCAGGAGGCCTTTGAGAGTATAAAGTGCTACCTGATAACCCCCCCTGTTTTAGCTGCACCCGTCCCAGGGAGGCCGTTAATTCTCTACACTATGGCCCTAGATGAGTCCTTGGGTGCATTGTTGGCTCAGGAGAATGAGGAAGGCAAGGAGAATGCCTTGTACTACCTCAGTAGACGGTTGATACCTGCAGAGCTGAAGTACCCGGCGATGGAAAAATAATGTCTAGCTTTGATCTTTACGGTATAGAAGCTCAGGCATTATATGCTTTCACACAAGGTCAACCTGATCTCTCGAGTCAACCCCTTGCAGTATCTGATGACCCGTCCGACCCTCTCAGGTCGTCTGGCATGATAGTCTATGATCCTATTGCAGTTTGACATCACTTTTGTCCCTCAGCGGGCCGTCAAAGGATAGGCTCTAGCTGATTTTCTTGCTGCTCACCCGATCCCTGCAGACTCCCCACTCAATGATGAGCTGCCTGACGAGCTAATCATGAGCGTGGATGAACAGGAGTCTCCTACTTAGGAGTTTTACTTTGACGGTGCATCATCCGTTAGAGCCTTGAGCCCGAATGAAACTCCTATAGTTAGGGTAGGCATGGGCCTCATTTTTGTATCCCCTGAAGGTCACACTCTGAGATATTCCTACAGTCTTTCAGAACCTCGTACCAATAATGAAGCTGAGTACGAAGCTCTGATTTTAGGACTAGAGTTGGCCATTCGGATGAATGTCATGCGGGTGAAAATCTTTGGAGACTCACAACTGATTATAAACCAAGTAGCGGGAGTCTACAAAGTACTTAAACCTGAGCTCTTGCCATATCACAACAAAGCAATGGAGCTCTTATGTTTGATTCCTGAAGTGACCTTAGCTAAAATTCCTAGATCTGCCAATGGCAAGGCAGATGTATTAGCTAAGTTAGTAAAGGAACTGGCTGACCCAACTGGCAACCCACTATCTATCGTTGTCCAATATCGTCAAGCCCTATGCCCCGCAGACCTGTCTTCTCCCAATCAGACCCTCACAGTGTTCTCAGTTGAGAAAGAATCAGACTGGAGAGTACCCTTTATAGAGTATTTGAAGCATGGCAGGCTTCCAGATGATATATCCCTTGCTACCCAGATCAGAAAGAGAGCTCTATCATTCACTTATGTGAACGACATCTTGTATCGACGCTTTTTCGACCAGATGTGGTTGTGTTGCCTCAACAACGAGGAGGCTCGCAAGATCATGGGCAAGATACATGAAGGTCTTTGCAGTGCTCATCAGTCCGGACCAAAAATGAAAGGCTGAATTAAACGCCTCGATTACTATTGGCTGACTATGATCCGTGATTACATGGAGCACGCTAGAAAGTGCCACCAGTGCCAAATTCATGGCACGGTGATTCACCAACCCCCTAATCCGCTACACCCTAATGTATCATCTTGGCCATTTGAGGGTTGGGGCACGGATGTAGTGGGTCCTATTGACCCTCCTTATTCTAAGGGTCATAGGTTCATTTTAGCTGCCACTAATTACTTCTCTAAGTGGGCAGAGGCTGTGCCACTTAAGAAAGTCAAATCAGAATATTTGATGCGTTTCTTTCGTGATCATATTGTCTATCGCTTTGGTGTCCCGCGCCGTATCATTTCAGATAACGGCCCATCGTTTAGAAGCACCAAAATTGCCAGATTTGCCCGCCGCCATAACATCAATTGGCGATACTCTTCAATTTACTATCCCAAGGCCAATGGCTTGGCGGAGGCATTCAATAAAACTCTCGTGCAATTAATAAGAAAAATCTTAGTTGCAAACAAACGAGAGTGACACGATAGACTTCCCGAAGCACTATGGGCCTATAGGACTACATACCGTACTCCTACTCAGTCTACCCCATATGCTTTGGCTTTCGGGGTCGAGGCCATCCTCCCACTTGAGGTCGAGCTCCCCTCATTGCGTGTGGCAGTCAGCCACAATCTTTCCCACGAAGATAACGCCCGACTACGGATGGAATAGCTTGATGGTTTAGAAGAGCTTCGCCTACAAGCTTATCAGAACCTCAAACTATACCATGCCCGTATGGCTCGATCACATGATCACCTTGTCCAACCCCGTGCTTTCCGGGTTGGCGAGTTGGTCCTTGTTTTACGCAGACCTATCATTTCGCGCCGTCGCCGAAGTGGTAAGTTCGAGCCTGTCTGGGAAGGCCCCTTTGCTGTAGAGCAAGTCTACGAAGGTGGTGCCTACCTACTCGTTGATGCTAATGGTGTTCACCCCATGCCTGTCATCAACGGGCAGTACTTGAAAAAGTACTATGCCTGAGTTCGCTCTTCACAAGGGAGGGGGTCTCCCTACCGCCTGTAAATACTCCCTTGTATATGTACCCCCTTTGGAGGGGCTTCTTCACTTCTCGGCAGTCTGTGTGGCCACGACGATTTGTCCTCTACCACACGACGTTTATCACGAGAAGTATGAGGCTATCCTTAGGGATGGTTAGGAGAGATGATATGATTCATATACTAACATAAACTCTAGACTCTATCATCTCCCTTGTCTGAACTCGATAAGGCCAGATCTTGACCCATATATGTCCAAATAACGATTCAAGTTCTATTTTCAATGGTGGGATCTTTAAATGTAACGTGTAAAATTTCTAAAAGAAAGACTAATCTGAGAAAAGTCTGAGAGCTTGAAACACGAAGTAAAATTTTGAGCGATTTTTTCCTTAGAAAGTACGGAACTTATTTTTCCTAATGAAAGATTTACCCCTGTCTTCTTTAGAAAATGAAGTAATTAGTGGTTGACTCCTCTAAGCGCTTGAAAGAAAATTATAATGATTCAAAGAAAAATGTATGCCTTCTCTCTTATCCCTTGCTTGGGATGATTTCTTATTTTGAACTAAAATCTATATCAAATTAAAATTAGATTTAGAGACGCATATTTTCCCAATCATTTTGCAGTTTTCTATCTCATAGGCGTCTTTCGCATGCTGATGAATCTACCTCATAATTTTCTTATTCAAGTCGTTCATTCTTATCATAAGATTGGATTTGCTTTGTGGATTCTTCTTCCTTGCACGAGAGAGTGAGTTTTTCTTCTCTTATGTTTGGAAGATAATCTTACAACTGAGAAATTTTTCCTTTAGGGATTTAGAAAGGGAGCCAGTTACAAAATAAAAGATGTACAAAGTGTATCAAACAATAAAAAGATGTGCAGTGCGCCAAAAATCAAAGATACACAAAGTGTATCAAAAATAAAAAATTGCACAAAATGCGCCACAAAGTTAAATGTGCACAAAGTGCATCAAGTAATTAAAAGATACGCAGTGCGCCAAATCAAGTTGAGGGGCTCAAAATGAGCCTAAAGTGAATAAGTAAATGGCTTCCCTTTCTTGTAAATCTCTAAGTCTTAGAAAATCCATACCCTTTGATATTTGTGATACTTGAGTTTGAAAATCATAATTTTGGATTCATTGTCATGCAACGATGTTCTATTAGATATAAAAATATTTTCATGCAAGAGGATTGAGAAGATTCAGTTTCTCTCTCTAATTTAAACCCTTTTGAGTTAAATATTTATTCAAAATATATAAGGGAGAAAGCCCATCTTAGCTTGTAGGGAGCTTAAGTTGGGTTAACAAAATTTAAATCCCTAACCTTTTCGGGTTTAGATGGAGTCAACCTATATTACTGAACTTTCGGAACCTTTTTAGGGTTCAAGATGATTAAGAGGTTAATTTTTCATTTCTAAGAATAATCCTTTTACTCTCTGATGAAATTTTCACTCTTTAGGAAATGTGTGAATCAAACTTCTCTCAGATTGACTGGTAAGAGCTTAAACATCTCCTAGTGGTCCCACTATTGAGTTTGTTTAAATGCTTACTATATTCTTTTAAAAATTCATGCACCAAAAATATTTTGACCCCACCATCCGATTATAGACCATTCTTAAGGACTAACATGAGTCTTACATTTATTGCACTTTTCTCTTTTGAGTTCTGGTTATTTGGGAGTTTCCCCCTCTCTATTCCCCCTGTTTCACTTGGTGCTCCCAAGTGTGATCTGGAATATCAAAATCAATTCAGACTTCTTTAGTACTGGGTCCATACCAACCTATGCTAGCTTGAGATGATAATGTTGATCCACTATCCTAATCTAAATTTCACTCACATATCAATCGTGTTTTGATTGTGCCCCTAGTTTTATTCATGTGGCGAATATGGCCTGGGTTATCAAAGCCAATCCTATCTCCCTCTTTGAGTTCTAATCATTAGAGGATATCTCATACTAGGAGTAACGCACGGATATGGTAAATGTTCCCTCTACCGGGTGTTATCTTCGACAGTACGAGACATACTTAGTCTATGGTTAAGAACATACAAAGAAAATATGCATCCATAAAATAAAAAAAGGGAAGCTCTTAGCAGAGCAAAACCGGTTGCCCTTGTCACAGGTGGAACCCGGTAATACTCTCTAAGAGCTCAAATTCCCTAAAGTCTTTCTTTTTTTCTCCTACGAAGCGTCTGAGTGATCGCTTCAAGGATGAGTTTACACTTGTGATTATTATGGTCTTTTATAATCATGATAGTCCTTGTCAGTGGTGTGATACATCTTGCTCAAGATATTAACATCCCACCTTCGCGAGCTCTGATTTCCTAGCAGGGAATTGTGGACCTCCGAAAGGACTACAGACACCATCGCCCCGCGAGGGGAGACAGTATCTGGCCAATGGAAGGGCAGATTCGATCATGCATACGATTAACTATTGAGGATAGCGGCTCTCACCAGCACACCCCGATGGGTAATAATATATATGATCTGATCGTCACAACGGGTTTCCCCCACCCGATACATTAGCTCGAATGGGGTTTATTTGAGAGTGGGATGCGGTTTCCCACGGGCGCAAGCCCCCGTGGTTAATTACATCTCAAGCCGGAGCCTGAGAATACTCTCGATTAAGGATTCTACATTATTCTTTCGAAATTGGGATTGGCACATAGGGCAGAGACTAGGAAGTCCTACTCGAAGGGAAAGAGAGGTTCAACTAGGCTTAGTCAACATGCACGGCTCACATCAGCATCCGGAGGGACTAAGGTAGTGAGAAGAAACTGGAGAAAAATAAATAAATCATGCACTCGAAACATGCAGGAGGGAAGGATGGAGGTGGCGTCATCCGTGTGACGCGGATATGTAGGGTTTAGGGTCTCTGGAAGACAGAAGACCTACCTACTGATGAGGCGCACTACGAAACAATAGTAGCCTTGAATCCTAAATCTAATGGGTTTAGTGTTCTACGCAACACTAACACCCGTGTCTTAACTAATGCAATACAAAACTTGGACTTACCCCGGCCTGGAAGGGGGAGCCAGCTAACCACCTAGTCGCTTCAAAACCATGTTGTCCAGTCATTTAATGAAAGATGGGTGGGTAGGTTATGGTTCTTGGAAGTAGGGCCGACATCTAGAGAATTTCCTAATTGGCCCCAGACTGATGTTGGGTGAATGCTTCTAGAGCTAATGCAATTAAAATTTTGATTTAGTTAGTTTCTAATGCAATGCATGCTAGTTAAAGTATCCAAATCAGGTATGCACAGAACTTTAAAAAGGCTTATAAAATAATTTTTAGAATTAGACTGGGCTTCCCCAGGTCCGGCACCTCATCCTCATAGGTCAGATTATCCGGACTCTACCCGCAGGCGGGGAAGTGTCTTATAGAAGGAAAAAGAAATGCATTAATATGCATGCGACCCCGGACGATTCCGGCAATTCCCTAGGTCGTTAAGTTTCTAAATTATTTAAATCTTAAAATTTGAATGTTAGTTGTGAGTAGAAAAGTTTTAGTCCTTAAAGAGCCTAACGAAATCCAGGCTAAAACAAAAGCGACATGCAAAACGCCAAGAAACTAAGAAAAGCAAACAATCCTAGAGGCACACAATCATAAAACACATCAAAATTATCCAAACAAATTAATAAATGTCCATAGGCCAACTGCCCTTAATTACAACCCAGGGTCTGCAGAAAATTAAAGTGGCCGGGCACCACTGCCAACAACCCGGATTTCTAGTCCTAAGACTGACGCAAGTTATTTTGAGTGGGATACACTTGGTCTTCATCTTCTTGATCTTCTCTTTCTTAGACTCCTTGGATCTGAGCTCCCTCGGACTCCTTGGACCTCAGCTTCCTTGGACTCCTCGGGTAGTAGAATAATCCAAATTTGGATTCCCAAACAGAAAAGGACTATCCTCATATTGGGTGTCCTTTTCTCTTTGGGCATCCAACCTTTGGATTCTTGTATCCCCACTCAAAATAAACTTTCACAACTCTATACCAGATTACAAGTGATTTACATTAATGAAAAGCAGTAAATCTAGACTCCCCTGCAAGGTTATCCTAATAAAAGTCATCCCAAGCAGTTTAATATATCACAAGCAGTTATAAGAAAATGAAATGCTCATCACAGCCACACTTGGCCATGCTCTTAATTATTTTGAGGGCTAAGCAAGCTTTGGAGCACCTGTAGCAATTCATAATGATTTTTTTTTTATTAGCCCTCATTTATTTAGGGGGGCTGAGCAATTTCTGAAGCACCTGCATAAAACAGCATTAATTTTTAAATCATGATTATTGCCCCCCTTATATTTAGCGCTGCATGAGCATGGCCACCTGCAGAAAACATCATTAGTATCAAAAATCGATCCTAACCTATGGGTAGTCTATCGTGCAATCACATCAATTCCCAGAGTGCAGTAAAAGTAAACAAACACACCAGCATCATCTCAATCACAACATGCAGTGAAATCTCAGAAATCTCGGCACACAACAGAAAAGTAAACACCGGCCTAACCTAGATCTAGAAGTGGTGCCCTAACAAACCATCTAGATGTGTGTGAAAAGCTGTGTAGCTGAGGTAGATCTTAAGCTGGGTAGTTAGTTACAATTGCCTACTGTCCAGGTTGGTTGTAGGTCTAAAAAGGGAATTTTATTTAAAGTCCAAATATTAGTGAATTAAGATCAATCTTAGTTGATTTAATGTGTGGATCAGTTTTAGTTCTTAGGGTGATGATATTTGAAGTTTAAATTGCATCGGTGAGTTTTAGGGAGTTCGGGGACCACCTATACACTAAGCAAAAAGGGGGGTCCAAAATTGACTTTTTGATTAAAGGGTATTCATGACTAGCTAATATTTTTATAAAATACTAGGCCTTAACCTGATCAGTTAGACAGTTAGCATGCCCAGTTTGGATTCTTCTATCCAAAGTTATGAATTTCTGAAGTTTTGGTCTCGTTTTGAACTAAGTTTGACCGGATTGTTGACTTTTTGATTTAAGTTGATTTCTGGACACCTAATATTTTTAACAAATACTAGACCTTAATGTGAGTTGAATTCCTTTTAGTTTGCTGGATTTGGAGTTTCCTACGCAAAGTTATGAATTTTAGAAGTTTCGGGCCCTAGACTATAGACTACGGTTGACCGAAGAGTTGACTTTTTAATTTCAGTTGGTTTCTGGACACCTAATATTTTTAGCAAGTACTAGACCTTAATATGAGTTGAATGCCTTTTAGTTTGCCCATTTTGGAATTTTCTGTAATTAGTTATGATTTTTAGAAGTTAGGGCAATTAAAGGAATTATCGAAATTGCCTAATTAGGGGTATTTTGGGGGTTTTGGCCCAAATCAGCTCCAAACTGATTGGAATCACCCCCAAAGGTCAGAAATGACCTAAGAAGGTGTTCCCAAGTGTTTGGGGAAAATTTGGGATTTTTAATAATTTTTAATGATTTAATTAAGGCAAAAAGGTGATTTTTGATTAAGGTTGAATTAAAGTCTAGATTAAAGTTCAATTAAGGGGCCCCAATTATCTAAGGTTGGGGAATGAATTTTGGAGAGTTTGAGGTATTATGGGTATTTTTCTGATTTAAAATGGATTTATTAGATTTTTCTGAAGTTTCTAAGGCTTAATTAACGGGTAGATTAGGGTTTGCTAATTAAGTGTTTTAAAGAGTTCAGAAAATTCCTAGAAAATTCTGAGGGGTTTAGGATGTCACTATGTTTAAGTGTTTCAAATTTCAAGTCATTCGGGGTTCTACCCTAATTCCTGGAATTTTTCTAAGTTTGCTAGACGGGTCCTTAATTGTTGTCCTTAGGGTGTCACTACGTTATATAGGAGTGAAGTGAAGTAACTAACCCTCAGGCATAATACAGAGGGTAAATGCAGCAGATATAAACACACCAAGCCATATCCTTAAATCTAGGAGAGCCTAGGCTACGTGCTTGTGCAACCTACACATGTAAGGACTACGAAAGCACTAAGTAAAGAAGCCTAATGAAGTGATTAGTGAATGATTGGGATACAATCATTCACTAATCCTTCTCCCACATGAATGCTTTTCAAACATATAGTCTAGGTTTAAAATTTCAAAGAGGTAGACCTCCCAAAATTAGGGGATTTAAATAATATTTAATTTTAAAATAAGCTTTAAAATACATAAATATCATAAATATATAATAATATAGGTTTAAAGATAAGCTAGTTGAAATTAGTTCAATTCATAGGCATGGGAGGCCTACCAGCCACCAAGGGATTTTAAAATAATTTTTATTTTAAAATAATTAATTATATTAATCAAATAATATTTAAATAGTTAAGTAACCAAGTAATACAGAAAACATCCAGAAAGGACAGAATTAGATGAAGGAAATAATTTTAAATCAAAGTTCACATTTTTCTGAAAAGAACGAGGTATTGCACGCAAAAATCCGATTTAAAACGAGAAAGTTATGAATTTTTGAAGTTTAAATAGATTTAAAGGTAATTTTGAAATAATTTAAAATGATTAATATTTGAAAATAATTAATTATTTTAAAATAAATCAGATATAATATCTGAATTTTAAAATAAATTTAAATAACAATAAAATAACTTTAAAGTATAAAAATAAATAATGTAATAATAGTCAAGATAGTTTCAAAGTATTAACAATATAACAATATTATTAAAATAATAATATTATTAATTTAATAATGTTAGAATAATGTTAATAATAATAATGAACTATTAACATTATAATAACATGAATATTTAATGTAGTAATGATAATAATATTATTATTAATGATATTGATATTAAAATAATATTAATAATGATAATCAATATTAATATTATAATAATATAAATATTAATATAATAATATTATTGAAATAATAATATTATTATCAATCATGATATTGATATTATAACAATATCAATAATGATAATAAATATTAATATTATGATAATATAAATATTAATATAATAATAATATTATTAAAATAATAATACTATTATTAATCATAATCTTGACATTATAATAATATTAATAATAATAATTAATATTAATATTATAATAATATAAATATTAATATAATAATAATATTATTAAAATAATAATACTATTATTAATCATAATATTGATATTATAATAATATTAATAATAATAATTAATATTAATATTATAATAATATAAATATTAATATAATAATAATATTATTAAAATAATAATACTATTATTAATCATAATATTGATATTATAATAATATTAATAATAATAATTAATATTAATATTATAATAATATAAATATTAATATAATAATAATATTATTAAAATAATAATACTATTATTAATCATAATATTGATATTATAATAATATTAATAATAATAATTAATACTAATATTATAATAGTAATGGTAATAAAAGTAATTAGGATAATTAAAATGGTTAAAAAAGTAATAATAATAATAATAATAATAATAATAATAATAATAATAATAATTATAATAATAATTTTTAAGATAACATTTTAAATAATAATAATGATAATAATAATAATAATTTAAAATAGAATAGAAATAATAATAATAATAATAATAATAATAGTAAAAATAATAATAATAATAATAATGATAATAATAATAATATTAATAATATTAATGATATAAATAATATGACTTAATATTATTTAAAAAATAAATTTTCTGATTTTTTTTATTAATTAATTATTAAATAATTATTTAAATAATATCATGTTAAAAAAAAGAATTAAAAAAAAATTAATTTTAATTAAAACGGCGGCGGCGGCGCGACGGCGGGCCACGTGGCGGCCCGGGATTGGTTCCGCGGTCCCGGGCAATGATTGGGGAGAGAACCGCGGCGGCGCGGCGGCGAGCCATGCGTCGAAGCCGGATAGGCTCCGCGGTTTCGGCAATGATTGCCGCAGCGGGCAATCATTGCCGCAATGACTGCGGCAATGATTGCCGCGGCCGCGGTCACTTGACCACGTAGGACGCGAACGCGGAGCCGTTCGATCTTCCGTGGTTCGAAATCGACGGCCAGGATCACGTCGGACGGAGCCAGGATTCGCGGGATTCGAACATACGGTTGATCAGAACCGCGGAACGGCGGGATCTTAACCGTTGATCGAGGGATCAACGGTCCAGATCCCGCCTAGCTGTACGTGAGCGTAACCCAAAACCCTAATGGGTTTTTGGGCTCGTTCTCGCGATCGGGTGGATCAAACTAAGTGAAATTTTAACCCTAGACTCCAAACATGAAGAGCATTCGTGTGGGATGATTGGTTTGGCTTAAAACGCGCTTTACGAAAAGCTATTTAACCCTAAGTGTTCTAGACTAGGGTTTGGGATTTCACCTTGATTAATGGACGGTTTAACCCGTTTAAGGACTCTCTGAACTTGTAGTTTGTCCACGAATGATTTCCCAGTTGAACTCAAGCCTCGATTCGCCTTGGATCGGTCGGGATTCGTCTAGGAAGGAATTTCGTCTTGGTTCGCCGGAAAGATCGCCGCCGGTGGGCCTGACCGGTGGAGTTTGACTTGGAAAAGGTGGAGGGAGTTTGTGGGAGCTCCGACCCTAGAGATCTCGGATTGGGGAGGTCTAGGGAGAGAGCAAGAGAAGAAGTCCTCCTAAACGAACCCTAATGTTCTATTTATATCCTTAAGCCTTTGATTAACGGCCAAGATCAAATCCTTGATCAATTAGGAGGGAAAAGGGCTCAAATAGCCGTGGTCTTGAGTTTTGGATGGATTAGGAAAGGATTAGAGCTTTAAATAGGATCTAAATGGTCTTTAATGGGTGTATTTGACCCATTATGACTTGGGTTGACCAAGTCAACCATTGACTTGGTCAACCTAGTCAAATAGACCCACAAGGTGAGGGGATTTGGTTCATGGGTCAAGGGATGGGTAAAGGTTTGATTCAAATTTGATTTGGGTTGATTTAGACCCATTAGGGTCTATATGGGTCAACCTGGGTTGACCTGGTCAACCAGGTTGACCCAGGGCTAAGACCTAGGCCCAATGGGTCAAGCCTGATCCACTGAGTCCAGTGGAGGAGAGAATAGGGCTTGGAGAGCCCCTGGATTGGGTTTGAATCTAATTTGGGCTTGATTTAGACCCATATGGGTTTAATGGGTCAACCTGGGTTGACCTGGTCAACCAGGTTGACCCAGGGCCTGGGTCTGGGCTCAACAGACTCAGGTTGACCCATTGAACACAAGGGAGAGGGTCTTGGGCCCTGACTTGGTCAATTTGACCAGGTCAACTCCCTTGACCAAGCCTGGGAGAAAATCAGGGTCAACAAACGGACCCCCAACAGGAGTGGCGAACAAACTCGTGAACCGCTCGTGTTGGCGTTGACCGAATGTGACAGAAGAAGTAGAGTAAAGGTTCCAGGAAAGGGTGCCAAAAGAGGTGAAAGAGAGCAAAGGGGGATCTTCTCCTGGCCTTGCCTTACAGCAAGGGCAGAGCCAAGGAGAAAGCGGAAAGCAAAAATAGTAACAGGTCACAAAAAGGTGACAGAGTAAAAGGAAATCCCATCCTCACCTTGCCCTGTAGCAAGGGCAGAGCTGAGGGGGAGACCAAAAAAAAGGTGAGGTAGTAAAGAAAACCAACTATCCATCTGACCGCATCGAAACAACAAGATGGAGGGTGAAAGGGTGGTGAGGTATGCCTTCCAGGGACACTATCAGGCTCACTCGACCAAGTAAAGTCTGATGTCTGCTTGATCAGAGCAAAACAATCAGGGAAGAAGTAGTGGTGAGGAATGCCTCCCAGGGACACTGTCGGGCTCACTCAACCAGGTAAAGTAAAACCATCTACCTAACTGTTCATTTCAAACAGCAGAATAGAAGGTGAAAGGATCCCGTCTCCTCCTGCTCCTTTCGGAACAGCGGATAGGGGTGACTCAATACTTCTGCCTGACCTCAGCAAAAGTAAATAAGCCACGAAATTGGAGTCTGCGTAGTCTTTTACAGAACATCCAGAGTAAAGGGGTGGTGAGGAATGCCTCCCAGGGACTCTGTCGGGCTCTCTCGACCGGTAAGTAAAACCAACTACCTGACTGTTCATTTCAAACAGCAGGATAGAAGGTGAAAGGATCCCGTCTCCTCCTGCTCCTTTCGGAACAGCGGATAGGGGTGACTCAATACTTCTGCCTGACCTCAGCAAAAGTAAATAAGCCACGAAATTGGAGTCTGCGTAGTCTTTTACAGAACATCCAGAGTAAAGGGGTGGTGAGGAATGCCTCCCAGGGACTCTGTCGGGCTCTCTCGACCGGTAAGTAAAACCAACTACCTGACCGTTCATTTCAAACAGCAGGATAGAAGGTGAAAGGATCCCGTCTCCTCCTGCTCCTTTCGAAACAGCGGATAGGGGTGACTCAATACTTCTGCCTGACCTCAGCAAAAGTAAATAAGCCACGAAATTGGAGTATGCGTAGTCTTTTACAGAACATCCAGAGTAAAGGTGGTGGTGGGGAATGCCTCCCAGGGACTCTGTCGGGCTCCCACTCAACCAGGTAAAGTCTGATGTCTGCTTGATCAGAGCAAGACGACCAGGGTAAAGGTCTGATGTCTACCAGAGCGGCAGGACAGTCAGGGTAAAGGTGTGGTGAGCTAGGCCTCGCAGGGGCTCTGCGGGGTGCTCCCAACCAAGTAAAGCCTGATGTCTACTCGGCGCATATGCCTGCAGCAGAGCGATCAGGAAAAAGAGGTGGTGAGATATGCCTCCCAGGGGCTCTGTGAGGCACTCTCAACCAAGTAAAGTCTGATGCCTACCCGGCGCATATGCCTGCAGTAGAGCGATCAGGGAAAGTCATCTCAACCATACCCTAACACGTATATGTGTAGAGATGGGAAGAGGAGTAGTAAAATGGAAAATTTCAAAGAGAGGAGGGTCGTCTAAGGAGTTTCAAACTAGTGTTTTGGGTACCACGTGGTAGAGGACAAGTCGTCGTGGCCACGAGTATCCAAATGCCAGTGAAACTGCCTAGGCGAAACCAAGATCATACAAACCTGGAAGCACCAGAATGATGCCTCGAGAGACCATAGGGAAAGGTACACCCTCAACAAAGTGTGAGAGGGGTGATCTCATTCCCAATGAGTAGCTAAAGTAGCAAGGAGGACACACTTGTTACAGAGAAAAGGACTATATCAATGAGAAATAATCATAGAAGACTACAGTGGTACACCCACGTAAGCTAGTGGGACCTTGTAGAGGTGGAAAGCAACATAAACACATCCAAGGGACCGCTCTACAGCCAGGAGTCGGGTCACGGTGGGAAAGTATGTCACTACAAGACAAGTGAAATGATTTTCTGCTAGAAAATCAAAGTTCACTAAGAAGCGACGCTAACATCTGAGACTTGATGTACTGCATCTCAACTAGGAAAGCGCACAAGAGTAGCGAGAGGACACACTCGCCACTAAGGGAAGTAACATCGCATAGGAATGATATTTATGAAAAGCTCACAGTGGTGGCACCCACACAAACTGGTGGGACCCTGTGGGAAGTGGAATAATATCAGTACATCCGTAGAGCTACCCCCGCAGCTGAGAGTAGAGTACGAATGAGAGAGAAAGTAAAGTAGAAAATGAGTTGATTTTCTACTAGAAAATCAGAGCTCTCAAGTCAGTGATGCTAACGCCGGTAACCAGGCGTACTGCAACACTACTGGGAAAACAACTCAAGATGGCGAGGAGACACACTCGCCATTGAGGGAAATGATTTATGAGTAAAATCAATAAACATCAAACATCACAGCGGTAACACTCACCCTAACCGGGGGGACCCTGTGAGAGGCAGGAGCGACACTACCAAACCCATAGGACTGCTCTAGTAGCTGAGAGCAAGGCAAGGGTGAAAAAGTAGGTCACTAAAAGAAACTGGAGAGCTGATTCCCGACTAGGGAATCAGAGCTCGCGAAGGTGGGATGTTAACATCTTGAGCAAGATGTATCACACCACCAACAAGGACTATCATGATTGTAAAAGATCATAATAATCACAAGTGCAAACTCATCCTTGAAGCGATCACTCAGACGCTTCGTAGGAGAAGAAAAGAAAGACTTTGGGGAATTTGAGCTCTTAGAGAGTATTACCGGGTTCCTCCTGTGACAAGGGCAACCGATTTTGCTCTACTGAGAGCTTCCTTCTTTTATTTTATAGATGCATTCTTTTACATGTTCTTGATCATAGACTAAGTATATCTCGTACTGTCGAAGACAACACGCGGCAGAGGGAACGTTTACCATATCCGTGCGTTACTCTAGTATGAGATATCCTCTAATGATTGAAACACAAAGAGGGAGGTAAGATTGGCTTTGATAACCCAGGCCATATTCGCCACATGAATAAAACTGGGGGCACAATCAGAATACGATTGATATGTGAATGAAATTTAGATTAGGATAGTGGATCAACATTACCATCCCTAGCTAGCATAGGTTGGTATGGACCCGGTACAAAAGAAGTCTAAATTAGTTTTGATATTCCAGACCACACTTGGGAGCACCAAGTGAAACTGGGGGACAGAGAGGGGGAAACTCCCAAATTACCAGAACTCAGAAGAGGAAGGTAAAATAAATGCGAGACTCTTATCAGTCCTTAAGAATGGTCTATAACCAGATGGTGGGGTCAAAATATTTTCGTGCACGAATTTTTTAAAAGAATATGGCAAGCATTTAAACAAACTCAATAGTGTGACCACTAAGAGATGTTTAAGCCCTTACCAATCAATCTGAGATAAGTCTGATTCATACATTTCCTAAAGAGTGAAAATTTTATTAGAGAGTGAAAGAACTATTCTTAGAAATGAAAAATTAACCTCTTAATCATCTTGAACCTAAAAAAGAGGCTCCGAAAGTTCAGCAATATAGGTTGACTCCATCTAAACTCGAAAAGGTTAGGGGCTTAAATTTTGCTAACCCAGCTTAAGCCCCCTACAAGCTAAGCTGGGCTTTCTCTCTTACATATTTTGAATAAATATCTAATTCAAAAGGGTGCAAATTAGAGAGAGAAACTGAACCTTCTCAATCTTCTTGCATGAAAATATTTTTATATCTAATAGAACATTCTTGCACGATGATAAATCCAAAATCATGATTTTCAAACTCAAGTACCACAAATATCAAAGGGTATGGATTTTCTGAGACTTAGAGATTTACAAGAAAGGGAAGCCATTTACTTATCCACTTTGGGCTCATTTTGAGCCCCTCAACTTGATTTGGCGCACTGCGCACCTTTTAATTACTTGATACACTTTGTATATCCTTGACTTTATGGCGCATTTTGCGCAACTTTCCACTTTTGATACACTTTGTGTATCTTTGATTTTTGGCGCACTGCGCATCTTTTCATTTGTTTGATACACTTTGTGTATCTTTGATTTCATAATTGGCTCCCTTTCCAAATCCCTAAAAGAAAACTTTCTCAGTTGTGAGATTATCCTCCAAACATAAGAGAAGAAAAACTCACTCTCTTGTGCAAGGAAGAAAAAAAATCCACAAAGCAAACCCAATCCTATGATAAGGGTGAACGACTTGAATAAGAAAATTATGAGGTAGATTCATCAGCGTGCGAAAGACGCCTATGAGATAGAAAACTGCAAGATGATTGGGAAAATACACGTCTCTAAATCTAATTTCAATTTGATATAGATTTTAGCTCAAAATAGGAAATCATCCCAGGGAAGGGATGAGAGAGAAGGCATACATTTTTTTTTTGAATCATTATAATTGTCCTTCAAGCGTTTAGAGGAGTCAACCACCAATTACTTAATTTTCTAAAGAAGACAGGGGTAAGTCCTTCATTAGGAAAAATAAATTCTATACTTTCTAAGGAAAAATTCTCTAAAAAAATCCACCTTGTGTCTCAAGCTCTCAGACTTTTCTCAGATTAATCTTTCTTTTAAAAAATTTGCACATTAAATTTAAAGATCCCACTATTGAAAATAGAACTTGAATTTGTATTTGGATTGATATGGGTCAAAATCTGGCCTAGAAGAGTTCAGACAAGGGAGATGATAGAGACCAGAGTTTATGTCAGTGTACGGATCATATCATCTCACCTCATCACACCTAAGGATAGCCTCATACTTCTCGTAAAAAAACATCGTGTGGTAGAGGACAAATCGTCGTGGCCACACAGACTGTCGAAAAGTGAAGAAGCCCCTCCAAAGGGGGGACATATACAGGGGAGTATTTACAGGCGGTAGGGAGACCCCCTCCCTCTCGAAGAGTGAACTCAGGCATAGTACTTTTTCAAGTACTGCCCGTTGATGACAGGCATAGGGTGAACACCATTGGCATCAACGAGTAGGTAGGCACCACCTTCATAAACTTGCTCTACAGCAAAGGGGCCTTCCCAAACAGGCTCGAACTTACCACTTCGGCGACGGCGCGAAATGATAGGTCTGCGTAAAACAAGGACCAACTCGCCAACCCGGAAAGCACGGGGTCGGACAAGGCGATCATGTGATCGAGCCATACGTGCCTGGTATAGTTTGAGGTTCTGATAAGCTTGTAGGCGAAGCTCTTCTAAACCATCAAGCTCTTCTGTCCGTAGTCGGGCGTTATCTTCGTGGGAAAGATTGTGGCTGACTGCCACACGTAACGAGGGGAGCTCGACCTCAAGTGGAAGGACGGCCTCGACCCCGAAAGCCAAAGCATATGGGGTAGACTGAGTAGGAGTACGGTATGTAGTCCTATAGGCCCATAGTGCTTCGGGAAGTCTATCGTGCCACTCTCGTTTGTTTGCAACCAGGATTTTTCTTATTAATTGCACGAGAGTTTTATTGAATGCTTCCGCCAAGCCATTGGCCTTGGGATAGTAAATTGAAGAGTATCGCCAATTGATGTTATGGCGGCGGGCAAATCTAGCAATTTTGGTGCTTCTAAACGACGGGCCGTTATCTGAAATGATACGGCGTGGGACACCAAAGCGATAGACAATATGATCACGAAAGAAACGCATCACATCTTCTGATTTAACTTCCTTAAGTGGCACAGCCTCTGCCCACTTAGAGAAGTAATCAGTGGCAGCTAAAATGAACCTATGGCCCTTAGAGGAAGGAGGGTCAATAGGACCCACTACATCCGTGCCCCAGCCCTCGAATGGCCAAGATGATACAGTAGGGTGCAGCGGATTAGGGGGTTGGTGAATCACCGTGCCATGAATTTGGCACTGGTGGCACTTTCTAGCGTGCTCCATACAATCACGGATCATAGTCGGCCAATAGTAACCGAGGCGTTTAATTCTGCCTTTCATTTTTGGTCCGGACTGATGGGCACCGCAAAGACCTTCATGTATCTCGCCCATGACCTTGCGAGCCTCCTCGTTGTTGAGGCAACGCAACCACATTTGGTCGAAAGAGCGTCGATACAAGGTATCGTTCACATAAGTGAATGATAGGGCTCTCTTTCTGACCTGGGCAGCAAGAGATCTATCATCTGGAAGCCTGCCATGCTTCAAATACTCTATAAAGGGTACTCTCCAGTCTGATTCTTCCTCAACTGAGGATACTGTGAGGGTCTGATCGGGAGAAGACAGGTCTGCGGGGCATAGGGCTTGACGACACTGGACAACGATTGACAGTGGGTTGCCAGTTGGGTCAGCCAGTTCATTTGCTAACTTAGCTAATGCATCTGCCTTGCCATTGGCAGATCTAGGGATTTTAGCTAAGGTCACTTCAGGAATCAAACACAAGAGCTCCATTGCCTTGCTGTGATAAGGCAAGAGCTCAGGTTTAAGCACTTTGTAGACTCCCGCTACTTGATTTATGATCAGTTGTGAGTCTCCAAAGATTTTCACCCGCATGACATTCATCTGAATGGCCAACTCTAGTCCTAAAATCAGAGCTTCGTACTCAGCTTCATTATTAGTACGAGGTTCTGAAAGACTGTAGGAATATCTCAGAGTGTGACCTTCAGGGGATACGAAAATGAGGCCCAGACCTACTCTAACTATAGGAGTTTCATTCGGGCTCAAGGCTCTAACGGACGACGCACCGTCAAAGTAAAACTCCCAAGTAGGGGACTCCTGCTCCACCACACTCATGATTAGCTCGTCAGGCAGCTCATCATTGAGTGGGGAGTCTGCAGGGATCGGGTGAGCAGCAAGAAAATCAGCTAGAGTCTGTCCTTTGACGGCCCGCTGCGGGACGAAAGTGATGTCAAACTGCAGTAGGATCATAGACCATCGTGCCAGACGACCTGAGAGGGTCGGACGGGTCATCAGATACTGCAAGGGGTTGACTCGAGAGATTAGGTTGACCTTATGTGAAAGCATATAATGCCTAAGCTTCTGTACCGCGAAGATCAAAGCTAAACACTGCTTTTCCATCGCGGGGTACTTCAGCTCTGCGGGTATCAACCGTCTACTGAGGTAGTACAAGGCATTCTCCTTGCCTTCCTCATTCTCTTGAGCCAATAATGCACCCAAGGACTCATCCAGGGCCGTAGTGTAGAGAATTAACGGCCTCCCTGGGATGGGTGCAGCTAAAACAGGGGGGTTTATCAGGTAACGCTTTATACTCTCAAAGGCCTCCTGACAACGCTCATCCCAGTGAAAGCGGGCGTCTTTCTTTGCTAGGGCAGCAAAGGGGTGACACCTACCGGACAAATTGGAGATAAATCTCCGCAGGAAGGCTAACTTTCCTTGAAAAGACCTTAGCTGGGTAAGACTTTTAGGGGGTTTTAGATCTACTATGGCTTTGATCATGGAAGGGTCAATCTCAATGCCACGGTAGCGAACTATAAACCCCAGGAACTTTCCTGCACTAACTCCAAATGCGCATTTTAGAGGATTCATTTTCAAATCATATTTGCGTAGGCGTTCAAAAACGATTCGTAGATCTCGAAGGTGACCTCCACGGACCTTGCTTTTGACTACCAGATCATCCACATAGCATTCAACTTGCTCGTGTATCATCTCGTCGAAGATAACAGTCATAGCACGTTGATAGGTGGCCCCGGCATTCTTGAGACCAAAGGGCATCACCTTGTAGCAGAACACACCTATAGGTGTGCGAAACGTAGTAAACTTTTCCTCTTCGGGGTCCATCTTTATCTGATTGTAACCAGACGAACCGTCCATGAAGGAGAAAATGCTATGGGACGACGCTATATCCACCATAAGCTCGGGGATAGGAAGAGGGAAATCGTCCTTAGGACATGCCTTGTTTAAATCACGGAAGTCGATACAGACACGAATCTGCCCGTTCTTTTTCCGGACTGGAACAATGTTGGCAAGCCAAGTAGGGTACTTCTCTTCACGAATGAAATCAGCCTCTATAAGCTTCTTAGTTTCAGCGATCACCTGTTGTTCTATTTCTAACCTCATCCTACGAGGTGCTTGTTTAACAGGGACTGCGTCAGACTTAATGGCTAGTTTATGGACTGCTACATCTGGATTTAGACCAGGCATCTCGGTGTAGTTCCAGGCAAAGCAATCTTTAAACTCTGAGAGTAGCTCGATGTATTCTTGAGCCTCTGAGTCAGATAGCAAGACACTATGAAAAATAGGTCTAGGATCTGATTCAGTGCCTAAGTTTACCTCACACAACTCGTCCATGGCGGAAGTGATGCCATCTTCAAACTCTTGAGGAGCATCGAGTACTCTATCCTCATCATCACCCGGGTCTTCTTTATCGGTAAGAGAAACAACCGGGTATGAGTGGGAAACCGTTCGGATGTTAGCATGGTTAGGTGAGCTCTGCTCGACATAACCTAAGCCTTGCTTAGTTTGAGGCATATCAGTCCGCCAAACACGAGCCTGTCGTAGAGCTTGTTCATCTGACCAAGTCGAGATGACTGCACCCCGCTCTACACAGTCTTCCACGAAAGGAGAAAAATAACGAGGGGCAGTCGTGACCCTGTTATCCATAGCGGTCTCCGCTGAACCCTGACTCCCAGGACCCAGTGGGGCACCTACACTATGGGATAACGAGGCACACTCACTAGCTCGTGGTGGCACAAAGGTTTCATACAGAGGAGGCGGAGGGCGACCTCTAACTTGTAGTGCGCCACCATCACTAGTGGAGGGGGTAACCAAAGATCTTTGGTGAGACTCCTCAACTCTTATTCCACGTATCTGACGGGAAAGGGATTGTTGACTAGTGGTCTGACGTCGGGGGTCTACCTCCTCGTCTGAACCACTATCAATAACTAAACCACCCTCGGGTATCAGGTACCTACAAAAGGTAGGCAGTGAACTATAATCAGTGAAGTCCGGGGCTGGTGAGGGAGCTGAGCGATGAGGGGTAGTGATCATCTCATCGTCAGAGGAGTCGGACTCAACAGTCAAAGGAGAAGCATAAAGATATGAGGGAGGAGGGATTTGAGTATCGTAGTTTCGCGGCGGGCGAGTCGACCCTCTACCTCTACCTCTACCTCGCTCTCCCCTACTTCTACTAGGGGGAACATCGTGCCCAACTGCAAATTGGAAAGGAGATCTAACAGGATCTGCAGTGGGGGTATCTGCCTCAATACTAACCTGTGACGGACCTTGCACAGGTAGCTGTACAGGACCCTGTACAGTACTGGCAGGTGTCACTGGTGACTGGGCAGAAGGAGGTTTACTCTTCTTACGAGGTATGTAATGCTCAGCATCATCGTAAATAGAGACCTCATGCACGGAAAAGGGTTGGGTATCCCCGGGAATGGAGTACTCGACTTCATTCCTCATATACTTCATACATTGGTGCAGGGTGGAGGGCACCATTCCATACTCATGAATCCAGGGCCTTCCTAAGAGAGCCCTGTATGAAGTATCTGCCTCGATCACATGAAACTTCGCCTCAGTAAGGAAATTTCCAAACTTCAGGGGTAGGGTGATAGACCCTAGGGCACGCTGTCCTTGGTCATTGAAGCCTTTCAACATAATCTTATCGGAGGTTAACTTCAAATGACCCAGGGAGAGGCTCTTCAAAGTTTCATAACTCAGGATGTTTACTGAAGCTCCTTGGTCAATGAGGACCCTGTTCAACTCATAACCATTGACTTCAGCGGTGACATACAAAGGACGATTGTGATCAGAGGTACCCAAGAGGAGATCACGATCTGAAAAGGTAATGCACGGCATCTCTCTCAAAAGGCATGCATCTCCAACAGATTCGGAAGCAAAGAAGGCTTGATAGGACTCTGGCTCGAGTAGTGCTTTTACCAGGGTCTCTCTCAAGTCAGAAGACATCATCAAAGCGTCATAGACACTGAGAAGGGCAGGAATTTTCCTTAAATGGGCCAACACATTGTAATCGACCTCCAGCTGAGGGCCTTTCCCTTTCTCCTTAGACTGCTCTTGGGAGGAAGGGATAGGATCGTCCTGCTGGGTAACAATGTTCTTATCTTTTTCTTTTGTATTCTTAGCCATCCTAGGTGGAAGAACCTTCCCTGAACGCAAGTGAACTTCCTGTATCGAGTCATCTTTGACAGGAGATTCACTTGGTTCAACGGTGATGGCATGTGTTGGCTCCAAGGAAAGTGACTGGAGTGGGTTCTCGGATTCATCTTCTGAATCCATGTAACAACCACCCTCCGGAATCATAAAGACTGGTTCCTCATCACACTCAGACTCTTCATCACATACAGAACCATCATAAGAAACATGTAAAATATTGAAAGAGCGAGTGCTAGAAGAAATAAAAGTAGGAGCAGAACACCAGAAGTAGCCAGAATCACCTTCTTCTATTATTTCATCATCAGTTGAAGGGAGAACGAAATCCTTCAGCGTAAGTGCTGGAAGGCGTCCCGTCTTCCCCTCAGAAGTTACAACAAACTTTTCCTTTTCATACATCTTTTTATTACATAAAATAGGAAAAGAAATGTGCTCAGTAGGCACTACAACAGGAGAAGAAAAAGGTGCTGGCGAAGAAACTGGGCTGGCAACTGTCGATTTGGCCTGGGTAGGCCTCCTCTCAACTGCCTCTGAACTCTGAACTGTCTGTCGGATCATCTGCCTCGTCTTCGAGAGAGTGCTAACTGCCACTCCCCCTCAGAACCTCTGGGTGATCTGCCACGACTGCTCTGTCTGCCACTCTGGCTGTCACTACAACTACTGGAGCCCGAGATCATCTGAACTGTCTGAGGTGTCTTGCCCTTGGGCTGAACCAGGTCGCTGTCCTGTAGGTGGATCTGCCCACTAGCCATGAGCTTCTCAACTCTGTCCTTGAACACATAGCAGTCTTCTATAACATGCCCGATATGTCTGTGAAATGGACAATAGAGTGGGTGTTCTGTCTGCCCTTCCTCTTCCACTCTATTATTGTTCGGGAATGTTAAGATGTTTCTCTTAGTAAGGAACTTGAAGATCTTCATCACACTTTCCCTTTTAAAGGGATATTCCTTACTAAGCTTCTCCCGTAGGTACTGCTGACTCTCTGGGGTCCTACGGGAGGGTCTAGACTGCACTGCTGACTGGCCCGGTGTGTGAGACTGCTGAGGTGGTGCTGAACTGACTAAGGGCTTCTTGCCCTTATCTGATGGTCCATAAGTACTGTGTACCTCCCCTCTCCTAGGTGGAGGTGCTCCTGATGACTCCTGCCGCTGAGGTCTACGTGAAGGTTGACTCTCAACCTTAGGAGGGACTGCATCGGGTATGCTGTCCTGCAAACTGATCACCTTTGTCAACAACTTCTGAAAGGTTCTGATGCTGAAACCCTTCAGATAAGGTGCTATCGGACCATCTATGTTCTTTAATAAAATTTCTACTGCATGCTGCTCCTGTAACTGGGGCTCACACTGTAGGCTGAGGTTCCTCCATCTGACTATGTAATCTGGGAGAGGCTCTCGGGGCCGCTGTCTAGTCACAACTAGCTCTCCAACTGTAACTCGGTGCTCTGCACTGACAAACCTCTGAACAAACAACTGCTCCAGCTCTGCAAAGGTGCGTACTGAATCGTTGGGGAGGTCGGCGTACCAGGCAAAGGCCACCCCAACTAAACTGCTGACAAAAAGTCTCAACATCAGTGCATCGTTCCCTCCTATGTTGCAACAGATGGCTCGGTACTGGGCTACGTGCTGCCTCGGGTTCCCAAACCCATCAAAGACTCTGAACCTATGAGGGACAAAACCAGGGGGGTAGGGCTCGTGCTCGTACTCTACTGGGTAAGGACGCCCCCTGCTAACTACCTCTCCAGACTTCCTGGAGGAAATGGCCTGCTCGACCTTCTGGGCAATCAGATCCTGAATCTGTCCGGCTGACAACTGAACTGACTGACTCTGGACTGGGGTAGTAAAAGCAACTGCTGTCGGTGCCACCGGAACTGCTCTCTGGGCCCTGTCTACTCCCACAGGACCTGGTGCTACTACAGGTGTTGCTGCTGGCTCGTCCCTGGACGTAGCAGGAGTGCCTACGCCCGTCATCTGGGGCATTGCCCCCAAAGCTGTTAACTGAGCTGTCATCGCTGCCATGGCCCTGGCCATCTCTGCCATCTGAGTCTGTAACTGTAGTACTGTGGCATCTGTCTCAACTGACCGGGGAGATCCTCCTACCTCAGCTTCTCCCTGCTCATCATCATCATCTGCCTCTATCTGCTCATCTGAGTGGCCACGTCTCGTAACCACGCATACTCTGTGTACCGGTATATCTCCATCTGACTCCTCCTCGAGTAAATCATCCTCAAGTGCATCATCCTCGTAGAGGGTCTGATGGAAGTCCTCTGCATACGGACTCAAAGGGGAAGAAGTCTCGTAAGGGCTAAGGGCTGGCTCAGCCCGAACCGGTGAACCACTAGGAGAAACTGTAGCATCATCGTCCGTTGCTGCATCACAGACCATCAGAACTGCCTCTGATCCGGAAGGAACAACTGCCTCTAACTGCTCAACTGCCTGAACTGGCTGTACTGCATCGACAGGGGACCCTGCCTGTCGTCGTCTCCACACCCATCTACTGCGACGGGGCCCAGTAGGGGCAACTGACTGCTGCGGAGCTACTACAACTGAAGGGAGCTGGGGTCTGGGGGGCTCCAACTGCTGTCTCTGTCCATGACGACGTGGGCGTCGTCCAACAACCGGAGTAACTGTCTGTGGTCTCGCCAACGGAACTGAACTGACAGGCTGTCTGGGTGGCTGTCCTCTCTGCCACCTGTACCTCTGTCTAGCAGTCTGTCTCTGCAACTGAACGGACGCCTGAGAAATCTGGTGGAGTAACCTCTCTCGACTGACAGGGCCTCGACCCCGCACTAAGCGGATAATACTCCGAATCCTCTGAGAGAGGGTTCGAGCAGCATCATCCCTGGGGACCCTAGCGCGTGGTAAAGTAGTAGCGACAGGAGGGGCCGCCGCAATGCGAGCAACGTCCTCCTCGTCACCACTATGTGTCAGTGGGGAGAAGCGTCCTCCCTGAACCGCTGCTATCTCAGGGGCAACTGTAACGTCCGGGGTAGGGGAAACTGTAACTGGTCGTGGTGCCCGCTGCCTAGGGACCACTCTCCTCTGAACTGGCTCCTGGTGAGCCAACGAATCTGCCATCCGCTGTCTATCTGCCTCGGATGCAGCCAACCGAAGTCTACGGTTTCTATTCCTCCGGGCCCTTCTCCCAAGGCCGGAGGCGAAAGACGAAGCAACATCTGAACCCACCACCTGAGTGGCAGGGGGAACAGGAAGTACGGGAAGTGTCGGGGTCTGCACGAGGGTCTCTGGGTGAGACAGTCGAGCGAAAGCTGAAACCCGACGGGAGGAAGGCGAAGGAGCCTCGGTCTGGGCACCCCTTTTCCTGGAGGAAGAAGGAGGGGGAACCCGAACACGAGCTGCCTCTGCCGGAGTAACAACAGGGGTAACTACTGTCTGCCGGCGCTGAGGGGCCGGGGCAGTCTGAACAACAGGTGCAGTAGGCACTGGTCGCCTAACCGCTGGACAAGGGGGCTGAACTGGGAGTGGTCTAGGCACTGGCTGCCTAACCACAGGGTGTGCCGGCTGCACACGAACAGGAGTAGGACGAGCAGGTGCCCGGGCTGTCCGTCGAGCAACTGGACGTCCAAAAGGTCGCATGGCTGCGTGAGCTCTCCTCTGGGGAGGAGAGTAGGCAGCAGCCTCAGCAGGGGTCGGCCCGCCAAGAGTGACGAAGGCCGAGTCAGTGAAGGAACCAAAAGTGATTCCTCCAGCAGGAGGACTGGCTAGCAGGGACTCAGGAAGTGTCACCCGCGCGTCAGAACCAAAACTGAAAGTAACAGAAGGCACGAAGGAAGCCATGGCACTGTCTGCCAAGAAGAAGAAAAAAAAAAAATTTCAAATGATTAGTAAAAATAATGAGAAGAGGAATGATAGATAAGGGACGGAATGACCAAGAAGGTCCGAAGGAGGGAAGCTTAGCTAGGGGGAAACCCTAACTAAGAAGAACGGAAAGAAAGAAACCTAGCTAGGGGGGGAACCCTAACTAAGAAAAAGAAGAACGATCCTAACTAAGGAAGGACCCTAACTAAGAGTGGGACGGACCTAATCTAAGGAGTACCAATCCCGAAGTACACACAAGAGAGAATAATATAGAATCCAAAGATGGAGAGAGAAACCTGTCCCACCGTGGTCGCCAGAAACCTGTGGACCTCCGAAAGGACTACAGACACCATCGCCCCGCGAGGGGAGACAGTATTTGGCCAATGGAAGGGCAGATTCGATCATGCATACGATTAACCATTGAGGATAGCGGCTCTCACCAGCACATCCCGATGGGTAATAATATATATGATCTGATCGTCACAACGGGTTTCCCCCACCCGATACATTAGCTCGAATGGGGTTTATTTGAGAGTGGGATGCGGTTTCCCACGGGCGCAAGCCCCCGTGGTTAATTACATCTCAAGCCGGAGCCTGAGAATACTCTCGATTAAGGATTCTACATTATTCTTTCGAAATTGGGATTGGCACATAGGGCAGAGACTAGGAAGTCCTACTCGAAGGAAAAGAGAGGTTCAACTAGGCTTAGTCAACATGCACGGCTCACATCAGCATCCGGAGGGACTAAGGTAGTGAGAAGAAACTGGAGAAAAATAAATAAATCATGCACTCGAAACATGCAGGAGGGAAGGATGGAGGTGGCGTCATCCGTGTGACGCGGATATGTAGGGTTTAGGGTCTCTGGAAGACAAAAGACCTACCTACTGATGAGGCGCACTACGAAACAATAGTAGCCTTGAATCCTAAATCTAATGGGTTTAGTGTTCTACGCAACACTAACACCCGTGTCTTAACTAATGCAATACAAAACTTGGACTTACCCCGGCCTGGAAGGGGGAGCCAGCTAACCACCTAGTCGCTTCAAAACCATGTTGTCCAGTCATTTAATGAAAGATGGGTGGGTAGGTTATGGTTCTTGGAAGTAGGGCCGACATCTAGAGAATTTCCTAATTGGCCCCAGACTGATGTTGGGTGAATGCTTCTAGAGCTAATGCAATTAAAATTTTGATTTAGTTAGTTTCTAATGCAATGCATGCTAGTTAAAGTATCCAAATCAGGTATGCACAGAACTTTAAAAAGGCTTATAAAATAATTTTTAGAATTAGACTGGGCTTCCCCAGGTCCGGCACCTCATCCTCATAGGTCAGATTATCCGGACTCTACCCGCAGGCGGGGAAGTGTCTTATAGAAGGAAAAAGAAATGCATTAATATGCATGCGACCCCGGACGATTCCGGCAATTCCCCAGGTCGTTAAGTTTCTAAATTATTTAAATCTTAAAATTTGAATGTTAGTTGTGAGTAGAAAAGTTTTAGTCCTTAAAGAGCCTAACGAAATTCAGGCTAAAACAAAAGCGACATGCAAAACGCCAAGAAACTAAGAAAAGCAAACAATCCTAGAGGCACACAATCATAAAACACATCAAAATTATCCAAACAAATTAATAAATGTCCATAGGCCAACTGCCCTTAATTACAACCCAGGGTCTGCAGAAAATTAAAGTGGCCGGGCACCACTGCCAACAACCCGGATTTCTAGTCCTAAGACTGACGCAAGTTATTTTGAGTGGGATACACTTGGTCTTCATCTTCTTGATCTTCTCTTTCTTAGACTCCTTGGATCTGAGCTCCCTCGGACTCCTTGGACCTCAGCTTCCTTGGACTCCTCGGGTAGTAGAATAATCCAAATTTGGATTCCCAAACAGAAAAGGACTATCCTCATATTGGGTGTCCTTTTCTCTTTGGGCATCCAACCTTTGGATTCTTGTATCCCCACTCAAAATAAACTTTCACAACTCTATACCAGATTACAAGTGATTTACATTAATGAAAAGCAGTAAATCTAGACTCCCCTGCAAGGTTATCCTAATAAAAGTCATCCCAAGCAGTTTAATATATCACAAGCAGTTATAAGAAAATGAAATGCTCATCACAGCCACACTTGGCCATGCTCTTAATTATTTTGAGGGCTAAGCAAGCTTTGGAGCACCTGTAGCAATTCATAATGATTTTTTTTTATTAGCCCTCATTTATTTAGGGGGGCTGAGCAATTTCTGAAGCACCTGCATAAAACAGCATTAATTTTTAAATCATGATTATTGCCCCCCTTATATTTAGCGCTGCATGAGCATGGCCACCTGCAGAAAACATCATTAGTATCAAAAATCGATCCTAACCTATGGGTAGTCTATCGTGCAATCACATCAATTCCCAGAGTGCAGTAAAAGTAAACAAACACACCAGCATCATCTCAATCACAACATGCAGTGAAATCTCAGAAATCTCGGCACACAACAGAAAAGTAAACACCGGCCTAACCTAGATCTAGAAGTGGTGCCCTAACAAACCATCTAGATGTGTGTGAAAAGCTGTGTAGCTGAGGTAGATCTTAAGCTGGGTAGTTAGTTACAATTGCCTACTGTCCAGGTTGGTTGTAGGTCTAAAAAGGGAATTTTATTTAAAGTCCAAATATTAGTGAATTAAGATCAATCTTAGTTGATTTAATGTGTGGATCAGTTTTAGTTCTTAGGGTGATGATATTTGAAGTTTAAATTGCATCGGTGAGTTTTAGGGAGTTCGGGGACCACCTATACACTAAGCAAAAAGGGGGGTCCAAAATTGACTTTTTGATTAAAGGGTATTCATGACCAGCTAATATTTTTATAAAATACTAGGCCTTAACCTGATCAGTTAGACAGTTAGCATGCCCAGTTTGGATTCTTCTATCCAAAGTTATGAATTTCTGAAGTTTTGGTCTCGTTTTGAACTAAGTTTGACCGGATTGTTGACTTTTTGATTTAAGTTGATTTCTGGACACCTAATATTTTTAACAAATACTAGACCTTAATGTGAGTTGAATTCCTTTTAGTTTGCTGGATTTGGAGTTTCCTACGCAAAGTTATGAATTTTAGAAGTTTCGGGCCCTAGACTATAGACTACGGTTGACCGAAGAGTTGACTTTTTAATTTCAGTTGGTTTCTGGACACCTAATATTTTTAGCAAGTACTAGACCTTAATATGAGTTGAATGCCTTTTAGTTTGCCCATTTTGGAATTTTCTGTAATTAGTTATGATTTTTAGAAGTTAGGGCAATTAAAGGAATTATCGAAATTGCCTAATTAGGGGTATTTTGGGGGTTTTGGCCCAAATCAGCTCCAAACTGATTGTAATCACCCCCAAAGGTCAGAAATGACCTAAGAAGGTGTTCCCAAGTGTTTGGGGAAAATTTGGGATTTTTAATAATTTTTAATGATTTAATTAAGGCAAAAAGGTGATTTTTGATTAAGGTTGAATTAAAGTCTAGATTAAAGTTCAATTAAGGGGCCCCAATTATCTAAGGTTGGGGAATGAATTTTGGAGAGTTTGAGGTATTATGGGTATTTTTCTGATTTAAAATGGATTTATTAGATTTTTCTGAAGTTTCTAAGGCTTAATTAACGGGTAGATTAGGGTTTGCTAATTAAGTGTTTTAAAGAGTTCAGAAAATTCCTAGAAAATTCTGAGGGGTTTAAGATGTCACTATGTTTAAGTGTTTCAAATTTCAAGTCATTCGGGATTCTACCCTAATTCCTGGAATTTTTCTAAGTTTGCTAGACGGGTCCTTAATTGTTGTCCTTAGGGTGTCACTACGTTATATAGGAGTGAAGTGAAGTAACTAACCCTTAGGCATAATACAGAGGGTAAATGCAGCAGATATAAACACACCAAGCCATGTCCTTAAATCTAGGAGAGCCTAGGCTACGTGCTTGTGCAACCTACACATGTAAGGACTACGAAAGCACTAAGTAAAGAAGCCTAATGAAGTGATTAGTGAATGATTGGGATACAATCATTCACTAATCCTTCTCCCAGATGAATGCTTTTCAAACATATAGTCTAGGTTTAAAATTTCAAAGAGGTAGACCTCCCAAAATTAGGGGATTTAAATAATATTTAATTTTAAAATAAGCTTTAAAATACATAAATATCATAAATATATAATAATATAGGTTTAAAGATAAGCTAGTTGAAATTAGTTCAATTCATAGGCATGGGAGGCCTACCAGCCACCAAGGGATTTTAAAATAATTTTTATTTTAAAATAATTAATTATATTAATCAAATAATATTTAAATAGTTAAGTAACCAAGTAATACAGAAAACATCCAGAAAGGACAGAATTAGATGTAGGAAATAATTTTAAATCAAAGTTCACATTTTTCTGAAAAGAACGAGGTATTGCACGCAAAAATCCGATTTAAAACGAGAAAGTTATGAATTTTTGAAGTTTAAATAGATTTAAAGGTAATTTTGAAATAATTTAAAATGATTAATATTTGAAAATAATTAATTATTTTAAAATAAATCAGATATAATATCTGAATTTTAAAATAAATTTAAATAACAATAAAATAACTTTAAAGTATAAAAATAAATAATGTAATAATAGTCAAGATAGTTTCAAAGTATTAACAATATAACAATATTATTAAAATAATAATATTATTAATTTAATAATGTTAGAATAATGTTAATAATAATAATGAACTATTAACATTATAATAACATGAATATTTAATGTAGTAATGATAATAATATTATTATTAATGATATTGATATTAAAATAATATTAATAATGATAATCAATATTAATATTATAATAATATAAATATTAATATAATAATATTATTGAAATAATAATATTATTATCAATCATGATATTGATATTATAACAATATCAATAATGATAATAAATATTAATATTATGATAATATAAATATTAATATAATAATAATATTATTAAAATAATAATACTATTATTAATCATAATCTTGACATTATAATAATATTAATAATAATAATTAATATTAATATTATAATAATATAAATATTAATATAATAATAATATTATTAAAATAATAATACTATTATTAATCATAATATTGATATTATAATAATATTAATAATAATAATTAATATTAATATTATAATAATATAAATATTAATATAATAATAATATTATTAAAATAATAATACTATTATTAATCATAATATTGATATTATAATAATATTAATAATAATAATTAATACTAATATTATAATAGTAATGGTAATAAAAGTAATTAGGATAATTAAAATGGTTAAAAAAGTAATAATAATAATAATAATAATAATAATAATAATAATAATAATAATAATAATTATAATAATAATTTTTAAGATAACATTTTAAATAATAATAATGATAATAATAATAATAATTTAAAATAGAATAGAAATAATAATAATAATAATAATAATAATAGTAAAAATAATAATAATAATAATAATGATAATAATAATAATATTAATAATATTAATGATATAAATAATATGACTTAATATTATTTAAAAAATAAATTTTCTGATTTTTTTTTTAATTAATTATTAAATAATTATTTAAATAATATCATGTTAAAAAAAAGAATTAAAAAAAATTAATTTTAATTAAAACGGCGGCGGCGGCGCGACGGCGGGCCACGTGGCGGCCCGGGATTGGTTCCGCGGTCCCGGGCAATGATTGGGGAGAGAACCGCGGCGGCGCGGCGGCGAGCCACGCGTCGAAGCCGGATAGGCTCCGCGGTTTCGGCAATGATTGCCGCAGCGGGCAATCATTGCCGCAATGACTGCGGCAATGATTGCCGCGGCCGCGGTCACTTGACCACGTAGGACGCGAACGCGGAGCCGTTCGATCTTCCGTGGTTCGAAATCGACGGCCAGGATCACGTCGGACGGAGCCAGGATCCGCGGGATTCGAACATACGGTTGATCAGAACCGCGGAACGGCGGGATCTTAACCGTTGATCGAGGGATCAACGGTCCAGATCCCGCCTAGCTGTACGTGAGCGTAACCCGAAACCCTAATGGGTTTTTGGGCTCGTTCTCGCGATCGGGTGGATCAAACTAAGTGAAATTTTAACCCTAGACTCCAAACATGAAGAGCATTCGTGTGGGATGATTGGTTTGGCTTAAAACGCGCTTTACGAAAAGCTATTTAACCCTAAGTGTTCTAGACTAGGGTTTGGGATTTCACCTTGATTAATGGACGGTTTAACCCGTTTAAGGACTCTCTGAACTTGTAGTTTGTCCACGAATGATTTCCCAGTTGAACTCAAGCCTCGATTCGCCTTGGATCGGTCGGGATTCGTCTAGGAAGGAATTTCGTCTTGGTTCGCCGGAAAGATCACCGCCGGTGGGCCTGACCGGTGGAGTTTGACTTGGAAAAGGTGGAGGGAGTTTGTGGGAGCTCCGACCCTAGAGATCTCGGATTGGGGAGGTCTAGGGAGAGAGCAAGAGAAGAAGTCCTCCTAAACGAACCCTAATGTTCTATTTATATCCTTAAGCCTTTGATTAACGGCCAAGATCAAATCCTTGATCAATTAGGAGGGAAAAGGGCTCAAATAGCCGTGGTCTTGAGTTTTGGATGGATTAGGAAAGGATTAGAGCTTTAAATAGGATCTAAATGGTCTTTAATGGGTGTATTTGACCCATTATGACTTGGGTTGACCAAGTCAACCATTGACTTGGTCAACCTAGTCAAATAGACCCACAAGGTGAGGGGATTTGGTTCATGGGTCAAGGGATGGGTAAAGGTTTGATTCAAATTTGATTTGGGTTGATTTAGACCCATTAGGGTCTATATGGGTCAACCTGGGTTGACCTGGTCAACCAGGTTGACCCAGGGCTAAGACCTAGGCCCAATGGGTCAAGCCTGATCCACTGAGTCCAGTGGAGGAGAGAATAGGGCTTGGAGAGCCCCTGGATTGGGTTTGAATCTAATTTGGGCTTGATTTAGACCCATATGGGTTTAATGGGTCAACCTGGGTTGACCTGGTCAACCAGGTTGACCCAGGGCCTGGGTCTGGGCTCAACAGACTCAGGTTGACCCATTGAACACAAGGGAGAGGGTCTTGGGCCCTGACTTGGTCAATTTGACCAGGTCAACTCCCTTGACCAAGCCTGGGAGAAAATCAGGGTCAACAGGAATGAACTCTCTAGTTTCTTTTAGTGACATACTTTTTCACCCTTGCCCTGCTCCCAGCTACTAGGGCAGTCCTATGGGTCTGGTAGTGTTGCTCCCACCTCTCACAGGGTCCCACCGGTCAGGGTGAGTGTTACCGCTGTGATGTTTAATATTTATTAATTTTACTCATAAATCATTTCCCTCAATGGTGACTGTGTCTCCTCGCCATATTGAGTTGTTTCCCCAGTAGTGTTGCAGTACGCCTGGTTACCGGTGCTAGCATCACTGACTTGAGAGCTTTGATTTTCTAGCAGAAAATCAACTCATTTTCTATTTTACTTTCTCTCTCATTCGTACTCTACTCTCAGCTACTAAGGGTAGCTCTACGGATGCACTGATATTATTCCACTTCCCACAGGGTCCCACCAGTTTGTGTGGGTATCACCACTGTGAGTATTTCATAAATATCATTCCTATGCAATGTTACTTCCCTCAGTGGCGAGTGCATCCCCTCGCTACTCTTGTGCACTTTCCTGGTTGCGATGCAGTACATCAAGTCTCAGATGTTAGCATCGCTTCTTAGTGAGCTTTGATTTTCTAGTAGAAAATCATTTCACTCGTCTTGTGGTGACATACTTTCCCACCGTGACCCGACTCCTGGCTGTGGAGTGGTCCCTTGGATGTGTTTATGTTGCTTCCCACCTCTACAGGGTCCCACTAGCTTATGTGGGTGTACCACTATAGTCTTTTATGATTATTTCCCCTTGATATAGTCCTTTTCTCTGTAGCAAGTGTGTCCTCCTTGCTGCTCTAGTTAGTCATCGAAAGTGAGATTACCCCTCTCACACTTTATTGAGGGGCGTACCTTTTCCTGTTGTCTCTCGAGGCATCATTTTGGTGCTTCCAGGTTTATATAATCTTGGCTTCTCCTAGGCAGTTTCACTGGCATTTAGACACTCGTGGCCACGACGATTTGTCCTCTACCACGTGGTACCCAAAATGCTAGTTTAAAACCCCTTAGACGACCTTTCTCTCTTTAAAAATTTCCACTTTCTACTCCTCATCACATCCCTACACGTATGCGTATTAGGGTATGGTTGAGATGACTTTCCCCTGATCGCTCTACTGCAGGCATATGCGCCGGGTAGACATCAGACTTTACTTGGTTGAGAGTGCCCCACAGAGCCCCTGGGAGGCATATCTCACCACCTCTTTTCCCTGATTGCTCTGCTGCAGGCATATGCGCCGAGTAGACATCAGGCTTTACTTGGTTGGGAGCACCCCGCAGAGCCCCTGCGAGGCATAGCTCACCACACCTTTACCCTGACTGTCCTGCCACTCTGGTAGACATCAGACCTTTACCCTGATCATTTTGCTCTGATCAAGCAGACATCAGACTTTACCCAGTTGAGTGGGAGCCCAACAGAGTCCCTGGGAGGCATTCCCCACCACCACTTTTACTCTGGATGTTCAGTAAAAGAGTACACAGAATCCAATTTCATGGCTTATTTACTTTTGTTGAGGTCATGCAGAAGTATTAAGTCACCCCTATCCGCTGTTCCGAAAGGAGCAGGAGGAGACGGGATCTTTTCACCTTCTATTCTGCTGTTTGAAATGAACAGACAGGTAGTTGGTTTTACTTACCGGTTGAGAGAGCCCGACAGAGTCCCTGGGAGGCATTCCTCACCACCCCTTTACTCTGGATGTTCTGTAAAAGACTACGCAGACTCCAATTTCGTGGCTTATTTACTTTTATTGAGGTCAGCCAGAAGTATTGAGTCACCCCTATCCGCTGTTCCGAAAGGAGCAGGAGGAGACGGGATCCTTTCACCTTCTATTCTGCTGTTTGAAATGAACAGTCAGGTAGTTGGTTTTACTTACCGGTTGAGAGAGCCCGACAGAGTCCCTGGGAGGCATTCCTCACCACCCCTTTACTCTGGATGTTTTGTAAAAGACTACGCAGACTCTAATTTCGTGGCTTATTTACTTTTGTTGAGGTCAGGCAGAAGTGTTGAGTCACCCCTATCCGTTGTTCCGAAAGGAGCAGGAGGAGACGGGATCCTTTCACCCTCTATTCTACTGTTTGAAATGAACAGTTAGGTAGTTGGTTTACTTACCTGGTTGAGTGAGCCCGATAGTGTTTCTGGGAGGCATTCCTCACCACTACTTCTTCCCTGATTGTTTTGCTCTGATCAAGCAGACATCATACTTTACTTGGTCGAGTGAGCCTGACAGTGTCCCTGGAAGGAATGCCTCACCACTCTTTCACCTTCTATCATGTTGTTTCGATACGGTCAAGTGGATAGTTAGTTTGCTTTACAACCTTACTTTTTTGGGTTTTCTCTCCTCAGTTCTTCCCTCACTATAGGGTAAGGTAAAGAGAAGATCCCCCCACTTTGTCACCTTTTGGTGACATGTTGCTACTTTGCTCTTTGTTCTATCCTCGGCTCTGCCATCGCTGTAGGGCAAGGCCAGGACAAGATTCCCCTTTGCTTTTGTTCAACCCTCTATTGGTGCTCTTTTTCTTGGGTCTTTACTCCACTTCTTTTGTCACGATCGGTCAACGCCAACACGAGCGGTTCACCAGTTTGTTCATCGCTCCTGTTGGGGGTCCGTTTATTGACCTTGGTTTTCTCCCAAGTTGGGCCAAGGGAGTTGACTTGGTCAAATTGACCAAGTCAGGGCCTAAGACCCTCTCCCTTATGTTTAATGGATCAAACTGAGTCTGCTGAGCCCAGACCCAGGCCCTGGGTCAACCTGGTTGACCAGGTCAACCAGGGTTGACCCTAGATGACCCATATCCTTCTCCCTTGGCCCACAAACCCATTTCAGGGCTCTCCAAGCCCTATTCTTTCCTCCACTGGACTCAGTGGGTCAGGTTTGACTCATTGGGCCCAGGTCCTGGTCCTGGGTCAACCTGGTTGACCAGGTCAACCCAGGTTGACCCCTTTGGCCCATATGGGTCTAAATCAAGTCCAAATCAGATCCAAGCCCAACGAAGGGCTTCAAGGCTCATATCCCTCATCCCCTAGGCTTAGTTGACTGGTTTGACCAAGTCAAATGTTGACTTGGTCAACCCTAGCCTTTAATGGGTCTAAATGACCTATTTAGGTCTATTTAAGGCCTATTAAGGCCTTTTAAACCTTTCCTAATCTATTCAAAGCTCAAACCACGGCCTTAGAGACCTAATAACCTCCTAATCAAACCCTAGATAGGATCATAACCGTTAATCTTGACTCTAGAGCTTTAAATAGGTAAAATTAGGGTTGGTTTAGGGATCTTTTTGCTCTTGCTCTCTCTCTAGACCTTACCAACCCGAGACCTATCGTGCCTGAGATCCCACAAACTCCCTCTACCTTTTCCAGGTCAAAGACCGGCGGTCAGAGCTACCGGCGGTGAATTCCCGGTGACCCTAGGCTTTAAACGTCCAAGGCTTCGTTTCAACCAATCCAAAGCTCATCTGATCGTGATTCCTTCTACAACTAGGAGCGAGGATAGTCTACAAGTGCAACCGAGCCAAAATCTCCCTAATCCTACGGTAAAATTTCTTTAAAACCCTTAACCTAGGTCTAAACACTTAGAGTTAATTAGCGTTTTGCATTGATCGTTTTAAGCCAAACCAATTAGCCCACACGAATTCTTTTCATGACTATAGTGTACATTTAAAATTTCAAAGGATTTGGTCCATCGGAGCCAGAGAACGACGCGAAAATTCATTCTAGGGTTTCTGTTCGCCGTCTGCATGCCGGTCGGAGCCTTGGACCGTTGATTTCCTGATCAACGGTCTCGATTCAGCCGTTCCGCGCTTCTCTTCCGACCGCGGACTCGATCCCGCGATCCAGTTCGTCGTCCAACGAGATCAGGGCCGTTGATCCAAAACCGCGCGGGATCAACAGCTCGGATCTGGGCTGACGTGGTTAAGTAACGCGGACCGCGCCGCCGCAATGATTGCGCGGTGACGCAATCATTGGCAATGATTGCCAAAACCGCGGCCACGGTTTGCTCTGGCCACTCCGGCTCTGCCGCGTGTCCCACTGGCCGCCGCCATGGCTCGCCTCTCCCCAATCATTGCCTGGGACCGCGGGACTAGTGTCGAGCCGCCACGTGGCTGACCGCCGCCGCCGCCGTCGTTTTTTTTATTTTATTTATTTAAATTTAGTTTTATTAATTGTTTTTAATGTATTTTAAATTCAAAAATTATGTTTTAATTATTATTTGAATTTTAATAATTATTATAATCATATTTAAACTTATTATTATTATTATTATTATTTTATTTAAAAACTACCTTTAAAATTTATTATTTATATTATCTGTATTATTATTATTATTATTATTATTTTATTTTAAAAAAATTATTTTTGAATCCTATCACTATTATTATTATTATTATTATTTTTATAATATTAATATCATTATTAATAACATTATTATTATTTTAATAATATTATTATTATGTTAATATTTATATTTTTATAATATTAATATTTATTATTATTAATATTATCATAATATTGATATTATTGTTAATAATATTATTATTATTCTAATAATAATATTATTATGTTAATATTCACATTATTATAATATTATTATTTAATTATTATTAATATTATTATAATATAAATATCATGACTAATAATATTATTATTGTTTTAATAATAATATTATTATGTTAATATTTATATTATTATAATATTAGTATTTATTATTATTAATATTATTATAATATTAATATTGTTAATGGATAATATTATTATTATCTTTAATAATAGTATTATTAGGTTAATATTAATATCATTATGATGTTAATATTTAATATTTGATTTATTATTATTTAAATCTATTTTAAAATCCAGATATTATTATATCTGACTTATTTCAAAATTATTAATTATTTTTTAAAAAAATATTTAAAAATTACTTTTAAACCTATTTAACTTCAAAAATTCATAACTTTCTCATTTTAAATCGGATTTTGACACACAATACCTCGTTCTTTTCAGAAAAATATAAATTTTAATTTAAAAATATTTGTTACATGTGATTCTGTCATTTCTGAATGTTTTATGTATTACTATGTTATCTACCTATTTAAATATTATTTAATTAATATAATTAATTATTTTAAAATAAAAATTATTTTAAAACCCCCTTGGTGGCTGGTAGGCCTCCCATGCTTATGAATTGAAGTATTTTTAATAATCTTATTTTTTAAATTTATATTATTATTATTTATAATACTTATGTATTTTAAAAAAAATAATTTTTAAATTACATATTATTTAAATCCTTTAATTGTGGGAGGTCCACCCCTTATGAAATTTTAAACCCAGGACCTATATATGAACAGAATTCATGTGGGAGAAAGATTAATAAATGATCGTGTCCCAATCATTCACTAATCACTTCATTAGGTTTCTTTACTTAGTGTTTTCGTAGTCCTTGCATGTGTAGGTTGCACAAGCACTTAGCCTAGGCTCTCCTAGATCTAAGGACATGATTTGGTGTGTTTATATTTGCTATATTTACCCTCTATGTTGTGTCTAAGGGTTAGTTACTTCATTTCATTCCTATATAACGTAGTGACACCTTAAGGACAACAATTAAGGATCGTCTAACGAACTTAGAATATTTCTAGAAACTAGGATAGATCCCGAATTGCTGTGAAACTTTAAACACTAACATTTAGTGACATCTGGAACCCCCTAGAATTTTCTAGGAATTTTCTGGATTCTTTAAAACACTTAATTAGCAAACCCTAATTTACCCGTTAATTAAGCCTTGAAAACTTCAGAAAAATTTAATAAATCCATTTTAAATCAGAAAAATACCCATAATACCTCAAACTCTCCAAAATTTTACCCCCAACCTTAGATAATTAGGGCCCCTTGATTGGACATTAATCTGGACTTTAATTCAATTTTAATCAAAAATCATTTTTTTTGCCTTAATTAAATCATTAAAAATTATTAAAAATCCCAAAATTTTCCCAAACACTTGGGAACACCTTCTTAGGTCATTTCTGACCTTTGGGGGTGATTCCAATCAGTTTTGAGCTGATTTGGGCCAAAACCCCCAAAGTACCCCTAATTAGGTAATTTTGATAATTTATATAATTGCCCCAACTTCTAAAAATTATAACTAATTACAGAAAACTCCAAAATGGGCAAACTAAAAGGCATTCAACTCACATTAGGGTCTAGTATTTATTAAAAATAATAGGTGTCCAGAAATCAGCCTAAAATAAAAAGTCAACTTTTCGGTCAACTGCAACTGTAGTCTAGGGCCCGAAACTTCTAAAATTCATAACTTCGCGTAGGAAACTCCAAATCCAACAAACTAACTGTCTAATTACTCGTACTAAGGTCTAATATTTAACTAAAATATTAGGAATTCCAAACCTAGCTTAATTCTCCTAGTGACCTTTTGGACCTCCCAGCTCAATAGGTAGGGACCCCGAACCTCCTGAAATTCACTAAGGCAATTTAAACTTCAAATATCATCACCCTAAGCATTAAAATAGACCCACACATTAAATTACTTAAAATGGATCTTAATCCACCAATATTTAAACTTTAAACAAAAATTCCTTTTCAGACCTACAACAAACCTGGACGGTAGGCAATTGTAACTAACTACCCAGCTTAGGACCTACCTCAGCCACACAGGCTTCTACACACACTGTAGAATTTTTTTCTAGGGCACCACTTCTAGACTTAGGTTAGGCCGGTGTTTGCTTCTCTGTTGTATGCCGAGCTTTTTCGAATTTCACTGCATGTCGTGATTGAACTATTAATGTGTTTGCTTACGTTTACTGTACTCTGGGATTTGATGTGATTGCATGATAGACTACCCATAGATTAGGATCGATTTTGATACTAATGATGTTTTCTGCAGGTGGCCATGCTCATGCAGCGCTAAATATAAGGGGGGCAATAATCATTATTTAAAAATTAATGCTATTTTATGCAGGTGTTTCAGAAATTGCTCAGCCCCCCTAAATAAATGAGGGCTAAAATAATAAATCATTATAAATTGCTACAGGTTCTCCAGAGCTTGCTTAGCCCTCAAAATAATTAAGAGCATGGCCAAGTGTGGCTGTGATGAGTACTTTTATTTCTATATAAATTGCTTGGGATGATATAAACTGCTTGGGATGATTTTCATTAGGATAACCTTGCAGGAGAGTCTAGATTTACTGCTCTCATTTAATGTAATTATTTGTAATCTGACATAGAGTTGTGAAAGTTCATTTTGAGTGGGGATACTAGGATCCAAATGTTGGATTCCAAAGAGGAAAGGACACCCAATATGAGGATGGTCCTTTTCTATTTGGAAATCCAAATTTGGATCGTTCTACTACTTGAAGAATCGAAGGAAGCTGAGATCCAAGGAGTCCAATGGAGCTGGGACCCGAGGAGTCCAAGGAAGAAAAGATCAAGAAGATGAAGATCTGCAGTATCCCACTCAAAATAACTTGCGTGAGTCTTAGGATTAGAAATCCGGGTTGTTGACAGTGGTGCCCGGCCACTTTAATTTTCTGTAGACCCTGGGTTGTAATTAAGGGCAGTTGGCCTATGGACATTTAATTGATTTGTTTAATTATGTATTATGTTTGATTTAATGATGATTGCGTATAGGTTGTATGCTTTTCATAGTTTATTGGTGATATGTATGCCGCTTTTGTTTTAGTCTGGATTTCGTTAGGCTCTCTAAGGACAAAAACTTTTTCTACTCGCAACTAATATTTAAAATTTTAAGGTTTAAGCAATTTAGAAACTTAACGACCTAGGGAATTACCGGAATCGTCCGGGGTCGCATGCATATCAATGCATTTCTTCTCTCCTTCTATAAGACACTTCCCCGCCTGCGGGTAGAGTCCGGATAATCTGACCTATGAGGATGAGGTGCCGGACCTGGGGAAGCCCAGTCTAATTCTAAAAAATTATTTTATAAGCCTTTTTAAAGTTCTATGCATACCTGATTTGGAAGCTTTAACCAGCATGCATTGCATTAGAAATCAATTAAATTAAAATTTTAATTGCATTAGCTCTAGGAGCATTCACCCAACATTAGTCTGGGGCCAATTAGGAAATCCTCTAGACGTCGGCCCTACCTCCAAGAACTATAACCTACATACCCATCTTTCATAAATGAATGGACAGCATGGTTTTGAAGTGACTAGGTGGTTAGCTGGCTCCCCCTTCCAGGCCGGGGTAAGTCCAGATTTTGCATTGCATTAGCTAGGACACGGGTGTTAGTGTTACGTAGAACACTAAACCCATTAGATTTAGGATTCAAGGCTACTATTGCTTCGTAGTACGCCTCATCAGTAGGTAAGTCTTCTTTCCTTCAAAGACTATAAACCCTACTTATCTGCGTCACACGGATGACGCCACCTCCATCCTTCTCTCATGTATGCTTCGAATGCACGATTTATTTATTTTCTCTAGTTTCTTCTCACTATCTTAGTCCCTCCGGATGCTGATCTGAGCCGTGTATGTTGACTAAGCCTAGTTAAACCTTTCTTTCCCTTCGAGTAGGATTTCCTAGTCTTCGCCCTATGTACCAATCCCAATTTAGAAAGAATAATGTAGAATCCTTAATCGAGAGTATTCTCAAGCCCCGGCTTGAGATGCAATTAACCACGGGGGCTTGCGCCCGTGGGAAACCACATCCCACTCTCAAATAAATCTCATTCGAGCTAATATATCGGGTGGGGGAAACCCGTTGTGACGATCAGATCATATATATTATTACCCATCGGGGTGTGCTGGTGAGAGCCGCTATCCTCAATAGTTAATCATATGTGTGATCGAATCTGCCCTCCCATTGGCCAGATATTGTCTCCTCTCGTGGGGCGATGGTTTCTGTGTCCTTTCGGAGGTCCACACCAGGTCTCAGATGTCGGGGAGAGGGGTTTTGACGGAACGTTACGGAGTGGTATCTCAAATGTTTAGAGTGAGAATTAGGTGATATATAAGTAAATATGATAGTTTAGGTGTTGAATATGTATTTTTAATAGTTTTAAGTATTGTGTATGTAAAAATCGCAATAATTTAATGTCATTTGTGGGAAATGATTTTGGTTGGACAGTAACTCTTACCATAACTTTGAAAGACCAATGTAGTATGTGTAATTGTAACGGAGCAATCCCTTTACAATATACTATTTTATTAATTTTAATAGAATTAAGTGAATATTTGTTTAGAAGTGATAGTTTAGGTGTTGAATATGTATTTTTAATAGTATGTGTAATTGTAACGGAGCAATCCCTTTACAATATACTATTTTATTAATTTTAATAGAATTAAGTGAATATTTGTTTAGAAGAGGGGGCAGAATTATGGACAACATCCTATGTACTGCCATTGTAAGAAAACTCTTCACTTTTATTATCCATTATTGCATCAATTTTATAGAAAGAGGATCAGGACTGGGGGGCAACCTCAAAATAATATTCATGCTAACATCTAGGGCATGATTGTTATCAAGCAAGTTATTTCATTCAATGTTTTTATATGCATCCAAGGTAAGTTTGCTGGCAACCATCTTTATTAAAGTTTCTACAAAACATAAGAATTGTTTCAAGTTTGAAGAGAGTTCTATACTCTACACATAATTCTCAATTGAACTTCTACTCTTTCGACAATGTCATCGTCACCACCACAAAACGGAAATAAGGGTCTAAAAATGGACTAATTTTCACATTTGATTCAGGATTCACATGGCATTTTTCTCCTCTTAATTAAGTTATGATTAATTATAAGGGGATTTGACTCAATCAATTCAACACATGGTAACATTATCAGTAATGCGATGATAAATAGCCTTAAATAAGTCAAATATTCTTATAGTATTTAAGCGCCTTAATAATATCAAAATTAAGTGACCCTAGAAACATTGGATTCGTCTCATTAAGAAGCTCAATTTGGCTATAAACATGTGAGATTTGAAGATCGTTCGGTCCTCCAATGAATATATTAAAATGATTAATTATATTTCAATTTATTGATCTAGGCTCGTTCAAACTTGGATCGCACTTCTCTTGGCGTTGATGGGTTTGCCCTGTCAAGACATTTAGTATTATATTTTTTGTTTTTAGTATTGTATTTTTCTATTTTCCTATTGTTGTAAAGATGCAAAAATAGTGCTGTCACTGCTTTTATTATCTTCAATCTACTAAATTAGGAGATATCTTCAGTAGTTCAAATCTTTTAATTCATGAAAACTTTTTAGTTTCCTTTCACTTTGATTTGAAAGTAGTTTGATTGGCTCTATTTTTGAATTTTAGAACTAAACTAATTAGCTCAGTTAATTAGTCATTAATCAAACTCATCAAACCAAACATATGCACATCCCTTGTTTTAAATTTCAACACTTGCAAATAAAATTTAACATAAAAAAAATTATTTCTTGTCAATTAATTTCATCACTGCACTGAATTACAACTACATCAATCATTGAAGATATTTGAAGCATTATTTCCCTATAAAATAACATTTAAAAACAAACTTTATAAAAAAAATGATGCAATCTTGCACTAAAGAAGTTAAGTGATAAACCCAAAGCCAGAAACCAAGAAGCCACCTTCTGAATCCTTCTTTTGACTGTTCAAACATGGCAAAAAAACAGCTAATAACCCTTCTCTTTTTCCTTAATCTCAAACCAAAGCTGTCTTCTCTTCTTTTTCTTTCAGCTCATCTTCTACCAACTGCTGCTTTGGCTTTTGAGGAATGTAACTGTTATTCTTATACTCAGGTAAAAGCTTCAAGACGATGCCCATGGAGATAAGCAGAAGCCCAGTGCCATGCTGCTCTGTCATTGGCTTTGTAAATATCAAATATGAGAGGAGAAGAGTGACTGCTTTCCTTGCAGTTGTTACCTGTCAAATGCCATGGAATGAGGAAGAAAATACAACTGGCAACAGAAAAGTTTCTGAATAATTTTGGAAGAAGATTGAATTAACCCACCATAGCTGTTGTTGCTGCGCCGAAAATGGCGATGAGAGATAAGACAGAGATCTGACCAACAAAGGTGGCCATTGCTTCAAAAACCAGCACAGCATAGACATACAGATGCTGCATGTAGAAATTGTCACTGTAAGAAGCATTTAATTGTAAAACTAATGCTCATGTTCTTATTATTAGGGTCTTTGTTTTGTGACAACATCAAGTCTTCTTGATCTCACTATTTGAGCTCGGCTATATGATATTTTTCTTTTCCATTATATCATGCATGTTCTAGGAAACACCCTAGCATTAAAATAATATATTAAAAATTCATGTCATGATGATTCGATATTTTTTACGTTAGCTGTCGAATAGGTAACACAATCCTTCAGTTTTCTCACAATGACAGTATACGATAGTAGTTTATATAAATGCAAAATTTTTATTTTCTCATTGTTATTATTGATATTGAAGCATTCAATACTTTTGTTTAACAAAATATTTTTACTAATTATTTTCTCCTCAATATTAATTGCAGTATTCTGAAAATAAAAATTTGATCTTTGAAAAAATTCAAAAAATAATAAAAAATATCTTATTAAAATAAATATATAGATATCATTTGATCATTTCGTACCAAAGGCTCAGTCCACCACAAAGAAAGAGACCATCAAAGCTGGCATTAGAAACTCTTGACAGAAATAATTAACAAAACAACTAAGAACCCAAAGAGAGATCCATTATGCAAGGAAATAGCATTAATTAACATAACTAAACAATTATTTTATTTTATATTTTGCATCTTTTAATAATTTCCAAATACTTCCCCATAAACTTAGGCTTTAATTGATAAAAATTTATATTTTTTTATAATTTTTTTCTCACATATCAAAGTTCTGATAAGATATAAAAACCCAATGAAACTTTTGACCGTTGATGCTCACCACTCCTTTGTTTGATCTTCAAACCTTGTGTTTGTATCTATCATGATATCGAATAAATTAACAATTATATTAGCAATTGACAATTACATTAATGGTAATATATTACTTAGCTTTACATCTCTAACACGTCATGATTTTTTAAAGTCATCTGCAATATAAAAATGTCAAACTTGCAATTTACAGCGCAATTTAATGTTTTGTAGTACTGCTACTACCAATAGGGAGAAATTATATTCTGCCCCATACGTAATTTGTGATTTATTATAAAGAAAAAAAAAAGAAAGCAATAAATAAATTACCTCTGAGCATGACTTCCAGGCCTTGAACAGCTCCCCAGTTAAAATCATGGGAGGAATCAGCATAGGAAGCCCAACAACGGTGGAGCAGAAGAGCATCTCCATCTAAAAAGGAAAAAAAAATCACATTTTTATATGAAGAAGTATGCATATTTAACCAAATCAAATTGACAAATCTCAAGAAAAAATTGTTGGAAATCACCTGAGTTGTTTCAGGATTCACAGTAAAGATTGCTTCTTGCAGATTTCCAAGAAAAGCATCCATGACTAGAGCTCCGGCAACCATTACAACACCAATCAAGCTAAAATTTGGTGAGGTCTGAGCATCAGCAAGCGTGAAGAAGATTAATCCCACAACAAGAAGAAATGCAGAGATATATTCATGTAATGGATACTTCCTTCGAAGTCCGGGAATGAATGCCCCCATTACCATTACAGGCAATACCTATAAAAATTTTTAATGGGTTAGGAAAGAAAATTATTTGCATGTGAATGGCGGTGGGATTAAATTGGAAGGGAAATTAACCTTAGTTGATTTGAACATGAGCTGAGCAGGATAGTTCAAGAAGGCGAGGGAACCCTTTGTTAGCCCATGAGAACCCATCAAGACTGCAGAAAGCTTTATATAAGTCTTCCATGGATTCACCATATGCTTTGAGCTGAAGCCCTGTAAGTATATGAGGCCAAGATAAACGAATCCCTGTACAAAAGTGAAGTACCAGCCATAGCTGAAACCAGAGCAGAAGCAGGATGAGAAGAGAAGACGAGAGACGGGATAAACAGTTGGGAGGATGAATAAATTTTATACCTGAATTGCAAACGGTTGTAAACGTATTCCTGAAACAGGGGAAAGGAATAAAGATTGTAAATTTATGGTCAAGCAAGAATAAAGATTGAATCTTTGGATAGAATTCTGATTAATTACTTCGCAGATCCCATTGACAAGATAGCCGAAGAAGAAACCAGAGGAGCAAATGAGGAATTGCTGCCATTTGGGTCTGTCTGTAAGAGAGATTCCGAAGAGAGACCTTCCCTGTAATTCTTCTTTCGTCATCTGTTCTGTGTTTCTCCAATATCTCTTTACTTCTCTTGCCTTACTGAAGAAAACTAGCAAGAAAGTAAAAAGATCGAAAGGGAAGAAGAATCAAGCCATGGAAGAGTCTCTCTATCTCTCTCTTTCTCTTCTCTCACGATTTCCAGGTTTTTATGGTAGGAGGCGAAATTGGCAATCGGGAGAGTAAAATTTGCATATTTAATTACTCTAATTTCATATTGGGATTGTCGGTACAGACACCGCATTGTATGTTGACCGGTAAATCAGGAACCGTCCGTTTGATTTAACGAGATTGGATTGGCCGATTTATGAAATTATAGGTTCATTGATCACCGTTGAATTTATTTTGAATAGGAAACAGGGCGCGGTAAACGGAAACGAATCGCCGCCGCCACGTGGGAAAAGGGCAGCTTTCTGTTACTTCGATGTGATTAAGAATACTGGTGTTTTTTATGTACACCCGTTAATTACTACACCGAGTTCCATCGGTGATGTTTTGGTGAACAAAGTTTGGTCAAAAAATGAGGTCCGAACATGATTCATTTTTTTTTAATTGAGAGATTAAGATGCATAATACCTAAAAGGAATATTTTTATAAATTAATATTTAAAATGTATTAGTTACTTATATAATAATTTAAAATTTAAAATAATAATTAAAATACTCTTACTTTAATTTTTGTCAACACCATCACTTGGTCCTTGCAATCTCTCAACTCTATCCCTATCAGTGTCTCTAACTTCTTTCATCAACTCTTCTTCCAACATACTTGATGTTGAACCAATTTAGGTACACAAGTCTTCCTCAACTTTCTTTGACATCGAGCAAGAAGAAAAAAAAAAATGATGATGATTGAAGGTGATGATGGGACTAGGGGTGTAAACGAGTCGACTCGAGTTTGAGTCATGCTTAACTTGAGCTCAGCTTGTCGGTCAAATCACGAGCTCGAGCTCAATGACGATCTCGAACTTGGCTTGGGGCAGTGGATGCAAGCTCGTGAGCCAGTTCGTGAGGTGTGATCAAACGGGCCGTCGTTCGCTTCCTCTTCCGCGGTTGGTTCCGATTTTGGGTTCCGCCTTCTACAGCATTCCACTTCCGTATTTGCGCTTCTGCTTCCGCGTCTGAGGTTTTGCCTTCAACTTCTGCATCTGTATTCACTAACCATGCTTTCTCTTCCACGTCCAAGGTTCCGCCTTCAGCTTCCGCTTCTACGTCTGCATTATCGCCTTCCGGGTTTAAGTCGCTTGACTAGTCAATGAGTCGAGCAGTGGCTCAATCGAACTCAAACTCGATTATCCAACGAGCTCGTAAATCTACTCGAGCTCAAAACTCGATAAGCTTAACTTGTGAGCTCGTTATCGAGTCGGCTTAACTTGTTTGCACCCCTTGATGGGATTGAAGGCATGTGATGGTGGTGATAGGACTGACAATGTGCAAAGATGATCATAAGACAAACAACATGCAGAGGTGGTGATGACATAAGCAAAATGTAAAGGTTAGCAACAAAGAAGACGTGATGAGATCACTGAGAACTCATATGAGGTCGTGTAAGGGAATGACAAGAGTGACTGTGAAACCTATAAAGTAAAAGAAGCTAAGCACTTAAACATTGAGGCGTCGTTTGGTGTAATGGTTGGAGTTTCATTAGAAACTCCAAAGTTAAGCGTTCTTGTATAAGTGCACTCATGGGTGGGTGTCCTACTGGGAAGTTACACCAATGGGACATAATAGTGAGGCCATTAGGCCAAAGTAGATAGTACATCGATAATTAAGAGTTTGAGCAGTTACACAATAGTATTAGAGAAATACACTAGCCAGAAGATGAGAATTAAGTATCATAAATGACAAAGTGATATGTTATGTGAGCCATCTCTAGAACCTTATATAGGATAGAGTGCTATATGGTGGAGACACCACTTGAACTTATAGGGGCCACATCTAGAATCATATATGCCTCGCCAGCGAATTAGGAAGAAAATCACAATAATCAAATGATATGGTGCGGGTTAAATAAAATTTACAAAATAATTTCAAAGCAATGGGAATATAAAACTTCAATAAGTTGTGTCCAACAATAAAACATCATAGCATCTAAACCAAAAGTTATACTAACCACCAAATCTAATGAAATTTCACTATATAATTAAATCAATTAGATAACTTTAACATTAAATACATATCAAAGATGAACCTGATGCAAGAACCTAGAAGTCCGAATGAAATAACTCAAACTAGCAACACTGAAATCATGAAGTAATAGGTGTGAGTTTGCAAGAAACAAACTCAGTAGGTGAAACCCCACTAAATAAAACATAAACAACAAGTCATGAGCATAAATATGTGCAAAGGAAAGAACATAAGTAGAAATAAGGCATATGATATGAGATTGTTGAATATGCATACTTCATTTATGAAATCTAGCAAAATTCACAAAGAATTATTTGCCAACTAATAACCATTGCATTCAAATGTAAACTCATTCACTTATAAGCATGTGATATATATACATCCATTAATGACTCCTTAGTTATTCATTTTATTTGTATATCCATATATAAATATTTATAGTCGGTATACTACAATACCTTGCTGGGAAAGGTAAGCACCAATCCCAAGAAAATCTAATGATTTCCTATAGGGTCGTCACTCTGAGGACTCGTTGGTCCGACTAACCAATATCTAATATGATTAAATACCGACATTTATAAGCATCAACCGCACAAACTTGTATTATGTAAATATTGTATTTCAGTAATAATGCTTAACAAATGTTATAACATAATTAAGCTCAGTTGTATGTATTACAAAATTTATGATTTGTATAGGCAATAGTTATTCAAAGCAATCATGATAAAGTATGTGAACTATTTAGAAAATTGTGTAACAATTAACATGACAACGTTAACTATCAAATCACATCAAAATAGCAACATGCAATGCTATAAATGAATTATCACATATTACCTTATACATTATTCACATGCAATGAGTAGCAAGAGCTAGATCCCCAACAAGAAAAGATATGTTTATCTCTTACTCAGTAAAGAGTCACCTACCAAATGTAGACCATAAGGAGCCCCGCCCTTTGATCATGTATTGATCTTCTCAATCCAACATATGATGATCCAAAAGAAAACCTTAATTCATAAGAATTTAAATCAATCATACATTCAAGACATTGCATATTAAAACATTAAATAACTACAACAATCAATAAAACATATTTTTTAAATGAATAATTCTACAATCTCTCTTTCAATTGTCAATAAGTTATTTAATAACTTCTATGTTGAATATCATTGATCAAGACCTTATGAAATCCCTAATACCCTTTTAAGATTCCTTCTAACCAACACCTTAAATCGATTTAATTGTATAAATTTTATACCAACAAAACATTCGCATATAATCTCTTATAATCTTAAATATTCTTTGGAGAGCAAATAATAACTCATGTGAGAAACATACTTTGAGTTGAATGCTAAATCAAGATGATTAAATTTTAAATATATAATTAATAAGATGTTAAATAAGAATTATCTTATTCTAAAGTGAAAATAAAATTTTAAATCTTAAACTCATATATACAATCACTAAATGTAATCCCTATACTTATCCTATAAAAATATATGAAGGTTTCCTCAATTAGAATTACCATTAAAATATATGAATTACTAATTATTGATGAGGAAAAAAAATAAGGTTAGGGTTTCTACCTCATCTAAACGAAGAAGAAGAAGAAGAACTTCATGGGAGATCATTGTGGTCTCCTCTTCAAACAATAATTAAATCTTCATCTACCTTATGAGTTATCCAACAACAATTAATCTCTTTCAAGCTTCTAATCTTAGAAGGAGATAATGATGGTGAAAGAAATAAAAATAGGAGAAGAAAGTGTCAATGATTGCTTAGCTTTCTGTCTCCATCCACTTTTTCACCGACATCAACAAAGCCATGAAAACAAAGCTACCGAACGATGAAACAGCCAACACAACCACTTCTTTCTCTTGTTGGAATGTCGCATGCCATGGAAGGCTGATGCTGAGCATCACCTCCTAGATCCCTGCTCACACGCAGTGTCCGACTTTGCGCTCTCTTTTAGGCGGCTGCTCTCCCTCTTTCTCATGCTCATCTCACGCCCTAAGTCCTGATTCAACACTTAAAGGCACGATATTTCCTTAATAGAATAGCGGAATGATGTCCGAGTTAGTTGAGCCGGAACAGTTCTACTTATGCGTGTTTGTGAAGGAGCAATCCTGAGATGGCTGACCTCCTGAGAAGTTACACCAACGGGACAAAACTGTGAGGCTATTAGGCGAAAACGGATAATAACTCAATAGTTAAGAGTTCGGGCTTTTACAGGCCATATGGCATTGATGGAACTTTAGGCAAGTTGTATTTTTGTTGTTATTTAAAAATTTAATTGTTATATAAGTACAAAAATAAAAATTTAATGTTAAATATAATCCTCATATTTTTTTTATATTTAAAAGACTAACTCGTTCAGAGATGGACTGTTGTTTTCAGTTTCATGTTTGAGAGTGAAAAATTAAATTTTTTGGTATTTTGATAATTTCCTCTCTTTTTTTTTCACTTCCATAAGTCAGTTTCTTGAAAAAAAATAAAGAATAAAATTTTTTGTTAATAAATAGAATTTATCCATTGAGTTTGTATGACAAATTTATAGGTTGTTTGTTACTAATTGAGCAGATTCTTTAGCAATAGTGTCTTCTAAGTTTGGAATTTATTCTTTAAGTGTGATTTTTTGTCAAAGAAGGCATTTGTGTTTAAATTTTAAATTGGTAAGTTAATATAAAGTTTTTTTTTTCTTCTTTTTTTATCTTTCAGGTTTCATTTGGGACAGCTTTTCGTCACAATTTTTTCGCTATTTTCAAGGAACTTTTGTACTTAAAAATTGATTTATAAAGCAATAAGAAAATCATCTCAAAGTTTCATTTGGGACGACTTTCTTACTGCTTTCTGAAGCAGCTTTTTAGTACAAAATTTTTTAATTTAAGAAATTTTTATGCTAAAAGCTTCTTTAAAAATTTGTAAAAAAATTGTCCCAAAAGAACCTTAGTTTTTCCTCGACGAAAACTTGTTTGATTATCTTTTGATTCAATAGACTTTACAAATCTACCAACACGACCTCTAGCACTCAGAAAGCAATTAGAAGTTTTGAGAAATTTTTCTTATCAAACCAAAAGTATGTTGCTTTTCTATAGATTGTAATCTCATTTTGGAAAATCTATTTATAGATCCTATAATGTGCTAATGACATAATTAACACACTTTTTGTAATTTGTGAGTAAGGAAATTAGCTTTTAACTAACGATTATGATGAAATTATTATATATGCTATGTCAATAGCATTATCTATTCTTAGAAAACAAATGAAATGACAAATTCTTATGAATGTGGGTTTCGTTTGGGACAACTTTTTTACTGTTTCTTAAAGCAGCTTTTTAGTACAGAAAATTAAGCCTTAGACAATGCAAGTGAAGTGGATGTATTAATACTTTCCTTACTAATGACTTTTTAGCCTCTTACAAAATTAGCAATAGCCATGTTTCTCAAATGATGTATATGTTTATCATCTATGATTATTCAGGCATTCTATTTCTTTTTCTATCAGATTAGTTGGTACTTAGGTTTCGTTTGGGACAGCTTTTCACTGCTTTTTAAAATAGTTTTTTAGTACGAAAATTTTTAATTCAAGAAATTTTTTACTAGAAAGCTGCTTTAGACAGCAGTAGATAAGCTGTCCCAAATAAAGCCTTAGTTCGGCAATGGGTGACATTTTATGTGAAAATGTGAACTAAGGTGAAGAATTCAACATTAATATTTGTGTTGATTTACATAGAAAAGATAAATAAAAAAATACACATTTGCATCTTCTGTAGATAGTTAATATTATACACTGTACTTTATGTTTCCTATATGGTATTTATCTTTTATGTTATAAGATATTAGATTATATTTTTAACTTTGTTGTATGTCAAAATATTCATGATGCTAGAGTGAGAGATGTAACGTCTTAGTATTGCACTGAGATTTAACACACATATATAAGAAAAAGTTGTCAAAAACTTGAGTTTTATATGAAAACCCTAAAATAAGAAAAATATCATGAGGTGTAACTTAGTTGAAATGATTCAAGCAGTAATTTTCAGCGGTTACAAATGATGATATTGTCAATTAATGAGGAAGATGTTAATATAATATAATAGATATATAATGTATAGAATACATGTTATGGTAGAAGGTAGAAGAGCCTTATATCATATTGGAGTTGTGTTTAAGAGATTATTTGCTACGTATTTGATCATTCTATTATTAGGAAAAAAATGAAAGACCAAGAAGTCTGGTATAAATATTGTTCTTGGCATAGTCGGCAATGGTGATTATAGGACCACAGTCGAGCAATGATAGCCAGAAGATTATAATCAGGCGACGATGGACCATTGTTTAACAACAATGATCAGAGAATCATAATCTGATGATAATGTTCAGAGGATCAAAGTCGATGTACCATATTCGGGCGAACATGGTTAGAAGACTGTTGTTGTTGTGTGACGGTGATTGAAGAAATATATTCGAGCGATAGTATCGAAGGATCATTGTCGAGCAACAATGGTCGGTGGATAGCAATTGGGCGACAATATTCAACGAACCTTAGTTGGACAATGGTGGTTGAAGGACTGTGATCGTGCAATCAAATGATCATGGTTAGATGACGGTGGTTTGAAGATGGAAATAAGACAACGACGAACCAACTATTATGGTCGAATAGCTACGATCGAGCAGTGGGCTGATGGAGGAGGTCCGATGGTATTTCGACGATGGCGGTCAGATGATGGCAATTGAAAGGTAATGCAATGGAGGGATTTGATGGGTTTATAGTGGCGAACGAGTGATTGTCTAACAACAGTGGTCAAGTGGCAGCAATCGAGCGATGGCTCGGCGATGGTGTTAATGTTGGAACTCATGATTCTTCAAATCTCTAAGCTCTCTTGAAGCTTAACCTATGATTTCATGTTGAGAATGAGGGCCTATTTACAAATTTTTTTAGTGTCATATCCTGTAAATATACATAACATTACATGAAGCATCCCACATTGATTTTCTAGATTATAGTTCAATCTTTTAGCGTTTAGAGGATTTATCTCATCGATGCACTCAATTTAACTATAAACATGAGATATTTGTACATCATTTAGTCATTTAATTAATGCGTTGAAGTTTTCTATTGTACTTTAAGTGCCTGGTCTAAGTTCATTCAGGTTCAGAATGTATCACTTTTTATGTCAATCGATTTGTCTCGTTGAGACATGTAATTCAACTATAAATTTATATAAATGAAAATTTAGATCCTCAAATTTAATTTCAAAAGTTTGTAATTAAATATGCATCGAGATTCATACCGATCAAATCAATTTTTGACAACATTTCAAACATTAATCTAAAAATTTCATAAATATGAAAAAAAAGCATATTTTTAGAACATATAATATAGGAACATAAAATTTTATTTTGAGAAGCTGACTATATTCCTCTTTTATGACCAAAGAATTTGGTGTCATTCTCAAACACTCGGCCAAACCTTTTTGACTTCTGAAACTGCTGCAAGTACAAAGCTATAATAACAAACAGTTGTGGCTATATCACTGTTAGAAGCAAGCCTGGCCAGCTTTGCCGAGCTCAATGGCTACTGCTTAATTGGAAATTGGAGAGCTTTTGTGCCAAAATTAGCGAATTGGGGACCATTTTTGGCTTGATTAGGGTTCATGGGAGCACACGAGCTATCATGCCCTTTTATGCAAATGATATGGTTGGAAAAAAAGACTTTTAGCATGAGACTTTCTCAAGCAATATGTATGGTACTTTCGTTTAGTTGGGATCATAAAAATTCTCACTTAAATTTTGTTTTTCTTAAATGTAGAGTAAGACCTTGGAACATGGAAGTATTCCTTATTGTCTAAATTGACACTTAAATTACCTTTTTGTTTAAGCAAATGTTTGCTTAATCTCGAAACAATTTCGCGATAGATAGCCATAGCGAATTAAGGCACAAATTGATCTCAATTGTTTGAATTAGGCTTATTCTAGACATGAATGATTCGGCTAACACCTGTTTGATGGTGAATACTTACTAACTCCAATGTCATGAGCATATTTTTTTGCTAAATATTTCGACTTATGTAAATTATTACTTTTCACGCACATAATCACTTCTATCAGAAAATGAATAAATACATACAAAAAATTCGAACATTTTCTATTAATTATCTGAAAATTTTGACTCTGACACGATACCTACGACATGGCCAATATTTTTTAAATTGTCAATCAAAAATATTGTTGATCAAATCAATCATCTTTAACAACACAAATCTAAAAGAGCTAATCGTAAATAAGGGCGCACTCGATCTAATCTTGCATGAATTTTGATATTTAAATGAATCTGATCTACTTTTATCCAAGTCTAAGTTTAGACTAATCCCAACAAAAATTATAAATTAAAAATTAATGATCATTCATTTTAGAGGATTCTTGACAGAAATTCCCTCTCTTATGAAATGCTCACCCTGCTAAATATACTCCCTTCAAATTTATACCTGCCAAGAATTATCTGCAAGGCCTTCAAGTCCACCAGTCAACGTCTTTTGCTACTTGTTGATTCCACTCTTTGGCTGACAAGTCAATCCACGTCAACACCTTTTTTTTTTTTAAAGTAATTTTTAGTTAAAAAATTTTATTTTTTTACTAAAAATTTACTTTAAAAAATAGTAAAAAAATCATCCCGAACGAAACCTAAATCTTTCCATTAATCAAATGAAGAAGCTTAACAACTAAGGCTTCATTTGAAATAACTTTCTTATTACTTTCTAAAATAATTTTTTAATTAAAAAAATTTGAAGTTCAAAAGAAAATTATACTAGAAAGATACTTTATAAGATAATTAAAAAATTATTCCGAACAAAGCCTAAATTAAATATATAAATTTTCTCCTAAAATATTGCCAGCATGAAATTGATTTTTTTTTTCTAAGATATATTTGTTGAAAACCTCTAAACTACGACGAAAAAATTGTCATCAAATCCTATAATTTTATAAATGCCTCCAACAACCCACAATTAATTTTGCATTAAAATAAAAATCACATCGACTACTAATATGACAATTCATAGAGCTAATCTCACATATAATAATAATTTTTTAAAAAAATGCATATCAGAAAGGTTAATTGAGGTTTGTGATGAACACAGCTCATCTTAATCTGTCGGTCAAAAATTTTGACTATTAACCCAAAGGTTTTGAATTCGAGTATTATTTATGTGATGTATGTGTAAATTTATCTTAATTGATCTAAATATCTCCCAAAAAAAAAGTTTGTGATGAGATCTAATCGAAACATATAAATATTTCAATAAACCCCTTTTGTGATCAATTCGACCAAGCAAAATAAAGCCAAAATAGCACATATATATGAAGAGGTCATTTCTCATGTTTGAGGCTATTTACACGATGACTTGAAGCAACTTCTACAGAAGTGATTGATATGATATTGAGATCATTGCAAGATGCAGCTTTGTAAGAAGAATGGGATCCTAAAAAAAAAAAGAACAGAAGAACAATAACAAAAATACAGTTAGTCAAATAATAGCCGTCGCCTGACCGATTTGGGGATTTCCTGGTCCAAATCAGGAGGCCTGTTCCTGCTCTTGTTGGAGCCTTCTACCTCCAAATTCTTCTGCTTGTCCTTCGTTTGACTTGCTCTTGCCACTGGTTTTGTCGAACGATAAAACTCAGTAATGCTGAGCTGAACCCCACTGGATTTGGGGGACTCTGAATCTGCTTTAGATTTGCTGGATTTCCTCGGGCTTGATTTGGTTTCCTTCAACTGCTGCAATATTTTTGGAGGAAAATTGAATTAGCCTTGATCCCAAAACATAAATCTGATATAACAGGGTACATACAGAATTTATCTGTTTCATTTTTTTTTTCAATGAAAAGATCCTTGAAATGTTACAGTATTAATTCAAAAGATCAAATAGCAGAGGGCGCTCCATACTCATGTCCATGATGAATATATGATCTACAAAATTTTACAGAGCTCGATAAGGATTCAGTGAGTAGGAAGTCAATTCAACCACTTGTAACTTACTTAAATAGACCGACCGATGTATGAGGAAGTTGATAATTAGGAGAGAGATAGTTCAATCACCAAGAGTAAAAAAGATAGAAAAAAATCAACACACAAAACACAACTATAGTTTTATAAATGTCCGCCCAAGTTTATGGCTATTGCTTGTTTCCTTCATTGCAGATTTCAGTATAATTTTGTGCATTTTAGTATCTTACAGCTGTAATTTCTCAGGCACAAGATTAAGATTTTGCTTGGGATGGCTTTTTATTGCTTCTTAAGGTAACTTTTTAGCACTAAAAAACTGCTTTTAAGAAGCAATAAAAAAGTTATCCCAAACGAAGTCTAAGATGACATGCCCTTGAGAAAAAAATTAGAGCAAGTAAAAAACACATGAAATCTCATGACACCCTAAATAAAATAACCCGTAAATATTGGATATCCAATTTTTTAAACACATTATTACTTAATTTGTTTTCTTGGGATAAAACAAAAAAAGGCTCCATAACTTAACTCAGGATTCAAGAAAAAAGTATTTTGATTCAAGAAAGGCTTTCATGAAAAAGGAATTTTGCATCAATGCTCGGTTTAAATATGAACTAATATGGAAAAGCATAAGCATTAAAGCGAGTGGAAAAATTTCTATCAATGATTTAGGTCAGCATCATGAACTTAAACAAGGGGGACACATAAAAAGTGCTGCTTCCCGAATCAACATGATGAAAGCAAGTAAACAGAATAATCATTTCAGGCGGCACTTGCAACAATAGAATCTACAATGCGAAATTCATCATGAAAAAGAAGCCAATTTCAGAAAATAACAAAATTCCAGGGAACTTTCAGCTGCATCCTATAAAAATACCTACTTAAAACTTGTTGATACGCAAAATGCTAGTCCTAACTCATAAACGCACCTCCAACCAAAAAAAAACAGCAGGAAATTTTAGCAGGAGCACATAAATTAGTTCTATTATATATATAAAGATAAATTAGAAATTTAAAGAGGCACATGACCCTTAAATCTGCCCTTGTGTTTAATCAGTTGCTTGCAAATTAGAATAAAAGTTAATTCTGTGCTGGCAAAACTACTAGAACGGTACATTTACAACAGTGCATACCTTTTCTTGTAAAAACTTCTCAACTGCTTTCGGAAATGCTGCTTGTACGAGCTCAGTATTCTCCTCGGTTACCAGATACCAGCAACCATCATCAACAATAATTGTTGGAACATCTGGACCGTCTATGGAGTCTACAAATTCATCAGTTATTGTAGATTCAGTTTGCTCTGACTCCAACTCTTCATTAGAAATATTTTGAGTAAAATAATCCAAACTATGAATTGCTTTCTTCCATTTAACCAGATAATAGGGACAGCCGTATCTAATCTTCACTCGGTCAATGGAATGGAACTCATATTGATCATGTAGAAGGAAGCCGCTTTCTGATGTTGATGCCATTTCTCTTAAGTATATAGTCGACAGCATAGGAAGAATTCGTTGCCTTATATAAGATGGCTCCCAGTGCTGGTGAAAAGCTAAGAAGTCGACCAGATTTTCAACCCTAGGTTTATCCCACCGGAGCAGCGGGGTACAATTTCCTAGAGATAATTTGATGTTCAAAACATGAGATACCATAAAAGGGAGGGAAAATTCAGAAGATTTTGCAAATGAGGCAAGCAATAATAATTTAGGCAAAAAACAGCTAAACAAACGAGAGGAAGGCAAATGCAATTCAGCGTGAAAAAAAACGAAATTCCTACATTGTGTCAGACTAAATAGCACAGGCCATAATTATTTTTTAAGTTAGCATGAATAAGAATATTGTAGCTTGGCTTCTTTCAAATATCCTCAAGATTAGCAGTTTTGTTACATTTCATATAGAATTTTGAAAAGACATGTTAGACTAAATTTTTTTTAATCAAGCCGACTTGATATAAAATTAAATCAAACTTCAAATCAAATTTTGGCTTGAGGCAATTCAATTTAATCAAATTTAACAAGTTAATTCAAATTTGACTCAATTTTGGGCTTTAGTCAGCCCGAATCAATTAAATTAAATCAATTGATTCAATTTAATTTGTTTGATTTAAGTTTCATTTCATAATTAGTCAAACTACATCAAATCAATACAATAGAGTAAAATTGAAAGTTAAACTAAATTGAGTTGATTGAATAAGCTTGAGTTTAATTGAGTCGAATCAAACTTAATGAAGCACAAATCGACTTCAATTGATGCATTAGGTTCAGCCTTTTACTAAATCGGGTCATGTATTAGCTTCTCTAGCATCTCTTAAAGCCTTTTAAAATCAATCCAGGCAAATCGAACAGCTAAAAACGCAAGGGAAGAGAGTAGCAGGCTGCAGGTGCCTTTTTCCATGATATCTCTGTTGCTTTTACTGTCACAAGTCATCGGGGGCAAGAAGAAAATAGATCTCAGCCGCTTACCTGTAACCACATGAGAGCATAATGGGTATTGGGCTCTTATTTTAGCTTTGTATTTCCATGTCTAGGCAAAAATCGAGTAGGAGAGCCTTCAAATGCTGGCATGGGGCTAGAGAAACCACAAAGAGGGGATTTTAGATTTCGGCTTGGAAAAACAAAGGCCGGAAGCGCAATGCCGGGCGGGGATGCTAGGGGCTATTGTTCTTGGTGGCTGAGTTTGATTGGGAAGAAAAGAGGAGAGGGAGTTTTAAAAAATCAGAGAGGTTTTCCTCTTGTTGCCTGATCTTAGCTTAAGAAATCAACTCCGTAGAGAAGGTGGTGTTAGCAATGTTTGGGACAGCCCAAGTAATCACGAGCAACTCTCACATTTTCATTTGTCATATTCTCTACTAAATGAAGGTACTACGGATGGTTACTATTGAACGTCATTTAGTGAGAAAAAAAAATCCTTAAAACTTAGGACTCTTGGCCTTCGTGGATGTGTTCGATGCTCCCAATCAAACCTAGGTTCATTTAAATCGCCCTTAGCTTTGGATTTCTAACCTGATCCTTATTGTCCTCTTTGTTTATCCACAAATATTCAATTCTCATGGAGGGTTCTCATTTAAGAACCTAAGCAAGAGGAATACGACGAAGCATCGAGTAATTGGATTCAGATCTGATAACACCTTCATGAAATTGCATTCATATTGGACCTAACCTTCCATCTACATGAAGCACTCATGGCTATTAGACCTCCATCAAATGGTCATAGACCTGCTTAGTTTAATACAAGTTACATTTGATTCCTATTAAGATTTATAATATGGCAAAACTAATCTAAAATGTGATAGTGTTCTTTTTATTAGGATTTTCACTTTCCTAAAATTTTGAAAAATTCTTAAATAGATTTATTTCATAATAAAATTTATGAAACAAATTTTGTATGTTTTGTGGACCTTCAAATTTCCATAGATTAAATTCCATCCTATTTTTGAATTAGTTAAGCCAATTCATTGGTTTTTAAATTAAATGGTTAAATGAAACAATAAGTAACCTAAATGTCACGCAATGACCTTTCCTTAGTCAGTCGTGCGGCCTTAGCACTCAAAACTTATGCTAAGCAGCCTAACTTTCACAACACAAAGGTAAGAACACTTGGAGAAGAGAGGTGGAAAGGAAAGTAATGCTTTATTGAGAAAGGAAACCTTACAAAGCTTAAGAACTCGGGAAACTTTTTGGCTAGATCACAATGAGGGGTGGGGACCTCTATTTATAGTCCCCCCACCCCAAATAACTTAAAGAATATTCTAGAATACATGAGAATATATTTCTTCTAGACTATTCCATACTATTCTAGCATATTACAATAGTTTATACAAGGTTGCCTAGAATATTCTAGAGAATCTTGGAGTCTACTTGAAGCTTCTTAACTCTAGCATGATCTAGAAACTTGAAGAGGATTCTTGAGTATTCAAAGCCTTGGGCTTTATTTGGTTAACCCCTTCTAGATGGCAAAAGTGTGACATAAAGCTTTGGAATTCCTAAAAACACAAAATCATCTCCTATTTGATTGACATTGTGATGTAGGCAAACTAGAAAGAAAAGTCAAGAGAGGAGAACACTAGGACAAATGAAAACCAAACTCGATTCAAACTAGTATACAAGCTTCCAAACAAACACCAAAAACAAACGAAAAGTCAAATCAAACGAAACAAAATAAAAATAAAAAAACGCTATCCTCAGAACAACCGGCAAGCGGTTTCCTCACATGCAACGAGAAGTAGGAAAAATATGATAAAGTTCTTAGGCTTGCAAACCAAGGGTCCACCACAGCAAGAAGGGTCCAACGTCCAACCAAACTCCTCCAGCAAATGTCTCCAAATCAGCTAACAAACATCTCCCAATAGCTCAAGAAGAAGGATACAAGTGGAGTGGAACTTACATAGAGAAGAAGAGATTAGAAGGCAAGACGAAATAGAGAGGAGGGAGAGGTGGAACAAGCTCACAAGCTTTTTCAAGAAGAAGAGAAACCCTCAGGTTTTAGAGACTTTGCTCACAAATTTTCAACTCCCCTCTAGCCTCAAAACACCCTCTATTTATAGGAGAAAAGGAGGTAGCCAAACAGCCAACAACCTCCAACCAAACCAATAAAAAAAAAAGGGAAATAGAAGGCCAAAGGGCATATCAGGACAGCAATTGAAAAGCCACCAGAAAACAGAGCAAATACATCCACGAAACAGGCTACCAGGGAAGGAACCGAAGAGACAGCACAAGGGGGCGGAACCAGCAAGAAAAACCCAACAGCCACCCTCAAGAGGGAAAGAACCATCCATGGGAACAGCATCAAGCAGAGGAAACCGAGAAGACAAGGGGAGGGAAAAAGATAAGTTCCACTCACATAATGAGCTAATTACCTCACCAATTAATGAGCTAAACATCAGCTCATAATGAGCTAACCAACAGCTTAAGCATTAATGAGCTAGCACCAAAAAGATCCCAATTTTACAGCTCAACACTAAAGCAGCCACAGCCCAACCCGAGAGCAGCCAAGGCCCAAACCGAGAGGCAGCAAACAGCACCAAGAACACAAAGACCCAAAAAGCTAGCAAACCCAAGACTTGCCATGCCCAAGCACATCCTACCATGATCATTGGATGATCTCCATCATTGGACAGCATAAAAAAAAAATAAAACATAACTAATATTCAAATTACATCAAAATAAAAAAATACGTCAAAACATGAATGCATCAATTCCCCCCTGGTGGGAGATTCTCATCTCCTGATGAGAAGGCTTCCACAATTTTCTGATAAAGATCCGGATGACGATTTTTTAACTCATTAGCATCCATCCAAGTAGTCTGTCAAGGGACAATTCTTCCATTTTACCAAAAACCTCTTGGGCTCGCCATGTCTAGTTTTAGAAATCCTAACATCAATAATATCTTCAACCTGTTCATCGTTGTTTGAAATTGATGTGGAGAGTGGTAAAGTTTCAACTTCCACAGAATCATCAGAATTTCCTTCATACAAAGAAAGGTCAGCAACATTAAACACATGAGAAGTGCCAATAGTAATAGGAAGATCGAAGAGATAGGCATTCGTGCCCAACTTTCAAAGAACACGAAAATGCCCAAGTTTCTTCCTGCTTAATTTTCCAAAAGTACCAACAGGAAATCGTTGGCGACGAAAGTAAGCCATAACCAAATCACCCTCATTAAAAAATACTTCCCTCCAATGTTTATCAGCAGCAGATTTGTATTTAACATTAGCCATTCGGAGTTTTTCAAAGATTTGTTATTGGATAGTTTTGATATGGTCAAAAGTTTCAGAAGCTTCAGCACTAACTTTATTAGGCAAAGGCAAACAATTTCTATAAAAAATGTGAGGTATAGGCTGACCATAAATAATCTCAAATGGAGTTTTACTAGTGAAGCGATTAATAGAATTATTGTATGCAAATTCAGCTTGGGGAAATATCAAATTCATCTAAGTAAATTTTCTAAGCTTTGATTGACAACTTCAGTTTGCCCATCGGTTTGTGGATGATATGCACTACTAAATTGAAGAGTAGTTCCTAATTTTGCCCAAAGTGTTCTCCAAAAATGACTCAAACATCTAGTATCCCTATCATAAGTAAATGTGCGAGGAATACCATGAAGACGAATAATTTCTTTAAAAAATAAACCAGCAATATATGAAGCATCAGAAATTTTCTTGTATGGAAAAAAGTGTGCCATTTTGCTAAACCGATCCACGACAATAAAAACAGAATCATTTTTTCTTGCAGTAACAGGTAACCCCAAAACAAAATCCATAGAGATATCCTCCCAAGGTTTATTTGGAATAGGAAGAGGAGTATATAAACCAATATTTTGAGAAGTTCCCTTAAAAATTGACAGATTTTATATTATTTCACCAGCTTAGCAATTTGTTTTCTCATATGAGGCCAGAAATATTTTTCCTCAACTAAAGCAACAGTTTTTCCTTGCCCAAAATGTCCACCCAAACCTCCACTGTGAAGTTCTTGTACAAGTTGCTCTCTTAAAGAATTTTTTGTTATACAAAGTCTAGAACCCTTTTTTAATAGTTCAGTCACTTGCTTAAAAAGTTCATCATGCTCAGTTGGACTCATTCTATAATGGGGAAGATTAGGCAAAGTGGCTCCAGGTATTAAATCAATATGATGCTGAATGTCTCTCACCGGTGGCAAACCTATAGGTAATTCTTCAGCTTTATATCAGAAAACTCATCAATTAAAGGTTGAATTTCATTAGGAATTTGAAGAGTTGATTCAGTTTCTTTTCCCAAAACCAAGTAAGCCACTTCAGAATGTTTCAAATCATTTGTGTTAAGAAGCAGTTCATGAGTATTTATTTTGACAACCTTGTTATTTTTGGTAGCGAATCAGGCACATGTTTTTGAGGATAAAGAATGAACTCTTTCTTATTTTGAATCAAAGTATAAGTATTCTTTTCCCCGTTGTGAATGGTTTTATGATCAAATTGCCAAGGACGACCTAATAAAATATGGCAGACTTCAAGAGGTACGACATCGCAAACAACTTGATCTTTGAAAGAACTCCCAATTGTTAAATTAACAGAACACTGTTTTGTTATTGGAACTTCAACCCCTTCCTTGAACCAAGAAATTTTATAAGATATGGCAAGTGGTTTTGTTTTCAGTTTGAGTTTATCAACCATTATTTGTGAAACAAAATTTTCCGAACTTTCGCTATCGATCATAAGAGTGCAAATTTTTCCCTCAACTGTGCAAGTGGTTTTAAAAATGTTTCTCCTAAGCTATCTATCCCCATTTTCAATTTTAGTTGTCAAAACTTGTCGGATTACCAAAAGTTGCTCATCTTCATCTCCCTCAACATCAACTTTTTCCAATTCAATGTCATTTTTAGGTTCGGATTCATTTTCTTCCTCTTTTTCTATCTCTTCATCATTTTCAATATAATTGTTTCTTGGTGGGTTGTTTTTTCTACAAGCCGCAGAGAGATGATCATAAATCCCACATTTATAACATGGTCCAATTAATCTTGATTGACCAGTAGGTTTAGGCCCCATTATTCCTTTACCCTTATCCACATTTTGAGTTTCAAAAGATTTGATTTTCACATCTGATGTTCCCACTGAAGTTTGAGAAGATTGAATTTTAACCCCGCCAGTTTGTCTTCGCTTAAATGTTTCAGTTATTTTATTGTGGCTCCTTTGATGTTGCTTTTCAATTTTTAATGTCATACGATAAGCCTCATCAATTTTAATTACATGATGCAAATTCAGTTGATCTTGGATTGTCCATTTTAAACCGTTGATATACCTTAAGACAGTCTTTTCTTCAGATTCATCTAAATCATTTCTAAATTGAAGTTTGTAAAACATTTCAGTGTACTCTTCAACAGATTGATTTCCTTGTCGCAAATTATTAAATTCTTGAAAGATTGTTGTGCGTGGTCTGAAGGCGGAAATTTTTCTCTCATTTTTTCTTTCATTCTTTCCCAATTTTGAATTTTTTCTTTCCCTCGCCCAAGTCTATTATTCTGTAAATTTTTCCACCCTGTGAGTGCATGACCAATGAGTTTTAAACTTGCAAATTTAACCTTTCTATTATCAGGTATTTCCTTCCACTCAAAAAAACTGATCCATTTTTTCCACCCACTCGATGAATTGGTCGGGTTGAAGTTTTCCTTCAAAGTTATGAACATCAATTTTAATTCCATAATCCTAATTTCTTTGTTGCCTATTTTGGTTCCTAGGGACTTCTTCTTCACTTTCAGATGTTTGATCATTAGGATTATTGACATTTAAGTTAGCAAGAGTGTTAGCCATTTTGTTCATTTGTTGCCAATCCCCTTGATTATTAGCTATTTTAGATTTCTAAAGAAAGAGACCCACACCAACCAAGGATTTGCTAACTTGCTCTGATACCAAACTTGATGTAGGCAAACTAGAAAGAAAAGTCAAGAGAGGAGAACACTAGGACAAATGAAAACCAAACTCGATTCAAACTAGTATGCAAGCTTCCAAACAAACACCAAAACAAACGAAAAGTTAAATCAAACGAAACAAAATAAAAATAAAAAAACGTTATCCTCAGAACAATCGGCAAGCAGTTTCCTCACATGCAACGAGAAGTAGGAAAAATATGATAAAGTTCTTAGGCTTGCAAACCAAGGGTCCACCACAGCAAGAAGGGTCCAACGTCCAACCAAACTCCTCCGGCAAATGTTTCCAAATCAGCCAACAAACATCTCCCAATAGCTCAAGAAGAAGGATACAAGTGGAGTGGAACTTGCATAGAGAAGAAGAGATTAGAAGCCAAGACGAAATAGAGAGGAGGGAGAGGTGGAACAAGCTCACAAGCTTTTCCTAGAAGAAGAGAAACCCTCAGGTTTTAGAGACTTTGCTCACAAATTTTCAACTCCCCTCTAGCCTCAAAACACCCTAAATTTATAGGAGAAAAGGAGGTAGCCAAACAGCCAACAACCTCCAACCAAACCAATAAAAAAAAGGGAAATAGAAGGCCAAAGGGCATACCAGGACAACAATTGAAAAGCCACCAGAAAATAGAGCAAATATATCCACGGAACAGGCCACCAGGGAAGGAACCGAAGCGGCAGCACAAGGGGGCAAAACCAGCAAGAAAAACCTAACAGCCACCCTCAAGAGAGAAAGAACCATCCACGGGAACAGCACCAGGCAGAGGAAACCGAGAAGACAAGGGGAGGGAAAAAGACAAGTTCCACCCACATAATGAGCTAATTACCTCACCAATTAATAAGCTAAACATCAGCTCATAATGAGCTAACCAACAGCTTAAGCATTAATGAGCTAGCACCAAGAAGATCCCAATTTTACAGCTCAACACCAAAGCAGTCACTGCCCAACCCGAGAGCAGCCAAGGTCCAAACCGAGAGGCAGCAAACAGCACCAAGAACACAAGGACCCAACAAGCTAGCAAACACAAGACTTGCCATGCCCAAGCACATCCTACCATGATCATTAGAAGATCTCTATCATTGGATAGAATAAATAAAATAAAATACAACTAATATTCAAATTACATCAAAATTAAAAAATACGTCAAAACATGAATGCATCAATTCCCCCCTGGTGGGAGTCTCATCTCCTGATGAGAAGGCTTCCACAATTTTCTGATAAAGATCCGGATGATGATTTTTTAACTCATTAGCATCCATCCAAGTACTGTCTGTCAAGGGACGATTCTTCCATTTAGCCAAAAATCTCTTGTGCTTCAAAATTACTTTGGATAATATTTCTGCTAACAATAATTCTACTGATTTCTTTAAAAATCATTGGCATTTATGTGGTGGACTATTATGTGATGGTTAATTTTTTCATATACAATGTTGTGCACATATTGTAAATCTTATTATGCAGCGGGATATGAAGGAGATAGATAGTTCAATCTCAAAAATTATGAGAGCATTAAGTATGTCAAAGGCTCTTAAGTTACAAAACAAAAAATTTATATATTGTGTTAAACAAAGTTGCCTTAATGCAAAAAGAGATTTGAGGCAAGGTGTTCCAACTAGATGGAACTTCACTTTATTATGTTTGACAGTGCTATTTATTATAAACGTGATTTTCTGCATTTATATAGGATGATTTCGATTACAAGTATTGTCCTTGAAGCATTGAATGGGACAACATGGAGAATATATGTACTTTCATGGCTCCTTTCTATGAGATAACTTATGTCTTCTCTGGCACAAAATATCCAACTACAAATCTCGATTTTTTCTTGCATGTCTACTACTTATGCAACTCTAAAGCATGAAATATCAAGTGGGAATGACTACATAAAAAATGGCAACATGTATAGTTTTCAAATTTGCTAAGCATATGTCAGATTTTTGTGTTATTTTGATAATAACTGCTATTCTAGATCTCAGATACAAATTTAACTTCATTGAGAGGTGTTATAAGATAATATATGGTGTTGATTATGTTCTTAAAGTTAGAAAGATTAGAGATAAGTTATTTTCATTATTTGCAAACTACTAAAAAGCTGGGATGAATGGTTCAGTGGGATAGTTATCAATTGCAACACAAAGTTCACAAAGTGATGGATCAAAAATGATGCATTCATGTTTTTCATATGTAAAATTTGAACATTAGTTTTGTTTTATGTTTTTATGCTATCCAATGATGGAGATCATCCAATGATCATGGTAGGATGTGCTTGGGCATGGCAAGTCGTGGGTTTGCTAGCATGTTGGGTCCTTTGGGTTGCTGGCTGTTCTCTATTTGGGCCTTTGCTGTTCTCGGATGGGCTTTGGTTGCTTTGGTATTTAGCTGAAAAGATGGGTGTTAGCTCATTAATTTTTGAGCTGTTGGTTAGCTCATTATGAGCTGAAGTTTAGCTCATTTATTGGTGTTGAATGTAGCTCATTATTGTGGGTGGAATTTGCCTTTTCTCCTCCCCTTTGTCTTCTCGGTTTCTTCTGGCTGTTGCTGTTCCCGGGACTGGCTGTTGAGGTTTTCCTGCAGGTTCCGCCCCCCTTGTGCCGCCTCTTCGGCTCCTACTGGTTCCGCCTCCTGATATGCTGTACGTGGATGTATTTGGCTGAAATTTGGGGGCCTTTCAGCTGTTGTCCTGGTATGCTTTTTGGCCTTCTATTTTCCTCTTTTTGATTGGTTTAAATGGACGTGGATGGCTGTTTAGTTTCCTCTATTTCTCCTATAAATAGTGGCTGATTTGAGGCTTGGAGGGAGTTGAAAATTGGTGAGCCAAGTCTTTAAAAACCTGAGGGTTTCTCTTCTTCTTGGAAAGGCTTGAGAGCTTGTTCCACTTCTTCCTCCTCTCTATTTCTTCTCGGGTTCTAACATCTTCTTCTCTACGCAAGTTCCGCTCCACTTGTATCCTTCTTCTTGAGCTACTAGGTGATGTTTGTGGGCTGATTTGGAGACATTTGCCGGAGGAGTTTGGTTGAACGTTGGACCCTTGGTTTGCAAGTCTAAGCACTTTATCATATTTTCCTACTTTTCGTTGAATGTGAGGAAACCGCTTTGCGGTTGTTGTTCTGAGGATAGCGTCTTTTTATTTTTCTTTTGTTTCGTTTGGGTAAATTTTTCGTTTGTTTTGGTGTTTGTTTGGAAGCTTGCCAAGCTTGCCTATTAATTGAATCGAGTTTGATTGTCGTTTGCCCTAGTATTCTCCTCTTTTGTCTTTTCTTTCTAGTTTGCCTACATCAAAAAAATATTTCTTCTATAATTATCAAATCACAATCTCTACAGGTACTTTAAAAAGTTAGGGTTTAGTTTCTACAAGTACAACTTTTTCCCTAACTTAACAAAATTACTATGAACTTCAAAAACAGAATTTTATTCATTTGAAGAGGAAGTTACAATGCCCAGGTAATCAGAAATATAAATTTATCTTGATGAACTCAAACTTGATAGAAAAATTAAGTTAGATATCTAACATTTCTGAAATTTAATAAGTGCAGGTTTCCTAAGGGTCTTAACTATGGCTTATGATGTACTATGCATCCCAATTACTAAGTAACATCTGAATGTTCTTTCAGTAATAGTAGTGGAATTCTAAATCAATATCGAAATACATTGAAGCATGATATTGTCGAAACATGGGTTTGTGTAAGGGATTAGTCGTATGGAGAACAGAGTACCCTGTCAATTAGCTTGAAATATCATTTTTATTTATATATCATGTAAAGTTATTTGAAGCTTCTTCTTTTTTGCAGTTATAAATAATACTAAACTTGAAGCCGTCACGGATAATATCCTGAGCTTAAATGTTAACCAAAATGAAAGCAAAGATGGTGATAGTTCAATCAACATAATATAGTAACTACAGTTTGAGAAGAACTTCCTATGCAATTATTGTGGAATATAAACTTGTTGGCTAGTTTTAGGATTTTTAATTGTCTATTTTCTAATTATTTATAACATTGTCATTGCCAGGTCCCAAACCCTGGATGAGAAAAGTGAAAAGTTGTGTTAGGTAGTCGACAGTCAGTGTAAAACTTGACGAATAATCATGACATGAATCCTTTAATACATTATATTAATGCTAGGGCGTTCCCTGAAAGCGACGCATTTCATGGCCTGAATACAGTGAGAAATGTGCAAGGGTCACTGCATCGGTGCTCGAATGCAGTGTTAAATAGGCAACAGTTCCCACATCATGAACAGATGTGTGCAAAGAAGCTAGTCCATGAAACTAAAATTAGGTTATGATCATGGAATGCAGGTTCTCTTACAAACAAATTAATAGAATTATTTGATATTATAATTCATAGAAAAATAAATATTATATACATTTAGGAAACTAAATTGGTGGGAGAGAAGGCTAAGAAGATTGATAGTTTAGGGTTTAAACTTTGGTATTATGGTAGGAGTTGTACTAACAATGGTGTAGGTGTGAATATAAATAAGAGTTTGAAAAATAATGTTGTAAAAATTGATAGAATTGGAGATAGAATTATAGTTTTGAAGAGTACTATTGATGATAAGATTATTAATATTATAAGTGCTTATGCTCCTCAAGTAGGTTTGGATATGTATTAAAAATTAATATTTTGTAATGACTTAGAAGAATTAATACAAAAGATACCTCTTGAAGAAAGAGTTTTTATTGGGGGAGATTTAAATGGACATGTTGGTAGAGAGGTAGAGGATTTTAAAAACATTTATGGTGGCTAAGAGTTTAGACTTTGGAGCGATTAATGAAGGTGGTAAGATTATATTAGATTTTGCTCTAGCTTATGATTTTGTAATTGCTGATACTTTATTTAAGAAAAGAGATGAGCATCTCATCACTTATAAGAATTAATATAGTAAAACTAAGATTGGTTATTTTCTTGTAAGAAAAATAAATCGTTTAGAATGCAGATATTGTAAAGTTATTCCGAGTGAAAGTTTATGTACCTAACACCGCTTATTAGTTTTGGACTTTAAGATAAAGGAGCAGAGTATGAAAAATATAGTATATTGTTGTTTTAGGATTAGATGGTGGCATTTAAAGAACTCTAACAAAAATATCTTTGAGAGTAAGATTCACAATCCTAAGATTTTATCGGTGCATAAGAAAGTTAATGTTATGTGAAAAATAGTAGCTTGTAATATTAAGGATGTTGCAAAGGATGTGCTTGAAGTATCAAAAGGAAAAGCTTCTAATAGTAAAATAGTTGATGGTGGAATCAAAATATGCAAGAAAAGATCAAAAATAAAAAGCTCTGTTATAAAAATTGATTTACATGTAAAAATTCTGAAAATTTGGAAAGATATAAAGTTGTTCGTAAATAGTCTAAGAAAGCATTCTGTGATGCAAAGACTTTAATTTTTAATGATTTATACAATAGATTAGATACTAAAGAGGGAGAAAGATATGTGTATAAGCTAGCCAAACAAAAAGATAGGAGTAGTAAGTATTTAGTTCAAGTGAAGTATATTAAGGATGAAGATCAAAAAGTACTTTTTTAGAAGAGAATATTCAGCAAAGGTGGATGAGACATTTTGCTAAGCTTTTCAATGAAGATTATGAAAATACGATTGACTTTAGTGACCTTAACACTCTAAATGAAAATAGAGATTTTTATTTTTATCGGCATATTACGAAAATTGAAGTTAAAGAGGCTTTAAAGAAAATGAAGTTTAGCAAAACTGTTGGACCTGATGATATTCCAATAGAGTGTGAAAATGCTTAGGTGATGAAGGAATTTGTAGCTTACTAAACTTTTTAATATTATTTTGAAGACTAAAAAGATACCAGATGTGTAGAGAATAAGTGTATTGATTCCTATTTTTAAGAATAAAGGTGATTCACAAGATTGTGCGAATTATAGATGAATTAAGTTGATGTGTCATACTTTAAAACTTTGGGAGAGAGTTATGGAGTATAGGTTACGACGTGATACTAATGTTTCTCAAAATCAATTTGGATTCATGCCGGGTAGGTTGATAGGAAATACTTGAGTTCGCAAGTAATCCTATCGGATCTACTTGAGTTCGCAAGCAACCCTAACAAAAAAATTGGTAAAACAGCGGGAAAACACACAAGAAAGTAATGAAACAATGCAATAAAACATTAGTTTTTATTAATCAACTGAAAGCAAAGCGAATCTAAAGCAAAGATACAATTGATCCTCAATTTGAGAGGAGGATCGTTCTCTCCCAATCTCTAGATACTAGATCTAGAGCCCACAACTCCTAAGAGACTCCAAGAGAAAACTTAGCATGCCCCTCCCTAAACCCCTCATGCCCTTTAAATAGCCCTCTCCACCTCCTTAAAATCTCCACCTCCTTAAAACTTTCCTCATATATAAGACATTATTTATTTAATACAAAAGATATCAATCTTTTTAATTAATTAAATTCACCTCCTTAAAAACTTCCTAATATAAGGCATTAATTAAATCAAATAAGCATGGCCCTCTTTCCTAAAATAATAACTAAATTAGATCAAATAGGAGGTGGGCCCCATGGCCTTAGGCGGCTAAGGCCTTGGGAGGCGGTTGGAACCGCCTCCTGTAAACATGGGCTGGCCCCACCTGGGCTGGCCCCACCTGGGCTGGCTGGGTCGGTTCAGGAGGAACCGACCTATCATAGGTCTACTATGGAAGCCATACATTTATGGAGAGGTTTGATGAAGTATAGAGAGAATAAGGAGGATCTATATATAATATTTATTGATTTAGAGAAAGCATATGATAAAGTTTCAAGAGAAGTGTTATGGAGAGTTCTAAAAATGAAAGGGGTTAATAATGCTTATATTCAAGTCATTAGGGATGTATGCTGGAGCTATTACTTGTGTTCAAACACAAGGTTGTTTGACTAAGTATTTTCCAATTTTAGTTGGATTACATCAAGGATCAGCCATAAGCCCTATCTTTTTTCTTTAGTCATGGATGTTCTTACTAAGATTTGCAAGAGGATGTTCCCTGGTGTATGTTTTTTGCTGACGATATTCTTCTTGTTGATAAGACTAAAGAGGGAGCTGAAGGTAAACTTGAATTATGGAGGTCAACCTTAGAGTCTAAAGGTTTTCGTTTGAGTAGATCTAAAACCGAATACAAAGAGTGTAATTTTAGTAGTAATAGATCTAGTGGGGGTTCGTGACTTTGTGCGATCCAGTCATTAATAAGAGTACACGTTTTAAATATCTTGGTTCTATTGTTCAAAGTGATGGTGAAATAAATGGAGATATTATTAGTAGAATTCAAGTTGGATGGTTGAAGTGGAGAAATGCATCGGGCTTGTTGTGTGATAGAAAAGTACCCACTCAAACTTAAGAGAAAATTCTATAAGATGGTGGTTAGACCTGCAATACTTTATGGCACAGAATGTTGGCCATTAAAAGAGAAGTATAATATTAAGTAAAGTGTTGCAAAAATGAGAATGCTCAGGTGGATGAATGGCTTTACTCTTAGAGATAAGATATGAAATGAAGATATACGTGAAAAGGTTGGAGTAGCTCCAGTGGCTGATAAGATTAGAGAGAGTTGCCTTAGATGGTTTGGTCACATAAAACGATGGCTTTTCGATGACCCGGTTAGGAGAGTAGATGTATTAGAGTTGGCCTATGTTAAGAAAGGTAGAGGTAGACCTAAAAAGATTTGGTTATAAAAATATTAGAAATGACCTTTCTTTATTAGATCTAAATAAGAATTTGACTCTTAACATGACACAAAAAAGAAAAAAGATTCATGTAGCCGACCCCACATAGTGGGATAAAGGCTTGATGTTGTTGTTATTGTTGTTATGCTCTAATTATTTATGCCCGCTCTTAATTGTTGGCAGTAGGCATTTAAATTATCTTAATTGGTTATGCTTGAGGGATTATATTTATGAGATATCTAATTTTCTTTGCTCACTTCAACTCTTTTTATTATATGATTTGTCTAGTTGACCAATTTCAGCAGGTAGCTTGAGCCTTTAAGCCAAGAGAAGTTGCCAATTGTACCTAATTTTGTGCAAATCATATGAAGTTGGTAGCTTGAAGCACTTCTACAAAAAGTTATCACGATATATGGCGAGCATGACATTTCTAATGCAAATCATATGAACCATATAAAAGTTTAGCTCTCTTTTGTTTAGTTAAGTGCTTTTTCAATGCATGATGTAATTGTTGAGTTTTCATAATACAAGGAAATGTCATGCAAGCATCTCATATTTCAGTGCAGTGTGCAGCACCTCATATTTCAATGCAATGAATCATAGAATGTGACGTGTAGACCAATATATTTGGTATTTCTATTTTAGTGCAGTGTGCAGCATCTCATATTATATAGTTGATGTTATCTACATCTTTGAAGTGCTACATGTGTTCGAGTTGCATCGTTATTGATTTGCCTTCCACTCTTTTGTTGCATAAAATAGAATGTCATGTATAATTTTATGTCATTTTCATTGAGTAATTATAAAACCATAAATTTATGTGTATCTTATCTCATGTTATTTATTGTTTCTGGCATGTGCTTAGTTACAATAAAATATATTTTGTTGATTGCAGCCAAAACTCATTAATATTCAATATTGCTTGCTTGCATTCTATTCAAGGCACATTAAAATCAATTTTTTTTAATATAAATGAGTCAACGAGCCGGGTTGCTAGCAGGTCAGATCTGGGTCTAGGATTTGACCTGTTTAAATTTTAAGTCGGATTCGAGTCGGACAGGTCCAAACTAGGTCAAATTCAGGTTAGACCCGAACCCAACCTAAAAACCTATTTTGACACTCCTATCTCCATCAATATCAATCACACCAACAATGTAGACTACAAATTTCACTATGATGCAAGCAAAATTTTAGGATTTTCAACTACCAGCTTTTAAACAAGAAGAGATCAAGATGTGAGGTTCTTTCGGAGAATCGCCTGCACGCACATTTGTGCCAGCTCTTAGATGAAGTTTAAAAGAGGAATCAAATAAATAGCTTCGATCCCTCTTCTAGAAAAAATGAAATAGGGATTTTAACAGTTAGTCTTGCTAAATTAGCAGAAACGTGCATATATTGTGAATAGCTCAAGTGATTACGGTTCATATATAATTGCATCTGCTTAAAATGCTCTTTAAAAGAAATTTATTCACAAATTGTATTAGTTATTTTTTCATCTACTGTGCGCCATTGGTGTGGGCTCCGAAAATTCGACCCCGGCCTCCACCCGTTTGACTTTCTTCGAGGGGAGTTTTAACGGATTAAATTCCGGGGTAAATTTGGAAGGCAAATGGGTTTGTAGATAAGACACTACCCAAAGATTTCGCCCTCATTTTGCGAGGACTTTATGATCTGAGTTCTGGTTTCCTATGGGCGCAAGCCCCTATAGTTAATTACCCCTCCCGATCATGAGAGAAAACTTTCGACTAAGGCTAGTCGTCAATTAGATACGTAGAGATACGTGAGTCTGGCATATAGTAGCAGCATGGGTTGAAGGTTTAAAATTTTGAAAATATTTAAAATTGGAAATTTCACCATCTTGCACTTAAAGCGGATGGTGGGGGAATGGATGATGGACCCGATCATAATCCCATGGTTCCGTCGTCCTGGGCTATCGTGGTCCCTGGTCTACTTAGTCAGAGGAGGTAGTCGACCCAACCTGACAGAAGGATCCTTGTCGGCAGCCATGGGTTGCTTCGTCCAAGAGTACCTTATAGACCTGGGGTGAGTGTTTGTCTAAGGGGACAAATTTGAATCCACCTTAGCTAACAGAGGGCTTTGAGCCCTATCGATCATATCTTATTGATTCATATCTCAAGGATTTGATGCCACTAAGAAATGTATTGGCTCTGGCCATAGCCGCTATCTCGTGGTGCCATTTGGCGGCAAAACCACTCAGTACAGAGGGCCCCGGGTCATAACTGTTTATCCTGCAGTGCCATTTGGCGGCGAAACTACCGGTTAGAGGACTCGTACCACGTCCTTAATGACAAGAAATTGTTTGAGAATGGATCCTAGTAATATTTTCGACTAGGCATTAGCTCTATGTGAGCTGAAGTAATTTTCATATTTTATCCAACTCGGCAAACTATTGCGGAGGGTGAATGAATTTTGCTTTGAGTGTTTAATGATTTGATTTCAATTTTAAATATTTGGATTTGAGATGATTTTTCTGTAGTTTTGGATTTTGATGGGTATTTTGGATGATATTTGAAAGTATTTGTGAACCCCTCCGGTTGAGATTAATGTTCAACATGGCTATCATAGGGGTGTAAAGGGGTTACTTGTATTTATGGGTTGAACCTTGTCGACTCTATCGAGCTGTCGACAGAGAATCAGGTTTCGTAGGATTTATGTATAAAATAAATATCTCAATCGACCCCGCGATTGTACATTTGTTTAATAGTTCGAGCCGTGTCGACTCCTATCTACCTGAATAGAAGGATCGGGCTCGAACCTAAATTCACTTATTAACCCGCGCAGCATCCCTGGACGTCACGTGTGTACCAATAACACGCTCGTCGGGGCCCATGCGGGTGTTTGGGAGCATTTTATAATTATTTTTCGAACCTTGTCGACTCCTATTTACTTGCTTTAGGAGGATCAGGTTCAAATTTATGGACCCACGCAGCATCCCTAGACGTACGTGTGTTCCTACAACACACTTGCTGGGGCCCATGCGGGTATACAGTTACACGTGCATCTCGGTGTACCTATGTGCATACAAATTAAAGTGCACGTGCGGGGGTGTTCTTGGAATATTTATAAACGTCTTCTGTCCGCTCGAATGGGTATTGCGAATCCGGTGGCATTTTGCAGCAACTTGGGGATTGAGTTGTTTGATGCCTTGTACGGGTAGACTGTCGTGCACACTTGCATGATTTACACAGGTAGATTGTAGTACACTAACGAATCTCCTGCTTTATAAATGCATTCATCATGAGTTTCTATGATGGCTCGTAGATGGTACTTTACATAAGAGGATTCCTATGATGGTTCGTAAGTATTTGAATTTGCTACAAATCATCTGCTTCTGCCTTTTGTAGTAGTTTGTATGAGCTTGCATATGTACCCTATTCTCCACCTTTATTTCTAGGAGGGGCTAGAGTTCTTGTTGTATATTTGTCTTCTTTATTTGTGGAGGACATATGTACTTGTGTCCACAGAGGATTTGCCGCACTCATTTCATATCCATTATTGTTATCCACAAGTAATTTCATTGATCGTCGTAGCTCACAGGGGAATGATTGTATTCGTCTACAAGTGAACTGACCTCAGCCATAGGGATATCATAACCTTAGCTACATACCACTTGAGTGTGTTTGTCTTCTATTAGATGATTGTCGGCTGTAGAGATGCTACGATATCCTTGCTACAACAGCTCGTAGGTAATGTGCATTATGCCATCTTTTCTTGTAAATAGTATGCTTGTTTGTATCTTGATGTTGACTACGAGAATGCTAGAATACTCTTGCTACGAGAGATTGCAGGTGCTTGTATCTACTGCATATCTTTCCATTGTTGATTGGCGAACTTCTACCTTCGTCGATAGCTTTTTCGTATGTATCGATTGGTGACTTTCTACACCGCTTGTACATGTTCCAGTGCTCGTAGGGACAGCTACAGATGCTCATATGTAGACCAATGTCGATTTCTAGACATTGCAATACTCATCATCTGTTGGTGGTCCTCACTTGCAAATATGTTAGTATCTGTGATGGATCCCTGGCTTCATTGTACGCATTGGTTGATGAACTAGTACGTCCATTGTGCATCAGTCTTCAATGCTTGTAAGAGACTGAGATATTTGCTAGCAGTTTGATTGTTAGTTGTATAAGTATCCTGACCTCTAGCAGATTGTAGGGATGTCCCAATATTTGTTGCATGAGTATGAGCATTGTTTACTAGTCACATCATTCATGGGTGACTCGTAATGTTCGTTGAGGATTTTATGCAAAAACTTACTCAGCATGAGTTCTATATTTGTTTGCTAAAAATTATCTCTTGATTTCAGCACTTTTGTTTTGATCTCATATTTGTCAATTCTAAAATTCAATTCCTTGTAGTGCAAGTTCAGTTCCACATGGTTCATTCAACTCCCTCGTATCTGTTCATCTGAGTTCAAATTGAGTTCAAATCAAAGTCCCGTTCTAGTTCGAGTCCCCTGTTTGCTTGTTGACTTGAGTTCAAATCCTTATTATTTGGTTCAAGTTAAAGTCCAAATTTGAGTCTCTCGCTATCCAACATCATCTGATTTTGAGTTTGATTTAAATTTGATTTCTTCTCAAGTTATATTAAAGTTCATTTAAGTTCGAGTTCAATCCATGTTCTCTTCTTTTAAGTTTAATCAAGTCCAAGTACGGTCTCAAGTTCACCCGAAATTTCGGCAACATCCCGACGTCTCCCCCGTTTAGGGAAACTACGAGAAACTGGGTCTTCACACCACGCTTAAGAAAGCGTGTATGATAGGTGTCCTAAGACATTGCGGCCGTAAAGTCTTCAACCCCCCACCACGCTTAAGAAAGCGTGTATGGGTCTTCAAATGTACCTAAAAAAGAAGGGCAGTTGTTTCCCCGCAGGTACAGAGCCGCGTACGGGTACTTAGGATTGTCCCCACGATGCTAAGAAAAGCGTGTATAGGGCCTACCCGCCTCGCCGTAGGTGTCGCACCGGGTTACCTTCTACCAAGCTTAAGAAAGCGTGTATAGGCGATTTGCCGGCTCGACACGAACGTCGAGAACGGGATTTTGGGTTCGAGAGTTGCTTGCTTGCCTCGTCGTAGATATCGCATTAGGTTCCCTTCCCACCACGCTTAGGAAAGCGTGTATGAGCAGTTTGCCGGCTCGACACGAACGTCGAGGATAGGCATGCAAAATTTGTAATTAATTATAAATTATTCATAATTAATCATACTTAGCATATAATTAATTATATTTAATCCATAATTAATTATTAAATTAGTTGAATTTGATTTACAATTAATAAAAAATTAATTATAATTAATTATATTAAGATATAATTAGTTGAATTAGATTTGACTTATGTTAAGAAAGGTAGAGGTAGACCTAAAAAGACTTGGTTAGAAATATTAGAAATGATCTTTCTTTATTAGATTTAAACGAGAATTTGATTTTGAACCGGACACAATGGAGAAAAAGGATTCATGTTGCCGACCCCACATAGTGGGACAAAGGCTCGATGTTGTTGTTGTTGTTGTATATTAAGATATACTTAATTATATTTAATTTTAAAATAATTACAAATTAATTGGATTTATAATTAATTAAAGATTAATCATAATAATTATACTTTAATCTATAATTAATTATATTAATTTAAAATTAATTATAAGTTGATCAGATTAAATTTATAACTAATTTAAAATTAACCATAATTAATTATACTTAATATATAATTAATTACGTTTAATTTAAGATTAATTATAAATAAACATGATTTATACGTAATTAAAAAAATCATAATTAACTAATTTAAAATGAAGTATAAATCAATTATTTTGATTTATAATTAATTATAAATTAATCATAATTAATTTGTATGATTAATTATGTTTAATCTCAAAATTAATTATAAATAAATAGTGCCCAATTTATAATTAATTATAATTACAACACAATTAATGCAGGATTTGGGAGAATTTAATAGTACTTGAGCAAAAATCTTGTTAAATCCTGTTTAGACAAGATTTAGGTAACTACTAAATCTCACAGAGGGTTGAATTCTCCGTCTCAGCCCTCTATTTCCTTCTTTTTACTGTAAATCCATGGAAGAAGCACGCGAAAGGAATATAGATGGCTACCTTCGATCGAGCAAGCTCCTGCCTCTGCTTCCAATTAAAATGTCGTAACTTCCGAACCAACAGGCGGGAATGTCATCGAAGAGGCGGGATCGGACAACGGGGCAAGGTCGAGCGGCTTGCTGGGTTGGGCCTTAGCGTCGAGTAAGGGTAGGAGGTCGATCAAGGCTAAGAGGAGGTCGAGGTTAAAGCTTCTTGCGGCTAGGTCAGAGCTCTCTCTCTCTCTCTCTCTCTCTCTCTGTATGGACCGCAGAAGAGAGGGGGTCAGAAGAGGCGGCGTCGGCCTAGAGTCGGGCTAGGGACTTGGTTGTAGGAGCAGAGGCCGACGGGAGGAATTCGGTTGTGTCGGATGCAGGTAGGAGAAATGACGGGAGGAGGAAGGGAGGTAGGCTTCGATCGAGTTGCTTGCGGTTGGATTCCCAGGAGGAGGTCAGGTCGTTTGTGAATGGAAGAAGATGAGAGAGAGTTGCGAGAGCTTTTGGTATCGAGCCTGGAAGAAGAGCTCGCGTTCGCCTATGCTTTATAGACGCGAACAGGGCTGGAGCTCGAGGCGCACAATGGGATTTCTGACTTCGGTGCCGTCGCAGACTGTGATAACTGTTGTGCCCACATATGCTCTGGAGACTCTACCCCATCTCTTGGGTCCCATACCTGCTGGTGACTCCTTAGGCTATCCTATTATGGTTGCGAGTCAGGACCCATTGTCCTCTCATACTCTTGACTCCTACTTTTTTGCCTTATACCTTGTCCTTCCCTGTTAAGAAACCTTCCTCTCCTAGTTGGATGATCTTACTAGATTACCTTACTACCCCTAGGAGACATTCTGTGACCCTAGATGAACTCCCTGTGGAGACGCCCTTTTAGCAAAGGATGTTTTCATTGCTCCTCCTACACCAGTTCCCTTAATTACGAAAGTTTTATATCTTCTCATTTTGTGTCTGGTCCGTCTTTATTCATATCTAAGTGTGCATGTTTGTGTGTATTTTTGTAGTTTGATGTCTTCCAAAATTTTCCTAAGATTTAAAATTTGTATGTGAGTCCACATTTCATTTCATTCATCATGCTTATCACAACTCTTGCATCGCATTTTTCCCATCATTTATCTTGTTGAGTCTTAAATTTTGGACACATGATTTCGCATTTAACATGCCGCATTTGCATCTCATCCACCGAAATTGCACGCCTAAATTGAACAGAACAATAATAATTATAAACTTCATATGAATCTAAACGACGATTTAAAACTTTGAGGTTGGTAATTCAGTGATGGTGCGGATTCGTCCGGCTCAGTTCCCACAAGGAACTGTAAAGGAATTACATGCTAGAAGTGTGAGATCATTTAAAACAGTCAAAAATCAATGACGATGCCGACGTGGTGGATCTGCTTGCAGAATTCAACATTCATTCCTTTCCTAACATAGAAAATGCAGTAGCCTTGAAGGTCCAGAGTTCAAACCCAAATCTACTTCAAATTAAGCATGTGTGACCCACCTTGTGAGAACCCCAAGCCTACCCCTACTCTCAAAATATTTCCAAAATACCTACAGGGAGAAGGTTGACATGATTCTGAGTGATGACATTATTTCCATAAAAGAGGGTGACGAATAAGATATTTGATGAGGTGGAGAGGTAAACCAGAGTCAGAGGATGCAGGGTCAGAGCACGAGGAACTACAGCAGATCGACCCAGATGCACGAGAGTTCTTGAGACACCCACTCGACGGAGTCGAGTTTTCTCCCACCCCGGGAGAATGATGAGGACATCCACTCTAGTTTTGTTTTTATATTTTATTTGATGTATTAGATTTATTTTAATGTTTATTGTCTTTTCTAATTTTGCCCTTACTTAAGGGTTTAGACATATGTAAGCCCAAGGGGCATTTTAGTACTTTTGATTGTCTCCTTGTTTTGGGCTATTTAAAGCCCTCCCCTCCTCCTTTGTGAGGGGATGATGATTATTGAATGGAAAATTCAGATTTTTGCTTCTAGATCTCTTTGTGAGTTCTTTGCTTCTAGATCTCTTTGAGAGTTCTTGAGAGGAGAAACCCTAGGTGGGTGATTGCAATACCCGTCAACCTTTAGTGGATCCCAAGGTTCGCGGCCCTTCTTTCTTCCTTTTCCCCTTCACCGGTCATCCCCTCCTTCCCCTACACCCGACCACCACCTCATCCTCCCTCTACCCGACGGCCCTCCTCTTCCCTTTATTTCCCTACCCGCCGCCTTCCCCCACTTCCCACGCCACCAGCCCCTGCAACACACCGGCAGCCGGCCTCCACCCCACAATTCCCTGCCTTCCCCAAACCCAACCCGCCAGCCACCTTGCTCCCAACATTTGAAATTCAAACTCAAGGGCCTTAATTTCCTTTCCTAAAATAAATCCTAAGCAATTTGGAAAGTTCCTTATTTGAAAATTCAATTAGTTAATTGAATTCAAATCTTTCCTTTTGCTGGAACTCTATTTGGAAACTATCTAATTAAATCAAATCAGGATTCAAGTCAGATTTGATTTTAATCTTTGTTTATTCCCTTGAGGGCCCACATAATTACCACAAATCCCTCTCCTCCCTATTTTTTTTGGCCGCCCCCTTTACTAGACCCTTCCTCCTTCCAATTTAATGCCCCCAATCAAGCCTCAATCAACCCATTAATGCTCGCTTAATCAGCCGCTCCTCCCAATCTCCATTACTCTCAATTTCTGTTTTGGAAATTCCTAAGCTTTCAAGCCAGCCGCCCCTCCCTAATACCTCTTCACGGTATTTTCAAAATTCCTGATATCTTGTTTACTGTATCTCTACTCCAGCAGATGTACCTTGCTGTTTTGCACTCAGTGCATTCCCACAATGAAGTCCAAAGCCTCCAACGTCAAACAGCAGCCAGTCCCAGCTTTCCTAATTGCTATATAGTGCTGTCCAGGATTTTCTGAAGCATTAAAACTGCTGACCAGCAGTCGTGGTGAGCTCTCCCCACTACTGGCCTGCCGCCACAAGTCCAGGTTCAGTCGTGGTGAGCGCTCCCCACTACCGGCATGCCGCCACAAGTCCAGGCTGCTGTCTAACTTCATCCGGAAGGCTCCAATTGATGTCCAGAACCTGTCATATCAAAAACTGCTGTTGTTTTGAAGATCCGCACCTTGTCTTGGCTATTCTATGATGCGAGGAAGCTCATGGAGGCTGTCCTAGTCATCCCCAATACCCAAACGGTCTTGCCGGAGTGCGTATCCTTCTTGTCTTTGGGTAAACTCAACATCCGACTCGCTATCTCCAAAGTTACATCCTTGATTGTGGTTATTATTATTGTCATGAAGATAATGTTAATACTTCTCCTATAACACCTAGAAGTTGAAAGAGTTGAATGAGGGATCTTCTTGTAGAGATTAATCTCATTGTTAGCATTGGGATTTATTGTTGAAAACCATCTTGCATGCAACGTTAGATTAAATTGACTATTGCGATCTTAATCTCTATGAATGTAATTTAGCCTAAACTTATTTTACCGATCATTGTGTTTTATTTCGTCGTTCAAAATCACTTGAATTCAATAATCATTTTGTTCTCTAAATACTAAGCATGCAAATTCATTAAGCATTTCATCCCATTCATGTTTTGTTCTACATCATAAGTAGAATGGAACTAAAGTCTATCCACGTTAAAATTAAGAGGCTTTCCATACTTGAGCATGGTAATACATACCTTCCATGACAGTCCTCGGTCAACAGAGACAGAAATCTGAACAAATCAATGTCAGAGTTGTTCAAGCAGATTAAACCAGAGTCACTAGAACTATGTGAATTGCTACTCTTTACAAGATAGCTAATTAGTTGAACTTGAAATAAGCACATTATCAATAAGATAATAGTCATTTAATATGATTTCATATGAAACGAAAAAAGCACTGCTTCTTCAGTATGAAGTCATCCTATTTAACAAAAAGTTATGTTCCAAAAATTATAGGGATCAGCCTACCGCTTACAGTGACGATGCACCAAGTTGTGCTGGAGGGGCTTACCTTCATCATCACGACCACTAGCATTTAAATACATCTCAATGATTTCTTTGTTGGGAAAGCCATGTTCTGCAGCAATCTTCTGACAAGCCTTGAGCTGCCAATTTTCCTGCTTCTTTTGCTCTTTAACTACGAGGTCCTGTAATCAATAGTAAGTGATTGAATTATGCGAAACCAGAGGCAATAACTATTGGTTATGAACAAAATCGAAATAACCCAACAATTCAAAAGAACAAAACGTTTTTATAAAAAAACAGCACCAATATCCAGTGAACATCGTAGAGTTGAAGGATATATGTATATCCTTCAACCTCAAACCAAAATACTTAACAGTTCCACAAACCTGAGGTAATGTCAACGGAGACAACTTAATCATTATTCCAGGACCCCCTTTATTTCTAATGATATATCAAATAGGACACAAAATTGAATTGCAACAAGTGATGGAACGACAACCGCACCCCATACTAATGGGTAAAAGCCGCTGCTGCTTTTATTCAATATCAGGGATTATCAATAGAATAACTTGAGTGATAAAATTGTTCATATATATATATATATATATATATATATATATATATATATATATATATATATATATATATATATATTCTTATTATAAAAATCGCTTGAGTTTCTTCCCAAAAAAAATCCTGATCATTCATTTTATTTTTTCAAATTGAATCCTAGACTTTAAAAATTAAATTTCATCCTTTCAATATAAATTTAAAATATGATTAACAAATGAATTTCAATAACAAATTTTCTAATTAATTTCTATTCATCACACTGCTATTTATGCTACTATTAATGCCTCTATCCACGCTTTCTATGCTATTAAACATGACAATTTAAATTTAAGTACAATAATTAGTTAAAATGACTATTAGCGCACTGGAGATAATTTTCAATCCTATGAGCTTCTCCTACGCCTATTCTTCTTCCCATCACACAACATCTTTAAATTTGCGTCGTTTAAATGCTTTTCCTCTGTTTCAACTCTTCAAATTCGGCCATCTAATTCTTCCCAAACATAATCTTATCCATACAAATGGCAAAATCCTTATCATCCATTCTGCAACCCTTCGTATTCCCGCTTATGGCCGTATATTTGTACATTACTCCTTCCCATTGGCCATCCACGCACGCCTCTTCGCTCTTCACATAAATGAGCTCAAAAAGCTCCGCTCTTCTTCACACAGATGAGTTTCGCCTCTTTGTTTTTTGCAAATAAGAGGTCGGTGGCGCTCCTCTTCCTCCCATTCTTCTTCTCATTCTTTCTATAACTTTGCTAGATCAATCGTGGTTTAACTTAGCATGTTTTGTTCCCCCAGTAGGTTTGATCTATTTGATAGAGTTTGAGAAGAGATAGTAAATTTAAGATTAAAGAAATCCCCCTTAAGTTCAATTATCTTAATCTTTGGAATGCCTTATTATACAAAATGGGGACAGCTGCTTATTTCGGGCTCCGAACCAGTGCTTGGGGCAGGGAATGTAAAGCAAGATTTAGATTTGGCACCATTTCTTCAAGGATAGGAACTTATCTGGTATGGAAAGATTTATGTGCCAATTGAATTTCATTTTGAATACTGCTATTATTTAGTCAATGAAAATAGAAACATTTTGAGATGGGAAGCTGGGTGGCGTGGTAGCAGGAACCTGAGAATAAAACAACAGGAGAAACTCCCCACAGAAAACTCCAAGCAAAGTTTATATTGTATATTCTATTTGTTCTTCCCCATACAGTAATACGTATGTATAGTATTATAACATAACTAGAGAAATATTCTAAATTAGTAGAAGCGGTTAAAAAGCTAGATATACTGTAATGCATAAAAAACAGTAATAAAGTTGAAACCAAAGTAGTGGAAGAAACAGAATTATTGTAGTGCGCCGCGGGTGCAAGATAGATCAGATCAAATGACTTCAATCCATGTTTGAGGGGAATGGATCAACTTGAGGCATGATCATTACAGCCCCGTAATCGAGTATTTGGTACCATGCTAAGAAAATTTGTTTGTTGTGATGGATTCTAAATAAATAAATTTGATTTTGAGAAGTTTTTGACTTGGAGTTGATTACTACATGTAGAAGCATCAATAAGTTTTTTTTTTGGAGATGCTAAGCCATTTGGTTAGTAACTTTTAGCTTTAGAGCAAGATTATTACTTTTTAGCTTTTGAATTTTAGGCTGAACCCCAGATGGAAGATGTAAAGAATGTCATGGTACACAATCTATCGGTATGGGCTTTTTTCCTTGATTTCTATACAACTAATGACTGCTAAGAGAGCTCTTACCACAATAATGCGAGTTTACTTGTTACAGCTTGGTATGGTCACAACACATCTTCTCATGTCTGGTGCCACAACAAAGCAAATAGAGGCTAACCCTGCAATTATATTTCATTTTCTTGTTAAAATAATCATTTTCTTGATTTATGTTAGTTTTTAGATCAAATGTTTACTTTTATCTCAATGCAAATATAATTTTATTTGTTGTTGACCTATGTATTTATGAGCTATGATTTCAATTCAATTGATTATTTAGCTCATAAAACCGAATCAATATTAGATTTCTTTATTAGTCGCTATTTTTCTTGCGGGAAATTGAGGTAAAAAGATCTTTAGGATTGTACCACGAATTTATATATTTAATTTTCTTCCTCTTATGTTTTAAGTTGTTTTTTTTTTATATTTATTAAGAGTGATTGATCTTCTCTCATATGTGTAGTAGCATGACATAATTTGTTTATTTGAATTGAATTTTTTTTTCTTATATTTCACTTAATGTTAGAATTGAATTTATTTTCTTAGAAAAAATGATTATTTTAATACCAATATAGAAATTCTCAAGAATATAGTGAGAGAAAAGTGGAGGGTTGCGTTAGGTAGTCAACAGCCAGCATAAAACTTGTCGAATAATCATGACATGAATCCTTTAATACATTGTGTTAATACTAAGACGTTACTCGGAAGCGACACGCTGTATGGCCTGAACGCAGTGAGAAGTATGCAAGGGCCGCGGCATCGGTGCCCGGATGCAGTGTTAAATAGGCAAGGGTTCCCACACCATGGACGGATGTGCGCAAAGAAACTAGTCCATGAAACTAAAATTATATTAGGATCTTGGAATGTAGGTTCCCTTATAGGCAAATTAATGGAATTAATTGATATTATGATTTATAGGAAGATATTCTATGCATTCAGAAAACTAAATGGATGGGAGAGAAGACTAAGGAGATTTATAGTTTAAGGTTTAAATTTTAGTATTCTGATAGCAGTCGTATAAAAAATGATGTAGCTGTGATTATAGATAAGAGTTTAAAAGATAATATTGTAAAAATTGATAAAATTGGAGATAGAATTACACTGTTGAAGATTATTGTTGATGATAAAATTATTAATATTATAAGTGCTTATGCTCCTCAAGAAAGTTTGGATATGTACTTAAAATTAAATTTTTGGAATGACTTAGAAGAATTAATACAAAAGATACCTCTTGAATAAAGAGTTTTTATTGGGGAGATTTAAATGGATATGTTGATAGAGAGGTAGAGGATTTTAAAAGCATTCATGGTGCTATGGGTTTGGAGCGACTAATGAAGGTGGTAAGACTATATTAGATTTGTCTCTAGCTTATGATTTTGTAATTGCTAATACCTTATTTAAGAAAAGAGATGAGCATCACATCACTTATAAGAATGGATATAGTAAAACTCATATTGATTATTTTTTTGTAAGAAAAATAAATCGTTTAGATTGCAGAGATTGTAAAGTTATTCCGCGCGAAAGTCTATGTACCCAACACCACTTATTAATTTTGGACTTTAAAATGAAGGGGCAGAGTATAAAATATAGTATATCGCTGTCCTAGGATTAGATTGTGACATTTAAAGAACTCTGACAAAAATATCTTTGAGAGTAAGATTCACGATCTTAAGATTTTGTCGGTACATGAGGAAGCTAATGTTATGTGAGAAATAGTAGCTTGTAATATTAAAAATGTGCTTGGAGTATCAAAAGAAAAAGCTTCTAATAGCAAAAATAGTTGATGGCAAAATCAAAATATCCAAGAAAAGATCAAAGATAAAAAGCTCTGTTATAAAAATTGGTTTAGATGTAAAAATTCTGAAAATTAGGAAAGATATAAAGTTGTCCGTAAGGAGTCTAAGAAAGCATTCTGGAATATAAAGACTTTAGCTTTTAATGATTTATATAATAGATGAGATACTAAAGAGAGCGCAAGATATATCTGTATGCTAACCAAACAAAGAGATAGTAGTAAGGATTTAGTTCAAATGAAGTGCATTAAGGAAGAAGATCAAAAAGTACTTTTTAAGAAGAGGATATTCAACAAAGGTGGATGAGATATTTTGCTAAGCTTTTCAATGAAGATTGTGAAAATACGATTGACTTTAGCGACCTTAACACTCTAAATGAAAATAGAGATTTTTGTTTTTATCAACATATTACGAAAATTGAAGTTAGAGAGGCTTTAAGAAAAATGAAATGTGGGACTACTGTTGTACCTAATGATATTCCAATAGAGTTGTGGAAATGCTTAGAAAATGAAGGAATTTCTTAGCTTACTAAACTTTTTAATATTATTTTGAAGACTAAAAAGATGCCAGATGTGTGGAGAATGAATGTGTTGATTCCTATCTTTAAGAATAAAGGTGATGCCCAAGATTGTGCAAATTATAGAGGAATTAAGTTGATGTGTCATATTTTTAAACTATGGGAGAAAGTTATGGAGCATAGGTTACAACGTGATAGTAATGTTTCTCAAAATCAATTTGGATTCATGTCGAGTAGGTCTACTATGGAAGCCATACATTTATTAAGAGGTTTGATGGAGAAGTATAGAGAGAAAAAAGGTAGATCTTCATATGATATTTATTGATTTAGAGAAAGCATATGATAAAGTTCCAAGAGAGTGCTATGGAGAGTTCTAAAAAAGAAAGACCTTAATAATGTTTATATTCAAGTTATTAGGGATATGTATGCTGGAGTTGTTACTTGTGTTGAAACACAAGATGGTTTGACCAAGTATTTTCCAATTTTAGTTGGATTACATCAAGGATCGGCCTTAAGCTCATATCTTTTTGTTTTAGTCATGGATATTCTTACTAGAGATTTGCAAGAGGGTGTTCCCTTGTGTATGCTTTTTGCTGACGATATTCTCCTTGTTGATAAGACTAAAGAGGGAGTTGAAGGTAAACTAGAATTATGGAGGTCAACCTTAGAGTTTAAAGGTTTCATTTAGTAGATCTAAAACCGAATAGATGGAGTGTAATTTTAGTAGTAATGGATCAAGTGGGGGGGTTTGTGACTTTGAGCGATCAAATCATTAATAAGAGTACATGTTTTGGATATCTTGGGTCTATTGTTCAGAGTGATGGTGAAATAGATGGGGATATTATTAGTAGAATTCAAGTTAAGTTGAGGAATGTATCGGGCTTGTTGTGTGATAGAAAAGTAGCACTCAAACTTAAGGGAAAATTCTCTAAGATGGTGGTTAGACCTGCAATGCTTTATGGCGCAGAATGTTGGCCATTAAAAGAGAAGCATAATATTAAGTTAAGTGTTGCAGAGATGAGGATGCTCAGGTGAATGAGTGGTTTTACTCTTAGAGACAGGATACAAAATAAGCATATACATGAAAAGGTTGGAGTAGCTCCTATGACAGATAAGATTAGAGAGAGTCACCTTAGATGGTTTGGTTACATAAAATGGCGGCCTTCCGATGACCTGATTAGGAGAGTAGATGTATTAGATTTAACATATGTTAAGAAAGGTAGAGGTAGACATAAAAAGACTTGGTTAGAAAATATTAGAAATGATCTTTCTTTATTAGATGTAAATGAGAATTTGACTCTTAACCGGACACAATGGAGAAAAATGATTTATGTAGCCGGCCCCACATAGTGAGATAAGGGCTTGATGTTGGTGTTGTTGTTGTATAGAATTTCTCAAGAAACTTTCATTTGTTAGAATGAATGGTTGCAGCTAAATTTATTTTTACATATTTGGTCTGCATAAGAAAATATTCAACCTTCAAACATAATATATTAGATTTGTATTAGAGTTTCTTGGAAGTTTTATTATGATATCAAGAATGATTTAATATTTGGGTAAGTGACAAAATTAAAAAAATAATAATAATACTTTTTATTTGATGCATATTTTTTTCGTTTGAGTTTTATGATATTCTACTGTTGTAATAATATTAAATGAAGGCATTTTTCATTGCTAACTGTGCTATAATTTTCGTTCTTTTTAATGCTTATGATTTAATGCTTGAGAAAACACTTGGACAATTCATTTGATTATTTAAATATCTACAAGAAAAATAATTGCATGCATTAATTTGACCAAGTCGAAGGCATTATTTAGCTATCTTCCGTGAAAAATTTTGTTGGCTTTTATTATTAGACCACATTAGCTAAAAGAATATAATGATTATTTAAGTTTAATTTATTATAAGATTAGTTATTTTTTATCATTTTCTTACTGGTTGTTCTGGTGGTTTATTAGTGCATATTCCTTATCTTAAGCCATATTACTAGATTTGTTGTTATAAAATGATTTAAACTACGGTTGTTTCTCTTAAATTTGCCATATTGTAACTATAATGTTAATATACACTTAATTGCTACACTGCTGGTATCAATAACTAATGGATTTTGTTGCTCTTTCATTTTATAATTGGTTTGTGAATATTGTGATGTATTTAAGCAGCTATTCCATACCTATTTAAGCTGATTATACAATCCCACTTCATCATTCTTCCTTCAAGCTTCTAATTTCTATTTCTATAAAATGATGGTACTTTTTTTATAAAACTCAAATTTGTATCCTCCTGCTTAATGATATTGTTCAATCTTATAATTATTGCTATTTTTGGGAAGCCTATATGATTATTACATTAATGAGTCAGTGTTCTTCATTATGGCCCTATAAAGGATAAAATTGTGATCATGCGTTAATTTAACTAAAATTATATTTAAGATGATATTACTCTCATATAGACTCCATTAATGCCAATTCTACGCCATCTTTATATAGTTCTAAAGATGCATCACCTCACAAAAGCTTTTTCATAGATTATTATATCATTTATTTCTCCTTTAACAATCTTTTATAGAGAGATAACAAATATATTTTTTTTAAGAAAATATGCTTCACATATCAAATTGATATGACTATTTGGCTATTCTTTGCCAGTTTATGCACAATCTTAATCAATTTTTTGATTCTTTAGTAGTCGATTTTAAATTATGAAATTGTTTATGCATTATTATTATTATGATATTGCACATTACCAATTATATATATATATATATATATATATATATATATATATATATCTTTGAAATATTGTACTAGCTATACCTTGAGTAATTCCTATCCTTGAGTTGTAATAATGTCAAGTTGCAAAGATCTGTTTAGATGCTAGATTTTTAACATCCTTTTCTAAAATATATTTGGCAGAAGAACAATCAATACGCAATAAAAATTGTGAGTTGAGAAGATCATCTTGAAATTTAGTAATAATATTTACCCATTGATTTCTTGGGATATTTGAGTTTGTTAATGTTTAAGGGAGGCTCACTTCCTAGTTGCCTAAATTGTTCTTCTAGGTTAGTAATATCAATTTGGTATCAGAGCCATGGAGGAGTAATCCTCTCTGGTTGTTAAAGACTGCTCTGTTCTCTTTTTTTTGGGGGGATGTAACCCATCATCATTTCTGTTTCTAAAACTAGTTATAGTATATGGGCTGGAAACTCTCTCCTGGGGGGCTAAGTGTCCTAACGGCACCATTAAAAATGGAGTCATCCATTTGTGCCATGGAGACCGTACAACGCCACGTACTTAACTTCAGTTTTATCTCAGAACTTTTGATTTAGCAATATTATAACTGTTTGCAGCTCTTATGCATCTATTTTAATCTACTGAAGTTTGGCAGTAAACCCCGTTGCTATTTGGGTAGTTAGTCCGGGATACTTCGAGGGATTAGATAGAGAACATCTGCAGCTCTATTCAGTTATCTTATCGTTATAAGCTCACATCTCCTTTACAAAATCGTGAACAAAACATTCTTTAACACCAGAATTTATGTTATGGCTTCTTCTTCGACGAATCCCTCGTCCATTCTCCAAAAGGGGCATGTACCCTCTTTTAGAGATATAAAAAATGCTGAATTAATCGAATATCCTCTAAATGAAGAGGATCTCAACCAATGGTCTTTACCAAAGGTAGATAAAACATTAATCTACCAGATCGGAACCTTTGATTTCAAAGGTAAATCTACCATAAAAACGGTAGAGCAATCCATAACGATTGATTCCACAGAAAAAACTATCCCTTTACTTTGTTATGATGACCTTAGGTCTTATATGCAAGACTACAAATATATACACATAGGTCTAATACAGATCGCCTTTAAACCACTTACACTTCGTGGATTAAATGCCTCTATTCTTACTTGTCTTCGAGATGGTCGATGCCTCAACTGGGCACAATCCCTAATGGGAGTGATGGAAACTAGCCTATGTCATGGCCCCGTTTATTTTAACACTTTTCCAAACCTAAGTCTCTCACTTAGTGACGTTAATCTATTCGAAGCTCTAAAACTCCATCTACAGCTTCATGGTTATAATTTCCTTCCGGGATCCGAAACCATAGCTCTAGTCTATAGGATCCACTTCAAAATCATGAATACCTTAAGTCCGAAGGTGAAAAAAATGGTTCAACCTAACAGTCGAACAACCCTAATTGAAACCAATTTGTTAGCATCCAACATAGCGACCAATAGAGTCATTAGATGAAATGAAATTACATTTCCAGAACAATGGACATTACCACAAGTTATAACTCCACAACCAACTATCAATCAAGACATCGAACAAATCATTCAAACGTCTGACGGCGATGTTGAAGTTAGGTTTAACCCTAGGAGATCCATTCACCTCCCTCGTATTTCTATTCCCTCTACTTCAGGCGAAGAAATTAGAACATCCAAATCTGATGAATCCGAAATATCAGCCAGTCCAGGCCTTGTTCTTAACAGAAATAGGATATTACATCCTATTAGGGGAAGTCAAGATTTTAATTCCCCTACTCCCTCTGAAATGCGATTTTAATGTACGGATTAGATACCGAATTAAGAGAGACGGTTATCCGTCATTATATGCTTCCAAAATACGAACCATTTAGACTTTGGTATCGAAAGACATTTTCGGAAGACGAACGTATTGCATATTCGGATCAATATTTCCTTGATCTCGAAGATTTAAATAAAAGGGGAAAAGCTACTATTCCTTTTGCTAACTGGTTTGTTAATCAAATAACAAACAATATCAAAATGTTGAAAGACCCAACTCCGAAGCCAGACATTATCATGGCTCCATTTAGTACTATATCCTCTGATCCACAAGCCATCAGAGAATTTGGTATAATAATCAAACAACTCAATTATACCAACAATACTTTACAACTTATTACTTCTCATTTAGAAAGTATAGATCAAAAACTAGATCATTTAAAAGCAAAAGTTGATCAGAAACAAAGCCAAGAGGCTTCATCTTCAGTCTCTAAAATGGTTGTAACTAAACCAGCAGTAAAACTGCCACCTCCAATCAAAATGAACTTGGATGAAGATTTACAAATCTCAGAAGTAATTAAGCAAATTAAATCTAAAAAGATTACTGCACTCAACGGAGAAGATAGTTCCACCTCAGAAAATCAATCTGACTCTGATACCAATCTTGATATTACTAACCTAGAAGAACAATTTAGGCAACTAGGAAGTGAGCCTCCCTTAAACATTAACAAACTCAAATATCCCAAGAAATCAATGGGTAAATATTATTACCAACGTCCAACCCCCTCAGATCTCTTATATGAAGAAGACCTAAATGAACAAATCTCTTATGACCCTAGACAACTTTATGAATGGAATTTTGACGGTCTATCAGACTATCAAATTCATAAAACTGTACACAGAATGCTTATTTACTCGGCGGTCGCTCAAAGCAAAGGGCATCACCCCTGGGAAGTGGTCCAGATTATCATCAATGGATTCACTGGTATTCTGAAAGGATGGTGGGATAATTATCTTAGCCAAGCCGAGAAAAATGACTTACAAAGTGAAAAAAGTCTTTTAGATTCAGAAAAACCCAACGAGGAAGCGGTATATACGCTTATTCATAATATCCTAGAACATTTCTTAGGATATATGACAGATAATAGAGAACAGATGCGTTCTTTATTACAAAAACTTAAATGTCCATCATTATCTCATTTTAGATGGTACAAAGATGTGTTTATGACCAGAGTCATGAACCTTTCAGATGCCAGTTCTAACTACTGGAAAGAAAAATTCTTAGAAGGTCTACCTGCCACCTTTGCTACAAAAGTTAAAGAAAAATTAAGAAATGCAAATGGTCAATTGCAGTTTGAACTTTATACGTATGGACGTATAATAAGTGAATGCATTAAAGTAGGTATTACCCTCTGCAATGACATTCGTATGAATCAACAATTGAAAAAAGAACGCATTTCTGATAGAAAACAATTAGGAGCGTTTTGTGAACAATTCGCATGTCCTGGTCCCTTAACGAAAAGGGAAAGACACTCTGCCAAGCAGAAAACTAAATTCTATCACGAAAAATCGTTCAAAGATAAACATCATAAAAGAAAATTTAAACCTAAAGGTTTTTCTAAAAACAATCGTGACAAAGAAAAACCCCAGCAGCCTGATAAACAAATAAAATGCTTTAAATGTGGCAAAACTGGGCATTATTCAAATAAATGTCCAATGAAAAAGAAAATTAATGAGTTAAAACTCGACAGTGAAACAAAAGATTTATTAATTCACATATTACTACGTTCTGATAACGACACAGCCTCCGACTCAGAATCTATTGCTAAGATCAACGAGTCAGATACCGAGTCTAGTGACTCTCCTTGCTGTACTAACTGCAATAGCAGTGATTACTATAAATCTATAGTAGAAAAATCAGGTTTATTTGTTCTAACGGATGAACAAAAAACTCAAATGATTCAACTTCTTGGAGAAGTTCAAGATCCTAAAACCCGGGATCAAATCATAAAATTATTAGGTACTTCAGAAGAAACTCCTTTACAACGAACGTATAAATTCCCTAACTATTCAATGAAAGAAGTCTTAGATAAATTTAAACTCAAGGAAAGTGAGCGCGAAATCACCCCGACTTCTCTTCACGAGTTAAAATCTGAACTTAAAACCTTAAAGCTTGAATTTCAAGCTTTAAAATTAGAACAACATCAACTTGCCAACCGAGTCACTCAGATTGAGTTAGATCAGATTTTGGAACAACCTGATCTCGAACCTGCTGAGATTGAACCCCAGGTAGCTACTACAACTACTCTCATCAACTCCCTACAAAAAGCCATTATCCACAAATGGTACATTTCTATCACCTTAGTTATAGGTCCTTCGTATGTGCTTCCTCATCTTACCGCATTAGTTGATAGTGGAGCTGATATGAACTGCCTTCAGGAAGGCATAGTTCCTTCTAAATATTTTGAAAAAACCACTCAAAAGCTGACTTCAGCTAGTGGTAACTCAATGGAAATTCGATATAAATTATCTCAGGCAGCGGTATGCCAAGATGACTACTGTATTAAAACCCCTTTTCTATTAGTAAAAAATTTATCCCAGCATATTATCCTAGGAACTCCTTTCCTTCATAGCATTATGCCTATTGCCACTGACCAAAAGGGTATTACCTCTTATTGTCATGATCCACCAATTAAATTCAACTTCATCACTGATCCTAGAGAAATCATCTTAAATGAGATGAATAAATGTAAAGGAAAACAAATCCATATAAATTTCTTAACCAAAGAAATTTTAACTACAGAGCTTACCCAAAAGCTCCAAAGTAAAACGATTCAAGATAAAATTTCAAAATTCGAGTTAGAACTCAAACAACAAGTATGTGGTGAAAATCCCATAAGCTTTTGGAATCGTAAAATTCATTGTGTAAGTCTTCCTTACATTGAAGGGTTTGATGAAATTGATATTCCAACCAAGTCTCGGCCCTCACAAATGAATAAAGAATATCTTGCACTTTGCTATAAAGAAATAGATGATTTACTCCAAAAGAAAATCATTCGCCAGTCAAGCTCTCCATGGAGCTGCACTGCATTTTATGTAATGAATGCAGCCGAAAAGGAAAGAGGAAAACCCCGACTTGTAATTAATTACAAGCCTCTTAACCATGTTCTGAAATGGATACGATATCCTATTCCTAACAAACGAGATCTTCTAAATCGTTTAGCCCAAGCTAATATTTTTTCTAAATTTGATTTAAAGTCTGGATATTGGCAGATCCAGATCAAAGAAGAAGATCGTTATAAAACGGCCTTCACGATTCCTTTTGGCCAATACGAATGGAACGTTATGCCTTTTGGATTAAAAAATGCCCCATCTGAATTTCAACATATTATGAATGACATTTTTAATCCGTACGAAAAATATATTCTTGTTTATATTGATGATGTTTTGATATTTTCCAAAACAATAGATGAACATTTTCGACATTTAAAAACATTTAAATGGCTCGTTATCCAAAACGGCTTAGTTCTCTCCGAACCCAAAATAAAACTCTTTCAACAAGAAATCCGGTTCCTCGGTCATACTATCCAAAATGACACTATCACACCCATTCAGCGAAGTATTACCTTTGCGGAAAAATTTCCCGATAAAATTTTAGATAAACAACAATTACAACGCTTCTTAGGAGCTCTAAATTACGTGGCAGACTTTTATAAAAATCTGGCCAGCGATGCCGCTCCTTTATATAAACGACTTCGCAAAAATGCATCTCCTTGGGATGACACGTGTACTAAAGCAGTACAGATCATTAAACAAAACGTTAAAAACTTACCCTGCTTAAATCTAGCAAATCCATCATTTTCCAAAATAGTCGAAACCGATGCTTCGCATATAGGATTTGGCGGGATCCTGAAACAAAAGAACCCCTCTTCTCAAAAGGAAGAATTAGTTCGTTTTGTCTCAGGATTTTGGAATCCTACTCAAATGAAATATCCAACTATCAAAAAAGAAATGTTGGCCATCGTTAAATCTATTACTAAATTTCAAGATGATCTTCTCAACTCACAATTTTTATTGCGTATTGACTGTTCTTCTGCGGGGCTAACGTCTCCAAAATACGCTGTTAAATTATTAAAGTTATGAAAAATAAAATATAGTAAATTACTAAAACTCTATATGTAAAGAATATTATCATAACTATAAAACATACATAAAAATGAGATTATATATTATAGTTGTGAATCTTGCTAGTCAACATAACTACAATTCATAGTAATTATATATGCCTCCACTAATTTATTAATGAAAAAAGTTGTACACATATTATAAATATATGAATATCATTATTATTAAATTTTATAATATGAGAATTTGAGCATATTTAAAAAATTAGATTAAATTTTTAGTAAATAATATTTTACTCAATATATAAAACATTTATTTTTGACCTATTAAATATATTTTTAAAAATTTTAATAAAATAATTATCATAGGAGATTATTATTAAAATTTTAAATATCATTAATATATTAATAATATATTTTACAAATTGATAGAAATATATATATTTATCAATACACCTTGTACTTTGATTTTAGAAGTAAAAAAAAAACAAATAAAATAAATAAAATTTATAAACAATAATGAATATTTATAAGTTTTTTATATTTTTTATTTATTTATTTTAAACCATATAAATTTGCATTTAGTGTATTAATATTTTATTTATCAGTGAAATTAATAAAGATTTTATGGATGTACTAATAAAGAAACTTTATTATTACACTTATAGACTTTAATTTTTAGTTAAGGGTTTGTTGATAGAATTGTGTACTGATAAACTTTTTATTAATATAAAAAGAATAATAAATAAATAAATTATATATATAAATATATTTGAATTTTAAAATGTTAAATATTATTAAAAAATTAAATAATTAATTTGGAAGTATAAACTTGTGAGATAATTATATACAAGTAAAATTAAGTAAATAACTAAATAACTAAATTTAATTACATCAAATAAAGCCAACAATAATTGATAAATTTAAAAAATCATTTTCTATTTAATTTAGATTTAATTAAATAAAAATAGTTGATTAAATTCACATCAAATCAAATTAATCACAATGACTAGATTTGTAAAATCTTGCCAAATATATTTTAGAAAAGGATGTTAAAAATCTAGCATCTAAACAGATCTTTGCAACTTGGCAAGCTCAACTAGCTATTTTTGATTTCTCTATTGAATTTATCAAAGGTAAAGATAATTCTTTGCCTGATTTCTTAACTCGCGAATACCTTGCAGGAATTCCCGACTGATGGATCCGGAGGGGTGGCGCACCCCTAAAGGGCGCGCAAGTACAACACCGCAACGCGGTCGAGGTTGGCCACCATCCCGTGGCAACTATCGTGGCCGAGGCAGAGGCCAACAAGGACGAGGCTATGGCCGAGGAGAATTCCCTCCTCTTCCTAAGTTAATCCCACTTAAAACTTACCTCTACGGATCCCAAGAGGACTCGAGTTCAGTGCAAATCAAAACTGAAACTCCTGAAAAGATGCAACCAGCCATCGAACTTCCAGTAAACACTCAAACTTCAGATATGTTTGAACCTATTCTCAAAACTGGAGTTGAACATCTTTTGGATCTTAATCCTGAAGATTATGAGACCACATCGGCCTGGTCCTTATTTCATAAATACCTAAATCAAAATCCATTTCTACAAGATTCTACATATGATAGAACTGCTTATGAAGCCATCCTTTTATATCTCCAATGCATAGATATTAAGCATCATTACGATGCCAAACGCGAATTTACCTATAGCCGTGCTAATATCCTTCGTGTGATACATCCAAAGGATTGGGGAATAACCCCCTTCCAAATTCAAAGATGTGAACTGCAAAATGCAGATGGAACGACTAGATCCTGCTCGTTCAACTATTGGACTTATGTACAAGCCATGCATAAAGCCTTCTATATTTTAAATCCTTCGCATTCACACTCCTGGATGTTTATCCTCAATCCGGACCTATTAGATCAACCTACTCCATATTGGTTCTATAAATGGTGGGAAGCCAAAGGAGCCACCATTACTATCTTACCAGCTGAGCTTCAGATCAGTTACAATCAATGGGTTGACTCTTCCTCCCATCTCCAAGCCATCAAAACAGACGATTTCATAGATGGCATGAGTGAATTTTATTTTTTTGCACAAGCCCAGATACCATGGATATGGACCTGGAGCACCGAAATCAATCGAGACACGTTAAATCTTAAATGTTTAATGAGAAACTTCTCAGTTAAATGGTGGTCTGCTATTATCATCGCAGACAAGAAAAAACAAATAGATAAAGTTATTCAAAATAACATTGTCAAAAATCTAAGACAACCCTCTCCAGCCGAGTTTTCGTTAGGCAAACTGCAGAAACAATTGAAACAAAGGTATCCTCATGAGTCTACCGACCAGATCAAAGCCCGACTTCAAAAGGCGTATTTGGATCAAATGCTTCAGTTATTTCCAGATGACGAAGATTTAATTTCTCAACAGTCAGATGAAACCACGCCCGACACGTGGGACCACCAGAGCACAAAGACACAGGAACCTGGACCCAGCCATCGTCCTGGAAAGGCACCACTAACCGAAGATCAGGACGACTTTTTGTAAAGCTAGCTCTAGTGGAGCATCTTTTACGCTGTATTCCCACTCATAATTGGCCACTAGTCTCCAATTATTGTTGAAGGGAATCTTTTGTTTGCTTAGTTTTTAAGTCTTCTGAGGCTATATATGTTTGGGTTTGCCGGCCTTAAGAAGCATCACTTGTAATCTCCCTCTCTCTCCCTCTCTCTTTTCTCAGTGTGCAATAAAAATATCCAGTTGCTTTGACTCCAATTTAGGTAAATTATTTGTTCTTATTGTTCCTAGTTCTTATTTCTGCTATATTTCTGCTATATTTCCGCAATTTGGTATCAGAGCCATGGAGGAGTAATCCTCTCTGGTTGTTAAAGACTGCTCTGTTCTCTTTTTTTTTTGGGGGATGTAACCCATCATCATTTCTGTTTCTAAAACTAGTTATAGTATATGGGCTGGAAACTCTCTCCTGGGGGGCTAAGTGTCCTAACGGCACCATCAAATCGTACATTAAAATCGTATATTTTTGACTGTTCTTCTGCCAAGATAAGATAGAAAATAGTTATAAATTAAAATTAGTATAATATTCCAAAAAATAATAATATATAAATAATTTAGGAGCATATATATATATAATATATATATATATTTTATATTTAAAATCTAAAATTTATTATTTTTAATCTATTATTTTATTCTTTAAATTATATTAAAATATCATTAATATTAACTATTTTATGTATATAATTTAAATAATAAATGTATAGAAATTTATGATTTGTA